>CANTUV010000006.1:10646833-11278666 GCA_947685225.1 Garcia nutans | reverse complement strand
TAGCAGATGCTTCGGCATTATTTCCTAAAATTGCAGCCAATTGGTTCTTCGTGGTCTCAGCCTGGACCTCTTTTATTTCTTCCATCTTTGCATTGAGGGAGTCGTCCACCATTCTTTGAATTTGTTCGGGCTCCATTACTTTTGGTGAGCAAGTGATTGAGTCGTTGCTAGATTCTTCGTCTCCGGCGTAGGTCGAATTGTCGTAAGCTTTTGAGCTATCATAATCCAGGGCTGTGAGCCAGAAGGGATTAATGATTTGAGATGCAAATGTATGCAAGTATTCATGTATGCACAAACAATAAAACAAACAAGGATAAATAGGACATTCCTTCCAACCTTATAACATCCACACATGAATGGCGAGTCTCTTTCCCTAGGTAATATGGTTAACAAAATACCAACATGGGGTATCTTGTTTTTCGAATAATTCTTTCGGACATTTCAACCAATAGTTATATTTTCAAAAATGGAAATCAATCCATGATAATTCCCATTAATTAGGTTTTAATCCATTCAACCAACTAAAGTAGCTTTTATGCTATATTGGATTAAAATTAAATTAAGAGGTTTATTATAAATAGATTTCTCACTTGAAAAAGTAACTAATGATTCATGCCAAAAACAAGCCCATGATTAATAACTCTTGGTATAAACTAGGCTCACAATTGATTTTTGTTATTTCGTAATTAACCTAAATAATTTGCAAGCTCTTTGTAAGAAAAGGGTTGGATGAAAATAATTTTGTTTCTAAGCCCATTGTAAAAAGATTTTAGAAAAATGGGCTTAGGGCTTGAGTCTGGAGAAAAGAATTTTTTTTGATTTATTTTTAGAAAAAGTTTTATGTCCAAAGACCACCTTGAAAAGTTTTGAAAATAGCTTTGATCTTTTGGACTTTAAAGAAAAATTTATTTTGAGTTTACAATGTACTTAGGTCATATTAGAAAAATAATAAACCAAATAAGCCATGATTTAAGCCAAGATAAATTAACCATAGTCAAACAAAAGCATTTGGGGTAAAAACCTAAGAAAAGTAACTAGGCCAATTATATGAGCTTTAGACTTTGGGTTAAAAGGCTTAGGTTCCCATAGCAAGTATATACCAAATGGTACGAGGCTATGAGTGGTTATGCCATGCTCGATCTCCATACCTTGAGCGAAAGTATGGTATCCCTTACATAACACAACACGGGTAACACGGGCGTCCTAACTCACGCACATGATGAAATCTAAATGATGCAATGGATAATATCATGATAAGAAAGAATAGAATAATATAAAGACCAACGGAGTCAACTTCTCTTATCTCCAGTGGAGTCGCCACTATGAGCGGAGATTTTTGTCCCCACTCCTGGTGGAATGGTTCTTGTGACTTCGGCACTATTTAGGCTTGGGGCCTCAGAGAACACGGGCCTAAGCTAGGAGAAAATGGAGTCACCACCCAGACAGGCTGAGAAAAAGAAAGGGGTGGATGACTCGATTCTTAAGGAATCCCCAACCCCCTAATGGGTTCGAAAAGTTAGGTACGTGTGGGGAAGGTGAGAAACAGCCCAGTACCCCCACAAGGCCCGGTTCATTGGAACCGGCCTCCTTTGCAGGTCTTAATATTATAAAATTCTTAAATATAATAATATTCTCTATATTACATGCAACAATTAAAATAAAGCATCATTATATTAAAATCAAAGCAATGTCCAAACAAAGCAAATAAATGGACACCCATCCGAGGATGGAAATATGTCCTTACATCATCCATGTCTAAAACTAAATAGGACACCCACCGAAAGGTGAAAACATGTCATTTACATTGGTCCAAAATATATAAGCAATTTAAATTACATGATAATTAATTAATGAGGCACCCAATAATGGAAACATACCTCTTACAATTTTAATACCAAAACAAACAAATAATAATCATAATAATAAAGAAAATATCCATCCATGATAAATTAAATAAATCAAGCATTGGAATTAAATAAATCAACCATCAAAACATTTAATAAACTACATAATCAAATCTAAAAGTTAAATAAATCAAATAAAGATGCAAAATTAGGTTTATGTCTCAATTTAGAGTTCTTTAATTAACATTTAGGGTTTTAGGATTTTGGAATTATTATTATTATTATTATTATTATTTAGGCTACTGTGAGGGTTTTTTGGAAAAATGGAATTGATTAGGGCTTTATAATTTTAAGAAAGTAGTAAGGTTTTTTAGTTAATCAAATTAGGGTTTAGGGTTAACATCATGAAATTAGGGTTTTGGAACCTTAAGACATTTAAAATTTAGGACTCACGGTTACTGGATTGTGGCTGCTGAGTTAAGAACTAGGATTTAGATTTACTAGATTGGGTTTTAAGTTCACTGGATTAGGGCTTTAGGGCATTGATGAAATTGTCATAAAGTTTTGATGTTTTAAGAATTAGGGTTTAGGAAAAACTAGTGTTTACTGGATGGGGGTTTTAAGAAGATTAGGGTTTAGGAAAATTAAGGAATTAAGACGCTGGGGTTAAGGTTTTGAGAATTAATAAGATAGTTTAGGGTTTTTAGAAAGGTGTAATTAGGATTTTACATTTGAAAAACATGTTTTAAGGCTATTAAAGTTTTAGGGTTTTACGGTTAAGATATTAGGGTTTTATAGTTTGAAATCTCAATTCTGTGGATGATGATTTTGAATTTGCAATCTGATGTTTTTCTGTAATTAAAGTTGAGTGTGCTTTTAATATTGACTATATCAACTACTTATGTATTTTTAGGTGAAAACAAATATAAAAAGCCAAATTTATTGTTGAAAGATTAACATAGCTCACTGAATGAAATTATAACAAAATAGCTACTGTGAAAGTTTGAAAATGAAATTAATTAAGATTCAGGGTTCGAATAACTTAGGGTTTATGAAATTAGATTTTTGTTGAATGATTATATTATTTACTTTAATTAAGATCTTAAGTATTGTATGGATTAATTCATGCTACTGCCTAAACTAGATTGAAAGAAGAATTAAATAACTATGGCAGTGTGATGTGGTTGTAGACCCTTAATTTTGACCCCAATTTGATACTGTCCTAATTAAAGGATGCCAAAATAAATTTGATCTGACTTTAAAATATTTAAACCTAATTTATAATTTTTAAAGAAGTCTGTTCGGATTAAAGAGGCATAAATTCAATTATAAAACCCTAAAATCAAGTTCAATCGGACCAAATTAAAACTTTTCGGCCCATAAGTTAAAAAAAGGCAAGAATAATTTGAGTCAGGGGCCGGGGAGACATGAGCATGCCTCATGTCGATCTGGCAGCCCAGATTGACATGAGGTTGGACTAATGTCGACCTAGGGCAACCATGTCAATATGGTTTCAATGAGTTTCCTAATTGAACTAAAATTTGTTTTAAGGACGGATTAATATTAGGCTTAAGTATTCTAAGTAAGGTTTGCCTATAAATAATAACATTTTAGAATTTAGAAAAGGGGGAGGGGGCAATTAACATTGACAAGGGTCGGCAATTAATATTGAGAGAGATTAAACAACAAAATATAAGAGACGACAACAAATAGAGAAGAACAGCAGCAACAACTTTTTTTTGGAGAACGAAGGAAACAACAAACAGAAATATCAAGACAACCAAAGAAGAAGGCAGAGTACATACTGTCTTCACATTGTTCATCCAGAAATCAATTTTTTTGGTGGAACCAACGATGGAGGTTTGATCTTTAATCATAAATTATTCACGCTCACAGTAGCTTCGTTTTCTTTGATTAATAAGAACATGCAGCAACATGATCTTTAAACATGCAGTAACATGATCTTTGAAACATGCAGTGACATGATATTTGAATGTGCAGTAACTTGATCTTTGAACATTCAATAAATTTATCTTTATTTTAATAACTTTAATTGTTTGCTTTAGTTAATACATTAATCAGTTGGTGTTCGTAATTCTGCTTACATGTTTTACAAAAAACTTAACACTATCCAGTAGCTGTTGAGGATTTAAATTAATTATCATAATCTATTTTTTTACTAAAACTTCAAGAAGCGAAAATTATTTTATTGAAACTCAAAACCTTAAACTATTTTTATCCAAAAGCTTAAACCATTTCATTATTAAACTCTAAAATATTGATTATTTTTCCAAAACCTTAATTTATCTCTCCAAATCCAAAATTATGTTTTTAAGGCAATAAGTTAAACCCTAAAACCCTAATTCCAAACCCTGAATTCCAAAACCCTAGTTTCAAAAACCCTAATTTCAAAACCCTAATTACTAAACTCTAGTTTCTAAAAACCTAAGTTCCAAAAACTCTAAATTCTTTAAAACCCTAAACTTATATATTGCTTTATTTAATTTTAGATTTGATTATGTAGTTTATTATATGTTTTGATGGTTGATTTATTTAATTTCAATGCTTGATTTATTTAATTTATCATGGATGGATATTCTCTTTATTATTATTATTATTTGTTTATTTTGGTATTCAAATTATAAGAGGTATGTTTCCATTATTGGGTACCTCATTAATTAATTTTCATGTAATTTAAAATGTTTTTATAATTGTGGACCAATGTAAAGGACACGTTTCCACCTTTCGGTGGGTGTCTTATTTAGTTTTAGACATGGACGATGTAAGGACATGTTTCCATCCTCGGATGGGTGTCCATTTATTTGCTTTGTTTGGACATTGCTTTGATTTTAATATAATGATGCTTTATTTTAATTGTTGTATGTAATATGGATAATATTATTATATTTAAGAATTTTATAGTATTAAGACCTTCAAAGGAGGTCAGTTTTAATGAACCGGGCGTTGTGGGGGTGCTAGGCCGTTTTTCACCTTCCCCACACGTACCCAACTTTCTGAACTCATTAGGGGATTAGGGATTCCTTAGGAATCGAGTCATCCACCCCTTTCTTTTTCTCGGCCTGTTCAGATGGCGACTCCATTTTCTATGGGCTTAGGCCCGTGTTCTCTAAGGCCCCGAGCCTAATAGTACCGAAGTTGCAATAACCATTCAACTGGGATGGAGGCAAAAATCCCCGCTCACAGTGGCGACTCCACTGGGGATAAGAGAAGTTGATTTTTTTTTTGTCTTTATACTATTCTATTCTTTCTTATAATGATATTATCCATTGCATCATTTAGATTGCATCGTGTGCGCGAGTTAGGACGCCCGTGTTACCCGTGTTGTGTTTTGTAAGGGATACCATACTTTCACTCAAGGAATGGAGATCGAGCATGGCATAACTACTCATACCCTCATACCTTTTGGTATATAGTTGCTATGGGAACCTAAGCCTTTTAACCCAAAGACTAAAGCTCATGTAATTGGCCTAGTTACTTTTCTTAGGTTTTTACCCCAAATGCATGTTGTTTGACTATGGTTAATTTGTCTTGGCTTAAATTGTGGCTTATTTGGTTTGTTCTTTTTCTAATATGACCTAAATATATTGTGAGCTGAAAATCCAAAAGACCAAAGCTATTTTCAAAACTTTTTCAAGATGGTCTTTGGACATAAAACTTTTCTAAAAATAAATCAAAAATTCTTTTGCTCATAACACAAATACAAAGCCCAAAATCCATTTTTTCTAAAATCTTTTTACAATGGGCCTAGAAACAAAATTATTTCCATCCAACCTTTAAAAGAGCTTACAAATATTTAGGTCAATTATGAAATATCAAAAATCAATTGTGAACCTAGTTTATACTAAGAGTTATTAATCATGGGCTTGTTTTTTGCATGAATAATTAGTTACTTTTTCAAATGAGAAATCTATTTATAATAAACCTCTTAATTTAGTTTTAATCCAATATAGTATAAAAGCTACTTTAGTTGGTTGAATGGATTAAAAACTAATTAATGGAAATTATCATGAACTGATTTCCATTTTTGAAAATAGAACTATTGGTTGAAAAGTCCGAGGAAAATATTCGAAAATAAGATAACCCATGTTGGTATTTTGTTAACCATATACCTAGAAAAAGAGACTCGCCATTCGTGTGTGGATGTTATAAGGTTGGAAGGAATGTCCTATTTGTCCTTGTTTGTTTATTGTTTGTGCATGTATACATACATGCATACATGCATCACATGTCATATCATTAATCCTTTTTGGCTCATAGACCTGAAGTATGACAATTCAAGAGCATACAACAATATCACCTACAACATTGATTTTTGATTCAAGTGCTTCATTGGGAGGATGGATGCAAACCAGCTAAGGGATATAATCAATGAAGTTGTCAAAGCTAGGATGGTCAAGCTACAAGATCAATTGGTAGAAATTATGAAGACCCAGTTGATTGAAATTCTGGAGCTCATCAACAATGCTAAGGCAACATCCATGGAGAGCATGTTCACTAATAGAGATCGAATGAAAAATGAGGGACCAATCCTTATTCTAAGAGACCAGCTGAATCATGTGCTATTTAAGTGGGGCAATAAGGGAAGCTATCACCCCAGTGGAAAAAGTCAAAGGGAAAGAGAGAAGAATCATTTTTCTACAAAATGGAGTTATCAGCCTAGCAATCAAAATACACAAAAGAAAGCTAATGTTAATGTCATCAGTCAAGGAGGAATGAGGCTGTTTTCAAAATTGGGGAAGCCACTATCTTGGGTTCTCAATAAGCTACAAAAGAAGGGATTGTTACAACCCTTGACTCCTCGACCTTTGCCAAATCCTTTACCCCCAATATTTGATACTAAGGCTTTTTATCAATTTCATCAAACTCAAGGACATGAGACCGATAGATATACCCAATTGAAGCATGAGATCCAAAATCTAATCGACAGTGGTAAGCTGCTTGAACCTGATACGCACAACACTAAGAATAATCCTCTAACTAAATTTGGAAGGGTGCCACCGCTTATAACCTTCATGAAGAGTTTTATCTTGTCATCTTGTGATGATATGGATAGAGAAGCTGCTAAAGATGATGTGCTACTAAGCAAGCTTGGACTAACTATGGATGATGAAGCAATAATCCTTGATGATGGAAAAAATCCTTGCCTCCAACTCAACAAACTTTCCTTAGCTTGAATATTGCTCTATATATTTTGCTTTCTTTAATATTTAATTAGAACAATTGTGTTTTTTTTTTAATTTAAAGTTGTTTGAATAAATTACTTTCATAAAATTTTTGTTGATCTTTGTTCATTTTGGTGCTCAACCAATGAGGAATCTAGCTCGATGATTCTTGAATTAATATATTTATGCATCATGACTTGAATGACTTTACTAGGTGAGGGAATTACTCTATAGAATTGAGTTGTGTATGCTTACTTAGAGAGGGCTCCTGCATAATTACCTTTGTCTAGGTCCTAGTTAGTCTTAGAACATGCTTTAAAAAACTTTTGAGGTGAAATTGAACTCTGCTTATTTTAAGAGAGAAATGATCTAGACATTGTTTGGTTAGCCAACAACTAGTATCCACCCAATTAAATATCAATCCCTAGTTGTCCCTTTGAGCCTTCATAAAATTTTAGCTTTCTTTTCATTTGCTTACAAACCCCAGCAACCTACCCTAAGTTATTGTTACACTTTGACAAGTCTTATGATCACTAAGATGAAGAGGCAAGAAGATTAAAGAAAGAAATGAATAGTCAAGATCATAAGGACAGTTGATGTTCTCAAAACCATAAGGGTAGTTGAAGTTCACCTAATATCTCCAACATATCAAGACAACATCAGTGTAACAGATGATTTATCCCTGTTAAAGAAGATTTATGTCACTCCACTCATCCATTATTAGAAACCCAAGTTGGTACAAACAAGACAACTCTTTTAGAGCTAGAACAAAAAAAAAGAGAAAAAGAAAAGAAAAAAAGGACAAAAAAGGACAAAAAAAACGAAAAAAGAAAGATAAAACCTAAAAAGGTGGTTCAGAAAGCCAACTGAGTTCTCTTTTACCTAATGCAGCAAAAGGCTTCCATTTGGTTTATAAGGACAGTTTGACTTGAATTGGCCCAACCCAACCAAAGATTCATTCAAAAGGAGAAAGGTCACCCAGTTTTTGAAAGTTCTGTACTTGACAGTCCTACAAGGAAGAAGGACAAAATGATAAAATTCTCAAAGAAAGGGAAGAATAAGAAAAATAAAGAGAAAGAAATGGGAGAAGAAGAAAAGAAATGAATTTGGGTACCAAACTTTTTGCAAGGGTAAAGACTGTCCTAATCAAGATCCAGATTGATGCCAAGATGATAGAAGGAATTTGGAGTCTAGCAAGATTGCTCTCAACTGCCTAAAGTTTAAACAAGAAATTTGTAGTGTTAGGGTTTGCCTATAGTGTCACAACAACTGCAACTTACAAATGGCCTTCATTTAACCCATGTCCCTTATAGACCCCATTTCAAGCCTATCAAAGACCTGTTGATCTCTCTTGGTAGGTAGAGTCTATTAGTGGAGATAGTTTGAATAAGCATGCATATAAGAGATAATATTCAAACTTAAATGAGATCTTTGACCAAGTAATGTGTATGTTCCTATCTAAAGTACAACAATTCTTGCTTAAATAGAAATAACTCCCGAGTTTAGTATGGTAACTAGGGCTGTGATGTTATAGATATGTTAATTTGGAAAGTTGAGTCTTGAGGTACTACGGCACTGATTTGATAGAGCCATTGTATCTAATTAAAAAAAAAGTGTAAAAAAATTTGTCATTATCATTTTTGCTTAATTTTTTACAAGTTTTATATTTTTGTCACTGCGAGGAAGGAGGCGATTCATAATCATACAAAGTCCTAAAAAAATTATCACTCGTTGGAGGAGGAGTCATATTATCTGTCCAATATCCGCTCGAAGAAGAAATATCTAAACCTTTAGGATTTCAAAAATTGGTTCTATCATCGCCTAAATAGGGAGGTGGTATATGATGGATAACAGTCCGGGATCCCCTTAATGAAGAGGCATTTGGTTTCCTTATGCCCTAAAATCAAAAGTATCGGAAGTCCTGTGCCTCTTGTTGATACATTTCCTCAAAATGGGTCGCATGTCGATGACTCGCAACTAATTCTTCCTGAAGCTTTTTGTTTTGCTCCTCAAGCATCTGCTGTGAGCCAGAAAAGGAAAGGGTAAGTCCATACATTTTCATGCATACATGCAAGCATACATCATTATGGGATAAGAATGACTGACCAGATAACTCAGATCAAAGCTTTGCGAATTAGATGGCACATCTAAATGAGAAGGGGAAAATGGAGAAAACAGTCGCTGCATTGGGGTATCATATAGAGGGCAGCCCCATAGTCAGAGGAACCAGCAACCTACAATGATCTTATAAATAATCAAAACAGATAAACGAAGAGATAGTTGTAATGACAAAGTGATGGCTAACTGGAAAGTGCCAACCCCGAAAATGCCATGGGATTGAGAAGAAGGCTCCTCCTCATCTTCTTCCTCATATTCTTCATCTTCTCCTCGCTCCGCTTCTATTTCTTCTTCACCTCCAGATAGCCCACGGACACCAGCAGGTGACACTTCAAAACTTAGCAGATGATCCTGGATAAATTGAGCATATGGCATGTCCGGTAAGAGCAGGAAGTCATGAACATTGAAACCATTACAGGAATGACTCCAAAAGGGCTCCGGCATTACTATAGTGTTCAGAACAAATGATGGAATATCAACTGGTACTCTGCGCCGGTTAGGTCTAAGGAACCAGTCATGTACTCTCTCGCCTAGAAACCACCCACAAGAGACCAGACCAACAATAATTCATTTTATTTATTTTTTATTATATTTTTTTAACTTTACTAATATTACCTTTTTTATTTTTATTAAAAATTATAAATAATAAATAATAAATTAAATATTATTTAATTAAAATACCACAAAAAATATTTTAGACTATATAAAAAAATATTGGACCAAACTGGGTCAAAAATTAAGGGTCTACATGATGTAAATTTTCATGCATATTTTGACACAATAATATTTACCACTAAACTATACTAATAAACTTTATGTTAACAAGCAACTAACTTGCAACAAAATGATATTTACTTGAGTTTTTTCCTTGGAAATACAGTGAAGATGCATTCCGGCTAATAGTGAAATTTGCTTAACCCCGATGGAATAAAGGTAAGTAATCAGTTCATTATTTGAACATGTCCTGAACCTTGAGGAATGCTGATTAGCAACCATTTGTAGGAAGTGGTAAGGATTTCAAGAATTTAGTATTGAAGATGAAAGAAATTTTGATACCGTGAATGTAAAATGCAAATAATTGGTGTGTTTATATATGAAAAGCTAAGGGACGTATCAGATAAGTGACAAAAGCATAAAAAAATAATGAAAGAAAAGAAAAGCAAAGGACAAAGTGAAAGAAAAGAAAAGAAAAGAACAAAAGGAGTCAGTAATTGCTTGAATAATTATTCATCACATGATAACAGTGTTATCAATAATTTTGAGTTTGTCTTCTATTTCAATAATTCATCATTCAAAGTTTGCTTCTCATTATTTGTTTCAATAAATCACACACTACATATGTATGTATAGTCAATATATTGATAATTATTGTGGATATATGTTATTATGTGTCTAAAAAATATTTTTTTACTTACAAATATTTTTTCCACGTAGGGAGCAAGAGTACATAGGTACTGTAAAAATAGACAATTTTTTTTTTGCAAAAATTACCATTAAAATTAATCTTTGCAGACAATTTGGGTCCAGAACCCAAACCATCTCAAGTGCAGAACACCAAACCATTTTTTAGTCCAGAACTCAATCCGGGTTCAGAGCTCAAACCATATTGGATCCAGAATCCAAACCATTTTTCTAGTCCATAACTCAATTCGAGTCCAGAGCTTATACCATCTTGGGACTAGAATTCAAACCATTTTTTAGTCCATAACTCAATACGGGTCCAGAACCCAAACCATCTTAGGTCCAGAAACCAAACCATTTTTTAGTCCAGAATTCAATCAGGGTCCAGAACCCAAACCATCTCGGGTAGAACCCAAACTATTTTTGAGTCCAGAACTCAATCTGGGTCCAGAGCTTAAACTATCTTGGGTCCATAAACCAAACCATTTTCAAGTCCAAAACTCAATCCCAGTCCAGAACTCAAACCATTTTTGAGTCTATAAATCAATTCGGGTCTATAATCCAAACTATCTCGAGTCTAGAATCCAAACCATTTTTAAGTTCAGGACTCAATCCGAGTCCAGAACCCATACCAACTCAGGTCCAAAACCATTTTTGCCCAAAGACTAGTTCAAAAGTCATGTTGTTTTTCTCTCACTTTTACTAAAGTTTCAGATTGCTCAAGCAGGGAACAAAACTGTAGACCCTTAAATTTGGATAGTTTAAACTCAAGAAGTTTATCTCAGTCCATTATATTTTAATGAGCCTAAACCTAATTTAAAAACTTGAAATTAAATTGGTTAAACATATAAAAGCCCAAATTAAATTTATTCGGTCTGAATATTAAAAATATTAGACTATCGGGACGGGTCCAAGTGACATGAGCATTGTGAAATGAGCCAATGTTCATATCTACTTGAAGGGTCCAAGTCGGCATGAGCATTGCTCATGTTGATTTGGATGCGCTCATGTCGATTTAGGCACTCCAAATAGACATGAGTTGGCTTCATGTCGATTTGGATGTGCCAAATCAACATGAACCCTAATTTTAAAATAATTTGGCCGGCAATTTTAGTTTCCTAATCAAGCTAGACTTTGGTTAAACCTCAAATTAGCAAATTAGGGTTTTTGGTTTAAGCATTTATTTGCCTATAAATATGCAATTAAAAGAAGAAAAAGGAGGAGCAAGAATTAACATAGAGTGTTTAGCAACAGAGATAGCAATTAGCAATTAGGATTCAACAGTTAGCAACTAGCAACACAAGAAATAATACACACATAGACGAAGCAATAACAAAAGGCACCAGCCAATACTTCCACTGATCTAGGTGTTCAAAGACATGAGCTTGGTTCAACACTTCACATTGGGTGGAACCATCAAACGTAGGTTTGAATTCTTAAATTCAACATGTTTTAATAATTACATGATGTCTTCATATTGTAATTCAATCTAGCAAAAGTAAATTAAAATTGATCATTCGTAGTTTAAATCCAATAGATAACAAATTTAGTTCAGTATGGTTCGGACCTTTGTTACATGATTTAATTTGTTTAAAACATAATTTTATACATCATCAACCCTAGTCTATTGGTTAACATTAGGATAGCATGTTTAATGTGTATTATTAAGCCAAAAATCTAGTTTGTAAAACCCAAACCTTAAATTCCAAAACTCCAAACCCTAATATTCAAAAACCTAATTCCTTAAACCTTAAATTCCAAAACCCTTAATATCCAGAAACCAAAACCTTATTTCTAGAACCCTTAATATCTAGAAACCTAATTCCCTAAACCCTTATTCCAAAATCCTTAAATCCAGAACCCTGATTTCCAAAACCCAAATTATGAAAAACTCTAATCTTTAATTTTTGAAACCCTAAACCCTAATTTCCAAATCCTATTTCTCAAATACCAAAATCTTAATCGTGTATTTCAAATAACCATGATCCATAATTCTAAAACAAAATTTACAAAAAGTAAAACCCTAATTCCCTAGATTCAGTAACCCTAGTCCAAGATTTCCATTCCTTAGGTTTAAACCCTAGTTTGTATATTTATCCTCTAATTGTAATTTGTTTTAATTCAGCTTTATATATTTTAATCTTAGTATGTATCTTTATATGGATCTTAATTATTTTATTTTATTATAGATGAATGATTTATTTAGATTGCTTGTTGATGATTAACCATGTGATTTTAATTAATTATTTATTATGAATGATTAATTTGTATTGATTTATCGCTTGGATTTTATGGTATGTAAAAGGCATATTTCCACTTGTGGGTGCCTCAGTTATTTGTTTTTATTATATAATTTATTTTAAAAATTTGGGATTTTGTAAAGGACATATTTCCACCTTTTAATGGGTGTCCCATTATATTTATTTTTATAGACTTGGACATTGTAAAGGCATGTTTTCATCCTTGAATGCGTGCCTATTTTATTTGTTTTACTTTAATAAGATGATGGATATTTATTTCTTTTAAATTATGTGTAATATGGATGATGACATAATTTTTAACAACTTAATAATATTTATACCTAAAAAGGAGGTCGGTTCCAATGAACCGGGCGTTATGGGGGGGTACTAGGTCATTCTCACCTTCCTAATACGTACACAACTTTCCAAAACCATTAGAGGGTTGAGGACTCCATAGGAATTAAGTCATCCACCCCTTTTTTTTTCCTAGCCTGTCCGGGTGGCTACTTCATTTTCTCTGAATTTAGGCTTGTGTTCTCTAAGGCCCTGAGCCTAACAGTGCCGAAGTAGCATGAACCATTCCATATGGGAGTTGGGGCAAAAATTCCCACTCACAATGAGGTGAAATCAAATTCTGAAAAGGCAAATTACAAAATTGACAAGGCAAGTTAAGAAACTAAAAACTCACATATGCCAAGTCAAGAAGTATGTGCAATATGTGGCATTTTAGGTCATAGTGCAAATAGGTGCTCTACAAACTTTGATTAATATCAAGAGGGGAAAGAGCAAGTGTATGTCTTAGACAGTTTCTAGTAAAGAGGAAGAAATGATCCACACTCTAATTCTTATAATCCCAGTTGGAGAAGCCATTCAAATTTCTCTTGGAAAAATCAGCAGCAATTTCTACCTCAACAATCCTCTCAGCCTAATCAAAGAGGTCCTCACTTTCAAGGACAATCTTCAAACCAAGATTAACTGAAGAAACCCACACTGGAAGATAATTTGAATGCTTTTATTCAAATTAGCACATAAAATCAAGAATTGAACAACAAGAGGTTTGATTCTTTAGAGGCATCATTAAAGAAAGTAAAAACTCAAGTTGGGCAATTGGCAAAACAACTTCAAGCACACTAAAAAGGGAAATTTCCATGCCAACCAGAGTAAGCCAAGATAATCATAGTTTTAAGAACTGGAAAGGTAATTGATAACAAAGTTGGTGATTCTTTGCATGCAGGTACTAATAAAAAAGAGAACAGTGAGGAGATATAAGCCAATCTAGAGCAACCAAGTCAATCAAAGAAAAAGGAGAATGGGAAGGCATCAACTTCATCAAAGTTACATAAGTCTTCCAACCCTTATAGACCACCAATTGCTTTTCCAAGTAGATTGAAAGGTGAGAAGCATAATAAGTAATTTTCTGAAATTTATGACATGTTTTCCAAGGTAAGTATAAATTTTCCCTTACTTAAGGTAATTAAGAATATGCTAGCTTATGCCAAATTTTTCAAAGAATTAAATATTAAAAAAGAAAAGGTATGAGCTAAATGAAAAAAGTGATATTTTTGGAGAAAGCATGTGTTGTTTTACAACATAAGTTATCACCTAAACTAAAGGACTCTAGAAGTTTTGTAATTAATATCTCTATGGGGAATGGGAAATGAATAACAGCCATGTGTGACTTAGGAGCTAGCATAAATTTGATGCCTTACTCAATTTACATTTCAGTTAGAACTTGGGGAACTTAAACCAACCATGATGGTCTTGTAATTGGCAGATAGAACTATTAGCTTTCCTAAGGGAATTATAGAGGATGTACTAGTTCAAGTTGGGGGTTTAATAGTTCCTATAAACTTTATAGTCCTTCATATGGGGGAAGAGATCCTTAGGGATGCTGAACACACTATTTTATTAGGAAGACATTTATGGTTATAGCCAACACCTTGATAGATGTTAAAAATAGAAAATTAACCATGATTATTTTAGGAAAAACTATGGTACTTTTAATTTTTAATACTTATCCTATTCCCACTAATGTTGTTCATGAAAATTATTCTTTTATTAGTTGTACTGATCTTATTGTTAGAGATGTTTTCTTGCAGGAAAGTAGTGATGATAAACTGGAGATGGCCTTGACCTTAGTTAGGAGAAGAGGTTGAAATTTTTGATATAGAAATTGAGGACTGCAAGTTGATGTTAGATGGTGAGATTGATGAGAGGGGACTTGATGATGTTAAGATAGAGGAACAGGAGTTTCAACCAAATTTGGTTAAACTTAAAGAACTCCCAACACATTGGAAATATGTTTTTTCTTGGGGAGAGTAATACATAACCTAGTGATCATCTCTTCAACTCTCAATTTTGAGGAAGAAGAGAAGGTTGTGAGAGTGTTGAAGAAACTTAAGCAAGCCATTGGTTAGAGATTGAGTGACATTATGGGAATTAGTCCTTTTATGTGTATGTATAAAATAGTTTTAGAGGAATGAGCTAAACAAGTGAGAGAAGCCCATAGGAGGCTCAATCCAAATATGAGTGAGGTAGTTAAGAAGAAGGTTCTTAAACTCCTTGATGAGGGGGTAATCTACCCTATAACTGATAGTGAGTGGGTTAGTCTTGTAATATGGTACCAAAAAAGCTAGCTTAATTATGGTTCAAAATGAGAAGGGAGAGATGGTACCAACACACTCACAAATTGGGTGGAGAATGTGTATAGACTATAGGACGGTAAATTGTATTACTAAGAAAGACCATTTTCTCTTGCCATTTATTGATCAAATGCTACATAGATTATCTAGGCATGCCTTTTATTGTTTTCTTAATGGTCTTACAGGTTAATACCAAGTTCCTATAGCATTGGAGGACCAATCTAAGACAACTTTCACTGGTCTTTTTGGAACATTTGCCTTTTGAAGGTTTCCATTTGGACTTTGTAATGCATTGGGTACTCAAAGATGTATGCTATCCATTTTTTCTGATATGGTGGATGAGTTTATTGAGGTATTTATGGATGATTTCGCTATTTTTGGCACTTCCTTTTATGACTGTTTGCATAAATTAACTCTTGTGCTTAAAAGATATATCGATTATAACTTAGCTTTGAGTTGGAAAAAGAGTCATTTTATGGTAGATCATGGTATAGTTTAAGGGCATGTTGTATCTCATAAGGGTATTGAGGTGGAAAGTTGATTTGATTGCTAATTTACCACCTCCCACATTTGTTAAAGGGATTAGAAATTTTTAGCGACATATTGGGTTTTATAGGAAATTCATAAATGATTTTTCAAAAATTTCACATCCTTTGTGTAATTTTCTTGGAAAAGATGTTCCATTTGTTTTTATGAAAAATTCTTAGAAGCATTCAACATTTTAAACGAAAAATTAACTTCTGCCCCCTAATTATTGCTCCCAATTGGGAATTACCTTTTAAGATTATATGTGATGCTTCAAATTATGCTACCGGGGCTATGTTGGGCCAAAGGGTAAATAAACTTGTATTTGTAATTTAACATGTAAGTTTATCTTTGAATGATGCACAAGTAAATTATACAACCATTAAGAGAGAAATGTTAACTGTGGTATTTGAACTTGATAAATTTTGATCTTATTTGATATGTTCTAAGGCCATTGTATTTTCACACCATACGGCCTTGAAATACTTATTAACTAAACTACAAGCTAAACCAAGGCTCATTAAGTGGGTTTTTATATTACAAGAGTTTTTAATGTGGAAATCAGGGATAGGAAAGGTAGTGAAAATTTAGTGGCTGACCATCTTTGTAAGCTACCCTTCAATGATGATGATACATAAATTGCCCTTGAAAATGCTTTTGAAAGATTCCCTGATGAATACTTGTTTGCTATAACACAAGTACCATGGTATGCAGATATTGCTAATTATTTTTCTCGTGGTGTTTTGAGGAAGGACTTAACTTTTTAGGTAAAGAAGAGGTTTCTACATTCTTATAAGTACTATTTTTGGGATGAACCATATTTGTTTAAAATTTGCAGGGATGAGATCATTAGAAGATGTGTGCCAGAAGAAGAATAATTCAAGTGCTACAATTTTTCCACAACATATATTGTGGAGGACATTTTAGAGGTAAGAAGACCACCGATAAGATTCTTCAAAATGGTTTGTATGGCCTACTCTTTTTAAGGATGCTTATAATTTTTGTATAAGATGTGATAGGTGCCAAAGAGTAGAAACATAAGTAAAAGAAATGAAATGTCTCTCTCTACTTTTGTTGTGTGGTAGAAATTTTTGATGTATAGGGGATAAATTTAATGGGGCCGTTCCCAAAATCTTTTGATTTTGAATATATCCTTCTTATTGTAGATTATGTTTCCCGGTGGGTGGAAGCTATTCCCACTAGGACTAATAATGCTAACATTATTTTGAAATTCTTGAAGGAATATATCTTGAGTATGTATAGGACCCGAAAGCAGTAGTCAGTGATGGAGGAAGCCATTTTTGCAACAAATGATTTGAAAAGCTGCTAACCAAAATGGTTATTAGGCACAAGGTGGCAACTTCCTATCACCCCCAAACATCCTATCAGGTTGAGATCTCCAATAACCAAATCAAGGGAATTTTAGAGAAAACAGTGAGTGCAACAAGGAAAGATTGGGCGGTCCATCTTCTAAAAGCTCTATAGGCTAACTGAACAGCTTTTAAAACACCCTGGGGAATGTGTCCATATTGTTTAGTCTTTGGAAAGGCATTCCACTTACTAATGGAATTGGAGCACAAAGCCTACTGGGAAATTAAGGCTATAAATATGGATTTAGATGGGGCAAAAGAGCATAGAATGTTGCAAATTTCTGAGCTGGATGAGCTTAGAAATGAAGCCTATGAGAGCTCGAGGATCTATAAGGAAAAGACTAAGGTAATGCATGACAAAATGATCTTAAGGAGAACATTTGAACTAGGAATGAACATCCTCTTGTTAAATTCAAGAATGAGATTATTCCCTGGGAAATTTAAGTCTTTTTGGAGTGGTTTGCTTTAGGTTGTTCAAGTATTCCCATATGGAGTTGTAGAACTGTTGAATTTAAAGACCAATAAGACTTTTCAGGTAAATGGCCAAAGGGTTAAACCCTATTTAGAGGAGCTATATGTTGTGAAAAACCATTGAAAGTATGATATTCATTGATGCATGAGGCAACCATGTCCAGCTACTATGACATCAAAGAAGAGCTTTATGGGAGGTAACCCATTGATTTGGATTTCTTTGTTTTAATTATTTTCAGAGATTTTTTTTTATTTCTAAATTGCTTATGCTAGTTTGTTGACAGTTTAAATAAATTAACTGAAATAGGTGTTATGATGGGTTATTTTTGTTGTGGTTGAGTTTCAGGAAAAAAAATGAAGGGAAAAGATTAATCAAACTTGGGCAAAAGCTGACACACCTAGAGACATGGCCAAGACAGAAACTATTAGCCAAACAATTGGCCTCTATTTTGATCTTAGGAAATAAAATTGAATAGGACTAATATTTGTACCAAGTAGCATTTTGCAGGATATTAATTTTTTGAAAAAAAATCTCATATAGCCTAACCAGACGAGTATCCAGTTTGACCATACCTCTACCAAGTTGACGGACCAATATCCAGTTTGATCGCACCATATCGAGCTGATGAGTGTTCCATGAATGAGGTGACAAGAGCATGAATGTTCCAAAACCTAGCTGACCGAACTAGAGTTGGCACACCTGTATTGAACCTTAGCTGCTAGAATCCAGTACGAGCTGAGATGATCGATTTTGAGCCAAAAATATCCAATGGAGTTCACGCTCCATGTCACTCTCACATTGTGAATGGGCTATGTGTCCCGGCTGGAACATCTTGCAGTCCGACTATATTAAAGTATGATCTAAATCCTCAAAACATCCAATAAAGCTCATGGTCACTGGTACTCCTAATATCTCAGCATACCATAACTGGTAATACCATACTTGATGCAGTCCAACCGAATCAAGCCAGAGTAAAAAACCTAACAGAGTTCCAGTAGAGTTCACGGTCACTGGTACTCCCAAAATCTCAGCATACCATGAGCACTCCGACCGGAATGAAGTCATTCTAACCATACCAGTGAAATGGATTCAAATATTACAGTCGTTACTTATCCACTCAATTGATGGATGCCACATGCACTAGCTGTTCAAGAACTTTTGTCAGAAAATTAGAGAGCATGACCGAACTAGTGCTCAGTCTGACCGTGCCAAGCCTAAGTTGACTGGACCAATGGTAGTTTGACCATGAATTGGCTCTTAATAATGATTAAAGTGCAAGACAAGAATCAAACATGTAGGCACCATCTCAAATGGCTAGTTGAAGACTTGAAGGCTATAAATACCTTATGAAACCTCATTTTTCTGAGAGATTATGATTGTTGCCAAGTTTAACATCTTATATTTCCTTACATTAAAATTTCTATTTGTATTCATTGAGTGTTGGGTGTGAGCATTGAACACCATTGTAAGTTTAAGTGTGAGCTTTGAAACACTTAGGCAGCTTTGAAGCACTTAAGCTTTTGAGTGAGCCTGGAAAAACTCTTATTTGGGATGCGAGGAAAATACTCTTGTTTGGGTTGGGAAAACTCTTATTTGGGTTGTGAAAACACCAAGTTATAGTTGAGCTAGTAAAAACTCAAGATTAGTGGAACCTTAACAAGTTGTTAAAGAAGTGGATGTAGGATTGAGGTAATCCGAACCACTATAAATTTTTTTATGTATATTTTTCTCTATTCTACTATTCTCTTGCTTTATTTGCTTTTATTTCTTAAATTTACCATTACTTCTTCAAAACAACCAATTCAACTCCTCTCCTGGTTTCCATCTTGGGACAACAATTGGTATCAGAGCCTCAAAATTTCAAAAAATTTTATTGTGAAATTTTAACCACTGTGGCAGCCATTCCTCCATCCAATACACTAACCTCTTCATCTCACGGAAATCACAATTCCTATCTTAAACCTTAATTTGATGGAATGGATTACTCTTATTGGAAAAATAAGATGTAATTATTCCTTGATAGTGAAGGAATCAAACTTTGAAAATATATGAAAAATGAGTGGAAACCTCCTACTCAAGAAGTTGATGGTGTTCAAGTGTTGTTTTATTATTTTTTTTGTTATAGTTTTGTGTCTTGTTTGTTATGTTAATTATTGTTTTATTTAGGTATTTTGTTAGTTTTAATCGGTTTGTTTAGTGTTTTCTTTAATTGTGTAGTTTTAGTTTATTTTTGTGTTTCTGTCATTTTTTATTTAATTTTTAGTATGTGTTTATGTTTTGTTGGATATTGTTTATTTAATTCTTGTTTAAGTTTTGTTTGCCAGTTTTGTGTTAGGTTAAAACAGCAAGGAAACAAATTGAAGATGAAATGGGCAGAAGCTAACACAGGCATAGGACACGGCCAAGTCACTGGCCGTGTTCCATACTAAGTTAAAAGGAAGAGAAAGTCCCAGTAGCAGACACAAGCAAGGGACACGGCCAAGTCATGTGGCCGTGTCCCTCCAAAGAAGCCCAACACGGCCAAGTCATCTTGACTTGGCCGTGTCTCACTTGGTTCCAAAGGCAAAGATGAAGCAAATTTCACAGAGGCAGACACATGCAAGGGACACGGCCAAGTCATGTGGCCGTGTCCCTCAATCATGGTGCAACACGGCCAAGTCACTCATGACTTGGCCGTGTCACTCAACCAAAAGAAGAAGAAAGACAAGAATGCAACAGAGGTGGACACCTGCAGGGGACACGACCATGTCTTGTGGTCGTGTCCCTCCAACAAGCTCTCACACGGCCGTGTCCCTCATCACCTGGCCGTGTACCTCATGAACCAAACGCGCACCGAATTTTTAAAGTCGACGTTTCGTATAAAAGCAAAAAGAAAGTTAGGGTTTTGGGGGTTGAGATTTTGAGATTGTTTTCAGCCGTCAGAGAGAGTGAAGTTAGGGTTTAGCTTGTTTTCTTGATTTTTGATTTCACTTTTGAATACTTTAGCTTAGATTAGATTGTTCTAGCCATTGTTTCATCCTTCTTGCAAGATTCGAACAAGAGATTATTAAGAAGCTTCAAGGAGTTGTAACTTGGTTTTGTTCTTTAACTTTTTCTCTTTATTTTTATTGAATGGATATTATCATGTCTATTTCGATTTCTTTAAACATTAATGAGATGAATATGTTTGATTGCATTATGAACTAATTTGATCTAGTCTAGGGTTTGTATGGATCTGCTATGATTGTATGAATTGGTTATTCTCTTAACTAATAATTTCTTTTGCCTTTATTGAATAAAATATTGTTAACATATAATTGATTGGCCACCAATTGTGTGTTTTAGGTATTAGATGATGGATCGAGAGATGAAGTCTAATGCTAGAATAATTCAATTAAGGACTTAGGTGAATTAGAAATATAACCTATTAAAAAGATTGTTTCAATTATAACAAGACTAGTTGTAAGAGGTTTGAATGCGAGAGCTTATTTCCTTTATTCAATTAATTAAGTTGTTTGAGATTTAATTCTTGAAATTAAATTAGTTAAGTGGAATAACCGTTCATACATATAAGTAGTAGAGAAGTGCAAACCCTAGACCCTTTTATCAAGTGAATCAAAACATCAGCTTTTAGTTACTTTTATTGTTTTAAACTTCAATTAAACCTTTTCATTACTTAGCAATTTAAATTTCTTTAATTACTTGTTACTTTTAATTTGATAATCAATTACCCACTTTGGCATCCTTGTGAGACGACCTTGGGGCGATCACCTTTGCTACAGCTACCTCGTATACTTGCGAGTTACGCTTTGTGGTAGAGTTAATTTGAGCGCAACAAGTTTTTAGCGCCGTTGCCGGGGAAGCTAATTGGCATAATTGTTTATTTAAAAAAAATAAATATTTTAGATTATTTTTCATTGTTTTCATTTTATTTTATTTGTCTTTGCTTTTAATTGTTTCTTTTTCTAGAAAATTTCTATTTATGCAAGGCAGGAGATCACTCGAAGGAGAGTTGCATCCATTCATTCCAGAAATTCAGAGAGTAAAAAGGAGCAGAGAGGAGTTTGAGCTTTTCACCAGATTTGATACTTCAGAGGAAGATATTTCAGATTTTGAGTCAGAATCTAAAAAATCTGTAAAGATGGCTGAAGAGAGGCAAAGAACCATGAGAGATTTTGCTAGACCTGTCATTGGGACTTCCACTTCCTTCATAAGACTGACAGACGCAGCAAGGAACTATGAGTTGAAGAACATTCACTACAACATGCTGCCATCATTCTATGGAGTTCCAAATGAAGATCCTTTGAATTTTATTCGGGATTTCTACTCCACCCTCAACACTTTTCCTTTGGGAGGACTTATAGAAGATCAGTTGAGGATGAGATGTTTCCCTTATACTTTGAAGGATAGGGCAAAGAGCTGGCTCATGATGTTGCCTGAAAATTCACTGACAACTTGGGAGCAAGTTTACAATAAATTCATGGGCAAGTTCTATTCACACCAAAAGACAGCTGAGTTGAGAGGGAAGATTGCTACATTCTCTCAATTTGAAGGAGAGCCATTTCATGAGGCTTGGGACAGATTCAAGATGCTATTGATCCAGTGTCCACACCATCACTACCCACTTCAACTCCTTAATCAGTTTTTCTATGATGGTCTCACCCAGCAATTTCAGAACACAGTTGATAATGCAGCTGGGGGAGCCATGGGAGAAAAGACAGCTGATGAGACTTACGAGATCTTTGAGATGTTGGGAGCTAATTCTCAACAAAAGAGTGTAAGGGGAAGAAGCAAGGGGGTGAATCAACTGGAAGCCGATACTGAAATGGTTAGTCAAATAGCTGAGTTGACAAGGCAGGTTCAGATGCTAAACATGAAGAACAATATTTCTTCATCTACTCAAGAAGTGTGTGGAATCTGTGGGACATTTGGGCATGGAGAAAATATATGTCCCTCTGCATATGAGTCTTTTGGGAATGAAGCTGAGCAAGTTAATGCTATGGGGGGATTTCAACCAAGAGCCAGGAATGATCCTTACTCCAACACTTACAATCCTGGTTGGAGGAGTCACCCCAATTTTTCCTGGACAACAAATAATGCTCAACAGCCTTTCCATTTGCTCCAGAGACAGAACCAACAACAAGGCCAATCCTCAAATCAAGGTCAGCCTAAGAGAGAGAGTTTGGAGGAAAGCTTATAGGCTTTTATCCAAGTCAGTGCTAAAAATCAGGAGATGAACAACAAGAGGCTGGATTCCTTGGAAGCATCTTTTAAGAAGGTGGAGACCCAAGTGGGGCAACTTGCACAACAGATGCAGATTCAACAAAAGGGGAAGTTCCCAAGTCAACCTGAGCAGGCATAGGCAGTGACTGTTCTTAGGAGTGGCAAGGTAATTAATAACAATGTTGAAAATAATTCTGTGAATGCAGGTGAGCAAGAAAATAAAAAGGAAGGAGAATTGGAGAACAAAGGTGCTGAAGAAAAATCAATGGAGAAGTCCCCTACAGCAGATTTACACAAGGCAAGCAATCCATACCGGCCACCTATACCATTCCCTAGCAAGTTGAAGGATGATAAAAAAGATAATCAGTTTTCAGATATCTTCAACATGCTATCTAAGGTAAGTATCAACTACTTGAAGCAATTAAGAACATGCCGGCTTATGCTAAATTCTTCAAAGAACTAAATACCAAGAAAAAAAGGTATGAGCTGAATGAAAAGGTGATAGTTTCTGAGGTAGCTAGTGTTGTTTTGCAGCATAAACTACCTCCTAAGCTAAAGGATCCTGGAAGCTTTATTATTCAAATTGCTATGGGGAATGGAAAATGTACTGATGGCATGTGTGATTTGGGAGCTAGTGTGAATTTAATGCCTTACTCTGTGTACCTTGACTTAGAATTAGGGGAACTAAAGCCAACAAAAATGGTGTTGCAATTAGCTGATAGATCTCTTAGATTCCCGAAAGGGGTTATAGAAGATGTGTTAGTTAAAGTTGGTGGTTTGATAGTACCTGTGGATTTCATTGTTCTTGACATGGAGGTAAGTAATTCTTCACCATCTGCACACACCATTTTGCTGGGTAGGCCTTTTATGGTGACTACCAATACTTTGATAGATGTTAAGAATGGAAAATTATCAATGACTGTTTTGGGACAAACTGTGAAATTTTCTATTTTTAACACTTCTCCTATTCCTACAACTGCTTTATATGAGGATTGTTCTTTCATTGATTGTGTTGATGCAGTTGTTTCAGATGTTTTCTTGCAGACATGTTCCTCTGATAAATTGGAGCTGGCATTGACTTTGGATAGTGATTTGGAAATTTTTGATGCAGAAATAGCCAGTTGTCTTGAGGCCTTAGGAAGTGCTGAAGTAGAGGAGCTTAAGGAGGACCCAATTTGTGAGCTTTTCCCCATTGAAAAAGAAGAGAAGAACCCCTCACTAGAGTTAGAGCTGAAAGAGTTACCTAAGAACCTGAAATATGTGTTTTTAGGAAATCACAACACTTTACCTGTGATAATATCTAGTGAACTTAGTGAAGGGGAGGAGATGAGGTTAGTGAGTGAGCTTAAAAGATTAAAGAGAGCAATAGGATGGGGATTGGGTGACATCAAGGGTATTAGCCCTTCTATGTGCATGCATAGAATCACTTTAGATGAGGGAGCTAAACTTGTGAGGGAGACCCAAAGGCGACTTAACCCAAATATGAGTGAAGTGGTTAAGAAAGAAGTGCCCAAATTGCTGGATGAAGGAGTAATTTATCCAATTGCTAATATTGAGTGGGTGAGCCCAGTACATGTAGTTCCTAAGAAATTTGGAATCACTGTGGTGAAAAATGAGAATAATGAGTTGGTTCCTACTAGGACTACTACTGGGTGGAGAATGTGCATTGATTATAGGAAGTTGAACAATGCTACAAAGAAAGATCATTTTCCTCTTCCTTTTATTGATCAGATGTTAGATAAACTTTCTGGGCACTCACATTATTGTTTTCTGGATGGCCTTTCAGGTTACTATCAGGTGCCAATAGCTCCAGAAGATCAGTCAAAGACAACCTTTACTTGCCCTTTTGGGACTTATGCATTTCGACGTATGCCCTTTGGCTTGTGCAATGCACCTGCAACTTTTCAGAGATGCATGATGTCTGTCTTCTCAGATATGATCGATGATTTTATTGAGGTATTTATGGATGACTTTTCTGTTTTTGGTAATTCTTTTGATAATTGCCTCAATAAACTTGTTCGTGTGCTTGAGAGATGCATTGAATGTAACCTCACTTTAAGTTGGGAAAAGAGTCATTTTATCGTTACTCAGGGCATTGTCTTAGGTCATGTGGTGTCGAGTAAAGGGATTGAGGTGGATAAGGCTAAAATTGAATTGATTGCTAAGTTACCCCCACCTACCTTAGTTAAGGGAATAAGAAGTTTTCTAGGGCATGCAGGATTTTACAGGAGGTTTATTAAAGATTTTTCCAAAATAAGCCAACCTTTGTGCCATTTATTGGGGAAAGATGTTCCATTTGAATTTACAGCACAATGCATGCAAGCTTTTAATTCCCTTAAGGAAAAATTGACTAGTGCACCTGTGATTGTAGCTCCTGTCTGGTCTTTACCTTTTGAAATCATGTGTGATGCATCTAATCATATAGTAGGAGCTGTTCTTGGGCAAAGGGTTGACAAATACTTGAGAGTAATTTATTATGCCAGTTTAACCCTGAATAGTGCACAAATGAACTACACCACAACTGAGAAGGAAATGTTAGCTGTTGTTTTTGCTTTAGACAAATTTAGAGCATATTTAATTGGGTCAAAAATTATTGTGCATTCTGATCATGCAGCTCTTAAATATCTATTAACAAAACAATATGCTAAACCGCGCTTAATTAGATGGGTGTTGTTGTTGCAAGAGTTTGATTTCCAAATCAAGGATACTAAGGGTAGTGAGAATGTTGTTGCTGATCACTTATCCAAATTACCCTTCTTTAGTGAAAATCTTGCATCTGATAACATTTATAAAAATTTAGAAGAATTTCCTGATGAGCATCTGTTTGTGGTGATTAATGCCCCTTGGTTTGCAGATATTGCTAACTATCTTGCTTGTGGTATTTTGAGATCTAACATGTCCTTTCAGGAAAAGAAAAGGTTTCTACACTTGAGTAAGTTTTATTTTTGGGATGAACCTTATCTATTCCGGATATGCAAAGATGAGATAATTCGCAGGTGTGTAGCTGAGGAAGAACAATTGAGTGTTCTTCAATTTTGTCATGACCTTCACTGTGGGGGTCATTTTGGAGGAAGAAAGACTGCAGAAAAGGTGCTTCAAAGTGGTTTTTACTGGCCTACTTTATTTAAAGATGCTCAAGACTATTGTAAGCACTGTGATCGTTGCCAAAGAGTAGGTAACATTGGGAGGAGGAATGAAATGCCCCTTCAGTCATATATTGTTGTTGAACTGTTTGATGTGTGGGGAATAGACTTCATGGGTCCTTTCCCCAAGTCCTTTGGTTATGAATACATTTTAGTTGCTGTTGATTATGTTTCCAAATGGGTGGAGGCAATCCCCACCCGTACTAATGATGCTAATATTGTTGTTAAATTTGTGAAGGAAAACATTCTTAGCAGGTTTGGCACACCAAGGGTGATAGTCAGTGATGGGGGGAGTCATTTTTGCAACAGGCTTTTTGAGAAGTTAATGCACAAATCTGGTGTGAAGCATAAGGTGGCAACCCCATACCATCCACAGACTTCTGGGCAAGTGGAAACATCCAACAAGCAGCTAAAAGGAATTCTGGAGAAAACAGTCAACACATCCAGGAAGGATTGGGTAAGCAGATTGCATGATGCACTATGGGCATATCGGACTGCTTTCAAAACTCCTCTAGGTATGAGTCCATATCGATTGGTGTTTGGAAAAGCTTGTCACTTACCAGTGGAGTTGGAGCACAGAGCATATTGGGCAATCAAGACTCTGAATTTGGACTTGGACAAAGCAAAGAGAGAAAGATTTCTGCAAATTTCAGAGTTAGATGAGCTGAGGAATGAGGCTTATGAGAGCTCGAAAATTTACAAGGATCGCACTAAAGCACTTCATGATAAAATTATAGTGCGAAAGACATTGAGTCCAGGTATGAAGGTTTTACTTTTTAACTCACGACTCCGTCTTTTTCCAGGTAAACTCAAGTCTCGATGGAGTGGTCCTTTCGAGATAACTTAGGTATATCCTTCTGGTGTAATTGAATTACTTAACTCTAGAACAGGTGAGCCTTTCAAAGTGAATGGACAGAGAGTTAAGCCATACAATGAAGGATTTCAGGAAGTGAGGGTCATTGACAGTACTTTGATTCATGATCCCTAAGCCTTGCATGATGTCCAGCTATATGACATTAAAGAAGCGCTAAATGGGAGGCAACCCATCGGTTTGCATTTATTTTTCGTAGTGTAATTTTAAGTTTAGCGAGTTTTGATTTATGTTCAGTTTCAATAAATGGACTGTGCTTTGATCGGTTTTTCTTTACTTTGTGTTTCAGGGTGTTTAACGATGAAGGGTTGCAAAATCATTAAAAAGAAAAAAAAAGTGTTTAAAGTCAATACAAGGCAGTAGGTGACACGGCCAAAGGACTTGGCCGTGTCCCTTGGCCGTGTCACACACTGGACACGGCCAAAACTTCTTCAAAAATTTGAACGATTTTGCAAACTTCGTACAGAATTGGACACACCCAGGGGACACGGCCAAGTCACCTGGCCGTGTCCCCCAAAAACCATGAGACACGGCCGTGTCCCTCCACTTTCACACACCAACACGGCCAAGTCGACACACACACGGCCGTGTCACTTCAATTTTTGACTTTTAAAAACCCGGTTTTGCCCAGTTCTTTTCATAAATCCCTAAACTTTTCTATCTTCGTCTCTCTCATTCTCTCGCTCTCTGTAACGCCAAAACCTTTGATTTTTATTCCAAAACTTCCGATCTTCCATTAAAACTTCAAATTTCTTCAACAAAACTTGAGATAATCACTTAAAACTTCCTCTTTACTCATATTATTTTGATTTAATTCAGTTTTGGGTGTTAATTTCTCAGATATCAAGATGCCAAGAACTAAAACTGTATCACACCGCAAGAAGAAGAAATCTAGTGCTGAAGGAGCTTCGTCGTCTTCCTCAACTTTATCTTTCAAGAGAGCAAGTCTTTTGGCTCGGGGTTTTTTCCCGACAAGGTATGTGAATGACGAATCTCTAGATGCTTTGCAAATGAGAACTGCTTTTTATAAATATGTGCAATATCTTGGGTGGGAGACGTTTGTCTCATTGAGACCTTTGCAGTTTGAGGAGCTCACCTTAGAATTTTTGACAACTCTTAAGGTGGAAAGAGATGATAAGAAAATTTGTAGGAGACTGATGTTTAAATTAATGGGTAGATCATTTGTGCTTACTATTGATCAGTTGAATGATATCTATGGTTTTCATCAACATGGGGAAAGATCGATACCCAAAGATTTTAGACAATAATTTGCTTGGGGTGCCTTAGGCTCAGGTACTTATGTGGCCAAATCGGCTAAAGCATCTAAATTACGGAACCCTACTTTGAGATATTTGCACAGGTTTATGTCATGTGAGTTCTTTGCTCGGAAGGAGAGCCCGGGTGTGGTTGAGTCGAGTGAGCTATTTTTCTTGGACTGTGTTTTGAATGAAATGAATATTAGTGCCGGCTATTGGTTAGCCGATATTTTTGACACTGTAGCTAATAAAAGGAGGGGGGCTATTTGTATTGGAGGATTGATCACTACATTAGCAGTAGCCCTGGTTGAGGATTTTGACATGAGTACTACTCGGATGACCCGTATTTTGGGTAATGATTCCTTGGATTTAGCTACCCTTGAGAAGATGCACATGGTGGTGCATAGGAGAGGGACTTTTGTGATGCCTTTAGCTGAGCCTGAAGCACCGGGGGACAGGCAGAAGAGAGCCCGGGTTGAAGAGGAGTCAGACTCAGATTCTTTAGGTCTAGATGAGGATGCTCCGGTCTCGGAACATCAAGAGGTACTTCTGAGGATTGAGGCCCTGTAAGGCAAAGTGGATCGACTGGATAGCAAGGTGGACCGTAACCATGCTGAGATCTTACAGCAGATGGAACAAATTAACAGTAACCTTGCGACGATCTTGAGTCTCCATCCCTCAGCTGCATCATCTTCCCGCCCACATTTTCCATAGATTTTCAGTTCTTGCTTTATTTTATTTAATGTACTTTTGTTTTATTTTTCATTTTTGTTTTAATGTTAACGTTTTGTATTTGGATATTTTATTTTTATATTGTACTCTTATTTTTTAACTTTTGTGTTTGTGATGGAAAGCTAGGATTTTGCCTCACCAGGTACGATGGAAGACAGGTTGTCCTTTGACTCTTATTATTTATTATTCTTGTTTTACATTGAGGACAATGTAAATTTTAAGTGTGGGGTACTCTTTAAGCTTTCCTTTAATTCTTGTTTTGCTTATTGTGGTTGTTTTGTTTATTGTGTTTGTAGTGCATGGCATAATTGTTAAAAATTTATTGATCTTTTCTTTAATTCTAGCATTATAGTTGAGACTTTGGTATCAGCATAGAAATGAGCATTTTAATTCATTCGGGATTAATTCTTGCATTCTGCAATTCTTGACATATAAATCTTTGGGAACCAACCTGTGTGAGTTTTGAGCCTCATAAAATTTGATATTTGTCAATTGATTTTCTTTTCTTAAGTGTGCACCTCCATGATGTTGCATCTCTAGAGTTTGCTTTTGCATACTTATTGAACTCACATTATGATTTAATCTCAAGTTTTAAAATGATGAAGGCAAATTAGGTTAGCCCCTTTAGCTTAAATAGACTTCCCTTAATATTGATTTCCTTAGTGAGCCAAGTTGAGCCATTGACCGTTTCTTGTTTGATTAACACAATTCTCAACTTAACATGTTCTTATTATCATCATACCTATGCATTAAGGAATGGAGTTGTATGATTTGACAATAGGGTAGTTTATTTCAAGTGTGGGGTAAGTAAAAAAAAATATGGAATTCTTAATTGAGGGTTGAAATGCATACTTTGCATATTGTATTTGATTAAGAGTCATTATTCTTTTCCTCTACATTTTAAGCTAGATGTTCCATGTAAGTTTATACTTTGTTTATATATATATTTAAAAAAAATAAACTAAATAAAATAAAACAAAAAGAAAAAGTGAAAATAAAACAAAAAGAGATATATATATTCAAAGTTCATATATTTTCTAGCCTTAGAGGAATTTTGACTCATGTACTTTTCTTTTAGTGTGCAAGTATGTAAGATTGTTAAGGGTTGGTGAGTATGCTATGTAAGGAGTTATGAAATTCTTAGCAAGAGTAGTGTCTAATTTAGATACTCCATTTCTTGATACTCCAGGTTAAATGTCTTTTCTCACACCTTACCTTAGCCCCATTACATCCAAATAAAAGACCTTCGGATTATTTCTTGAGAAAATCAGTGAGGGAGATTGGATAATTAAGCAAGTTTATGGCAGTATGCATTCATGAGTGGTATGAGTGATTAACCTTTGAAATCGAGTGAAACACTTAGTTGAGAGATAAGATTTGTATGTTTGGATTAATGAATGAGTTAAGAAAATCCTTGATTGAAGGATATTGCAATTATTTATGTCTGACTCTTTAAGTATTTCATCTATATGCTGGAATTTTAGTTAAGGTTGTTTGAGTTTTTAATTTATGCCATGTGAATTTGCTTGAGGACAAGCAAAGTTTTAAGTGTGGGGTAGTTGTTTTATTATTTCTTTTGTTATAGTTTTGTGTCTTGTTTGTTATGTTAATTATTGTTTTATTTAGGTATTTTGTTAGTTTTAATCGGTTTGTTTAGTGTTTTCTTTAATTGTGTAGTTTTAGTTTATTTCTGTATTTCTGTCATTTTTGATTTAATTTTTAGTATGTGTTTAGGTTTTGTTGGATATTGTTTATTTAATTCTTGTTTAAGTTTTGTTTGCCAGTTTTGTGTTAGGTTAAAACAGTAAGGAAACAAATTGAAGATGAAATGGGCAGAAGCTAACATAGGCAGAGGACACGGCCAAGTCACTGGCCGTGTCCCATACTAAGTTAAAAGAAAGAGAAAGTCCCAGTAGCAGACACAAGCAAGGGACACGGCCAAGTCATGTGGCCGTGTCCCTCCAAAGAAGCCCAACACGGCCAAGTCATCTTGACTTGGCCGTGTCTCACTTGGTTCCAAAGGCAAAGACGAAGCAAATTTCACAGAGGCAGACACAGGCAAGGGACACGGCCAAGTCATGTGGCCATGTCCCTCAATCATGGTGCAACATGGCCAAGTCACTCATGACTTGGCCGTGTCACTCAACCAAAAGAAGAAGAAAGACAAGAATGCAACAGAGGTGGACACCTGCAGGGGACACGGCCATGTCTTGTGGCCGTGTCCCTCCAACAAGCTCTTACACGGCCGTGTCCCTCATCACCTAGCCGTGTCCCTCATGAACCAAACGCGCACCGAATTTTTAAAGCCGACATTTCGTATAAAAGCAAAAAGAAAGTTAGGGTTTTGGGGGTTGAGATTTTGAGATTGTTTTCAGCCGTCAGAGAGAGTGAAGTTAGGGTTTAGCTTGTTTTCTTGATTTTTGATTTCACTTTTGAATACTTTAGCTTAGATTAGATTGTTCTAGCCATTGTTTCATCCTTCTTGCAAGATTCGAACAAGAGATTATTAAGAAGCTTCAAGGAGTTGTAACTTAGTTTTGTTCTTGAACTTATTCTCTTTATTTTTATTGAATGGATATTATCATGTCTATTTCGATTTCTTTAAACATTAATGAGATGAATATGTTTGATTGCATTATGAACTAATTTGATCTAGTCTAGGGTTTGTATGGATCTGCTATGATTGTATGAATTGGTTATTCTCTTAACTAATAATTTCTTTTGCCTTTATTGAATAAAATATTGTTAACATATAATTGATTGGCCACCAATTGTGTGTTTTAGGTATTAGATGATGGATCGAGAGATGAAGTCTAATGCTGGAATAATTCAATTAAGGACTTAGGTGAATTAGAAATATAACCTATTAAAAAGATTGTTTCAATTATAACAAGATTAGTTGTAAGAGGTTTGAATGCGAGAGCTTATTTCCTTTATTCAATTAATTAAGTTGTTTGAGATTTAATTCTTGAAATTAAACTAGTTAAGTGGAATAACCGTTCATACATATAAGTAGTAGAGAAGTGCAAACCCTAGACCCTTTTATCAAGTGAATCAAAACATCAGCTTTTAGTTACTTTTATTGTTTTAAACTTCAATTAAACCTTTTCATTACTTAGCAATTTAAATTTCTTTAATTACTTGTTACTTTTAATTTGATAATCAATTACCCACTTTGGCTTCCTTGTGAGATGACTTTGGGGCGATCACCTTTGCTACAGCTACCTCGTATACTTGCGAGTGACGCTTTGTGGTAGAGTTAATTTGAGCGCAACAAGTGCCTCTCTCTAGAGACAAATGGATTGATGCTGAAGAAAGGGCCTTCTATAAGAATAATAGAGCAGCCTCGATCTTAGTGAACTCCTTATCTAGAGAAGAAGGTGGAAGAGTACAACATCTTATTTGTGCATATAACATTTGAAAACTCTTGAGAATTATCATGAGGATACCACCCAAGTGAGGTTCACCAAGACTCAAATGCTTGTGCATGAGTATATACTTTTCAAAATGAAGCCAAATGAAAATGTCACCGAAATGATGACTCGATTGCTTGCTATTGTCAATGACTTAATGAAATATGGAAAATTCTATGATCAAGGTGATGTCAATAGAAAAATATTGAGAGCACCTAGAGCCAAGAAGAGCTTTGAATCAAAGGTTTCTTCAATTGAAGAAGCTCATGATCTTAGCACATTAAGAATCAATGAGCTAGTTGGAAAACTCATCACCTTTGAATTGTATACCAAAAAAGAATATGACAAGGTGAAAAGGATAAGAGGAAAGCAATTGATCTCAAAGTTACCAAAGAAGTTGAGATCTCAAGTAAAGAAGATAGTGATGATGATGAAGAAATGGCTATGCTATCCAAAAGAGTAAGTGAATGGAAAAGAAAAAGAAGATGGCAAGCAAATAAAGATAATTTATCCAAAACCTCTTTCAAAGAAAAGGAGAAGAAGAATGAAATAAAATGTTATGAATGTTGTAAGATGGGTCACATCAAAATGGATTGCTTTAAGATGAAGAACAAGAATAAATGGGACAAAGGAAAGAAGAAGTCTCTCAAAGCCACATAGGATGATGACTCCTCAAGTGAAGAAGAAGAGGAGGAAGAATAAGGCTTTGCAAATTTTTATCTTATGGCTATTGGAGATTATGATGATCACACCAATGATGTAGGTACTCTATCCTTAAACTTTAATGCATATAGTGAAAATGTTGATGAGGCCTTGGATGATAGTAATTTAGTTGAGCACATGAACCTGAGAGTCTAAAAATGTTTTTTTTAAAATGAAATTCTATAAAGAAAATGCTCTAAGCTAGAAAAGGACTTTGTCTCTTTAAATAATTCTACTTTAGAATTAAAAAGTTCAAATGAACAATTAATGAAATCATTAGATGAAATATCAAAAAATTCATCAACCTTAGAGAAAATTTCTGAAGACAATGACACTTTAAAAGAAGAAATAAATAAATTAAAGAATTCTATTTTAAAATTGCATAAACATAAGGAAGCCTTGGATACATTAATTAGTGTCCAAAGGTCACCTTCCTCCAAGTATGGCTTAAGGTTCAATGGATCTTCTACTACCACATCCAATGTACCAACATTTGTTAAAGCATCTACAACTCAAACCTCTAGTGTGGAAGTTGTAAAGAATACAAATGTACAATCTAAGCCTAAGAGTGCCAAAAATACTACTCAAGGCTCACTAGACTCTAGAACTAAGATCCTAAGAGCAAATTATGCACATATGTACACAAAGCTAGAACACAAGCATGCATATATACAATCCCATCCCATATTGTAGACTCTTAACTTTGACCCTAAAGTAAATTTAGCCATAGTAAAATGGCAAAACCTAATTAGATCCAATTTTAAACTCAGTTGGTCTTAAATCGGGTTCGACCCAATCTTACAATCTAAAAACAAAGCCGGTCTGAGCCCAAAACATAAAATTATGATGAATTGGCTTAGCCAATTCATCATTGGGGATAGCCCATGGCGAATTGGCTATGGCCAGCCCATGGTGAATTAGCCTAGTGTGAGCGGGGATTTTTGCCCCCACTCCCCGTAGAATGGTTCTTGCGACTTCGATACTGTTTAGGCTCGGGGCCTTAGAGAGCACGGGCCTAAGCCCGGAGAAAATGGAGTCACCATCTAGACAGGTTGAGAAAAAGAAAGGGGTGGATTACTCGATTCCTAAAGAATCCCCAACCCCCTTATGGGTTCGGAAAGTTGGGTACGTGTGGGGAAAGTGAGAAATGGCCCAGCACCCCCACAATGCCTGGTTCATTGGAACCGACCTCCTTTGCAGATCTAAATATTGTAAAATTCTTAAATATAACAATATTATCCATACTACAAGCAACAATTAAAATAAAGCATCATTATATTAAAATCAAAGCAATGTTCAAACAAAATAAATAAATGGACATCCATTCGAGGGTGGAAACATGTTCTTACATCGTCCATATCTAAAACTAAATACGACACCAATCGAAAGGTGGAAATGTGTCCTTTACATTGATCCAAAATATAAAAGCAATTTAAATTACATGATGCTTAATACTAGAGGTACCCAACATATGGAAACATACCTTTTACAACGTTTTGAAATCAAAACAAATTAATAAAAGTAAACAAATATTCATCATAAATAAATCATTCATCAAAGACATAAAACATCAATCAAAATGTATAATAAACATTCATCTAATTTGTATAAAATAGTAAATATATAACTTCAGGGTTCATGCATCAATTAGGGTTTCTTGGGTTTTATGTTTAACAATTAGGGTTTTGCATATACTAATTTAATTAGTTGAGAAATATTTTAAAGAAATAACATGGCTACAAGATGTTTGAATATAAAGATTAGATTTGAAATAAATTAGGGTTTGAATCTAAAGAATGGATGTTTTGGATTTAGGGTTTCAGAAGTTGTATGAAAATAATATTATAATTTAGGGTTTAAATAAATAAGATTAAAAATCATGAAAATTAGTTTTTAGATTAAGTATTTGAAAAAATAAGCTACTGTGATTTTAGAAAAATATATTTGGTTAGGGTTTTAAGAAAACAAATTATTGTGGTTTTAGAAAAGTGTAATTTAGGATTGTAGATTTTAAAAATATGTGTTACGGATATTAAGGCATTAGGGTTTTGAAGAAATATTTTTAGGGTTTCAAATAAAGTTTGGATGGTTAGTAGAATAATTGATCAAATTGTATGATGAAACAATTAATCCAATTTGATGAAGCTACTATAAACATAAACTAAGAAAATAGAGATTAAAACGTCCGTTGTTGGTTCTACAACATTCTTCAAATTCTGGTTGAACAATAATAAAGACAGTGTAGGCTACCTTTGATAGAGCATTTGTTGTTTGCTACCTCTTGATCTTTCAAGCTTGAGATGGCTGAAAAAATCCAAAAGTCCAAGGTCCAATAAAAAATTTCAGCTCCTCTCTATTCTGTGTCTTTAATGTAGTATTTATAAGAAAAAATAAAAACCTAATACTAATTGGCTAAGGAAATAAAAATGTTTTAGGAAACAAAATTAAAAACCTTGTAGAATAGGGTTTAGCAAAACCGTGCGTGGGCGGGGCGTAAAAAAGTGCGCTGGCGAAGAAAATCTGCAAGCGCTGGGCTTGGGTGCTGCTAGCTCGGGCATGGGCCAGGCCAATTCACCATAGGATTTTCCTTCGGCGAATTGGCCTATGGCCATTTCATCTGAGGCGAATTGGCTTATGGCCAATTCGATGCAAGTTTTTCCTGCGGCGAATTGGTCAAAGCCAATTCGTCGCCCGCGATGAAAATTTTTCATCGCCGATTCTTCCGTCGCTGCTTTTTATTTATTTATTTATTATTTATTATTATTTTTATTATTACTTTTTTATTTTTATTAAAAATAAATACTATTCAATTAAAACACCACAAAAATTATTTTAGAATGTCTAAAAGTATCGGATTAGACTAGGTTAAAAATTAAGGGTCTACAGTTTGCCTCCTGCTTGAGCGATCTGAGACTACAACAAAAGAGAGCGAAAAGCAATGTGATTTTTGACTGGAATTAGAGCTATACTGGATTCTGTACCCAAGGTTGATTTGAGTTCTAGACTCAAAAATAATTTGGGTTCTAGACCTAAGGTAAATTTAGGATTTGGATTCTGGACCCGAGGTAAGTTATGGATTTAAAAATAATTTTGGTTCTGGACCCGAGGTGAATTAGGATTTGGGTTCTGGGCCCAAGGTAAATTCTAAACTTAAAAATAATTTGAGTTCTGTACCCAAGATAAGTTCTGGACTTAATTTGGGTTCTGGACCCGAGGTAAGTTCTGGACATAAAAATAATTTGGGTTCTGGACCCGAGGTAAGTTCTGAACTTAAAAGTAATTTGGGTTTTGGATTCTGGACCCGAGCTAGAGTAATTTGGGTTTTGGACCTGAGGTAAGTTCTATGTAACACCCCTTCCCGACCTACGTGTGTAAGCTGAGTAGAGGCGCCACACTAACCTAATGTTGCTACCAATTTTACTTAGTCAAATTTTAGTTCCAATTTTTATAGAAATTTTGCCATAGTTTCACTTAAAAATTGACTCCCAAGTGTCAACAAAACTGGTTTTTTTTTGTTTTTCTGATTTTTGAAAATATTTTTACACAAACCAATGCAACCAAAATCATTCTCAGTACACTTCCAATAAATACCCCTTATAACCTCAACTACAACCTGCAAAAAGGATTTACACTTCTTGTAACACCCCCATATCCAATGCCCACACACTACAACCACAACAATGTAGCATGAGTGCATCAAACATAGGGATGCTACGGTTTTCTTAATATTCAAAACACTTTAAACTTGATACAATACCCTTATCATTATACATTATAGAAAAGTAGATCATTTACTTATAAAACAAAACATATTAGTTATATATATATATACATTTAAATATTACCCAGCGGAAGTTATAAAATATGTACATATTTACAAACACTTGATTACATATTTAAATATATCCATACTTTTACATTATAAACATTACTTTACAAAATATAAAGAAGTATACATGATTGGCAATTCTCTTCTGATCTTTAAGTTCCCAAAATCAACTCTTCAAGCTCTACTCTCACTTGGTCTTGATGAACTCTCGGGTTCGACTCTATCAGCTCTATTACCTGCGCGATTAAACACTATCGCGCTAAGCCAAGGGCTTAGTAAGATAATTCATGCTAAAATGCAATGTCACAAATTAATTACATATATCAATCAAAAGCATATTATTTATTCAATATGTTGCTTTGTTCAATGTCACATCAATATTCATATAATAGCACCATTCATTATACTCATTTAAATTTATCATTATAGCCAACAACTATGACTTTATATACGTACCCTTTCCCAACCAGGTCGGTTGCCCTCCAATCCCAAGGGTCCGCAGGAGGCAAAAAGGCACGTATAACATTATCAGTAACATACCTTTCCCCATCCAGGTCGGTTGTCCAAGTTCGGTTGCCCATTCCAATGGGTCCGCATGGTTCCGCAGGAGGCAAATAGGTACGTATAATACTGACTATATCGAACCTTCCTCCTACCAGATCGGTAGTCCAAGATCGGTTGCCCAACCCACTGGGTCCGCATGGTTCCGCAGGAGACGGATAGGTCCGTTCATTAAACTTATCAATACCTTTTTAATTCATTTCTTTTTCACAAGCAAGTTAAGCAATCATTATATACAATATTCATTACATTATCTAAACACTCACATTATTATTCAATCCTATCATCAATGCATGCTTCAATCATATTTCATTTGTATCACTATAACATCTTTGGTATAACATTTCAATGTGCATTACTCATGAAACACATTACCATTCACAATGCATAACATAACATTATTCAATCTCAACAATGCAATTAGGGCAATTCAACCTCTTCACAACCTAATCCAAAAGGAATATTAGCAAAATGACCATATGAATAGTACATTCTGGTTTCAGACTCCATTTTATCCTTATTTTGAAAAATTGTATAAAATAATCTACTTGACTAAAAATTCTAAAATTTTTACAGAATTTAGTTTTGTATCTTAAAATCATTCCTTTAAAATTTCAGATCAAACTGAACACAAAATATTGGTCAAATAGTTCACCTAACCAGACTGCCCCAATTGCCCTGCATCCTGGCAGCAATTCTGAACTTTGAGAATTCCATAAATCAAATTCAATCAACGTGGTTCCAAATTATTTTTCTCAAATACTAGACTCACTAATAAACAACATATCCAAAATTCAATTGGATATGATTTTTCTACATTTTATTAAAAATCCCGAAATACAGCTGTCTCAGTTAAGGTACCTGCTGGAACAGGTCTAATAAAAATAATCTTTCTAAACTCATAACCATTCCAAAATCGAATCAACATATTTTTCAGTCATTCTAGACTCATAGAGACACAACATATCAAAAATTCACTTCAAAAACATTTTTCTATAATTAATTAAAAATCATACAAATCACAGCCTTTACTAATTGTAAAACAGAAACAATTTCACTAAACACAACTCTTACTCTTCCATCACCAACACCAACCCAACTTCTCATCTATCAAGCAAAATCAATACTTAAAATCACACCATAAGCAACTTAATCATACCATCATCAAATCACAACTCAACTCAAGCATAACTTCAAAAATAACAAGGGTAAACAAGAGCAAACTTACTAAATAATGAAATTCCTTGAAACTCCAACTTGTAACTTTGAAAACTTCCTTCACTTTGAACTTGAAATCATCAAAACCATCACTTGTTCTCTTGCTCTCTTCTCTCTTTAATGATCCGGCCACCCAACAACAAGAAGAAGAAGAAATGATGAAGAAACACAAAGTCAATAGGCATTAAATACCCATCCAAAAGAAAATTACTATAATACCCTCATCCATTTAACTAAGCTTTTGTCATAACTATACCCATTTAAGTAATTCACAACCAACACAAAAATATCCTCTTTCCTTGACTTTCCATTTTGACCACTTTATATGTTATATATATCACCATATAAGCAACATATACAATTATCTCTAAACCCTCTTTTCTTTCCCAACCACCATACAAAAACATTCTCTTCCCATTTCTCAATTCAAACCAACAACAACAACAACAAAACTTCTAGGGCATGCATAGGGATATTACAATTCTCCCCCTCTAAAAAGAAAATTTCGTCCTCGAAATTACCTGATATCAAAGCTGAAACAACTGCGGATATTGCTCTCGCATGGATTGTTCACTCTCCCAAGTCGCTTCTTCTTTTGCATGATTCTTCCAAAGAATCTTCACCAATGGCACTTGCTTGTTTCTCAATTCTTTCACATCATGTGCCAAGATAGCAACTGGTTCCTCTTCAAATGTCAAATCTGGGCTCACTTCGATAGACTCAAATGGCAACACATGAGATGGATCCGACCTATATCTCCTCAACATAGAAACATGGAATACACTATGAATACGATCCAACTCAGGTGGCAAAGCAAGTCGATACGCCACTGGCCCAACTCTTTCTAACACTTCATACGGCCCAATGAAACGAGGACTCAATTTTCCTTTCTGACCGAACCTCAAAATCTTCTTCCAAGGAGACACTTTCAGAAATACCTTATCTCCAACATTAAACTCTATATCTCTTCTTTTCAGATCTGCATAAGATTTTTGTCGGTCTGAAGCTGCTTTTAACCTGCCTCGAATCAACTTTACTTTTTCTTCAGTTTCTTGAATCAAATCAGGACCAACCAACTTATTATCTCCAAGCTCATTCCAACAAAGAGGTGTCCTACACCATCTGCCATACAATGCTTCAAACAGTGCCATACCAATGCTGGATTGGTGACTGTTGTTGTAAGCAAACTCCACAAGAGGTAAAAACCTATCCCAACTTCTAGAGAAATCGATGACACAGCTTCTCAACATGTCCTCAATAATCTGTATCACCCTCTCTGACTGTCCATCCGTCTGTGGATGAAAAACAGTGCTGAAGTGCAGTCGAGAACCCAAAGCACTATGCAAACTCTTCCAAAATCTGGAAGTAAACCTGGGATCTCGATCAGACACTAAAGAAGTTGGAACACCATGCAGTTTCACAATCTCATGGATATACAGCTCAGCCAATCTCTCCAAAGAGTAATCCATTCGAACCGGAAGGAAATGAGCTGTCTTAGTCAATCTATCCACAATCACCCATATAGCATCATGCTTCTTTTGTGTCAATGGCAAACCAGACACAAAATCCATTGTCACTCTTTCCCACTTCCATTCTGGCACTGACAATGGTTGAAGCAACCCGGTTGGAACTTGATGCTCTGCTTTAACCTTCTGACAAGTGAGACATTTCGACACAAAATCTGCAATGTCTCTCTTCAACCCAATCCACCAATAATGCTGTCTCAAATCATGATACATCTTCGTATTACCCGGATGCATAGCAAACACTGACTGATGTGCTTCTTCTAAAATGACTCTTTTCAATTCAGCATCATCGGGTACACACAATCGGTTTTTAAACCAGAGACTCCCATCGTCTTTCACAACAAAATCTCTTGTCTTCCCATTCTTACAATCTGAAATAATCTTTTGAATCTTCTTATCGGCCAACTGAGCTTCTTTGATCTGATCTAACAAAATCGGCTTCAATTGCAACTGTGCCAATAATGCACCATCAACACAAGGTACAAAACTGGCATGCAATGCTCTCAACTCAACAAGCAACGAGAGCGAGTAAACTGTTAAACCAGCTAAAGACTTCCGACTCAAGGCATCAGCAACAACATTTGCTTTACCTGGATGATAGTCAATCAAGCAGTCGTAGTCTTTAATCAATTCTAACCATCTCCTCTGACGAAGATTGAGTTCTTTCTGGACACCCAAATACTTCAAACTCTTGTGATCAGTGTAGATGAAACATTTCTCCCCAAACAGATAGTGGCGCCAAATCTTTAATGCAAACACAATGGCAGCCAATTCCAAATCATGTGTCGGATAGTTAAGCTCATGCGGTTTCAACTGTCGAGATGCATAAGCTATAACTTTCCCTTCCTGCATCAATACACACCCCAAACCTCTATGTGAAGCATCACTGTAGATCACATATGGTTTGCCTTCAACAGGTAAAGTAAGAACAGGCGCTTGAGTCAACAACTCTCTCAACTGCTCAAAACTAGCCTGACACTGATCTGTCCACACAAATCTCACTCCCTTTCGAAGTAATCTGGTGAGTGGAGTAGCTATCAAAGAAAACCCTTTCACAAACCGTCGGTAATAGCCTGCCAAACCCAGAAAACTTCTAATCTCTGTCACAGACTTGGGTGGACTCCAATTCAGAATAGCTTCAACTTTACTTGGATCAACTCTAATGCCTTCCGCTGAAACAATATGTCCGAGAAAAGCAACTTGATCCAACCAGAACTCACACTTCGACAATTTGGCAAATAACTGCTTCTCTCTCAAAATCTGCAACACAATCCGCAGATGCATATCATGTTCCTCTTCATTCCGCGAATACACCAGTATATCATCAATGAAGACCACTACAAACTGATCCAAATAGGGCCTAAACACCCTATTCATCAAATCCATAAAAGCTGCAGGTGCATTCGTTAGACCAAAAGGCATAACTAAAAATTCATAATGCCCATACCTGGTCCGAAAGGCAGTCTTCGGAACATCCTCAGCTCTGACTCTCAGCTGATGGTACCCAGATCTCAAATCAATTTTAGAAAACACAGCTGCACCTTTCAATTGATCAAAGAGATCATCGATTCTAGGCAAAGGATATTTATTTTTAATAGTCACCTTGTTCAATTGCCTATAATCGATACACAACCTCATAGTGCCATCTTTCTTCTTCACAAATAGCACAGGAGCTCCCCAAGGAGAAACACTGGGGCGAATAAATCCTTTGTCCAACAACTCCTGTAATTGCACTTTCAACTCCCTCAATTCTGCTGGTGCCATTCTGTAAGGAGTAATAGAGATAGGAGTGGTACCAGGCAACAATTCAATACCAAACTCCACCTCTCTCTCAGGAGGCAATCCTGGCAACTCCTCTGGAAAAACATCAAGGAACTCTACAACTGTGGCAATACTATCAATGGAAGAACCCTTCACTCTAGTATCTACCACATGAGCAAGATAGGCTTCACACCCCTTTCTAATCAACCTCCTGGCTGCAACAGCTGAAACAAATAAGGAGGCTAGCTGTTCCTGCTCATTAGATACTATCACCTCTCTACCATCACCCGTTCTCAAAGAAACAATTTTCTTTTTACAATCCACCACAGCTCCATGTCGAGATAGCCAATCCATACCTAAGATCACGTCATATTCCTTAAATGGCATCTCAATCAAATCCCCAAGGAACTCCTCACCCTGCACCACTACTGCACTATCTCTATGCACCTTACTCACAACCACACTATGCCCTAATGGATTTGTCACCAACACATCAAATCCTAGGGACTCAGCATGCACATCAAATACAGGCAAAACAGATGCACTAATATATGAATGCGTGGAACCCGGATCAATCAAAGCAAGTACTGGAGTATTAAATAAAGAAAAAGTACCAGCTATGATTGCCGATGTATCTGGCTGCCTCTGCATAACATACATCCTCTGGGAAGATCCAACCTCCTCTGGTCTACCCTCCCTGGATGTAGCACCTCCTCTAGAACTGAATCCTGGTCTACCTCCCCGGCTGGCACCTCTGCCTCCTCTGCCTCCCCTCACACTAGCTCGAGAAGCAGCAGAATCAACTGGCATCTGCTCCTGCCTCTCAGGACAGTCTCTCACAAAGTGGTCAGGTGATCCACACCTGAAGCATACAGCTGGTCCACCACTCTTCCAACAAACACCTCTATGATAACCCCCACACTGAGCACATCTAGGTGGAGCGGATCTCTGAGTCATAGGGATCGGAGCACTTGCCACTGAAGCTGCAGGTCTAAATCTCTGTCTCTGGAACTGCACAGACCTACCAGCTGGTCTCTAGCTCCTACTACTCCGAGGAACAAAACTTCCTCTACCCCTCTTCGCAGAGGAAGACCCTGCCTCGAACTGGGGCCTTCTAACCCTAACCTCTTCTTCTGAAGCAGCTGCAATAACTTGAGCTCGCTCTATACTTCGAGCTGCTGTCACAAGCTGTGAGAAATCCTGATATCTGGATCCAGCCACTAAGCACATGATCGAGGGCCTCAATCCCTCCTCAAACCTCCTGCATCTATCAATCTCATCAGCAATGATACCCCCAGCATACTGACTCAGTCGAATAAACTCAACTTCATACTCAGTTACGGTCCGATGATCTTGCTTCAAATCTAGAAACTCTCTTTTCTTCCCATCTTTATACTCCCTAGGAGTATACTTCAACTCAAATTCCCTCAGAAAATCAGTGTAAGACAGTGTTGGAGGATCATCCATAGAATGGGGCACCGTCTTCCACCAATCGTAGGCATCTTTCTGCAGCAAAGATCTTGCATAGTCAAATTTTTCCTCAGGGGTAGCTTGTAACTGAATAAAGATCCTCTGTACTTTGTCAAGCCACTGTTCTGCTACAGCTGGATCAGTAGTACCAAGGAAATTCTCCGCTCCATACTTCCTTAGTTTATCATAGTGCCTCACAGATACCAAAGGCTGAGGGGGTGGTGGCACTGGTTGCACTGGTGCTTGTCTCATAACTTCCATCATATGTCTAAACCAGGCTGGCGGAACCTCCTCTCCAGCTGGTCTACCCGACACCGAAGCAGGTGCCTCCTCAACACTATCAACTCTAGCTCCCTCAGCAGGAGCGATACTCTCGGCACTACCCTCAATCGACTGACATGAGTGAGAATCCATCACAACCTAAGTCTGCAAACACAACATACTACATCTTATTAAAGATCAGAGGTTGCCAATCCCAAACATGTATATTATTTCAAAACCAACTTTTTAAGTAAAATATTCTTTTTATTACATTTTACCTAGGCTGAGAATCTCAAACCTAGGCTCTGATACCAAAAATTGTAACACCCCTTCCCGACCTACGTGTGTAAGCTGAGTAGAGGCGCCACACTAACCTAATGTTGCTACCAATTTTACTTAGTCAAATTTTAGTTCCAATTTTTATAGAAATTTTGCCATAGTTTCACTTAAACATTGAGTCCCAAGTGTCGACAAAACTGGTTTTTTTTTTCTGATTTTTGAAAATATTTTTACACAAACTAATGCAACCAAAATCATTCTCAGTACACTTCCAATAAATCCCCCTTATAACCTCAACTACAACCTGCAAAAAGGATTTACACTTCTTGTAACACCCCCATATCCAATGCCCACACACTACAACCACAACAATGTAGCATGAGTGCATCAAACATAGGGATGCTACGGTTTTCTTAATATTCAAAACACTTTAAACTTGATACAATACCCTTATCATTATACATTATAGAAAAGTAGATCATTTACTTATAAAACAAAACATATTAGTTATATATATATATATACATTTAAATATTACCCAGCGGAAGTTATAAAATATGTACATATTTACAAACACTTGATTACATATTTAAATATATCCATACTTTTACATTATAAACATTACTTTACAAAATATAAAGAAGTATACATGATTGGCAATTCTCTTCTGATCTTTAAGTTCCCAAAATCAACTCTTCAAGCTCTACTCTCACTTGGTCTTGATGAACTCTCGGGTTCAACTCTATCAGCTCTATTACCTGCGCGATTAAACACTATCGCGCTAAGCCAAGGGCTTAGTAAGATAATTCATGCTAAAATGCAATGTCACAAATTAATTACATATATCAATCAAAAGCATATTATTTATTCAATATGTTGCTTTGTTCAATGTCACATCAATATTCATATAATAGCACCATTCATTATACTCATTTAAATTTATCATTATAGCCAACAACTATGACTTTATATACGTACCCTTTCCCAACCAGGTCGGTTGCCCTCCAATCCCAAGGGTCCGCAGGAGGCAAAAAGGCACGTATAACATTATCAGTAACATACCTTTCCCCATCCAAGTCGGTTGTCCAAGTTCGGTTGCCCATTCCAATGGGTCCGCATGGTTCCGCAGGAGGCAAATAGGTACGTATAATACTGACTATATCGAACCTTCCTCCTACCAGATCGGTAGTCCAAGATCGGTTGCCCAACCCACTGGGTCCGCATGGTTCTGCAGGAGATGGATAGGTCCATTCATTAAACTTATCAATACCTTTTTAATTCATTTCTTTTTCACAAGCAAGTTAAGCAATCATTATATACAATATTCATTACATTATCTAAACACTCACATTATTATTCAATCCTATCATCAATGCATGCTTCAATCATATTTCATTTGTATCACTATAACATCTTTGGTATAACATTTCAATGTGCATTACTCATGAAACACATTACCATTCACAATGCATAACATAACATTATTCAATCTCAACAATGCAATTAGGGCAATTCAACCTCTTCACAACCTAATCCAAAAGGAATATTAGCAAAATGACCATATGAATAGTACATTCTGGTTTTAGACTCCATTTTATCCTTATTTTGAAAAATTGTATAAAATAATCTACTTGACTAAAAATTCTAAAATTTTTACAGAATTTATTTTTGTATCTTAAAATCATTCCTTTAAAATTTCAGATCAAACTGAACACAAAATCTTGGTCAAATAGTTCACCTAACCAGACTGCCCCAATTGCCCTGCATCCTGGCAGCAATTCTGAACTTTGAGAATTCCATAAATCAAATTCAATCAACGTGGTTCCAAATTATTTTTCTCAAATACTAGACTCACTAAGCAACAACATATCCAAAATTCAATTGGATATGATTTTTCTACATTATATTAAAAATCCCGAAATACAGCTGTCTCAGTTAAGGTACCTGCTGGAACAGGTCTAATAAAAATAATTTTTCTAAACTCATAACCATTCCAAAATCGAATCAACATATTTTTCAGTCATTCTAGACTCATAGAGACACAACATATCAAAAATTCACTTCAAAACATTTTTCTATAATTAATTAAAAATCATACAAATCACAGCCTTTACTAATTGTAAAACAGAAACAATTTCACTAAACACAACTCTTACTCTTCCATCACCAACACCAACCCAACTTCTCATCTATCAAGCAAAATCAATACTTAAAATCACACCATAAGCAACTTAATCATACCATCATCAAATCACAACTCAACTCAAGCATAACTTCAAAAATAACAAGGGTAAACAAGAGCAAACTTACTAAATAATGAAATTCCTTGAAACTCCAACTTGTAACTTTGAAAACTTCCTTCACTTTGAACTTGAAATCATCAAAACCATCACTTGTTCTCTTGCTCTCTTCTCTCTTTAATGAGCCGGCCACCCAACAACAAGAAGAAGAAGAAATGATGAAGAAACACAAAGTCAATAGGCATTAAATACCCATCCAAAAGAAAATTACTATAATACCCTCATCCATTTAACTAAGCTTTTGTCATAACTATACCCATTTAAGTAATTCACAACCAACACAAAAATATCCTCTTTCCTTGACTTTCCATTTTGACCACTTTATATGTTATATATATCACCATATAAGCAACATATACAATTATCTCTAAACCCTCTTTTCTTTCCCAACCACCATACAAAAACATTCTCTTCCCATTTCTCAATTCAAACCAACAACAACAACAACAAAACTTCTAGGGCATGCATTGGGATATTACATTCTAAACTTTGGATTTTAGACCCAAGCTAGAGTAATTTGGGTTCTGGACCCGAGGTAAGTTCTGGACTTAAAAGAATAATTTGGGTTCTGGACCCGGAATGATTTGGATTCTAGATCCAAGGCAAGTTCTGGACTCGAAAATGATTTGGTTATCTTGTGTTAACTTACCTGGCTCTATGTTAGCACGATTGTTATGTTATCCAGGGTAGAGGATGTGTCTATAAAGCCCGACAATGGTAAGATGTAGCACCCTCTCAGGTAAAACGAATTATCTGAGATTGTAATTTTGAAAGCTTTATCTTGCAATTACCATCTGAGTGTCCGATAGATAGGAGTGTAGTTCAAGCATTATCCGAGCGGTGGATGGACACGACCCATACTTTTCACCTACCTATAGGAGAGATGACCATTGGCTCAGTCGATTATACAACCATAACTGGTATCCAGTCCTATGGCCTTTCGGTCCCTCTTACCAATGATATAATGACATTCGAAGAAACCTAACAATTAATCGGTATAGAACTATCATTAAAAGGGCCTTTTAAGATAAAAATTGAGCTGATTCAAAATTATTGGATGAACTATGAAGGACAGGTTCATAGGGAAACAATCAAACAATATGCTCGAGAATTTTTTTCTGTATTTGCTCGGGTCGACCATTTTATGCAGCACCAAATCTGCCATCCATTTGTCAGTGTTGAGGGCTTTTATTGATATGAGTATGGTACCGTTTTACGACTGGGGTGAAGCTGGCCTTGCCTGTCTCTATCATGGACTAGATAAGATTTGCAAAAATAAGAAGTCTTTCGTTGGTTTCATGGTGGTTGTCGAGGTACTCTTCTTCCACCATTGTCAATTCCATTCTTATTCTTGCATGAATTTGATTTTCATTATTGTTGTAGGTATGGGCATATGAGCATAATCGGGTATCCAAGATTGAATTTTTGGTTGTCGGATCGTGTAGCAGTTCCCGACTCTCACCATGTGCACACTTAGTGCTATCTTTTGAGTTGCTTAACCTGGGGCCAGGTAAAATAATAGTAGTATAGTTTAAAATTTATATAAAAGTTCACTTACCTTATGTCATTTTGTAGGTCAATTTGGCTTGGTGGAACACAGAAGAGCGGATGAACTGGTCTTCTTCCATGAATTCTGCATTGCCTTTTCAGTATACCCGCTGAGTCATTACCGGCCCTGTATCTAGTGGCTGGTTTCTCGGGGAGAGAGTGTATGAGTGGTTCCTTGATCCCGAGCGGTGAAGGATCCTGATGAGTTGCCTGGAGTATACTTTAAATATCATATCAATGCCGGAGAATGCGTGGTGGTTAGCTCGACACGGTTATGATGTTGAAACCTTTCTCTATCCACCGGGTGCATCATATATCCAGTTTATTCGAGTAGGACTCTTCAACTTTGATGTATCTCCTATTGGCATATGGGAGGTTCCCGAGGAAAAGGAGAATAGCGATGAAGAGGAATATCATGAAGAGGGAGGAGTGTGTCCTGCATCCCGGGGCTAGTACCCCTCAGGTAAACTTTTACCATTTTGTCATTCCAATTACTTCTTTCTTAACTTATTTTGACTATTTTAATGATTGTTGCAGCCTGCTAGCTCATTTGGTCATGAGGCTAGACCTTCCTTTACCACTCCACTATTTGCTCATTCTAGTCAACCGGAGATGCCATCTCATCCACAGAGTGTTGATATGAATTACTTGGTAGGTTTTCTTATTCCATGATAATTTATGCTACATGTATACATGATTATGTATGCTCATACTCTTTCCCTTCTAACTCATAGTGGATGCTTGAGGAACAAAACAAGAAACTTTAAGAAGAGTTAGCTGCTAGCCGTCAACAGGTTGCCCATTTTCAAAAATTGTATCACCAATCAGAGCAAAATTTTTGAGACTTTCGGTTTCAGGGGATGAGAGATCCTGGTGCTTCATCATCTAGGGGACTCCAAACTGATGACTATGAGATTCTTTCGTCTACTTCGAATGAGGACCGTTACAAATCAGAATTCGAAGGTAATAGAGATTTAGGTGCTCCTACTTCGGGCAGACTCGGGATAGGTGATATGCTTCCTGTAATATCCTCATTTATGCCCTAGAAGTTTTGCATATTGTTGTTGTTGTTAATGTTATATATTGGATTGAATATATGTGTTAAATTGTAAGAGAAAAGAAATTGAGAAGAGAAAGTATATGTATATGTATTTTGGGAAGAAATAGAGTTTAGAGACAAATTTATATGTTGTGTATATGTTAATATATATGACATATAAAGTGGTCAAAAGGCTTGGTCAATGCAAGAGAAGATATTTATTTGAGATTGATAAATTACTTAATTGGGCACATATAAGACAAAAAGATAATTATGTGAATAAGGGCACTTTGGTAATTGCTTGGATAAAATCACATGGTGGATATTTAAAGAAGGTTTGACTTGTGTTTTCTTCATCATTTCTTCTTCTTCTTCTTGTTGATGGCCGGCCCTCCATAGCCAAAGAGAAAGAAAGAGACAAGTGATGGTTTTGATGATTTCAAGCTTAAATTGAAGAAAGATTAAGTGTTCAAGTGTTGATTTAAGAAGTTTTTAACTAAGGTAAGATCTTTTCTCTAATTTCTTCAATTCTTTTGAAGTGGTATGATTAAGTTGCTTATGGTATGATTGTGAGTATTGATTTTGCTTGATAGATGAGAAGTTGGGTTGGTGTTGGTGATGGAAGAGTAAGATTGGTGTTTAGTGAAATTGTTTCTGTTTTAGGATTAGTAAAGGCTGTGACTTGTATGATTTTTAATTAATTTTAGAAAAATGTTCTTGAAGTGAATTTTTGATATTTTGTGCCTCTATGAGTCTAGAATGACTGAAAAATATGTTGATTCGATTTTGGAATGGTTATGAGTTTAGAAAGATTATTTTCATTAGACCTGTTCCAGCAAGTACCTTAACTGGGACAGCTATATTTCGGGATTTTTAATAAAATGTAGAAAAATCATATCCAATCGAATTTTGGATATGTTGTTGCTTAGTGAGTTTAGTATTTGAGAAAAATAATTTGGAATCACGTTGATTGAATTTGATTTATGGAATTCACAAAGTTCAGAACTGCTGCCAGGATGCAGGGCAATTGGGGCAGTCTGGTTAGGTGAACTATTTGACCAAGATTTTGTGTTCAGTTTGATCTGAAATTTTAAAGGGATGATTTTAAGATACAAAACTAAATTCTGTAAAAATTTTAGAATTTTTAGTCAAGTAGATTATTTTATACAATTTTTCAAAATAAGGATAAAATGGAGTTTAAAACCAGAATGTACTATTTATGGTTAGGGTTTTAATTCTTTGTTCTTCTTGCATTGCTTTGGTTCTCCAAAGGTAGGTTGGTCCTTAAACCTAACCCTAAACACTTTAAACACACTTGAATCAATGAATGTTATAATCAATTGTTCTTTGCCCTAATTGCATTGTTGAGATTGAACAATGTTATGTTGTGCATTGTGAATGGTAATGTGTTTCATGAGTAATGTGGAATGAAATGTTGATATTTATGAATGATGCTATGTGAGATATAATGTGATCATGGATGAGATATATATATATATATACTTGAATAATGAGATGTTATATTGTGAAATGAAATGTGAATCCATTGTTATTGGCTAAGATGATGTAATTGAAAGAAAGAAGGCATGTTTGCCTAAATGTGATGAGAATTGAGAATGGAAATGAATTGTTTATTTAATATGTTATTCAGTTTCAGAGTTCTGGATTTGGGTGGCATGCCTAAGAAATGATGAAAGGTAACAGTCTTGCCGGGTTGAGGACCTCCTCATAGGTGTTGAGTTGATGGTCCAAGAGACTGGGTCTGTTACACTATGAGATATATGATTTGTAACAGTCTTGCCGGGTTGAGGATCTCCTCATATGTGTTGAGTTGATGATCCAAGAGACTGGGTCTGTTACACTATCCATTGATAGAGATACATGTATATACATTGCCTACGGGCGTGATTATTGTGACTATGAACCAAAGCAGTAACTCTGAACTCTGAATATCGTATTAAATACTTGTTGGGCCCATAGGTGTCAAGGTTATATGAATGTCCTAAATAATGTTATGAGTTTAATGAAATGAGATGTTGGTTATGAAGTATGATTGATTAATGTTGAATGTGAAAAGATGTTGAAATGTGGTATGCTCATATGACTATGATTTGTGAAATGCATAATTGTGTGGTTAACTTTATATTTATGATGTTGATCTTATCAATAACATATGTGGCATTGCATTTCATTAAAGCATACCGTTAGCATGTTTTATCTTACTAAGCCGTTGGCTTAGCGCGATAGTGTTTAATCGCGCAGGTAGTAGAGTGGATAGAGTTGAACCCGAGAGTTCATCAAGACCTAGTGAGAGTAGACCTTGAAGAATCCATTTTGGGAGCTTAAAGATCAGAGCAGACTTGCCAATCATGTATAAATTTTATGTGTTGTAAAACTTGAGTTTTGATGTATATGAATTTGTAAATATGTAAGTATTTTATAACTTCCGCTGTGTAATATTTAAATATGGGGGTTGTCACAAAACCTTTATTTTATGTTGTACTAGAAGTGTAAATCCTTTTTGCAGGTTGTAGTTGAGGTTACAAGGGGGATTTATTGGGAGTGTACTGAGAATGATTTTGTTTGCATTGGTTTGTGTAAAATGTTTTTAAAATAAGAAAAAAACCAGTTTTGTCGACACTTGGGACTCAATTTTTAGGCGAAACTATGGCAAAAATTTTGTAAAAAAAAATCGGAACTAAAATTTGACTAAGTAAAATTGGTAGCAACATTAGGTTAGTGTGGCGCCTCTACTCAGCTTACATATGTAGGTTGGGAAGGGGTGTTACAATTGTTTTGGTATCAGAGCCTAGGTTTGAGATTCTCAACCTAGGTAAAATGTAAGAAAAAGACTATTTTTACTTAAAAAGTGAGTTTTTGAACAAAAATACATGTTTGGGATTGGCAGTCTCTGATCTTTAATAAGAGGTATTCTGTTGTGTTTGCAGACTTAGGTTGTGATGAATTCTCACTCACGTCAGTCGATTGAGGGTAGTGCCGAGAGTATTGCTCCTGCTGAGGGAGCTAGGGTTGATAGTGTTGAGGAGGCACCTGCTTCGGTGTCGGGTAGACCAGCTGGGGAGGAGGTTCCGCCAGCCTAGTTTAGGCCTATGATGGAAGCTATGAGACAAGTACCTGTGCAACCACAGCCACCGCCACCACCCCCTCAGCCTTCAGTACCAGTAAGGCACTATGATAAGCTAAGGAAATATGGAGCAGAGGATTTCTTTGGTACAGTTGATCCGGCTGTAGCAGAACAGTGGCTTGATAGAGTTCAGAGGGTATTTGTGCAGTTGCAAGCCACTTCAGAGGAGAAGTTTGACTATGCAAGATCTTTGCTACAGAAGGATGCCCATGACTGGTGGAAGACAGTGCCCCATTCTATGGATGATCCTCCAACACTGTCTTACACTGATTTTCTGAGGGAATTTGAGTTGAAGTATACTCCTAGGGAGTATAAAGATGGGAAGAAAAGAGAGTTTTTAGATTTGAAGCAAGATCATCGGACCGTAACTGAGTATGAGGTTGAGTTTATTCGACTGAGCCAGTATGCTGGGGGCATCATTGCTGATGAGATTGATAGATGTCGGCGATTTGAGGAGGGATTGAGGCCCTCGATCATGTGCTTAGTGGCTGGATCCAGATATCAGGATTTCTCACAGCTTGTGGCAGCAGCTCAAAGTGTAGAGCGAGCTCAAGTTATTGCAGCTGCTTCAGAGGAAGAGGTTAGGGTTAGGAGGCCCCAGTTTGAGGCAGGGTCTTCTTCTGCGAAGAGGGGTAGAGGAAGTTTTGTTCCTCGGAGTAGTAGGAGCCAGAGACCAGCGGGTAGGTCAGTGCAGTTCCAGAGGCAGAGATTTAGACCTGCAGCTTTAGTAGCGAGTGCTCCTACTCCTGGAGTTCAGAGATCCACCTTACCTTTGTGTAACCAGTGTGGTGGAAGACATGGGGGCGTTTGTTGGAGGCATAGTAGATCAGGGGTATGCTTCAGGTGTGGATCACCTGACCACTTTGTGAGAGACTGTCCTGAGAGGCAGGAGCAGATGTCAGTTGATTCTGCTGCTTCTCGAGCTAGTGTGAGGGGAGGCAGAGGAGGCAGAGGTGCCAGCCGAGGAGGTAGACCATGATTCAGTTCTAGAGGAGGTGCTACATCCAGGGAGGGTAGACCAGAGGAGGTTGGATCTTTCCAGAGGATGTATGTTATACAGAGGCAGCCAGATACATCGGCAGTCATAGCTGGTACTTTTTCTTTATTTAATACTCCAGTACTTGCTTTGATTGATCCGGGTTCCACGCATTCATATATTAGTGCATCTGTTTTGCCTGTATTTGATGTGCATGCTGAGTCCCTAGGATTTGATGTGTTGGTGACAAATCCGTTAGGGCATAGTGTGGTTGTGAGTAAGGTGCATAGAGATAGTGCAGTAGTGGTGCAGGGTGAGGAGTTCCTTGGGGATTTGATTGAGATGCCATTTAAGGAATATGACGTGATCTTAGGTATGGATTGGCTATCTCGACATGGAGCTGTGGTGGATTGTAAAAAGAAAATTGTTTCTTTGAGAACGGGTGATGGTAGAGAGGTGATTGTATCTAATGAGCAGGAACAGCTAGCCTCCTTATTTGTTTCAGCTGTTGCAGCCAGGAGGTTGATTAGAAAGGGGTGTGAAGCCTATCTTGCTCATGTGGTGGATACTAGAGTGAAGGGTTCCCCTATTGATAGCATTGCCACAGTTGCTGAGTTCCCGGATGTATTTCCAGAGGAGTTGCCAGGGTTACCTCCTGAGAGAGAGGTGGAGTTTGGTATTGAATTGTTGCATGGTACCACTCCTATCTCTATTACACCTTACAGAATGGCACCAGCAGAATTGAGGGAGTTGAAAGTGCAATTACAGGAGTTGTTGGACAAAGGATTTATTCGCCCCAGTGTTTCTCCTTGGGGAGCTCCTGTGCTATTTGTGAAGAAGAAAGATGGTACTATGAGGTTGTGTATTGATTATAGGCAATTGAACAAGGTGACTATTAAAAATAAATATCCTTTGCCTAGAATCGATGATCTCTTTGATCAGTTGAAGGGAGCGTCAGTGTTCTCCAAAATTGATTTGAGATCTGGGTACCATCAGCTGAGGGTAAGAAGTGAAGATGTTCCTAAGACTGCTTTTCGGACCAGGTATGGGCATTATGAATTTCTAGTTATGCCTTTTGGTCTGACGAATGCACCTGCAGCTTTTATGGATTTGATGAATAGGGTGTTTAGGCCCTATTTGGATCAGTTTGTAGTGGTCTTCATTGATGATATACTGGTGTATTCGCGGAATGAAGAGGAACATGATATGCATCTGCGGATTGTGTTGCAGATTTTGAGAGAGAGGCAGTTGTTTGCTAAATTGTCGAAGTGTGAGTTCTGGTTGGATCAAGTAGCTTTTCTCGGACATGTTGTTTCAGCAGAAGGCATTAAAGTTGATCCGAGCAAAGTTGAAGCTGTATTGAATTGGAATCCACCTAAATCAGTGACAGAGGTTAGAAGTTTTCTGGGTTTGGCAGGCTATTACCGGCGGTTTGTGAAAGGATTTTCTTTGATAGCTACTTCACTCACCAGATTGCTTCGTAAGGGAGTGAGATTTGTGTGGACGGATCAGTGTCAGGCTAGCTTTGAGCAGTTGAGAGAAATGTTGACTCAAGCGCCTGTTCTAACTTTACCTGTTGAAGGCAAACCATATGTGATCTACAGTGATGCTTCACATAGAGGTTTGGGGTGTGTATTGATGCAAGAAGGTAAAGTTATAGCTTATGCATCTCGACAGTTGAAACCGCATGAGCTTAACTATCCAACCCATGATTTGGAATTGGCTGCCATTGTTTTTGCATTGAAGATTTGGCGCCATTATCTGTTTGGGGAGAAATGTTTCATCTACACTGATCACAAGAGTTTGAAGTATTTGGGTGTCCAGAAAGAACTCAATCTTTGTCAGAGGAGATGGTTGGAGTTGATTAAAGACTACGACTGTTTGATTGCCTATCATCCAGGTAAAGCAAATGTTGTTGCTGATGCCTTAAGTCGGAAGTCTTTAGCTGGTTTAACAATTTATTCGCTCTCGTTGCTTGTTGAATTGAGAGCTCTGCGTGCTAACTTTGTATCTTGTGACGATGGTGCATTGTTGGCACAGTTGCTTTTGAAACCAGTTTTGTTAGATCAGATCAAAGAGGCTCAGTTGATTGATATGAAGATTCAGAAGATTATTTCAGATTGCAAGAATGGGAAGACTAGAGATTTTATTGTGAAGAGCGATGGGAGTCTCTGGTTCAAGAGCAGATTGTGTGTACCCGATGATGATGAATTGAAAAGGGTCATTTTGGAAGAAGCTCATCAGTCAATGTTTGCTATGCATCCGGGTAATACGAAGATGTATCATGATTTGAGACAGCATTATTGGTGGATTGGTTTGAAGAGAGACATTGCAGATTTTGTGTCGAAATGTCTCACCTGTCAGAAGGTTAAAGCAGAGCATCAAGTCCCAACCGGGTTGCTTCAACCATTGTCAGTGCCAGAATGGAAATGGGAAAGAGTGACAATGGATTTTGTGTCTGGTTTGCCATTGACACAAAAGAAGCATGATGCTATATGGGTGATTGTGGATAGATTGACGAAGACAGCTCATTTCCTTCCGGTGCGGATGGATTACTCTTTGGAGAGATTGGCTGAGCTGTATATTCAAGAGATTGTGAAATTGCATGGTGTTCCAACTTCTTTAGTGTCTGATCGAGATCCCCGGTTTACTTCAAGATTTTGGAAGAGTTTGCATAGTGCTTTGGGTTCTCGACTACACTTCAGTACTGCTTTTCATCCACAGACGGATGGACAGTCAGAGAGGGTGATACAGATTATTGAGGATATGTTGAGAAGCTGTGTCATCGATTTCACTGGAAGTTGGGATAGATTCTTACCTCTTGTGGAGTTTGCTTACAACAACAGTCACCAATCTAGCATTGGTATGGCACCGTTCGAGGCATTGTATGGTAGACGGTGCAGAACACCTCTTTGTTGGAGTGAACTTGGTGAAGGTAAAATAATTGGACCTGATTTGATTCAAGAAACTGAGGAAAAAGTGAAGTTGATCCGAGGTAGGTTAAAAGCAGCTTCAGACCGACAGAAGTCTTATGCAGATCTGAAGAGGAGAGACATTCAGTTTGATGTTGGAGATAAGGTGTTTTTGAAAGTATCTCCTTGGAAGAAGATTTTGAGGTTTGGTCGGAAAGGAAAATTGAGTCCTCGTTTCATTGGGCCGTATGAAGTGTTAGAAAGAGTTGGGCCAGTTGCATATCGACTTGCTTTGCCACCTGAGTTGGATCGTATTCATAATGTATTCCATGTTTCTATGTTGAGGAGGTACAGGTCAGATCCATCTCATGTGTTGCCATTTGAGTCTATCGAAGTGAGCCCAGATTTGACATTTGAAGAAGAACCAGTTGCTATCTTGGCACGTTATGTGAAAGAATTGAGGAACAAGAAAGTGCCATTGGTGAAGATTCATTGGAAGAATCATGCAAAAGAAGAAGCAACTTGGGAAAGTGAGCAAACTATGTGAGAGCAATATCCTCAACTATTTCAGAGTTGATATCAGGTAATTTCGAGGATGAAATTTCTTTTTAGAGGGGGAGAATTGTAATATCCTCATTTATGCCCTAGAAGTTTTGCATATTGTTGTTGTTGTTAATGTTATATATTGGATTGAATATATGTGTTAAATTGTAAGAGAAAAGAAATTGAGAAGAGAAAGTATATGTATATGTGTTTTGGGAAGAAATAGGGTTTAGAGACAAATTTATATGTTGTGTATATGTTAATATATATGACATATAAAGTGGTCAAAAGGCTTGGTCAATGCAAGAGAAGATATTTATTTGAGATTGGTAAATTACTTAATTGGGCACATATAAGACAAAAAGATAATTATGTGAATAAGGGCACTTTGGTAATTGCTTGGATAAAATCACATGGTGGATATTTAAAGAAGGTTTGACTTGTGTTTTCTTCATCATTTCTTCTTCTTCTTCTGGTTGATGGCCAGCCCTCCATAGCCAAAGAGAAAGAAAGAGACAAGTGATGGTTTTGATGATTTCAAGCTTAAATTGAAGAAAGATTAAGTGTTCAAGTGTTGATTTAAGAAGTTTTTAACTAAGGTAAAATCTTTTCTCTAATTTCTTCAATTCTTTTGAAGTGGTATGATTAAGTTTCTTATGGTATGATTGTGAGTATTGATTTTTCTTGATAGATGAGAAGTTGGGTTGGTGTTGGTGATGGAAGAGTAAGATTGGTGTTTAGTGAAATTGTTTCTGTTTTAGGATTAGTAAAGGCTGTGACTTGTATGATTTTTAATTAATTTTAGAAAAATGTTCTTGAAGTAAATTTTTGATATGTTGTGCCTCTATGAGTCTAGAATGACTGAAAAATATGTTGATTCGATTTTGGAATGGTTATGAGTTTAGAAAGATTATTTTCATTAGACCTGTTCCAGCAAGTACCTTAACTGGGACAGCTATATTTCGGGATTTTTAATAAAATGTAGAAAAATCATATCCAATCGAATTTTGGATATGTTGTTGCTTAGTGAGTTTAGTATTTGAGAAAAATAATTTGGAATCACGTTGATTGAATTTGATTTATGGAATTCACAAAGTTCAGAACTGCTGCCAGGATGCAGGGCAATTGGGGCAGTCTGGTTAGGTGAACTATTTGACCAAGATTTTGTGTTCAGTTTGATCTGAAATTTTAAAGGGATGATTTTAAGATACAAAACTAAATTCTGTAAAAATTTTAGAATTTTTAGTCAAGTAGATTATTTTATACAATTTTTCAAAATAAGGATAAAATGGAGTTTAAAACCAGAATGTACTATTTATGGTTAGGGTTTTAATTCTTTGTTCTTCTTGCATTGCTTTGGTTCTCCAAAGGTAGGTTGGTCCTTAAACCTAACCCTAAACACTTTAAACACACTTGAATCAATGTATGTTATAATCAATTGTTCTTTGCCCTAATTGCATTGTTGAGATTGAACAATGTTATGTTGTGCATTGTGAATGGTAATGTGTTTCATGAGTAATGTGGAATGAAATGTTGATATTTATGAATGATGGTATGTGAGATATAATGTGATCATGGATGAGATATATATATATATATACTTGAATAATGAGATGTTATATTGTGAAATGAAATGTGAAGCCATTGTTATTGGCTAAGATGATGTAATTGAAAGAAAGAAGGCATGTTTGCCTAAATGTGATGAGAATTGAGAATGGAAATGAATTGTTTGTTTAATATGTTATTCAGTTTCAGAGTTCTGGATTTGGGTGGCATGCCTAATAAATGATGAAAGGTAACAGTCTTTCCGGGTTGAGGACCTCCTCATAGGTGTTGAGTTGATGGTCCAAGAGACTGGGTCTGTTACACTATGAGATATATGATTTGTAACAGTCTTGCCGGGTTGAGGATCTCCTCATATGTGTTGAGTTGATGATCCAAGAGACTGGGTCTGTTACACTATCCATTGATAGAGATACATGTATATACATTGCCTACGGGCGTGATTATTGTGACTATGAACCAAAGCAGTAACTCTGAACTCTGAATATCGTATTAAATACTTGTTGGGCCCATAGGTGTCAAGGTTATATGAATGTCCTAAATAATGTTATGAGTTTAATGAAATGAGATGTTGGTTATGAAGTATGATTGATTAATGTTGAATGTGAAAAGATGTTGAAATGTGGTATGCTCATATGACTATGATTTGTGAAATGCATAATTGTGTGGTTAACTTTATATTTATGATGTTGATCTTATCAATAACATATGTGGCATTGCATTTCATTAAAGCATACCGTTAGCATGTTTTATCTTACTAAGCCGTTGGCTTAGCGCGATAGTGTTTAATCGCGCAGGTAGTAGAGTGGATAGAGTTGAACCCGAGAGTTCATCAAGACCTAGTGAGAGTAGACCTTGAAGAATCCATTTTGGGAGCTTAAAGATCAGAGCAGACTTGCCAATCATGTATAAATTTTATGTGTTGTAAAACTTGAGTTTTGATGTATATGAATTTGTAAATATGTAAGTATTTTATAACTTCCGCTGTGTAATATTTAAATATGGGGGTTGTCACAAAACCTTTATTTTATGTTGTACTAGAAGTGTAAATCCTTTTTGCAGGTTGTAGTTGAGGTTACAAGGGGGATTTATTGGGAGTGTACTGAGAATGATTTTGTTTGCATTGGTTTGTGTAAAATGTTTTTAAAATAAGAAAAAAACCAGTTTTGTCGACACTTGGGACTCAATTTTTAGGCGAAACTATGGCAAAAATTTTGTAAAAAAAAATCGGAACTAAAATTTGACTAAGTAAAATTGGTAGCAACATTAGGTTAGTGTGGCGCCTCTACTCAGCTTACATATGTAGGTTGGGAAGGGGTGTTACACTTCCTCCTCCAACAGGCGATGACTTTTTCAGGGCTTTTTTGATCATGATCCACCACCTCCTTCTCAGTGATATATTATTGTATTAATTGAGAAAATATTATATAATAAAATTAATGATAAAAATAATAATGATGATATATAATTTTCACTTTTCCTGCAACTTTTGACTTTTAAAATTTTTTCTTCTTTTCCTTTTTTTTATCATCATTATTATTTCTACACTACAATTATTGGTCTTTCCTCTTCACATTCAAAATTTCCACAGTAGCACTAATTTACAAAACCAAAGGCAACGCGACAACTCAAAACCATTTTGTCGCCAATTTCCTATCCTTGCACGTCTCAGTCTCAAGCTATTCCTTGTCAATTTTGGAATAGCCAATCATCCCATATAAATCTCTTTTCATGCCATGATTGCATACAGAAGCTAGGAAATTTTTCATGAATTTTCAATTTTAGCATCAAAATTCCTTTTAACAATTCCAATTTCCCTTCAATTGTCAACAATGATCGAACTCAATTTGAAGAAAATAAAAGGTCTATTTAAAAATATGAATGCCATTCATTGGAAACAAATATCTTGGTCACAAAATTGATACTTTGAAGTGTTTTCAAAATATTAAATTGGACCATTCTTTTTTACATGGCATGGCTTATTTTTGGAATGTGAATTCTAGGACATTTGAGATTAATGGCTTTGAGATATGTCCCATGATTGAAGAATTTGAGGCCATCCTTGGATATCCAAGCAATTAACCAATGGCGTTACCTATATTGATTTCCAAGACTTAACAAAAGATGCAAATGTTATTTCAACTTTCAAAGCCCAAAGTTCTACAGTTGATGAGAGGTGAGAAGATTCTGCTTGGTCCCTTAATTGACTTTTGCCTTTCTCACTTGGCTCCTACTAAGGCATAGGGACGTATGCTTTTGTTTATGCTTGCTTGGCCAATTTTTGCTTGTTTCTTCTGATGGAAATATTGATCCATGAGTATTGGATATCATGGACCAAATGGAAGGAGGCTTATCACCGATACCAGTGATCTTAGCTGAGACTTTAGTTGGACTAGACCAACTTAAATCGGGATTATCAAGGAAATTAGCAGGGAGTCCATTGTTGCTTCAGATAATTATCTAAACTGCCCTTTCAGGTTTTCAATTTAGGGGTTTTCGAAACTAGCTAGTTGTCCTAATTTTTTCCTAAGTTGCCCTTGCGGGTTTTCAACTTAGCGAACCCCTTTTTTTCTTATTTCTTTTTTTTAATTCTTTTCTTATGCTTACAAATTTGGCTTCAGGAGCGTCTCTGCTTGCTCGATACTCCATCTATGGATTTTGCCATATATCTGTCGTGACATCACTCTGCTAGGAAACTACTCCACCCTGCTTCTTCATATGCCGACTGGGTTGATTGGATCCATTCTCGTGCTGAAGTCAACATCTGTTGGTTAGTACCTTGGTGGAAGATTTTTTGTATCACCATTCGAACATACTTGATGTATGTTCCTCTTGCTGCTCTTCGTCAAGGTACTTGTTATGATCCTCGCCGGCTCGACCGTCAGTATGGAGCTGAGCCTCGAGATTTTGATTTTACTCCTGATTTGGACGTGCTTTGTCTGACTGAAGCCTACTTGGATCGGCTGAAGCAAAGTTGGCCTACACGTTACACTTATCGTCTGCCATAGATTTTACATTTGTGAATTTCTCTAGAAAAAAATATTGTTAGAATGAAAAAATAAAAAAAGTAATAATAAGAGATGTTTCTTTCCCTTTTATAATCTATCATCACCTTTTGTTATTGTGTCTTTTTATTTTATCCATATCTGGTCAAATACTTAAAATAGTATACATAGAATAATTTTAATATTAATTCTATTTTATTAAATTAGGGAACAACTAAACACAAAGTCAACATACATAAGATTACTCCTATTGCCAACTAGCCCTTTCGGGTTTTCTAATTCATGATTTTCTCTCATTTAGCCCTAATTATTGCCTAGCCAGCCCTTTCGGGTTTTCAAAACTAGCGGACTGCTCTAACTTTTTCCTAGTCTGCCCTTTTTGGATTTTTCAACCTAGCGAGCTCCTTTTCTTTTTCTTTTTCTTTTTTTTATGCATAAAACCTCTTCAACCTGTCAATGTTCACTGGCTCGCTAAACTCGTTCCTATCCATGTCAGATAACTTCACTACACCCTTGTTCATGACTTATTTCACAACATATGGCCCTTCCCAGCTAGGCCTAAATTTTCCTCTTGGATCAGATACATTAGGCTTACATTGTTTCAACACTAAATCCCCGACTCTGAGTTTTTTGATCTTAGCCCTGATTACTTTAACTTTGTCAGGGGCAATCTCAATACCATTTGGACCAATCACATGACCCAATAATTTGCCTGAGGTAACCCCGAACACACACTTCTTTAGGTTTAATATTAGCTTATACTTCAATGCTCTATCGAAGAATAATTCTAAGTTTTGGAAGTGTTGTTCCCTTGTATCTGATTTCACCATCATATCATCAACGTACACTTCAACCTCTTTATGCATCATATCATGAAACAATGTGGTAGCTATCGTTTAGTAGGTTGCTCCAGCATTCTTTAATGGCATCACCCTATAACAAAATATACCCCATATAGTAATGAAAGAAGTTTTGGATTTATCCTCTTGGGGCATTAACACTTGGTTGTATCTAGAAAATCCATCTACAAACGAGTGTAACACTCTAGAGGCTACACTATCAATGAGAACATCTATATAGGGTAAAGGAAAATCATCTTTAGGGAAAGTCTTGTTTAAATCTCTATAGTCCACACAGACCCTAATTCTTCCATCTTTCTTTGGCACGGGTACTATGTTGGCTAGCAAATCTGGATAATCTATCACTTCAAGAAACTTTACTTGTATTTGTTTAGTGACCTCTTCTTTAACCAATTCAGCCCATTCAGGTCTTAATCGCCTAAGCTTTTGTTTAACAAGTTTCATGTGGGTGTAAGTAGGAATCAGGTGTTCGGCTATGTCTCGATATATTCCAGGCATATCATCATAAGACCAAGCAAATACTTCTTCATATTTTTTAAATAGTTTTTCAAATCTCTCTCTCTCATCAGGAGTAAGGTCGGATGCTATGCTAATATTTTTAGGATTTTCGGTTGTTCTCAAATTTAATGATTGTGTATCAACAGAGTTAATATTAAAGATGCTTATGTTGCCACTATTTGAATGTATACAACCATCAGGAGAAACATCACACAAGTAAGTAAAATTAGACTTTATTGCATTCATTTTGAAAAAGAAAACATCATCATCTTCATACAAAGCAGATAAATTAAAATCAAAATCAGAATCATTGTCATTGTTCTCAAAATCATAAAGCAGGACATCTTCAAACTTTTCTTCAACCAGGGCAGCAATCTCCTCTGGAGTTTCTCAGCTTTTAGGACAACTTCCTTCTTCTTTTCAGATTGGGCTCCTTATTGGCTGGCAGGGTGAACTCTTTCTTCACTTGTTCCGCTAGTTTGGCAACGTCAGCAAAAATTTCAAAACTCGGGATCAACTTTTCCATGAACATGATTGGCTCAGGCTTTCCTTAGAGTGGTCCCACGTTTGGAGCTTTGACAAAGACTTTTTCAAGTGGTGGGAACCTCATCTTCTCATTCTTCTTTGGATGAACATCTTTTCTAGCTTCTTCATACCCCAAACCTTTCTTGGAAGTTTGAGTTTTGAAATCTGAAAGCTTTGTCACACCGGTCTTGCCCTTTACAAGACCAACTCTAGGAAGGTAGCTCATGTTCTTCATCATGTTCAAGACCTTAGAGTCCACTACTTCATCATCAAAAATTATAGCTACTTGAAAACCATTGAATGGCCTCTCAATCATTAGAGCATTAATAGCCTCATTATCCTCGGCCTCGATGACCATCGTCACATCTTCGTTAGGTAACTTGATCTTGTGATGAAGGGTGGAAGGAACTCCACCAAGAGGATGGAACCATGGTTTTCCCAAAAGTAGAGCAAAAGTAACAGGTATGTCCAAAATAATAAATTCAACAATAAATTCAATTGGACCAACCTTCACAATGGCTTTGAAAGTCCCTTCGGCATGCCTCTTGGTATTGTCATAAGCCCTAATGGTTACCTCGGTTGGGCTTAGATCCCTTGTTGACATAGCTAGCTCTGGCAATATTTTAACTGGATAAACATTTATGGCAGACCCATCATCAACCATCACTCATGGAGTCCTTTTTCCTTTGATTTCTACTTTGATAAAGAGAGGGCAGATGTGATCTCTCCCCTCTTTCGATAGATCCGCGTCTGAGAAAGATACCATTCCCATATTAACTTCACTCTTCTTTTGAATGTCTTCACATTTCATTACTCCTTCAACTTTTATGAAGTTAATCAACTCCTCCGGTGTTATGGAGGTAGAAATTGGCATGCTAGCCAAGGCCTTGGCCATAGTTTCACGGTGCTTTTTAGAAGTGACCAACAAGTCCTAAATGCAAACACTTGCTTAGGTTCTCTTCAACTGCTTAAGCACAGTATCATATTCCTCTTCTTTGTTCCCCACTTCAACTTCCTTTCCTTTATTAGCCTCTACTTCTTTAGGTGGTGGCCTCGCATAAGGCTTACCAGATCTTGTGTTCATTACTTCAACTTCTTCAGGCTCGGACCAAGTCTGTTCCTCCTTCTTGGGTACAAGATCATCATCACTATAGTTTGAATCCCAAAACTCATTCACAACACAGATTGCTACTCCCTTACCCACCATAGCTTGTTCAACTTCGCTAAACACCACTTCGTCTTTGCTTACTTCTTTATCTACATCTTGAAAAGAAGACATGACAAAACTTTCATGCAAACCTCCTCTAATCATAAAGGTCGCTGGTGGTGATACTCTATTGAACCTTGGCAATGGATTGTCTTTGGTATTTGGCTTGCTGGGCTCGGGCAACTTCCCACTATCAATCAAATTTTGGATCTCATGCCTCAACCTCACACATCTATCCATGTCGTGCCCTTGCATTTTATGAAATTGACAAAATGCTTTAGTGTCAAAATTAGGTGGGAGAGGGTTAGGCAAAGGACGAGGATTTAAGGGTTGTAACAATCCCTTCTTTTGTAGCTTATTAAGGATTTGAAAACTGCCTTCTTCCAGTAGCATTAACATCAACTGCCTTTTGCATGCCTTGGTTATCAGACTGGTAGTTTCCTTTCTCATTCCTTCTTGTTGAAAAGCGATTCTTCTCTCTTTCCCACTCTTCAATTTATAGAGCAGCTTCTAAAAGGTCTTTAAAATCCGGAATGAGTGTATGAGACATTCTTTCGCGAATGCTAGGTAACACTCCTCTCAGAATCATTCTAATTTGATTAGATTCATCAGGCCTTCTCTTGAGCAAAGTAGCCTTATTCCTCCATCTTTTCACATAGTCTATAAAATTCTCATTTGACCTTTGTCTAATGGACTCAACTTCCATTAAAGTAACTTTCATCTCGACATTGTATCCATATTGTTGGATGAAGGCCTTGTAGAGCAGATCCCAACTCTTTTGTGTGTCATCATCTAAGGTATTGAACCAATTTTGGATAATAGGGTCCAATGAGAGCATGAAATACCTTAGAGTTTGAGCCTTAGTAGCTCGGACAGACTGCATAGCAGTGATATACTGCTTCACATTTTCGATTCCATCAAACTTTGCAAAGGATGGCATCTTGAACTTGTACGAAACTTCTTCATCTAGCTCAAATAATTTTTCAACTTCGGACATTTCTTCGGTTTTCAGCTTCTTTTCAAACTTCTTTTCAAACTTCTTTTCTAGGTCCGCAATCATCTTCTCAACATCAGAAGTTTCAGTTTTCTCCACAGCTGATCTTTCAACAATCTTCGGCTCTTTCTTTTTGTCTTGAGGATCTTGGAAGTATTGAGCCCAATCATCATCATCATCAATGATCACCTTATCATCATCAAAAACCATTTCACCAACTTTAGCCTTCCCCTTGTCCTTTGGTTTCTTGGTGCTAGCAGATGCTTCAACATTGTTTCCTAAAATTGCAGCCAATTGGTTCTTCATGGTCTTAGCCAAGGTATCCTTTAGTTCTTCCATTTTAGCATTAAGGGCGTCGTCTACCATTCTTTGAATTTGTTCAAGCTCCATTGCTTTTGGTGAAAAAGAGATTGAGTCGTTGCTAGATTCTTCATCTCCGGCATAGGTCGTAAGCTTTTGAACTGTCACAATCCAGGGCTGTGAGCCAGAAAGGATTAATGATATGTGATGTGATGCATGTATGCATGTATGCACAAACAAACAAGGATAAATAGGATGTTCCTTCCCACCTTATAACTTCCACACACGAATGGCGAGTCTCTTATCCTAGGTGTATGGTTAAAAAATACCAACATGGGGTATCTTATTTTTTAATAATTCCCTCAGACATTTTAACCAACAGTTATATTTTCAAAAATGAAAATCAGTTCATGATAATTCTCATTAATTAGGTTTTAATCCATTCAACCAACTAAAGTAGCTTTTATGCAATATTGGATTAAAACTAAATTAAAGGGTTTATTATAAATAGATTTCTCACTTGAAAAAGTAACTAATGATTCATGCCAAAAACAAGCCCATGATTAATAATTCTTAGTATAAACTAGGCTCACAATTGATTTTTGGTATTTCCATAATTGACCTAAATATTCGTAAGCTCATTCAAAAGGTTATGAAAATAATTTTGTTTCTAAGCCCATTGTAAAAAGATTTTAGAAAAGACAGATTTTAGGCTTTGTATTTGGGTCATGGGAAAAGAATTTTTGATTTATTTTTTAGAAAAGTTTTATGTTCAAAGACAATCTTGAAAAGTTTTGAAAATATTTTTGGTCTTTTGGACTTTAAAGAAAAACTTATTTTGAGCTTACAATGTACTTAGGTCATATTAGAAAAAGAATAAATCAAATAAGCCATGATTTAAGCCAAGATAAATTAACCATAGTAAAACAACAAGCATTTGGGGAAAAAACCTAAGGAAAGTAACTAGGCCAATTACAAGAGCTTTAGTCTTTAGGTTAAAAGGCTTAGGTTCCCATAGCAAGTATATACCAAAAGGTATAAGACTATGAGTAGTTATGCCATGCTCGATCTCCATACTTTGAGTGAAATTATGGAATCCCTTACATAACATAACACGGGTAATACGGGCATCCTAACTCACGCACATGATGTAATATAATATGATGCAATGGATAATACCATGATAAGAAAGAATATAATAATATTAAGACCAACGGAATCAACTTCTCTTATCCCCAGTGGAATCGCCACTGTGAGGAGGGATTTTTGCCCCCACTCCTGGTAGAATGGTTTTTACGACTTCGGCATTGTTTAGGCTTGGGGCCTTAGAGAACACAGGCCTAAGCCCGGAGAAAATGGAATCGCCACCCAGACAAGCCAGGAAAAAGAAAGGAGTGGATGACTCGATTCCTAAGGAATTCCCAATCCCCTAATGGGTTCGAAAAGTTAGGTACGTATGGGGAAGGTGAGAAATGGCCCAACACCCCCACAACGCCCAGTTCATTGGAACTGGCCTCCTTTGTAGGTCTTAATATTATAAAATTCTTAAATATAATAATATTATCCATACGACAAGCAAAAATTAAAATAAAGCATCATTATATTAAAATCAAAGCAATGTCCAAACAAAATAAATAAATGGACACCCATTCGAGAATGGAAACATGTCCTTATATTGTCCATATCTAAAACTAAATAGGACACCCACTGAAAGGTGGAAACGTGTCCTTTACATTGATCCAAAATATAAAAGCAATTTAAATTACATGATGCTTAATACATGAGGTACCCAACATATGGAAACATACCTCTTAAAATTTTTTGAAATCAAAACAAATTAATAAAAGAAAAACAAACATTTATCATAAATAAATCATTCATTAAAGACATCAAACATCAATCAAAATATATAATAAACATTCATCTAATTTGTATAAAACAGTAAATATATAACTTCAGGATTCATGCATCAATTAGGGTTTCTTGGGTTTTATGTTTACCAATTAGGGTTTTGCATATACTAATTTAATTAGTTGAGAAACATTTTAAAGAAATAACATGGCTACTAGATGTTTGAATATAAAGATTAGACTTGAAATAAATTAGGGTTTGAATCTAAAGAATGAATGTTTTGGATTTAGGGTTTCGGAAGATGTATGAAAATAATATTAAAATTTAGGGTTTAGATAAATAAGATTGAAAATCATGAAAATTAGTTTTTAGATTAAGTATTTGAAAAAATAAGCTATTGTGATTTTAAAAATATAGATTTGGGTATAGTTTTAAGAAAACAGATTATTGTGGTTTTAGAAAAGTGTAATTTAGGATTGTAGATTTTAAAAATATGTGTTACGAGTATTAAGGCATTAGGGTTTTGAAGAAATATTTTTACGGTTTCAAATAAAGTTTAGATGGTTAGTAGAATAATTGATGAAATTGTATGATGAAACAATTAATCCAATTTGATGAAGCTACTGTAAACATAAACTAAGAAAAATAGAGATTCAAACCTCCGTTGTTGGTTCCACCACAATCTTTGAATTCTGGTTGAACAATAATAAAGACAGTGTAGGCTACCTTTGATGGAGTGTTTATTGTTTGCTGCCTGTTGATCTTTCAAGCTTGAGATTGGCTAAAAAAATCCAAAATTCTAAGGTCCAATAAAAAATTTCAGCTCCTCCCTATTCTGTGTCTTTAATGTAGTATTTATAAGAAAAAATAAAAACCTAATACTAATTGGCTAAGGAAATAAAAATGTTTAGGATACAAAATTAAAAACCAAGTAAAATAGAGTTTTGGCAAAATCGTGCATGGGCCGGGCGTGCAAAAGTGTGCTAGCGAAGAAAATCTATGACCGCTGGGCTTGGGTGCTGCTGGCTCTGGCACGGGCATGGCCAATTCGCCGCAGGATTTTCCTATGGCTAATTGGCTTGTGGCCAATTCGCCACAGGTTTTCCTGTAGCGAATTGGTCCAAGCCAATTCGTCACCCGCGATGAAACTTTTTCGTCTTCGATTCTTTCGTCGCCGATTTTATTTATATATTAATTTTTATTATTTTTATTATTACTTTTTTATTTTTATTAAAAATAAATATTATTCAATTAAAACACCACAAAAATTATTTTAGAATGTTTAAAAGTATTGCATTAGACTGGGTCAAAAATTAAGGGTCTACACCATTCTAATTAGCCATGGGTGGCATCCATGGCTAATTGGCTAGCCCAATTCGCCATGGGTCTTAAATCTGGGTTTTAATAATGGGTTATAAGCCTAATTGCTTGTTCAGATAGGTTTAAAATTTAAAAGGCAGAAGGTTTTTTAATAGGATTAGGATTAATGCTCAGATTAACCCTAACATTGGCCTATAAATACATGGGTTAAAAAAGATTTTGGGGGGAGGAGATTAACAAAGGGGCTAAACCTTGAGCCACGATTGAAAGAAAATTAAACAAAAAAAAAAGAGCTAGTAGTTGATCCATGGATCATTGTACCTCAAAAAGTCAATTGATTCAGGTAACAAGATAAAAAAGCTTGATTCAATGTATTAAATTGGTGAAACCGACAAGCACAGGTTTGGTTTCTTTTAACTCCCTCAATTTAATTATTTACTCTTATGAATTAATTTGCTGCATTGTTTCATTATTAAGTGGTGTTGCAAATCCCTTAAAGGAAGCCATAGGTTTGAATTAAAATAGATAGTAGCATCAATGCACATTTTGTCATTATTTTCATAAATCCAAAACCCTAATCTTATAATATTATACCTTAGTTTTAGGATTAATCTTATTATTGATGACCAAACCCTAGTTCTAGGTTCAAATCCTAATTATCCATCTAAACCCTGGTTTTGTAAATAAAACTCTAATCTTATACATTAAACCCTAAATTGCATGTTTAAAACCTTAGTTTTAAGCTAAAATCCTAGTTTTATATTAAAACCATAATCTTAAGAATCAAACGCTAATTCCATAATAAATGTTAATTCCACAACAAAACTTATTTTGCAAATTGTTTACCTTTCGGAGGTGCTGCCCCTGATCTCCCGCAAGGGGCACTGCCCCCTTGACCCCTGCCCACTAACCAGCTAGCTAGATCACCGTATGCACAACGCCTATATATCCTTAACGGGTTATTATTAAGATGTGTTTGCAGATTGCAATCTTAATTTCCATTTAATTAAGCTATAGTTATATAATTCTTTGTATGATGATTTATAAGTTTGTGGATTGCAATTTTTATTATTTTGAGAGACTTGTAAAAGGCATGTCTTCACTTTGTGGCTGCCTTGTTTTTTTAATTTGTTTCTTTTATTTTATTTGGGAATTAATGTAAAGGACATATTTCTACAAATTGGTGGGTTTTCTATTTCCATCTTTGTATGGGTGCCCATTTTATTTTTTGGTTTGTTTGTTTATTTGATTTATAATATGATTATTTATTTTCCACAATTGCATGTAATGTGAATGGTATTATAATACTTTAAGAATTTAATAATATTTAGACATAAAAAAGAGGCCAATTTTAATGAACCGGACGTTATAGGAGTGCTGGGTCATTCTCACCTTCCCCATGCGTACCCAACTTTTTGAACCCAATAGGAGGTTGGGGATTCCTTAGGAATTGAGTCATCCATCCCTTTTCTTTTCTTTCATGGCCCGTCTGGGTGGTGACTCTATTTTTTTGGGTTTAGGCATGTGTTCTCTAAAGCCTTGAGCCTAACAGTGCTACAGTCGCAAGAAACATTCCACAGGGAGTGGGGGCAAAATCTCTGCTCCCAGTGGTGACTCTACTGAGTGTAGGAGAAGTTGATTTCGTTGGTCTTTATATTATTTTATTTTTTCTTATTAAGATATTATCTATTGCATTACTTAGATTGCATTGTATATGTGAGTTAGGACGCCTTGTATAACCTGTGTTATATTGTGTAAGGGATATCATACTTTCACTCAAGGTATAGAGATCGAGCATAGTATTACCACTCATAGCCTTGTACCTTTTGGTATATATTTGCTAGGGAGACCTAAGCCTTTTTACCGCCGCCCCCTCCTCCCCCCAAAGATTGTAGCCCATGTAGTTGGCCTAGTAATTTTTCTTAGGTTTACCCTAAATGCTTGCTATTTGACTATAATTAACAAGTCTTAGTTTGAGTTATGGCCCATTTGGTTTGTTCGTTCCTAATATGACCTAGTTATTGTATAAGTCCAAAAATATTTTATAGTCCAAAAATTCTATTAAGCCCAAAGCCCAAATTATTTTCAAAACTTTTCTTCATATCTTTTCAATAAAGTTGGGTAACAATTATTTTCTATCTTATGCCCAAGTATGAAGCTCAAATTGGCTTTTTGAAGAAAACCTTTTATAATGGGTTTTTGAAATGTTTCTAGAGAAGGGCTTAAAATCATTTCTCACTTTATGGCCCATCTCTTAAAACCAAGCTTTCATTGGGTTTTTAAACTTTTATACGATGGGCTCCTTTTAATGGACCAAACCTTTTCTTGAAATGGGCTTTCAATTAGTTGGGTCAATTATGGAATATTAAAATCAATTATGGGCCCTATTTATACTAAGACTTATTAATCATAGGCTTGTTCGTGGCATGGATCTTTAGTTATTTTTTCAAATAAGGAGTCCATTTATAATAAACATGTTAATTCAGTTTTAATCCACAGTGTAGCAAAAATGCTTTTCAAGTGAACCCAAAGGATTAAGGCTTAATTAATGTGAATTATCATAAATGGACTTTTATTTTGAAAACACAAATGTTGGTTACTTCATCTGAGAGTCTCTCAAAAATAAAGGTATCTCTTGTTGATATTTTTGTTGACCATAACACCTAGGAAAAGAGACTCGTCACTAGTTTGTGGAAGATATAAGTTTGGAAGGAACGTCTCGATTCCATTTATTTATTTATTTATTACTCATGCATACATTTATATATGCATTGCATTGCATTACATTAGCATTTATCATTTATGGCTCATAGATCTAGAATACGATAGTTTAAGAGCTTATGACAACCTGCCTATGACTCATAATCTAGTGAGAATTCAGTCAGTTTTACATCAAAAGTAATTGAACCTGAGCAAGTTCAGAAGATGGTGAATGATGCCATCAACTACAAGATGGAAGAATTGAAGGGGGCCTTGGCTGAGATAGAGAGGAGTCAATTACTTTCACTAGTGAAGGAAAATAATGCTGAAGCATCTACTAGTAACGAGAAGTAAAAGGATAAGGGAAAGACTAAGGTAGTTGAAGTGGCCTCTAATGAAGACAAGGAAGCAATGGATGATAATGACTGGGAGCATACTTTCAAGACCCTCAAGAAAAAGAAGAAAGAAAAAAAAAGGCTGTGGAGAAAACTAAATTGCTGATGTAGAAAAATTGATTGCTGACATGGAAAATAAGTTTGAAAAGAAGTTGAAGACTAAAGAAGTGTTAGAGGTGGACAAGCTATTTGAGGATGATGAAGAAATTTCCTATAAGTTTAAGATGCCTTCTTTTGCCCGATATGATGGAACAAGAAATCCCCATTTGTATGTCAAGCAATATATCACTACCATGCAGTCTGCTAGAGCTAGTAAGGTTCAAACTCTGAGGTATTTTATGCTTTCATTGGATCATGTTGTCCAAAACTGGTTCAATACCTTGGAGGAGAACACCCAAAAAGATTGAGATTTGTTGTAAAAGGCCTTCATTCAATAATATAGGTATAATGTTAAGCTGGAAGTAACTCTTATGGAAGTGAAAACTATCAGGCAAAAGTAGAATAAAAGTTTTGTTGATTATGTGAAGAGATAGAGAAATAAAGTTGCACTTCTCAAAAGAAGGCCTAATGAATCTTACCAGATCATAATAATGGTGAGAGGTGTCATGCCCAACCTTCGTGAGAGGCTATCTCACACTCTTATAAGAGATTTCAAAGACCTTCTCCAAGCTGGCTTGCAAATAGAAGAGTGGGAAAAGGAGAAAAATAATTTTTCTGAAAGAAGAAATGAGAAGGAAAATTATCAATCCTGTGGTCAGAGCACACAAAAGGCAGTGGATGTCAATACAACAATTGGTCAAGAAAATAGGAGACAATTTTCATATCTGGGGAGACTTTTGTCATTGGTTTTCAATAAGTTGCAAAAGAAAGGGCCATTACAATAATTGGCCCCCCGACCTCTGCCTAATCCACTTCTGCCAAACTTTGACAACAAGGCTTTCTGTCAATTCCACCAGATACAAGGGCATGAGATAGATAATTGCATTTGGTTAAAGCATGAGATCCAAGATCTTATTGACGGTGGTAAATTGCCCGAGCCCAACAAACCTAGCACAAAGAATAACCCTTTGCCTATGTTTGGCAGAGTACTGCCACCAACAGCCTACATAATAGGAGGAGGACTGAAGGAAGATTTTGTTTTAACCTCTTTTCAAGATGTGGGTACATAAAATATGAAGAATGGGGAGAATTCATCTATCAGATTCAAGATAGCTATGAGTAAGGAAGTATTGACTATTTATGTTATGAATGCATTTATGGACTTAACTAATAGTGGTGATGAATTAGAGACTAAGGAAGGAGGATGGGCTTCTAAACCTGAAGTAGAAGAGGTACAGGATGATGAGATAATCACCCCTAACCTGTCCAAGTAGATGAAGTGTTTTTAACTCAATAAGCTTCCCTAGGCTTGAGTGCTGCATATTTTATTTCTTCTTTCTTTGGTATTTCATTAGGACAATTATGTTTTTTAAATTAAAATTGCTTGAATAAAATACTTTTGTTAAATTTAAAATTTTATTGGTTTTTGACATTTTAATGCTCAACCAATGATGAATCTTAGTTGATATTTATAAATTAGCATATCTATGCATCATGATTCGAATAACTTTACTAGGTGAGGAAATTCTTCTATAGCATTGAGTTGTGTATGCTTACTTAGAGAGGGCTCATGCATAATTATTTTTATCTATTCAATCTTAAAATATGCTTTAATGAACTTTGAGGCGAAGTTGAACTCTGCTTATTTAAGGAATAGATGATCCAGGCATTGTTTGGTGAGCCCAAAACTAGTATCCACCCTGCTAATATCAAACCCTAGTTTGTCCCTTTAAACCTCCATGAGATTTTAGCTTACTTTTTAAACCCCTATAACCTACCCTGAGTTGTTATGACACTTATGGCAAGTCTAATGATCATTGAGTTACTAAGAAGGCAAGAAGATCGAAGAAAGGGATGCTCAATCAAGACTATGAAAAAAGTTGAAATTTACCTAAATTTAGGTTCGATGGCATCAATATTGCAAAGGATCCATCCTCATTGAAGCATATTCATGTTGCTCCATAGTTAGAAGCATATGACAATATGAACAAGAAGATTCTCTTAGAGAAAAAAAAAAGAGAAAGAGAAAGAAAGAAAAAAAAAGAGAAGAAAAAAAAAGAAGAAAAAAAAAAGAAGAAGAAGAAAGAAAAAGGAAAAGGAAAAGAGAAAAAGAAGAATAAAATAACAGAAGTTTGAAAGAGCAGTTTAAAAAGCCAGCAGAGTTCTTTCTACCTGAAATAATAGAAGACTTCAATTCAACCTACGATAAGAAGTTTGCTTGAATTAGTACAACCTAACCAGAGATTCAGCCAAAATCAAAGAAATAGGAGAAAGACCATCTAGTTCATGATACCCATCAGAACTCTAAGTCATTAATCTTGAAAGTTCTGCTTTTGATAGTCCTACAGAGAAAAAGGACAAAACGATGAAATTCCAAAAGAAAGAAAAGAAAAAGGAAAAGGAAAAAGGAAAAAGGAAAAAGAAAAGAAAAAAGAAGAAAAAGAAGAAAAGGAAAAGAATGAGGGTCTCAAACCTTTTACAAAGGCAAAGACTGTCCTAATCAAGATCCAAATTCATGCTAAGAAGATGGAAGAACGTTCAAAGCTCTATCTTTTCGTGCTTCCAACTGTCTAAGGTTTTGAAAGAAAGTTTTTAGTGTGAAGATCTATTAGCAATGTCGCATCAGCGTCAATTTAGAAAATGGCCTTCATTTCACCCATGTCCTTCATAGACCCCAATTCAAGCATATTAAAGACCTATTGATCTCTTTTAGTAGGTATAGCTTATTAGTGGAGATTGATTTAAAAAGCATGCATATGAGATAGACAATATTTAAACTCAATGAAACCTTTGGCCAAGTAATGTGTATGTGCCTATCTGAAGTGCAACAATTCTTGCTCAAATGAAAATCATTCCCAAATTTAGTACGGTAACTAGGGTTATGATATTATATATGTGTTAATTTGGAAGACCAAGTCCTAAGGTATATTGACACTAATTTGACAAAACCAATATTTGATTTCAAAATTAAATTAAAAAAAAATGTCTTGTTGTCATATGAGCCTTCTATCTTAGGGAACTATGTTTCATTATCAAACCTTAAAGGACATATTGGGAAAAAGTGAGCTGATGAAAGAATCATTCCTAAGGTTATAAAGAAGCTATCAACTCATGTGTTGAATCATGGTTTAAAATTGATCTCTCCAGTATCTTTAACTACCTTGCTTTGGCCTCACTACTCATGTATTCCACATCTTGAAGATGAAGCTATGGATGTGGCATCTCCTAATGATCCAATGCAAGACCTACAAGAATATCCTGAAAGTACCAATGGGATTGCTTCAACCTATCACCTCAGTCTATGAGTCAGTATAACTACTATAAGTATCACTCAAGCATATCATGCATACATAAGCATGTCACATTGCACTTTTGTTGTTTATTCTTTAAGCATCCATTACTCTTGAAGCAAAGGATGACAAGCAGACAAAGCATCAAGGGGCCATGAAAGGCCCATTGCTTAAAAAATTCAATCACGCTATAAAAATGGAGATACATGCTTATACATGGAATGAGACAAAGAAAAAAGCATCGGATAGAGCCTACATGGGAACAAAATCATTTATTCAAGCCTACACAAAAGCCAAAGCTTCTCCTTTCAATTTTTTTATTTTATACATGTATAAAATATTTTAAGACTCTCATTCAATGTTTTGCCATGCAGGGGGCAAATGGAAGAGATGAGGGCTAAAAATAGCCAATTTTTTTTTGTAAAGCAGAATATAGAAAAGCTGAAAAAGAAAGCCAAAATTTTCAAATAACAAAAGGTCATTCAAGCTAAACCTAAAGCTAACGACTAGAAGAAAGCCAAAATTCTCAAATGATAAATAAATGATAGAAGGCCAGTCCAGCTAGAAGAGCTAAAGTTGATCCATTGAAGAATGGAACAAGTGATTAGAAGAAAGCTAGAACTCTCAAATGATATAAGGTTAGTCCAACTAGAAGAGTTGAAGTTGATCCATTGAAGAATGGAACAAGTGGCTAGAAGAAAGCCCCCACCCTCAAAAGGCTAGTCCAGCTAAAAGAGCTGAAGTCGATCCATTGAAGAATTGAACAAGTGCATAGAAGAAAGCACGTACCATCAAATTATAAAAGGTCAGTCCAGCTAGAAGAGCTGAAGTTGATCCATTGAAGAATGGAAGCAAGTGGCTAGAAGAAAGACAAAATTCTCAAATGACAAAAGGACGGTCAAGCTAGAAGAGCTGAAGTCCAATGCGGGTCCAGATGCCAAACTAATTCTCGGGTCCAGAACCTAAACCAGTTCACGGGTCTAGAATCCAAAACAAATCATGGGTCAATAACCCAAACCAATTATGGGTCCATAACCCAAACCAGATTTTTCGAGCCTAAACCAAATTTGTGGGTCCAAAAAGTAAACAAATTTCTCGGGTCTAGAATCCAAACCACATTTTTAGGTCCAGAACCCAAACCAAATTTTTGGGTCCATAACCCAAATCAAATTTCCAAGTCTAGAGCCCAAACCAAATTTTTTGGGTCAAGAATCCAAAACAAATTGTTGGGTCCATAACCCAAACCAGGTTATCGCGGGTCCAAAACCCACCCTCATATGAGATGAGCTTAAAAACATATTACTTTTCACTCTCTAAAGGAATTCAAGATCGTTCAAGCAGGGGGAAAGACTGTAGATCCTTAACTTTGACCCTAAAGCAAGTTCAGTCATAGTTAAAATGGTAAAAACCTAATTTGATCCAGTTTTAAACTTAGTTGGTCTTGAATCGAGTCTGGCCCAATCTTAAAATCCCAAACTAAGCCGGTCCAAGCCCAAAACATAAAATCAGGATGAATTGGCTTAGTCCATGTGGGCTAGCCCATGGCTAATTTGCCAAGCCAATTTGCCATGGTGTTGCTCCATGGAAAATTGGCTAGCCTAATTTGCCATGAGTCTTAAATATGGGTTTTAATTATGGGTTATAAGCTAATTGGACATCTGGAAAGGTTTAAAATTTAAAAAGTAGAAGGTTTTTAATATGATTAGGATTAATGCTCAGATTAACCCTAATGTTGGCCTATAAATACATGGGTTAAAAAATTTAGGGGAGGAGATTAACAAAAGGGGCAAAACCTTAAGCCACGATTGAAAGCAAATTAAAGAAAAAGCAAAAACAAAAAGAGGTAGTAGTTGATCCACGGATCATTGAACCTCTAACCAAAAGTCAATTGACTTAGGCAGCAAGATAAAAAAAGCTTGATTCAACATATTAAATTGGTGGAGCCAACAAGTGCAAGTTTGGTTTCTTTCAACTACCTCAATTCAATTGTTTACTCTTACTAATTAATTTACTGTATTGTTTCATTAATAAGTAGTGTTGCAAATCCCTTAGAGTAAGCCATAGGTTTGAATTAAAATAGACAGTAACATCAATGCGCGTTCTATTATTATTTTCATAAATCTAAAACCCCAATCGTATAATATTGTACCTTAGTTTTAGGATTAAATCTTACTATTGATAACTAAACATTAGCTCTAGGTTCAAATCCTAATTATCCATCTAAGCCCTAGTTTTATAAATAAAACCCTAATCTTATACATTAAACCCTAAATTGCATGTTTAAAACCATAGTTTTAGGCTAAAATCCTAGTTTTTTATTAAAACCTTAATCTTAAGAATCAAACACTAATTCCACAATAAAACTTTAATTCCACAACAAAACTTATTTTTTAAATTGTTTACCTTTCGGAGGCACTGCCTCCGATCCCCGCAAGGGGCACAGCGCCCTATATTTTCTTCATGAGTTAATATTAAGACGTGTTTGTGGATTGCAATCTTAATAACCATTTAATTAAGCTCTAGTTTTATAATTCTTTGTATGATAATTTATATGTTTCTGGATTCCTATTATTTGAAGAGACTTGTAGAAGGCATGTCTCCACTTTATGGGTGCCTTATTTATTTAATTTCTTTAGTTTTATTTGTAACACCCTTATACCTTATATACATATAATACGCACACCTAGTATATGTAAAATATGCATATATAGTAGAAGAATGTCACAACCTAGTTTAATAAAAATTTTCATATTTCCAATTTAAAATCTCAAATACTTAAAATTTATATTTAAATAATAATTTAAATATTCTTTATTAATTATAGGTATCCAAAATAAGTATTTTATATAAAAACCTCTGGAAAAAATTCGCTAGAGTTTTGTCTGTAAATTGGACATTTCAAAGATTTGAACAATACCCAACTTGAATAAAAATACACTTCCAATAAAAATACATCAAACATTTCACCCCAACTTCTCAAACTCCTCCCATTTTCTCAAAACATTTATATATACATAGATAGATATATATATATATATATATCAAAACACATATACACATTCCAACATTATACAATTCATCCAAAATGTTCATTTTAATTTACAATATACTCAAAAACATAAACACAGTATACATAGTGATAAAAAGTACTATAGTATAAAATGTATACATGGTGGTTGTTGGCTTTGATCTTAAAGCAGCAAAATCACCTCAAATCAACCTTAAGTCTAGACCCAACTAGGTCTAGAAGAACTCTCCAGATCTACCGGATCAACCCTTTTGCCTGTGTGATGAATTACAATTACGCTAAGCTAAAAGCCTAGATGTACAAACTTTGATAATAATAAAACTTTAAAATAATGACAATGCATAATGGAGTTGCATGGTATTTCACAATCTGGTATACAATTCAACTTTAAAACATAATCTTTAATCTTTTTATACTTCACATTAACACATACACAAGCATGAGCCCAAATAATCTAATATATTATTCAAATTCCAGAGTTACTGTTTGGATTTAATTTGACACCCAGTGTCTAGCCCGAAGGCAAGTGACACCCAGCGTCTAGCCCGAAGGCAAATCATAGTGACATCCAACGTCTATCCCTAAGGCAAATCATATATTAGTGGTGCCCAACATCTAGCTCAGAAGGCAGATAATGAGAATAATCTCATAGGAATGCCGCCAAATATAGAACTCTAAAAATTGAATAATGTACTAGGCACACACAAATAGTACATATTTTCATAGTCAATTTTTCTCATCACATTACCTTTTTTTTATTTTTCTCTTTCATAGCAATGTCAAATCACTTTAATTCATCATATCTCATCACTTTATCACAATTTATGTCATTTCACATTACACTCATATTACCCAAATATTTTTGGATCATTCTCACATAATTCATATAAACCAAATTTCATTCATTTTAGCTATTAATAATGGCATTTCATAATGTACATAATGCATACTCATCAATTCACATGTTATAACACAATGACATGAATGTTCAAGTTGCCAAGTAGCTTAACACAGTTTCTATCCAAAATGTGTGTGAGCGGGGATTTTTGCCCCCACTCCCGGTGGAATGGTTCTTGTGACTTCGGCACTGTTTAGACTCGGGGCCTTAGAGAACACGGACCTAAGTCCGGAGAAAATGGAGTCGCCACCCGGACGGGCCGGGAAAAAAGAAAGGGGTGGCTGACTCGATTCCTAAGGAATCCTCAACCCCCTAATGGGTTCGGAAAGTTGGGTACGTGTGGGGAAGGTGAGAAATGGCCCAGCACCCCCATAACGCCCGGTTCATTGGAACCGGCCTCCTTTACAGGTCTTAATATTATAAAATTCTTAAGTATAACAACATTATCCATATTACACACAATAATTAAAAGAAAGCATCAATACATTAAAACTCAAAACAATGTCCAAGCAAAACAAATAAATGGACTCCCATCCAAAGATGGAAACGTGCCCTTACATCCATGCCTAAATAGGACACCCACTGAAAGGTAGAAACATGTCCTTTACATTGGTTCTAAAATAGAAAAGCAATTTAAATTACATGATATTTAACTAATGAGGTACCCACCAAGTGGAAAAATACCTCTTACAACATTTGGAAATCTAAATAAATTGATAAAAGTAAATAACCATTCATCATAAATAAATCATCCATCAAAGATATTAAATATCAATAGAAAGTAAACATCCATCCATGACAAATTAAATAAACCAAGCATTGAACTTAAATAAATTAAATCATATAAAATAAATCAAAGCATAATCAAATATGGAATTGAATAAGGCAAATAAAAATCCAAATTATAGCTACTGTTTCCATTTAGGATCCTTTATTTCATGTGTTTAGGGTTTTGGAAATTCATGGGTTTAAGCTATTGTGACTTTTTAAAGAATTAAAATAGATTAAGGATTTTATATTTTAAAAGGTTGGTAAGACTCTTTGATTAACCAAATTAGTGTTTGAATGGTGAAATCATGAAACTAGGGTTTGAACACTTTAAAATACTTTTGATTTGTGATTTAGGGTCATTGAGTTAGGGTATTTAAGCTTACTGTGTCTAAATAAGGTTTTAAAGTTTTAAAGAATTAGAGCTTTAGAAAAATTGGATTTAGGTTTTAAAGGAGTTAGGGTTCACTTGTTTTGATTCTAAAGTTGAATTAGGGTTTAGTGTTCTAGAATTAAGGTTTAGTATTCTTAGAATTAAGTTTTTAGAATTTGTAAATCAATTTATAATTTTATGAAGTTTATGAAAGTAAACCAAACGAATTAAAGTTTTTATAGATAGAAAAGATGTTTTTAGGGCTTTTTGAAAGAAACAGAATCAAATTTTGGTTTTGCTAAAAAACATGTTCAATTAGGGTTTTAAAATTTTGAAGAAGTAAAAATAACAATTTTAAGTCTTTTTGGAAAATAAAGTAACGAATTAGTGTTTTTAACTTTATAAAAACAAAATTAAAGTTCTAGAGTTTTTTTTTATTTTGAAAGACACAATTTCATGAATTAAGCTACTGTGAAAAAAACAAAAAGAATTTAAGAGCTCAAACCTTAGTTCGTGAGTTACACCCAAAAATTGCTTCTTGGATGAACAAGGTCAAAGACAAGCTTTTCTTGCCTTTGAATTGCTTGAATTGCTTGTTTGCTCCCTCCAAAGTCCGATTCAATTTACTTCCAGAAGGAATTTTTAAAGCTTCCAAGTTTTCCTGCTCACTCTCGGTCACCAATTTTCATCCCAATTTCTCCCTTTTTCTCCCTTTATCTGCCTCCCTTTTTTGTGTTGTAATTATACTTATTTATTGAAGTTTTTATGTTTTTTTCCTAGTTGCTCACGGCATACATTATTTATTAAGAAAAGGAAACAGAAACCTAATTGTATTAGGTTTTGAAAAATTTGCATCAAAAAATTTCGCTGGCAAAAAAAATGCGGAAAAATTGCGCTGGGGAAAAAAATTGCCGCAGGAAAAATTGTGCTAGAAAAAAAGTTGTCACAGCTGCGGGTGAAACAAGCATTGAGAGTGGGGATTTTTGACCCCACTCCCGGTAGAATGGTTCTTGTGACTTCGGCACTGTTTAGGCTCAGGGCCTTAGAGAACATGGACCTAAGTCCGGAGAAAGTGGAGTCGCCACCCAGACGGGCCGGGAAAAAGAAAGGGGTGGATGACTTGATTCCTAAGGAATCCTCAACCCCTTAATTGGTTCGAAAAGTTGGGTACGTGTGGGGAAGGTGAGAAATGACCCAGCACCCCCACAACGCCTGGTTTATTGGAACCGGCCTCCTTTACAGGTCTTAATATTATAAAATTCTTAAGTATAACAACATTATCCATATTATACACAATAATTAAAAGAAAGCATCATTATATTAAAACCAAAGCAATGTCCAAACAAAGCAAATAAATAGACACCCATCCAAGGATGGAAACATGTCCTTACATCACTTGACTAAATAGGACACCCACTGAAACGTAGAAACATGCCCTTTACATTGGTTCTAAAATAGAAAAGTAAATTAAATTACATGATATTTAACTAGTGAGGTACCCACCAAGTGGAAACATACCTCTTACAACTTTTGGAAACCTAAATTAATTGATAAAAGTAAATAATCATTCATCATAAATAAATCATTCATCAAATCTATTAATCAAAATATAAAATAAACATCTATCTATGATAAATTAAATAAATCAAGTATTAAAATTAAATAAATTAAAGCATAAGAGATAAATCAAAGTATAATCAAGTATAGAATTAAATAAAGCAAACAAAAGTCCAATTATAGGTACTGTGACTTTTTGAGGAATTAAAATAAATTAAGGTTTTAAGTTTTAAAAGGTTGGTAAGACTTTTTGATTAACTAAATTAATATTTGAATGGCGAAATCATGAAACTAGGGTTTTAGACACTTTAAAATACTTTGATTTATGATTTTTGGTTATTGGGTTTCTAAGCTACTGTGTAAATTTAATCTATTTATGGTTTTATGGTTTTTAATGTTTTAAAAGGATTAGGGTTCATAAAAATTAGAGTTTAAAGTTTTAAAAGGATTAGGGTTCATTATTATGAATTTTGGAAGTTGAATTTGGGTGTAGTATTTTTAGAATTTAGGGTCACGGTGATGCATGATTTTTAAGAATTTGGAAATCAATTTGATAATTTCATGAAGTTTTATGAATTTAAACAAAAAAATTAAAGTTTTTTATAAGTAGAAAAGATGTTTTTTAAGGCTTTTTGAATGAAATAGAACCTATTTTATAATTTTAAAAGAAACATAATTTAAATCTTAGTTTTGTTGAAAAATATGTTCAATTAGAGTTTTAAGATTTTTAAGAAATAAAAATAACAATTTTAAGTCTTTTTGGAAAATAAAGTAACGTATTAGTGTTTTAACCTTAGAAAAACTAAATTAAAGCTCTAAGGTTTTTGATTTAAAAAACCTAAATTTCATATATTTGCTACTGTGAAAAGATAAATCAAAAAAGAATTTAACATACCTCCTTTTGTTGATTCTCCAAAAATAATTCTTCTTAGATGAACAAGCTCCAAAGACAAACTTTTTTTGCCTTTGAATCCTTTAAATCGTGCCTCTTCTCCTTTAAAAATCAATTGAATTGAATTTATTACTTTTCTTTCACTGATTTGGTTTTTCAATTTCCAAGCTACTGCCAAAAATTTTCCCCCCTTAATTTGGTTGCCTTTGATCCTTATTTATAGAGGTCTTTTTATGTATAATCCTAATTAATTACGACAAATAATCTAAATAAGAAAAGGAAACCAAAACCTAATTAAATTAGGTTTTGAAAATTTTGCGTCGGAAAAAATTACGCTGCTGAAAAAATTGCCGCAGGAAAAAATGCGCTGGTGAAAAAAAAAACTGCCGCAGAAAACTGCGGCAGTGGGTGGGCTGGGCCGTCGCCCTCAGGAAATTCCTGCTAGCGAGCTATTTCGCACGCAGGATTTTCCTATGGGCGAAATAGAAATTCTATTTCGCTCGCAGGAAAATCCTGTGAGAAAAATAGAACAATTATTTCGCCCGCAGGAATTTCCTGCGGGGGAAATAGCCCACGGGCCCGTGCGACTGTTTTTTCATCGCCGATTTTTTCGACTTCGATTTTTATTTTTATTTTTATTTTTTAATTTTTATTTGTCTATTTTTATTTTTTATTAATAAAAATTAGATAATAAAGCAAAAATTATTTAATTAAATTTATTTTGGACCAATTGGACAACAAAAATCATTATGGACTAAATAAAACATATTAAACCGGATTGGGTCAAAAATTAAGGGTCTACAGCCATTTCGCCCGCAGGCAACTTCTGCGAGCGAAATGCCCACGGGCCCACGCTGACTTTCAGCGATGATTTTTTCGTTGCCGATTTTTTTTTATTTTTATTTTTTGATTTTTATTTGTTTATTTTTTATTTTTTATTAATAAAAATTAGATACTAAAGCAAAAATTATTTAATTAAGATAACAAAAATTATTTTGGACCAATTAAAATATAATGAACAACAAAAAAATTATTTTGGACCAAACAAATATATTAGACCGGACTGGGTCAAAAATTAAGGGTCTACAATGTGTTAAGCTAAATTTAATGCAAATATATCTAAATTATCAAAAGTTTGTACATATCTTAATTATCACTCAAACCCAAACTAAAAATCACTCTCCAACTTTCACTTCTAAATTGCCCTTCAACACTAAAGTTGGACAATTCACTTTCTCTTTATGTCTATTCAAAATGTGAGCAAATATAATCATTTAGAATCACATTTCAAGGCATTTCAAATATAAAACACTAATTAAACATCACTCCAACCAAAATCTCAAAATTTTGCCTTTCCTTACTTTAATATTGAAATTCCATTTTAATCCATTTTAATTGGTATTTTAAGTTTATTTTTATCATTAAAAACATATTATAACATGTTTTAACCAATCAAATTCAATAAACACACATTCTTTATTAAAACCCTAAAATGTTCCATGACCTTTTCATTTCCAATTCTTCATTCCATCCCATTTCAAATGTTAATCCAAGCTTATTTTCATCATTTATATCATTAAATAACATATTTTATACTTTAAAATCAAATAAAAGTCAATACTCTAAAAACTCTCTTCCATAACCCTAAATTCAATACTACCTTCCCCAATCTCTAACCAAACTTGATTAAAATCATCATTTGACTTTAAACTCCTTGTTTATGCATCAAAACAACATCTTTGGAATCCATTTACACAATTAAAACACATGATTTCAAAATTTCATATTACACATAACGCTAAACCATCTTCTTCATCCAAACTCAATTCAAACTTAATCTTTTCTTCTATATAACTTAAAAATCATTACTTACTAGTCAAAATAGCTTCATACATATCCATTCAAGCAATTATAACACACATACCCAAAACCCCAAACTTCACATATTTAAAACTTTATGAAATTCCTAATATTAAGATGGAAAGCTTACTAGTTAGAGAAGAAATTACCAAAACTCCACTTAAATCTTGATTATCCCTTCAATTTTTGGTGCTTGGAAGAAGAAAAGATCTCTCTTACTCTCTAATGGTGGTTTGGCCACCTTGAAGAAGACGAAGAAGATGATTATTTTTTATTTTTTCTTTCTTTCCACTTAAAATTTCAAGACCATATATTTATATTATTTTAATATTTTTTATTAATTAATTATTTATTTTTAAAAATCATAATTTTTATCTTCCATCCATAAATAATTTATTTTTAAATTATTTAATTAATTTTAATTTTGCAAAGTATATTTATAACTTTGCCATTTGACTTTTTGACTTTCTTCTTTAAATGTTGACTTTTGTATATGTTATATATATTTAATAAATTTTTCATATATACACTTTACTTTCTCACTTCTAATTCTTCAATTTTCCTTTTAAATTATTTATTTAATTTAATTTTTAAAAATTACGGGTATTACAATTCTCTCCCCTTAAAGAAAATTTCGTCCTCAAAATTACCTGATATTAAATCTAAAATAACTGAGGATAATGGCTCTGCATGGTCTGCTCACTCTCCCATATTGCCTCTTCAGTGGCATGGTTTCTCCATAGAACTTTAACAAGTGGCACCTTCTTGTTTCTCAACTCTTTTACCTCTCATGCCAAAATCACCACTGATTTTTCTTCGTAAGTCAGATCCGGACTCACCTCAATAGACTCCACTGACAAGACATGAGATGGGCCTAACATGTATCTCTAAAGCATAGAGACATGGAGGACATTATGTATACGGTCTAACTTGGGCTGGACATCCAATCTGTAAGCCACTGGACCAACTCTCTTAGTATCTTGTAAGGTCATATGAAGTGAGGACTCAATTTTCCTTTTTGACCAAACCTCATAATCGTTTTCCATGGAGATACCTTCAAGAACACCTTATCTCCCACATTGAACTCTATATCTTTCCTCTTCAAATATGTATAGAATTTTTGTCGGTCTAAAGCTGCTTTCAGATGACCCTAAATTACCTTCACTTTCTCTTTTGTTTCCCTGATCCAATCAGGACAAACTAGTTTACCTTCTCTAACCTTATCCCAATATAATGGTGTCCTGCACTTCCTGCCATACATTGCCTTATTAGGTGTCATCCTAATACTGGATTGATGACTGTTGTTGTAGTTGAACTTAGTCAGTGGTAAATACATGTCCTAGCTCCCAATGAAATCAATGATACAGCTCCCCAACATATCCTCTAGAACATGTATGACTCTCTCTGATTGTCCATCCGTCTATGGATGGAAAGCAGTACTAAAGTGCAACCGAGAACCCAATACATCCTGTAAACTCCTCCAAAATCTTGATGTAAAATGGAAATCTTGGTTCGGCACTAAAGAAACTGGGACTCCATGTAGTCTCACTGTCTCACTCATATATAGCTTAGCCAACCTATCAATTGAGTAATCCATCCGAACTGGAAGAAAATGAGTTGTCTTCATCATCTGATCAACTATCACCCGGATTGTATCATGATTCTTCTGGGTCAAAGGTAGTCCAGTAACAAAATCCATCGTCACTCACTCCAATTTCCACTCAGGTACTGACAATGGCTGAAGTAACCCTGAAGGATCTTGGTATTCAACCTTCACTCTCTGACAAGTGAGATATTTGGATATAAATTCTGCTATATCCCTCTTCATACCTGACCACCAGTAATGCTGCTTCAAATCTTGATACATCTTGGTACTTCTAGGGTGCATAGCATAAAATGACTAATGTGCTTCCTCTAAGATCTTCCTCTTTAGTTATATATCATCAGTAATGCACAGTCTATCTTTGTACCATAAACTGCCATCATCTCTCACATAAAAGTCTCTGCTCTTCCCTTTTTGGCAATCCTCTACCATCTTCTAGGTTTTCTCATTAGCCAGTTGGGTTTCCTTAATATGATCTAGCAACACTGGCCTCAACTACAATTGAGCCACCAATGCACCATCATCACATAACTCAAATCTAGCATGCAATGCTCTCAACTCAATAAGCAATGAGAGCGAATAAGTAGTCAAACCCGACTCAAAGCATCCGCAACTACATTTGCCTTGCCAGGATGTTAATCAATCAAGTAGTCATAGTCTTTAATCAACTCCAACTACTATCTTTATTGAAGATTCAGCTCTCTCTGAACACCCAGGTACTTTAAACTCCTATGATCCATGTAAATAAAACATTTTTCCCATACAAATAATGCCATAAAATCTTCAATGCAAAAACTATGGCTGCTAACTCCAAATCATGAGTCTGGTAATTCAACTTTTGAGGCTTCAATTATCGAGATGCATAAGCAATGACTCTACCCTCCTGCATTAGAGCATAGCCTAAACCACTATGTGAAGCATCACTATATATCACATAAAGTTTACCTTCCACTGGAAGGGTAAGGATAGAAGCCTGAGTCAACATGTCCCTCAACTACTTAAAACTCGCCTGGCACCAATTTGTCCACACAAATCTAACCCCCTTCCGAAGTAATCTGGTGAGTGGTGTAACTATCATAGAAAAACCCTTCATAAACTAATGATACTAGCCTGCCAATCCCAAAAAACTTCTAACCTCTGTCACATTCTTTGGTGGACTCCAATTCAAGATAGCCTCGACTTTACTCGAATCAACTCTAATTCCCTCTGCCAATACCACATGACCAAGAAAAGTCACTTGATCGAGCTAGAACTCACACTTAGACAGCTTAGCATATAATTGCTTCTCTCTCAAAGTCTGTAGTACAATCCGCAAATGTCTATCATGATCTTCCTCATTACACGAATACTCCAGAATATCATTAATGAAGACCACTACAAACTGATCTAAGTATGGTCTAAACACCCTGTTCATCAAATTCATGAATGTTACTGGTGCATTCGTCAATCTAAAGGGCATCTTATAATGCCTATACCTCGTGAGAAAAGCTGTCTTGGGTACATCTGTGTCTCTAATTCTCAATTGATGGTACCCTGATCTCAAATCAATCTTAGAGGATATTGTTGCTCCCTTTAATTGATCAAAGAGATCATCAATATGAGGTAATGGATACATATTCTTGATGGTCACCTTATTCAACTATATGTAATCAATACATAATCTTAAGGTGCCATCATTCTTCTTCATAAACAAGATAGGTGCTCCCTACGGTGACATACTAGGGCAGATAAACCCTTTATCAAGCAACTCCTGCAACTGCACCTTCAACTCCTTTAATTCAGCAGGTGCCATCCGATAAGGGATGATGGAGATAGGAGTGGTACCAGGCATCAGATCGATACCAAACTCTACCTCTCTCTCAAGAGGTACCCCTGGCAACTCATCAGGGAAAATATCTAAAAACTCTGCAATTGTAGGTATACTATCAAGCTGGGATCTGACTACTCTGGTATCTACAACATAAGCAAGATATGCCTAACATCCCTTTTGGATTATCCTCCTAGCTGATATAGCTGAGATAAACATGGATGAAAGGTGTCTTTTCTCACTAGATACCACCACATCTCTACCAGCATGTGTTCTTAAAGTAACACAATTTCATTGATAGTCTACCACAGCCCCATGCCTGGATAACCAATGCATGCCCAAAATCAGATCATACTCCCAAAAAGGCATCTTAATCAGGTCATCGAGAAACTCCTCATCCTGAAAATAACTGGACTATCTTAGTGCACCCTGCTAACTACAACAATGTGCCCTAAAGCATTGGTAACCAACACATCAAATCCCAGAGACTCCAAATGCATGTCACTCATAGGCAGGATGGATGCACTGATGTATGAATGCGTCGACCCAGGGCCTATCAATGCATGAACTGAAGTGCCAAATAAAGTAAAAATACCAACTATGATAGCTGAAGCATCCGGCTGCCTCTACATCACATAAACCTATTGTGATGGCCTTGCATCATCTTGTCTACTCCCTACTGTAGAACCTCCTTTCTAACCAGACCCTGGTCTGCCACCCTTGCCAAAACCTCTGCATTATAATCCCCTCTAACACTGGGTCTAGATGTTGTTGTATCTATCTATCTGTCATCTTGTGGCTCTAGATAGTCCCTGATAAAACGGTCTAGTCATCCACATCTAAAACATATTGTGATGCACCAATCCTCTAACAAATCCCTCCATGTGCCCTACCACACTTAGCACAGATAGGTAGAGCAGGCCTTTGGGTCACTAGGGTGGGGCACTGACCATTGAGGCTATAGGTCTCTATTTCTACCTCTGCTATTGTGATGACCTGCAAGACTGCCCTGGCTCCTACTAAACCTTTGAGGATATCCCCCTCAGCCTCTCTTTGATGATGAAGGCCCTGTCTCACCCTGGGGTCTCCTATCTCTGCTCTTCTATGCTCTGGCAGCTGCTATAAGTCCTTGTGCCTTCTCTACACTTCTGGCAGCTATAACCAACCTAGAAAAATTCTTATACCGAGAGCCTGCCATAAGGCATATGATAGATGCTCTTAGCCCCTCCTCAAACCTTTGGCATCTATCAAACTCATCTGATATAATCCCCCTAGCATACTAGCTCATCCTGATAAACTCTATCTCATACTCAGTCACTATCCTTGTCTCCTGCCTCAAACTCAGGAGCTCCATCTTCTTAGCATCCTTATACTCTCTGGGAGTATTCTTCTTCTCATATTTTTGTAGAAAATTAGCATATGTCAGCACTGGTGGATCAGCTGTGCCATTAGGAACCATCTTCCACCACTCATATGTATCCCCCTGCAGAAGGGATATGGTATAATCAAACTCTCCTCCAGACTAGTCTGCAATTGAATGAAAACTCTTTAGACCCTGTCAAGCCACTGCTCTACTATATCTGAGGCTTCAAACTTCCTCAACTTGTCATACTTCCAAGTCGGCAACTGCTGTTGTGGTTGCGGCTGTGGTGATGGTTGCGGCTGCTGAACCAGAGCCGGTCTTAACAACTCCACCGTATGTCGTACCCATCCCAACAAAACCTCCTCGGTTGCTAGTCTAACTGGCATAGATGCAGATGCCTCTCCTACAGTCTCAGCACTAGCTCTAGCTCTACCCTCATCTGGAGCAACACTCTCAGCACTACCCTTGGCAGACTGATACATCCTAGATGCCATGACTACTTATATATGAAAATACAGCAAAAATTATCACATCAGGGATCAAATAAAATGCCAGTGTCAATGCATGTATCACAATTTAAAACCATATTTAAAATTCATATTTTCTTTATCTAAAAACTCACCTAGGTGGAGAACTTCAAACCTAGGCTCTGATACTAAATAAATGTAACACCCTTATATCTTATATATGTATAATACATACACCAGTATATGTAAAATGTGTATATACATGATAAGAATGTCACAACCCGGTTTATTAAAAATTTTCATATTTCCAATTTAAAATCCCAAATACTTAAAAATATATATTTAAATAGTAAATAAAATATTCTTTATTAATTATAGGTATCCAAAATAAGTATTTTATATAAAAATCTCTAAAAAAAAATTTCAAAGTTTTGTCAGTAAATTAGACATCCTAAAAATTTGAACAATACCCAACCTGCATAAAAATACAAGCCCAATAAAAATACATCAAATATTTCACCCTAACTTCTCAAACTCCTTCCATTTCCTCAAAACATTTATATATATATATATATATCAAAACACATATACACATTCCCACATTATACAATTCATCCAAAATGTTCATTATAATTTACAATATACTCAAAAACATAAACATAGTATGCATAGTGATAAAAAGTACTATAGTATAAAATGTATATATGGTGGCTGCTGGCTCTGATCTTAAAGCAGCAAAATTACCTCAAATCAACCTTAAGTCTATACCTGACTAGGTCTAGAAGAACTCTCCGGATCTACCAGATCAACCCTATTACCTACACAATGAATTACAATCATGCTAGGCTAAAAGCCTAGCGGTAAAAACTTTGATAATAATAAAACTTTAAAATAATGACGATGCATAATGTGGTTGCATGGTATTTCACAATGTGGTATACAATTTCACTTTAAAATATAACTTTTAATCTTTTTATACTTCACATTAACACATACACAAGCATGGACCCAAATAATCTAATATATTATTCAAATCTCAAAGTTATTATTTTGGTTTAATTTGACACCCAATGTCTAGCCCGAAGGCAAGTGACACCCAGCGTCTAGCCTAAAGGCAAATCATAGTGACATCCAACGTCTAGCTCAAAGGCAAATCATATATCAGTGGCGCTCAGCTTCTAGCCTAGAAGGCAGATAATGAGAATAATCTCATAGGCATACCGCCAAATACAGAACTCTGGAAATTGAATAATATACTAGGCACACACAAATAGTACATATTTTCATAAATCAAGTTTTCTCATCACATTGTCTCATTTTCTCATTTTTCTCATTCATAGCAATGTCAAATCACTTTAATTCATCATATCTCATTACTTTATCACAATGTATGTCATTTCACATTACACTCATATTACCCAAATATTTTTGGGTCATTCTCACATAATTCATATAAACCACATTTCATTCATTTTAGCCATTAATAATGACCTTTCATAATGTACATAATGTATACTCATCAATTCACATGTTATAACACAATGTACATAAATGTTCAAGTTGCCAAGTAGCTTAACATATTTTCTATCCAAAATGTATTAGGCCAAATTTAATGCAAATATATCTAAATTATGAAAAGTTTGTACATACCTTAATTACCACTCAAATCCAAGCTAAAAATCACTCTCCAGCCTTCCATTCCAAATTGCCCTTCAACATTAAGGTTGGGAAATTCACTTTCTCTTAATGCCTATTCAAAATGTGAGCAAATATAATCATTTAGAATCATATTTCAAGGCATTTCAAATATAAAACACTAATTAAATATCACTCCAACCAAAATCTCAAAATTTTGCCTTTCCTTACTTTAATATTGAAATTCCTTTTTAATTTTTATTTTAAGTTTATTTTTATCATTAAAACATATTATAACATGTTTTAACCAATCAAATTCAATAAACAGACATTCTTTATTAAAACCCAAAAATGTGCCATGACCTCTTCATTTCCAATTCTTCATTCCATCCCATTCTAAATGTTAATCCAAGCTTATTTTCATCATTTATATCATTAAATAATATAGTTTATACATTAAAATCAAATAAAAGTCAATACTCTAAAAACTCTATTCCATAACCCTAAATTCAATACTACCTTCCCCAATCTCTAACCAAACTTGATTAAATCCATCATTTGACTTTAAAATACTTGTTTATGCATTAAAACAACTTCTTTGAAATCCATTTACACAATTAAAACACATAATTTTAAAATTTCAAATTACACATAACCCTAAACTATTTTTTTCATCCAAACTCATTCTTTTGTTCCATCTAACTTAAAAATCATTACTTACTAGTCAAAATAGCTTCATACATACCCATTCAAGAAATTATAACACACATACCCAAAATCCCAAACTTCACATATTCAAAACTTTATGAAATTTCTAAGATTAAGATGGAAAGCTTACTAGTTAGAGAAGAAATTACCAAAACTCCACTTAAATCTTGAAAATCCCTTCAATTTTTGGTGCTTGGAAGAAGAAAAGATCTCTCTTTCTCTCTAATTGTGGTTCGGCCACCTTGAAGAAGAAGAATAAGATGATTTTTTTTATTCTCTCTTTCTTTCCACTTAAAATTTCAAGATTATATATATATATATTGTTTTAATATTATTAGTTATTTATTTATTTATTTTAAAAATCACAATTTTTTTCTTTCATCCATAAATAATTTATTTTTAAATTATTTAATTAATTTTAATTTTACAAAATATATTTATAACTTTGCCATTTGACTTTTTGACTTTCATCTTTAAATGTTGACTTTCTTATATGTTATGTATATTTAATATAAATTTCACATATACACTTTACTTTCTCACTTCTAATCCTTCAATTTTTCATTTAAATTATTTATTTAATTAAATTTTTGAAAATTACAAGTGTTACATTATTTTATATAGGGATTAATGTAAATGACATATTTCTACCAATTGGTGGGTATCCTATTTTATTTACTTGTATTTTGGACTTTTCGGACAATTATAAGGACATGTTTTCATCTTTGCATAGGTGCCCATTTTATTTGTTGGTTTGTTTGTTTATTTGATTTATAATACAATTATTTATTTTTCACAATTACATGTAATTTGAATGGTATTATAATAATATAAGAATTTAATAATATTTAGACCTGAAAAGGAGACCGGTTCTAATAAACCGGACATCTTGGCTGTGTTGGGTCATTCTCACCTTCCTCATGCATACCAAACTTTCTGAACCCAATAGGGGGGTTGGGAATTCCTTAGGAATCAAGTCATCCACCCTTTTTCTTTTCTTTCATGGCTCGTCCGGGTGGCAACTCCATTTCTCTGGGTTTAGGCTTGTGTTCTCTATAGCCCCGAGCCTAATAGTGCCGTAGTTACAAAAACTATTTCACCGGGAGTGGGGCAAAAATTCATGTTCACAGTATACACACTTTTGTTTGTCAATTTAATTCTTCAAAGTTTAATAGAAAAGGGATGTAAAAGCATAGAACCTTGTATCAATGTCAATATTTCTTGAAATTTGTTCATAAAAACATGATTGATAAGAACATGATTAGTGATGTATGGCTGGTTGATGGATTGAAACACAGCTTGCTTAGTATTAGTCAATTGTGTGGCAAAGGATATAATATCAATTTTAATTCTATTGGATGCAAAATTATCTCTTTTAGTGGTGAACTTGCATTCAATGGAAGTAGAATTGGTAACACTTATAAAATTAACCTACACTCTAATAATGCTTTTGAATGATTAGTCACTATTAGTAATGATACTTGGCTTTGGCATAGAAGATTAGGACATGCTAATATAGATCAATTACGTTGCCTAAGCAAATAAGAACTTATAGATGGTTTTCCTAAAATGAAATTGAATAAAGATAAAATTTGCTAACCTTGTCAATTTGAAAAACAACATAAGAGCTCCTTCAAAACTAAGAACTTTATAAGTACATCTAGACCTATAGAACTAATACATTTAGATTTGTTTGGACCAAATAAAGTTACTAGTCAAGGAGGTAAATTATATCCATTTGCGCTTATTAATGATTACTCAATGTTCACATGGGTTAATTTCTTAGCTCAAAAGAATGAAGCTTTTAATCATTTCAAAATTTTTGCAAAAAGAGTTCAAAATGAAAAAGGTTATGTGATCACATCTATGAAAAGTGATCATGGAAAAGAATTTGAAAATGAGAACTTTAAAAATTTTTACAATGAACTTGGTATTTCACATAACTTTTTATCACTTAGAACACCGCAACAAAATGATGTGGTTGAAAAGAAAAATAGAACATTGGTAGAAATGGCTAGGACAATGCTCAATGAGTATAATTTACCTTCTTACTTTTCGGCGGCTAACTTTAATACCATATGTTATATTTCCAAATCAAGCTTTCAAAAGACTTTTAATGAATAAAATGTCATATGAGTTATGGAATGGAAGAAAATCTAAAATTTCATACCTTAGAGTATTTGGATGCAAATGCTTCATATTAAATACCAAAGACAATCTTGAAAAATTCTCATCCAAATCGGATGAAAGTGTTTTCTTAGGATACTAATCTTCTAGTAAAGCATATAGGGTATTTAATAGGAGAACTCTAGTAATTAAGGAATCAATGCATGTTATCTTTAATGAATCCTCTAAGCTTGATCATGGAAAAGGTAGTGTTCTTGATGATTTTAAAGGTACATTTAAAGAGCATGAGATAAATAATGATTCAAAGGAAAATAATGATGAGCTAGAACAAATTGTGGAACCAAATAAAGACTCAAGAACTACCAAAAAATTGGCATTATCAAAAGGATCATCCAAAATAACTCATTATAGGTTACACTTCAAAGGAAGTAACTACTAGATTCAAGCTTAAATATTTAGATTTTAATATTGCTTTTGTTTCTCAAATTGAGCCAAGGACTATTGAGGAGGCTCTTAGCGATGAATGTTGGGTTATTGCCATGCAAGATGAACTCAACCAATTTAAGAGAAACAAAGTTTGGGAGCTTGTTCTTAGACCTAAGGATCATCCAATCATTGGTTGCAAATGGGTGTATAGGATCAAACTTGATGAAGATGATCTCATCTCTAGAAACAAAGCTAGATTGGTAGGCAAAGGCTATAACCAAGAGGAAGGCATTGATTATGATGAGACATTTGCTCCCGTTGCTATATTAGAAGCAATTAGAATCTTACTTGCTTTTGCATGTCATATGAATTTTAAACTTTTTCAAATGGATGTCAAAAGTGCATTCTTAAATAGCTTTATTAATGAGGAAGTTTATGTTGAACAACCTCTAAGTTTTGAAGACCATCAATTTCCAAATCATGTTTTAAAATTAACCAAGGCACTATATGGTTTGAAACAAGCTCCAAGAGCTTGGTATGATAGACTTAATGCTTATTTGTTGGGAAATGGCTTTACAAAAGGCAAAGTTGATACTATACTTTTTATTAAAAAGAAATTGCATAACATCTTAATTGTACAAATTTATGTTGATGATATTATATTTGGTGCTACTAACGAATCTTTGTGCCAAGAATTTGCTGCTTGTATGACTAGGAAATTTGAAATGAGCATGATGGGTGAACTCAAGTTCTTTCTTGGTCTACAAGTTAAGCAATACAAGGATGGTATCTTCATTAACCAATCCAAATATATAAAGGAACTTCGCAAGAAGTTATAATATGTGTTTGTGTGCTAGATTTCAATCATGCACTAAAGAATCACACTTAAATACCACCAAAAGAATTTTAAATATTTAAGTGGAATATTACATTTAGGACATTGGTATCCTAGAAATACATCATTTGACATTTTAAATTTTTTTAGATACAGATTATGTCGGTAGCCTATTGGATAGATTATGTCAGAAGCCGAATATGTTGTTGTATATTTTTGTTGTATATAAGTTCTACGGATGAAGCAACAATTACTAGATTATGGTAAAATATTTTATTACATTTCTATTAAATGTGATAATACAAGTGTCATTAATCTATCCAAAAATTCAATCCAACATTCTAGGTCAAAACATATAGACATTTTTGAGAGATAATGTTTAAAATCAAAATATTATCTTAGAATTTATTGACACTCAAAATCATCTTGTTTATGTCTTTACAAAACTATTGTCCCAAGATGGCAACCAAGAGGGGGGTGAATTGGTTGATTTGAATAAGTGATAGTAATTTGAAAATTTAAGATGAAATAAAAATAAAAAGGTTAGAAAGTAGAAGATTGAACAAAAGAAGTTTATAGTGGTTCGGACTTACCTTAATCCTACATCCACTTCCTTAACAACTTGTTAAGGTTTTACTAACTTCGAGTTTTTATAAGCTTAACTCTAACTTGGTATTTTTACAAGCTCTCACAAAACTTAACAATGGTTTGAGATCAATCCTCACAGTCCTTACAAGAGTTTTCTCAGGCTCACTCTCACAACTTAAGTGTTTCCAAGCTCACACTCAAACTTTAGATGATGTTTAATGCTCACACCCAACACTCAATCAATACAAAATGTAATTTTGATGCAAAGAAAAGAAAAATGTTAAACTTGGCTTTTACAATCACAATCTTACACAAAAATGTGACTTCTTGTGGTATTTAAAGTCTTCAAAAGCTTAACTAGTGTTTGGAGTGGGAGCCAATATGTTTGACTCTTGTCTCCCACTAAAATAACCTTTTCTAAGCAAGTTTATGGTTGGACTACCTTTGGTCCGATCGGCTTAGACTCAGTTTGGTCAGACTTCATTTAGTTTGATCGGCTCTGGTTCTGCATAGTTGGACTGAGTTCAGCCCGGTCGTGCTTTTCATATTTTCTGACAAAAGTGTTTCAACGGCTAGTACACATGGCATCCACTAATTGAGTGGGCATATAACAACTATATTTTTTAAAGTCCAAACTGATGGTATTCTCGGGACTCATTTGGTCCGGTCGGTCTTTGTCAGGTATGATGAGATTATGAGAGCTTTGACGACCGTGAGCATTACTGGGACTTTTGGACATTTAGCTCTGGCTTGGTGTGATCAGACTGCATCAGGTTTGGCCATGCCTACCGGGGTATGCTAAAGCTTTTGGAGTACTTGGTGATCGGAACTATACTGGATCTTCTGAGGCTTTTATCGTGAGCTTGGTGCGGTTGGACTATCTATGGTCCTGTCGGGACATGTGGTCCATTTATAAAATGAGAGTGACATCGAGCATGATCTCTTCTGGATACATTATCTTATCTTAAGTTGATCTACTCATCCTTGGTTCTATCAGGTCAAGGCTCAGTATGTTCAAATCATTGCTTAGCTCGCTCTTTCAGATCAACTCATCACTAAGCTCGTGCTCTATTAGGTCAGCTGGTCCTCAGTACTTTCTTCATCTGAAGATTTGGTTTTTGCCAGTTCATGCTCGCCGCTTCAATTTGGTGGTCAAGTATGACAATGTTTGTCAGCTTGGTTAGTTCGGTGAAGATGCATTGATTTTTAGTTTGGTTTGGCCATGTATTACAAGCTCAGCTAGGTGTCATTTCTTTGCTCGGTATTTTCATATCTTAGCTCTGTATAGCGAGCTGCTACTTTGTGCTTGTTTTGAGCTGCTTCTCTGAGTCCGGTCGGACTGACTTATAGTTTGGTCAGGCTGTAGGAAATCCTGCAAAAATACTTAGTATAAATATTAGTCCTAATTCAATTTGATTGCCTAAGATCAAAATAGAGGTTTGGCTAACAATCTCCCCCTTTTTTACTTTGGCAATTAAATTAAATTGAATTAAAAATATTTCTACTCCCCCTCAATCATGGAGTCATATTCAAGTAAGTTAAATACAATTAAGTTCAATACAAATAATACTCAATACTAATTCAATTGATCTCTCCCCCTTTGACCAAGGCAAAAAAGATTTTATTAATTTGAAAGAAAATAACAAGAAATACATGTATGATCGTTGTCATTTAAGGGCCAATAAAAATATGTAGAGATCGCATAAAAAAGGAAAAAATACAAAGATTAAGGCAAAGGTTTATAAGGAGGATAATCATCATCACTATTTCCATTTCCCTCTTCCTCTTCTTCCTCTCCTAAAGCTTCTCCAAAGATGTTGGTTGATATCATTCCTTCTTTTACTTCTTCATCCGATGGAAGACATTTAGGAATTCCCATGAATTCTTGCATATCCCTAAAATCCATATGAAGGTGTGAAACTCTTTTGGTAAGATCATCAATATGAGGGGTTTGGGATGAAATTTGATCTTGAATTTGATGTAGGCTGTCAAGAATGGATCCTTAAGTTCTAGAAGTTTGAGGTCTTGAAAATTCAACTTGAAAAGATTCTTGGCTTTCATCAATGATTCTTGGTCTTTTCTTTTGTTGAGCTCTAATACCTTGAATACCAAAAGCATAATGATATGTTCCATCAATTTCTACTTTACATTTTGAGTGTTTCAAGTACTTGATATTTATAGAGTTTTTTGTCGAGTCAAGATTGAAAGAGTAGCGACATTAGTTGGGGTAAGAGCATTCACATATTTTGTAATATGAGTTATGAAAGATGTAATCATAAGTGTTCCGGTTGATTTGTTTCGGAGAATGAGAAATTGGTCAATTAGAAACTTACCAGTTTGTAATTTTATCTTTTTCTCCAAGCAAAAGAGAAATAAAAGATCTTTGTGAGTTCCTTTCTCATTGCTTTCACCTCTAGCATTTATGGTGTAGGTAATGATCCTATGGAGAATCCAAAAAGGTAAGGTTCTAAGGTGTTTTGCATTGGAGAGTTTGTGAAAGTTGGTTTCTAGGAAAATTTCTCTCCAAAAATCAAATAAGATAGGATTGGAAATGGATGGATCAGATAGGTAAAATATGCCTTCATGTGTTAAATCCCCAAATAGATGAAAATTCTTGGAAAGAAAGTTGATAGGATAGATTAAAGAGTTTGAATGTAATGGAATAGGGTCCTAGAAGTTCCAAGTCACTGTTCTCAACAACCAAGGTAGTGAGAAATTCTTTAGTCAAAGATTCCCAACCAAGATCATCCTTTTCTATGAACGCAAATTTTTTTCCACCCAAGATATGACAAAGCTTCATGAATGTGAGATTCAATACCCAAGGATTCTAGAGTAAAAAATGAATGAATTTTGTTTGGTTCACATTTCTTATTTTGAATAATAGCATACCTTTATTTTTTTTCCTCACTCAAGTGTCTAGGTTTGTGAGTTCTAGACTTATGTTCTTCCATTTGATTGGAAGATGTGGCAATCCCCTTGCCTTTATCAAGTCTTGAAGCTTTCTTCTTAGTGGTTTTAGGAGCCATGAAAATGATTATGATGAATTTGAATGAAATATAGTGAGTTTAGGTGTTGATATGAGAATTAAAGTATAAAATATCTTAAACTTTCAATGAAAGAGGGTTTATATAGAGTTTGGGGTCAAACTAGCCATTTATGGCTGTTAGAGAGGAAATGTGCATGTTTTGGAAGTTGCCAGCAGTTAGAAAATTTAAAAATTTTGATACTATCCGAGCGGACCAACTTTAGTGCAGTCGGACTGAGCCAAGAGTTGGTAGTCCAAGCCTGCACAGATAGATCCGAGCGAACTGCTCATACAATAAAGAAGAATAATTGAGAATGATCGGTTAAAAGCAATGTAGTTTGAGCAGGCTAAATGAAATTTGTCATCAAGCGCTCGGTCGGAACAAGTCGTAGTATGCAGGAATGAACAAGACAAGCTGCAGTATGATCAGCAATGCTCTAGTTCAGTAGTACTAAGGCAGTCCGAGAGGGACAAAAGGACAATTTTCAAAGAAATGAAGATTTTGTGTATCTCAATTTGAGGCCTTTTAATGCATGATCAAAATAGATGTAAATGAGGAATTATGACTTGCCAAAATATACTTTTTTAAGCATCTTAATTCCATATTAATATGCATATGAGATAAATTTAATTGAGAGTACTACCATCTATCATTCCAATATGTTGTTTTATAAAATTCAATCTTTCTTCTTTCAAAGGTTTTGTAAAAATGTCAACAAGCTGGTTTTGAGTATTTATAAATTCTAAAATGTCTATATGCTTAGACCTAGAATGTTGAATGGGGTTCTTGGACAAATGAATTGCACTAGTATTATCACATTTAATGGGAATGTGATCAAATGTTTTCCATAATCAATTAATTATTGTTTCATCCAAAGAACTTGTGTGAAATAAAAATATGCAGCAACATATTTGACTTCTACGGTAGAGCAACCGACACTTATTTCTTACTAAACCAAGAGATTAAGCAACCACTAAGAAAATAGTATGCACCAGTTGTACTTTTTCTATCTAAAAGATTACCGGCAAAATCCACATAAAAAAAATCTAGTATTTCAAATGATGTATTTCTAGGATACCAAATTTCTAAATACAATGTTCTATTCAAATATTTTAAAATTATTTTAGTTGCATTTAAATGTGATTCCTTAGGACAAAATTGAAATCTAGCACATAAACATACACTAAACATAATATCGGGTCTAGAAGCGGTTGAGTAAAGTAGTGATCCGATAATACCTCGATATTTCTTCTCATCTACTGTAACACCCCTATACCATATATATGTACATCACATATACTCTCAATATGTAATACATGTATACCGGATACAAGGATGTCACAATCTATTTGAAACAAACCAATCTTTCTATTTAACACTATGAGAAAACTGAAAACATTTAAGTTATATTATAGAACATAATAGATAAAACATTTCCTTATTAAGCAGCGAAAAATATAGCGACATATACATATATATACATCAAAATCAATATTTACAAAAATATAAAGTTTATGCATGCTTGGCAGTTCGTCTCTGATCTTGAAGTCCAATAATCCACACTTCATAAAGGATCACAAATCTAGACTCAACTCGGCCTAGCAGAACTCTCTGGTTCTACCCTGTCACCTGCGTGATGAACCACAATCACGCTAAGCCAACGGCTTAGTGGTACTAACCATAATGACAATATGCTTTAAATGTAATGCCAATGTCACACTTTCAAGCATTAGAAACAATATTCAAGAATGCCATTTTTCATAACAGTAAATCTCATCATGTTATTCATTTGTTTCATCATTCATAGTTCACATTAAAGAAAAGACAAACATGGGCCCAAAAAAAACTAATATGTCATTCAACTTCCAGAGTTACTATTTTGGTTCAATAATAACATTTATCAAGCCCGTAGGCGATTCATTATCACAATGAGAAACATCTCATATGTAACATCCCAACTAGGCTTCATGGACTAGGCCCAACCAAGCTTCAAGGGGAGCTAAGCATCAACCCAACTTGGCTTCAAGGAGCAAGCCCAACCCAGCTTCAAGGGATTGTTACTTTTAGGCATGCCACCAATAACAAAACTCTAAAAATTGAATAACATATTTGGCACACAATTCTTTCTTTATTTCATTATTAAATCCATTCTCATTTTCTCATGATCAATTAGGCAACAATGCCTCAAATATTTCATTTACATCATTATAACCAACACCAATGGCTTCACATATCATAATTAGGGTATTACATAACCAATTGCATTATACATACATTTTGAATGATCATTATATATTTCACATATGCAAATCATAGCATTTATCAAATGTATCAACAATGTAATAGATTACTTCACACATTTACAACCAAATGTGTTAAGTTTCAAAGTTGTATAAATGCATGCAACCATGTAAGGTTTGTACTTACCTCAAAAGCAACTCACACCAATCTAACATCCTCCTCTTCCAAGAATCCTTCAACACTTGGATTAGGGAAACTCAAACTCTTCAAAACCTAATCCAAAGGTAATTATACACACTCACTTAGTGATACACATAAGAAAATAAAAACAAGAACTAATTAGGGCAAACTCTACACATAACACGCTCAACAACACGGGCGTGCCCCTGATCGTGCCCTAAAACCACAACACAGAAGCTTTGACACGCTCAGTGACAAGGGCGTATCACTGCACGTGTCAACTTTCTTCCAGCACAGTGGCTATGACGCACTCAGTGACATGGGCGTGCCACTGGCCGTGTCAATCCACCAACAACACAGTAGCTATGACACGCTCAGTGACATGGGTGCGTCACTGGACGTGTCAATACTACTCCAACACAGAAGCTGTGACATGCTCAATGACATGGGCGTGTCACTGGTCATGTCACCCATCCAGAAAATAGAACTATTGACACGCCCAAAGACTTGGCCATGCTCATGGGCGTGTCAGGCCAAAAACCCTGATTCTGACACCAACAACACCACATCCAACAAACATCATACTTAACCCTTTTCCACTCTAAACAATCTTACCCAAAACCATCAATAAACCATACTAAACTTGCATAAGCAACAAAACAACTCAATACATACATCAAAACACAATCACAACCCTCATCACAACTCAACACATACACAATCCACAACTCTTGCTTTCCTTCACCAAACTTAATCTTTCCTCCAAACCAATCCCAAAATCAAAATCTAATAGACAACAAAATCTCAAACACATCAAAATTAACCATACACATATCAACAACAACCATTCACCCAACTCAATTCACAAACTCGAAAGAAAACTAAAGAAACAAGTTGGAAACTTATTAAAAGTGATGAAACCCTTCAAACTCCAACTTGATCTCTTGAAACACCTTCAAATCTTGAGTTAGGAAGCAACCAAAAATCCCTTTCCTTCTTGTTAATGGTGGTGGCCAACTAAGCACAAGAAGAAAGAAGAAGATGATAGAAAAGTCAAACAACTCTCACCTCTTAAACCACACAATTTTCCAATTAATCTCCACCAAGCAATTTAAATATTATAATAATATAATTAACCAAAATATCATCTTCCACTTATTAAATTTCCATTTTAAAATAACCAAAATATCTCATTTGACCATTAAATAAAAGTTGACTTGTATATGTTGTATATATCTCTATATATACAACATATACGCACTTCTCTTTCCTCTTAATCCTTTATACACACTTTAAAACCATTTAATCCAATTTCAACAATAATCATTTCCAAAGTTTTAGAGTATAGTTTGGGATATTACATCTACTATCTTACCACTTTCATCTTTGTCAAGTTTTAAGGACGTGCTCATAGAAGTCTTGCTAATCTTGCACCCATCCATTCCAAATTTCTTGAGAAGTTCCTTTATATACTTGGATTGATTAATGAATATTTCATCCTTGCATTGCTTGATTTGTAGACCAAGAAAGAATTTGAGTTCACCCATCATGCTCATTTCAAATTTTTTAGTCATAAAAGAAGCAAATTATTTGCACAATGATTCGTTAGTAGCACGGAATATAATATCGTCAACATAAATTTGCACAATTAAAATGTTATGCACTTTCTTTTTAACAAAAAAGAGTTGTGTCAACTTTACCTTTTGAAAAACTATTTTCAAGCAAATATGCACTAAGAAAGTGCATATAGTGCTTTGGTAAGTTTAAAAATATGATTTGGAAAATTATAGTTTTCAAAACTTGTTCTACATAAACTTCTTCATTGATAATCCCATTTAGAAAAGCACTTTTAACATCCATTTGAAAAAGTTTGAAGTTCATATGACATGCAAATGCAAGTAAAATTCTAATACATTCTAGTCTTGCTACGGGGGGAAAATGTCTCATCATAGTCAATGCCTTCCTCTTGATTATACCCTTTGGCTACCAATCTAGCTTTATTTCTAGTGATGAGACCATTTTCATCAAGCTTATTCCTATATACCCATTTACATCCTATAATTGGATGGTTTTTAGGTCTAGGAATAAGTTCCCATACATTATTTCTCTCAAATTGGTTGAGTTCATCTTGCATATCAATCACCCAATTTTTATCATTAAGAGACTCCTTAATGGTCCTTGGCTCAATTTGAGAAACAAAAGCAACATTAATATCTAAGTGTTTAAATTTGGATCTAGTAGTTACTCCCTTTGATATTTCACCAATGATGAGTTCTTTTGGATGATCCTTCTTATATTCCTAATCCTTGGATAACTCTTGAGTTTCATTTTCTTGTTCTTCATGATTGTTCTTTGGAGCAACAATCATTTCTTGTTAGTCATATGTACCTATAAAATCATCAAACGCACTTCCTTTTCTTTGATTAAGTTTAGAGGATTCATCAAAAGTAACATGCATTGATTCTTTAACTACTAGAGTTTTCTTATTAAATACCCTATATGCTTTGCTAGATGATGAATGTCCTAAAAATATCCCTTCATCCGATTTGGATGAGAATTTTTCAAGATTATCCTTGGTGTTCAATATAAAGCATTTGCATCCAAATACTATAAGGTATAAAATTTTGGGTTTTCTACCATTCCATAGCTCATAAGAGGTTTTATTTATTAAAGGTCTTTTGTAAACACGGTTTGAAATGTAAGAAGCGGTATTAACGGCTTCCGCCCAAAAGTAAGATAGTAGGTCATACTCATTGAGCATTGTCCTAGCCATTTCAACCAAAGTTTTATTTTTTCTTTCAACCACGCCATTTTGTTGTAGTGTTCTAGGAGCCGAAAAGTTATGTGAAATACCAAATTCATTACAAAAGTTTTCAAAATTCTCATTTTTAAATTCTTTACCATTATTACTTCTAATAGATGTGATTACATAGCCTTTTTCATTTTGGATTCTTTTAGCAAATATCTTAAAATGATTGAAAGCTTCATTCTTTTGAGCTAAGAAATTAACCCATGTAAACCTTGAGTAATCATCAATAAGAACAAATGCATATAACTTGCCATCTAAGCTAGCAACTCTATTAGGTCCAAACAAATCCAAGTGAACGAGTTCTAGAGGCTTAGAAGTGCTTACAACATTTTTAGATTTGTATAAGTTTTTATGTTACTTACTAAGTTGACAAGGTTCACATGTTTTATCTTTGTCAAATTTAACTTTAGGGAGATCATCAACTAGTTCTTCTATACTAATACATTTTAAATGATCCATACTAGCATATCCTAGTCTTCTATGCCATAACCAAGCATCATTATTAATAGAAATCAAATGTTGAAATGCATTATTGGAATGTATGTCAATTTTATATGTATTGTTAATTCTAGGTCCTTTGAATGCAATTTCACCATTTGAATTTGTAACATTGCATCCTTTACAATTAAAATTTACATCATATCCTTTATCACATAGTTGATTCACACTAAGCAAATTATGCTTCAATCCGTCAACAGGCTATACATTTTCAATCAAATTCGTACCAAGCATACTAATGGAACCAATACCAATTATTTTACCTTTAACATTGTTTCCAAAAGTAACATTACCTCCAAGCTTGTAAGTGAGAGTTGTAAAAAGCTTTACAATCCTTGTTATATGCCTTGAGCATCCACTATCCACAAGCCAACTGCCTTTATTGATAGTAGATTTTAGGCATACCTATATAACAATAATGTTCATCTTCTTTTAGGTACCCAAATGAAGTTGGGTCCTTAGAGGTTAGTAGTAGAAGGATCTTCTAACTTGAGATAAGCCTTCTTAATATAGCAAAATGTACTCTTATGTCCAAATTTCATAGAATATGTGCATTAGTATAATGTTCTATACTTATGCACTTTCCTATTGACATTCAATGTGCTATGCAAGCAACTGTAAGTGTGAGTTTGTTTTTGTGCATTTTTATGCATATATACATGCCTAGTATGCATAAATGCATGATTTACTCTTGGAATTTTAGTTCTAGAGCCTTGTGAACTCAATGTATTCCTTTTAGAATTCTTAGGCTTGGTTTGTGTATTGGTGTTCTTTACAACTTCAACACTAAGGTTTTGAGTTGTACATGTCCTTACAAATGTTGGTGTGCTAGATGTAGTATTGGATGATCCTTTGAATCCTAAACCATGCTTTAAGGAAGGTGACCTTTGATTATCAATTAATGCATCTAATGCCTCTTTTCCTTTATGAAATTTTCAAATTGATTCTTTTAATTCATGTTTCAAAATTTCATTTTCCTTGACCACATTTTCTAGAATTTGTGAATTTTTATTCATTTCATTAATTGATTTCAACAATTGTTCATTTGAGGTTTTTAATTCTAAGGTAGAACATTTATCCTTATAAAATTTTATTTTAGAGTATTATTTTTCTATTCTAAGATTCATATGTTCAATCATATCACTATCATCTAAATCATTATTATTATCATCATATGCATTTAGATTCAACGATTGAGTACCTACCTCATTGGATTCATCCTCAATAGCCATGAGACATAGATTGGCAATTCCTTCCTCCTCTTCTTTTTCATCTTCTTCACTTGAGGGAGAGTCATACCATGTAGCTTTGAAAGATTTCTTCTTTTCTTTCTCCCATTTCTTCTTATTTTTTAATTTGAAGCAATCCGATTTGATGTGACCTGATTTGCCACATTCATAGCATTTCGCTTCATTGTTTTTATCTTTATCTTTGAAGGAAGATTTAGAATGTGTACCTTTGCTAGCTTACAATCTTCTCTTTCTCTTCCAATCATTCAATCTTTTTGAGAACATGTCCATTTCTTCATCATCATTATCTTCATTGATTGAGCTCTCAACTTCTTTGAATACTTTGAGAGGTATTAGTTTCCTCTTCTCGTTCTCACCTTATTCTTCTTCTTTTTTGTTGTGTAGCTCAATGGTGAGTAGCTTTCCCACAAGCTCATCGGTTCTTAAGGTGCTAAGATCATTAGCTCCTTCAATGGAGGAGACTTTTAACTCAAAACTCTTTCTTGCTCTTAGTGCTCTCAAGATTTTGCTGTCTACATCACCTTGATCATATACCTTGCCATACTTCTATAGTTCATTGACAACGGCAAGCAAGTGATTTATCATGTCAGTGACATTTATTGGGCTTCATCTTGAATAACTCACACTCATGTACATGCATTTGCTTCTTTGTGAACCTAACTTGTGTGGCACCCTCATGATAGTTCTCAAGAGTCTTACAAATGCAATGAGCACAAGTGAGATGTTGGACTCTCCCACCTTCTTCTCTTGATATTGAATCCATCAAGGTGGAGGCTGCCCTATGGTTTTTGAATCGATCTCTCACATTGGTATTTGACCATTGTGGTTTAGGAAGAGGAACTTTGACACCATTAACTTTATGAGTAGGAGGTTTCCACTCATTTTCAACATAATCCCAAAGATCAATTCTTCACTATCTAGAAACAAGAACATCTTATGATTGCAATAGGAATAATCTATTCCATCAAAGTAAGGTATAAGAAGAGTGTTAAGGTTTCCATGAGAGATTGAGGTAGATGAAGAAGAGGTTGCCATTGTGGATCAAATTTCACAATTAAGCTTCTTGAAATTTTGAGGCCCTAACACTAATTATTATCCTAATATGGCAACCAAGAGGGTGGGGTGAATTGGTTGATTTAAATAAGTGATAGTAATTTGAAAAATTATGACATGATGAAAACAAAAAGGGTAGAACGTAGAAGATTGAACACAAGAAGTTTATAATGGTTCAGATTTACCCCAATCATACATCCACTTCTTTAACAACTTGTTAAAGTTCCACTAACTTTGAGTTTTTACAAGCTTAACTCTAACTTGGTGTTTTTACAAGCTCACACCAAACTTAACAATGGTTTGAGATCAATCCTCATAACCCTTACAAGAGTTTTTCCAGGCTCACTCTCCTAACCTAAGTATTTCCAAGTTCACACTTAAACTTTAGATGATATTTAATGCTCACACCCAATACTCAATCAATACAAAATGTAATTTTGATGCAAAGAAAAGAAAGATATTAAACTTGGCTTTTACAATCACAATCTTACACAAAAATGTGACTTCTTGTGGTATTTATAATCTTCAAAAGCTTAGCCGTTTGGAGTGGAAGCCAATATGTTTGACTCTTGTCTCCCACTAAAATCACCTTTTCTAAGCAAGTTCATGGTTGGACTACCTTTGGTCTGGTCGGCTCAAGCTCGACATTGTCAGACTTCATTTAGTCTGGTAGGCTCGGGCTCTGCATGGTTGGACTGAGTTCAGCCCGATCGTGCTTTTCATATTTTCTGACAAAAGTATTTCAACGACTAGTACACGTGGCATCCACTAATTGAGTGGGCATATAATGGCTATATTTTTAAAAGTCCAAATTGATGGTATGCTCGGGACTCATTTGGTTCGGTCAGTCTTTGTCAGGTATGCTGAGATTCTAAGAGCTTTGATGACCATGAGCATTACTGGGACTTTTAGAGTTTTAGCTCTGGCTCGATGCGGTTAGACTGCATCAGGTTTGGTCGTGCCTACCAAGGTATGCTGAATATTTTGGAGTACTTGGTGATTGTGAACTCTACTAGATCTTCTGAGGCTTTTATCTTGAGCTTGGTGCGGTAGGACTATACTGTGGTTCGGTCGGTACATGGCGTCCATTCATAAAACGAGAGTGACATCGAGTGTGATCTCTTCTGGATACATTATCTTGTCTTAAGTTGATCTGCTCATCCTTGATTCTATCAGGTTAAGGCTCGGTATGTTCAAATCATTGCTTAGCTCGCTCTTTCATATCAACTCATCACTAAGCTAGTGCTCTGTCAGGTTAGCTCATCCTCAGCACTTTCTTCATTTGAAGATTTGGTTTTTGTCAATTCATACTCACAGCTTCAATTTGGTTCGGTAAAGTATGACAATGTTTGTCAGCTCAGTCAGTTCGGTGAAGGTGCATTGATTTTTAGTTTGGTTCAGCCAAGTATTACAAGCTCAGCCCGGTGTCATTTCTTTATTTGCTATTTTCATATCTTATCTTGGTATAGTGAGTTGCAGCTTTGTGCTTGATTCGAGCTGCTTCTCTAAGTCCGGTCGGACTGACTTATAGTTTGGTCGAGTTGTAGGAAATCCTGCAAAAATACTTGGTACAAATATTAGTCCTAATTCAATTTGATTGCCTAAGATCAAAATAGAAGTTTGGCTAACAAAACCCTTGAATGAAGAAAGATTAAATTTCATAAAACAACACATAGGGATGATAGATGAAGGTACTTTGAATTGAAATGGTTTGATTGTGCATATCAATGATGGAATTAGAATTGCTTGAAAATATGTATAAATTTTACATGACCTAATTTCTCATTTACATCTATTTTAATCATACATTAAGGCCATAAATTAAGATCAACAAAATTTCCCATTTTTAAAGCTCATTCAATCCGCTCGGACTAAGTTCGGGTTTGACCGTATCACAAGTCTTCTAGCCCAACCAAGCATACTGAGATCTGGTCTGACCAAGATCCTTCAAAATCTTTTGACCATTATATTGAAAAGGGATTAGTCAGTTTGGACTTTGTTATGCACTCTTGGACTACAAAACTCTGCTGGTGGTCCGACTGTACTAACTGAGATCTGACCGGGAAGACCCACAATTTTTCAAAAATATAGCCATTAGAAACTACTTTGAAACATGCATAAACCTTCTCCAACAACTATAAATGGCTAGTTTTGACTAAAAACACTATTAATACCCCCCCCCCCCCCCCCCCCCCAATATCAGATTTTATAACACTTGATCCATTTATAAACTCTCAAACACTCAAATACCACCAAATCACTCATCATCCTCTCTATTTTAAGTATTTTCCCTCCAATGGCTCCAAAAGACTCTCACAAGAAGAAGGCTTCAAGACATGAGAAGGGCAAGGGAATCACCACTTCATCCACCCCTATGTAATATTCCAAGACAGGAACTCACAAGCCTAGGCACTTAAGTGAAGAAGAAAATAAAGGTATGCAATAAACCAAAACAAAAAATGTGAACCAAACAAAGTCTCGTCTTCTTTCACTCTAGAATCCCTAGGCATTGAATTCTATATAAATGAAGCTTTGGCATACCTTGGGTGGGAAAATTTTATTTTCTTAAAGAAAGATGATCTAGGTTAGGAGTCTCTAAGCAAAGAATTTCTCACTACTTTGGTTGTTGAGAAAAGAGACTTGGAACTCCTAGGACGCTATAGTATCACTTTTAAACTTTTAGTGTGTCCTATTAACTTTCCTTCGAAGAATTTTCTTTTATTTGTGGTTTCACCATGGAAGGCATTTTTCATTTATCCGACCCTTCCATTTCTGATGCCATCTTACTTGATTTTTTGAGATAAATCTCCTTAGAAACTGATTTCCATAGACTATCCAATGCCAAACACCTTAGAACCTTACCTCTTTGGATCCTCCGTAGAATCATTACCAATACCATCAATGCAAGAGGAAAAAGCAATGAGAAAGTGACTCATAAAGATCTTCTCTTTCTCTATTACTTAGAGAAAAAGGTAAAAATTCAAATTCATCAATTTCTAATTGACCAATTTCTCATCCTCCGAAATAAATCAACCGAGACACTCATGATCACATCCTTTATCACCATTATGTGGGTGCCCTTACTCCTACCAATTTAGCCACTCTCTCTAATCCTCTTAATCCAGCCAAAGCTCCCATTAACATCAAATAATTGAAACACTCCAAATGTATATTTAAAGAAGATGGAACATACCATTATGCTTTTGGGGCTTAAGATACTAAAGCTCAATAAAGAAAAAGGCCAAGAATTATTGATGAAAGTCAAGAGTCATTCTAAGTTGAAATCCCTAGACCTCAAACCACTAGAGCTCAAGGTTCAATCCTTGACATCCTTTAGCAAATTCAAGGACAAATCTCCTCACAAACCTCTCACATTGATAATCTCACCAAGAGGCTCTCTCATCTTCATATGGATTCTAGAGATATGCAAAAATTCATAGGCATTCCCATATGTCCCCCATCGGATGAAGAAGATCAAAGAGAACCAACCAGAACCTTTAACGAAGGCTTAGAAGAGGAAGAGGGTGATAAAGATGAGGAAGAGGGAGATGGAAATGGAAATGATGATGATGATTTTGACTATCCTCCTTATTCCCCACTACCTTAACCTTCCTTTTGTTTTTATCTTTTGTATGATCTCTATGTCTTTTGTTGGCTCTTAATAGAAATGATCATACATGAATGTGTACTTTTCAAATTATTTAATCTAAATTGTTGGCCCTTCATATACATTCTTTTTGTCTTTATCAAAGGGGGAGAATTTCCATTTGAATAGCATTTGAATTGATGAAACTGCTTTATTTTAATTGATAACATATAGGGGGAGCAATTACAAACTTTTGCAGTTGTAAACTTTTCACAACTTTCTTTTGTCAAAAGGAAGAGCATATGTTAAGGGGGGAGAACACTCTTTAGACATGAAAACTTTAAAAGTTCATTTTCAATCAATTCAATTTAATTGCCAAAGTCAAAAAATGGAAGATTATTAGCCAAACAATTGGTCTCTATTTTGATCTTAGAAAATCAAATTAAATAGGACTAATATTTGTACCAAGTTACATTTTGCAAAACTTTAATTTTTTGAAGAAATCTCAAATAGCCCAACTGGACCAATATCCATTCTGACCGCACTGCTACCAAGCTGAGGACAAGTATCCACTTGGGATCACTCGTGAATATATCTAATGTGCTACGGTTGAGTGTGTTATTACTAGAACAAATTTTTAATTCATTGGATTTTGGAGTTGTCTGCTGGGACCACAAGACAAAGATAGTGAAGGGAAGGAAAAAAAAAGCTTCGATGCAGGTATTGATTGCATTTGTTTAATTGGAAAATTTTGTTCTTTTATGCATGGGTGAAAGTTAAGGTTTAGTGTTGCTATTTTATGCATTTGTTTATTTATTTTTCATTTTTTTTAGTATCATTTTTACATGAGAGATGAGATGGATTTTTTTTATTTCATACAAATGCAACGTTTCCACTGAACATATTGAGCATACTGAATATAATCAGCCTCCTGAAGTGATTGAAGATATTGAACACAGGGTAACCACTAAACACATTAAGCATACTGAACAAAACTAACCTATTGAACATGGTGGAAAACAAGCAAGCTACTTTGAAAAAGATGCTTGCATTTTTTTTATTGGGCAGCAGGTGATTACCTTTATAGGGATGATGGTAATCACTTGAACAATAAATCCAATTTTGATGATGAAAGAGCACTAGACAATGCTACATTTGGTGAAGAATTGCATGATGTGGATATTGGAATAAAAGGGGAATCAAACTCAGATGATGAAGACTACAATCCAACTAGCTATTCTTACTCAGAAGATGTAGCACTAACCTTGAGAACTCATATGATGAATATCTAGATGCCAGAAGAAACTGTAAAGCATTTAAGAAGACATAAATTGATCTTGGTTTTGTTCATAATATAGATGATGTTGGTACAACAAATGGGCCATCTTCTTCAAATATTGGTGTTTCATAAACTAAAGGCCTTGGAGATGATTCTGAGAGCAGTGGGCATGAAAGTGCTTATATTGACAATGATGAGGAGATTTCAACTCCTCTAACTTCTGATGATGAGGGTCTTGAAAATAGAATGAGTAAGAGAAAAAAGATCATTAGGTATGATCCAACCTGTGACCATAAAGATCTAAAGTTTCAAGCCAAAATGAGGTTTGATGATCATCTACAGTTCCAAGAAGTTGTCAAAAAGTATGCAATAGCAATTGGCTTCAATGTTAAATGGATTAGAAGCTGTCACACGAGAACTGAAGCAAAATGTAGTGTGAATTGAAACTAGAGGATTTATGGTAGCAAGATGAGCTCTGAGAACACATTTGTTGTGAGAAACTATAATGTAGACAACCAATGTTTTTGGAGCATGACCAATCAGCATGCCAATGTTGAGTGGCTATCTAAAGAATTTTTATTAGTGTTTAGAAGAAAGCTAGATTACAAGGTGGAAGATATGGAGAGAGGCTTGCTTGAGAAGTATGAACTAATAACCAACAAAAGTTCTCTATATAGGGCTAAAAAAAGGCACTTGAGATGTTGAGAGGATCTTTATGGTAAACTGAGGTCATATGATACAGAATTACAACGAGTGGATCCTAAAGGAACATACATGCTTGAGACTGAGAGAGAAAGTCCTGACGAACCACCTGCTTTCCATAGATATTATATAGGATCTTATGCATTGAAGAGAGGCTTCACGAAGGGGTGTAGACTAGTGCTCAGTTTTGATGGATGCTTTTTGAAAACAATGGTGGGTGGTGCATTACTTATTTTTATTGCTAGGGACAGTGATAATCAGATGTTCCCTGTGTCTTGGGCTGTGGTTAGAGCTGAGAATTATGACAATTAGTACTGGTCCCTAAACACATTGTTTAATAGCCTTGGATACAATGATGGTCTTGGATTAATAGCAATTAGTAATCAATAGAAGTTATGTCACTTCCCATGTTATTATTACTCCCTCCGTCTCAAAATTATAGTCCCATTTTCTTTTTTGGGCATCCCAAAATAGTAGTCCACTTTCTATTTTGCATTTTTAATATTACATATGTTTCCAATTACTCCTTCATTAATTATTGTGTGCTTTTAATGATGAGAAACATTTTTCTATAAATTTGTTAATTTCAATTTTATAATAATTAATTAAGGAAGATGAATTATCATTTCAAAACAAAAATTTTTCCATCATTTCATTATAAACTATTGAATAGTTGAAACATTTTTATACAATAACAATATAAACATAATTTAAAAAAAATATGGCACACCAAAAGTCATTTTCATTCAAAGTTCCAAATAAAGTTAAAGATGCATATGGAAAGGAAAGAGTGAAGCCACGACAAAATTTGAACACTCCATTAAAACATGATGGTTAAGAGATACAAGTGAAGCCACTATTGAATTTAAATGCTCCACCAATTGAAGATGAATATGTTTCACCAGCATAGTAACATGATTTATCATGTCCCAAATGCTGAAAATTTTGTTATCCAAGTACTTTTGAATTCCATGCAACTCAAGTTCTCTTTTGAAATTTTTTATTTTAGTATATGCAAACTTTAGTATAACCAGCCTATGTAATTTATTTGTGCAGAAGAACTTTGTTAAATTAGTATTTGGAAATCTATATTTTTGTTCATTTAAAGAGTTCCTTTTTTTAATTTGTTTTGTGTATAAGCATGAACTAAATCATTAACTGTTATAGATTTAAATTGTTTTGTGTTGAAATTGGTGTTTGGAAATCTAATAACAATATGTGGAAAATTTAGTTTAACCATCCTATGTGTTGAAAGTAGTGTTTAAAAATCTGATATCAATATGTTTCATTTCCATTAGCAAAATTATTTGCAAAATTGTTTTGCCCAAATTAACTTTTTCATTACTGCTAATAAAATATAGCTACTGTAGATTATTGAAAGTCCACAAAAAAACTCTAGAAGTTCATGGTTTGCTTGATATTACATAAAACAACCATAAATACTTCAGTTACAAATACTGTATAAGATTAAAAACTAGCAAGGGCCTCATTTGCTTTACAAATAACTTTAGGATCAAATTGAATAGATGTAGGTATTTGTCCACTTCTTATTAATCTTTGCTTGTTCATATGGGGAATATTATAGTTATTCCCACCACCAAGTTTCATTACCTCAATCATACACAATTGTAGAGTGAGAAAGATATTATTTAAATATGCATAAGGCAATTTATCAAAGGCATTATTAACAGCATCCACAAAATTTTCAATCGTTGTTGGAGCCTCTTGGTATTAAAGGGAATCAATAGTTCTGAAAAAACCAAGGTCTAGAACATTCATATCAAGATTGTTTGGTGGTTGACATCATAATCAAATATTGAATCCATCTTCCACTGCAGCTTCATGGATTTTGATATCATCAACGTCTAAGTGAGGCTTTTCATTATCTTATTGGATGAATATGGTTTTAGATGAACAAGGTGGCCATTTCTATTGTAGGAAATAAATGTTCAATTAAACACCCATGAATAACATCTTTTATGATAGACAATATTGGTTTTGTCTCTAAAGTTCCAGCGGCATTGTTTTTACTATTTATCTTTGCTGCTTTCTTGTAAATAAAAGGCCATATTACTATCTTGCCATCAAATTCTTTACCTAAAATAACATCAAAATGAGGACGATCAATGGCTACCAAAAACATATCTTCACTATAAATCTTTTACTTTTACAAGTGCGAATAGGTTCATCTTCTTCAGGATGCAAATAATAATTTTATGTCTTAGTTATATAAAACCATTTTTTATCTATATGTATTTGATTTTCCATGTCAATAAAGCAAGGATTAGAAAGGAGTGTACCTTGATCAATCATTGACAAACAAAACTCTAGTCTTGCTTTTTTATTTTCTTCCTTCAAATATGGCTTCACCAAATTTGAATGTGGCCTTATAAAACATTCTTTTATTCTTTTATAAACACTTGACTTTGGTATGCCCAAAGCTTTTGATAATGATCGAATATTTTTTCAATGTTGCAAAGGAATGTCTTTGACTCGAGTGAAATCGAATTTAATTCTCTTTCACCCTTTTGTCTCAACTTTTGGAGATTTGGTTGGCAAACCAAACATTTCTATTGATGTTTTTTTGGCTTCCATCCAAATCCTAGAAACTGATTTTCTATATATGGAAAAGTAAGTGGCTACCTTTTTAATTGCTCCACTTGGTAAATTTCAATTCATGCTCACATTGAGAAGCATTCCAACTACTGTTTTTTTTTTTTGTTCCCAAATGAAGGCTGTATTCTTGATTCTTTATTGGATAAAATTTGGGCAATTATCATCTTGTGGCACAGTGTTAATATCAATGGAATTGTTTCCTTATGAACTTGAATTTTCATGACATGGTGATGAGTTACCATCATGTGGAGTAATATTCAAATCAAATAAAAATTTATTTGGAGGAAAGAAATCTAAGCCACTGGGAGAATATACAACTACTGGCAATAAATTTAAATCTATTTCAGAGTTCATTTTTTTCATGTGTTTTGTGTTTAAGCAAATTATATTGATTCATATTTCTACACTAAAAGCACGTATAAAGTGGGTTTAAATTTTGATTTTGCCTCCAGAAAAACAAAGTTGGCTCCATTTTGTTTGAAATTTTTTATCTCATTATTGGTAAATGTGTGCCTATTAAATTGGCTATTATTTCTACTAGAATTTCATTCTAGTAAATCAAGGTTGTAAATTAATTAGGGGTATATATGGAAGGATATGAAAAAAATTATGGTTAAACTAACTTAACTATTTTTTCTTAAAATATGTGAAATAGAAGTGGGACTATAATTTTGGGATGGAGGGACCATTATTATTATTTCTTTTTATAGTTTGCCTTTTAAACTTACACATTAATCAACATAACTTTTTAAGATTCTTTATAGGGTTTATTGGCTACAATGCAACAATTAGTGCCAAATGTTGAACATCGCAATTATGCAAGGCATATATATGCTAATTGGAAAAAGTCTCATAAAGGTCAAGGATTGAAGGCATGATTTTAGAGGCTTGTGAGTGCCATATATGAATCAGCTCATAAGGAACATCTCAAGGCAATGAAAGATGTTGATGAATCTGCATATGAATATTTTATGAAATATGATCGAAAGGTCTTTTGTAAGGCATATTTCAGCGATTTCCCTAAGTGTGACAGTGTGGACAATAATATTACTGAGACTTTTAATGGATATATTTGCAAGGCTCAATTGATGTCGAATTGTAGACATGTTGCATCACATTAGGACAACCTTAATAGAGAGACTTACTATAAAGGAAGAAGAGATAATGCATATGGATGACATTGTAGTAAAAAGAATAAGGAAAAAACTAGAGAAAAATAAATTGGATACTAGATATTGCCTGCCAAAGCCAGAAAAAGGAAACAAGTTTCAAGTTGTTGTTGAAGAATATGGATTTATTATTGATTTAGTGCAAAAGACATGTTCATGTAGAGCTTGGAATTTAATTGAAATACAATGTTGCCATGCATTAAGTTACATTCATTGGAAGAAGCAAGATGGAGTTGATTACATTGATTAGATGTTGAAGAAGCCTACAATGTTAAGGACATATGAAGAAACACTTGAGCCTATTAATGGTGCTAAGATGTGGCCTCCTATGAAAAGTGATATCATCTTACCACTCCTATATAAACAAATGCCTAGGAGATGTAAGAAAAGCAGAAAAAGAAGTGCCAATGAGAGGGAGGACCAGCAAAATAAGATGTTAAGACATGGTATTCAAATGCAATGTAGATTATGTCATGAGTATGGTCATAATAAAAGGGGTTGCCCAAGGAAAGATGCATTTTCAAGTTAGACCAACCAAGAAACTGCTAGAGTACCTGTACAATTTGCTTGTAGTGTTTATAATTTACTTGCGTGCCTATATTAGTGCTTATTATTGAGAAATATTGTTTACTTTCAAGTAGGAAAGAAGAGGAAGACCCTCCAAATCTAAAACATCAACACAACAATCTAGGCCAAACACTGTAAGTGGACATAATGCCACACCATCCATGGGAACACATGCAACTTCAAACAACTCATCTAGCCAGGAAAAAAAATAATTAGTTAAGGCCAGCAAGGGTGTGGAGTGATAATGCAATGCATATAGCATATGAGAGAAGACTTGTAAATATTCAATTAACTATTGTCAGTATATATTATTTGTGTGTATAGATGAATAGATATTTTTATGCTTATAAAATGTCTTTTTCACATTATACAGGTAAGGCAAGGGTATGGAGTAAGGGTTTTGAGGGTTTTGGGAACATGCATTTGCATGTAAGAGATATTGATTTTGATATAGCAAATAAGGTTTTTTCTGCACCTAGTTATTGGCTCACTTAAGATTGACTTATTGAATGCTTTTGAATGTAGATGCCAGGCTCTAGCAATGTTTAGTTTTTTACGGGCAAGAATGCAATTGTCACAGCTACCAAAAAATATAGACAAATCAAAGCACACATGGAACAATAACAGTACATAATCAACCAAGTCTTCAAATATGACTAAAGCAAGAGCTTCAAGAGTCCAAATGTCACAAGAAACTATTGGTAGCTCATCTGGTGGTGTTAGAATTTCTTAACAGGGTATAGGAAACAACCCTGTTTGGATGCCCCTAAGAAAGACTCATTCACTGAATGCTTTGTTAGACAAGAGTACAACATGAAGTGATGAAGAAGATTATTATATACTTAAGTAGCCTTAGTTGTTTCCCTTTTGTAGCATGTCCAACAAATAACTTTGATTTGTAAAACTCATTTGAATTTCAATCATGAATTTCAATCCTATTTCTATATGGATGTTTATGTTTCTATGGATTTATGGATATTAATTACAATCTTGTGTTTCAATGAGTTTCTTCAATTATAATTGCTCACTATTAATGCATAATTTCTTGGGTTTATATTTTAAATTGTGCAGCAGGGTTCAAATTACATATGGTGAGTAATTAGTGTATTTGTTGAATGCTAATGAGTATGGTATGTTGGTGGAGTTGATACATGGTTACATAAGTTTATTTTTTGGTTTATTCATGATTATTGCTGCCTATTGGTACTGTTGTATGTTTCATTAATGGTAATTGTTTGAGTCTGTATTAAGTCTCAAAAGTGTTAGTTTTAGCATAAAACTAACACAAACATTATTCAACCTTACTAAATCGATGGTTACAACAAAAACATTCTTCATTGAATTTTATACTCCAAATTAAACATAAAACTTCATTAACTTCAGCAAAACATTCATCCAAAATAGTCCAAAATATAACTAGAATAGCTTACTTTGCCAAGGCAATCTATAGCCTGCATTCAGATGGACTAATTACACAAAATAACTTTTACCCTAATGTCATCATCTAACAACAACAACATATAAATCTAAGGTAACGTAGGTAACCTATTATGCTTTTGTTTTGCAAATCCAACCCACAACAATACCAAATATCATCTTCTTTTTCTTTTTCTCATTCACCTCCATATGTGTAGACTCTTAATTTTGGCTCTAAGCCAATCTGGTCCCAATTACAAGGGTCAGGTAGAATTTAAAAGTTTAAACCTAGTCTGGTCTAGTTTTGAAAAGCTTAAAATAAGTTTGAACCAATTTTAAAAGCCCAAAATCGGTCCGATCCAAATAAAGTCGGTCCGAGCCTAGAGTATAAAATTATGACAAATTAGCTTAGCCAATTCGCCACTGGGCTAGCCCATGGCGAATTAGCATGGCCAATTCACCATGGGGAAAGGCCCACGACAAATTAGCCAACCCAATTCACCATGGATCTTAAAACTAGGTTTTAATCATGAGTTTTAACCTTAATTGTGTCCAGATTTAGTTTGAATTAGATTCAAACTCTAATTGTAATTGGATTAGCAAATAGAGTTTTTAAAAATTAAGAATTATGGAGCCGGTTTAAACTAATTATTTCATATAAATACATATTTAATCAGAGAGGCCAACCTGAGCTAGGGAACAATTAGCAATTAAATAGAATTAAGAAGAAACGAATCTTCCAAACACAAATCACAAAGACAGAAAGCAAAAACATCAAAAGAGGCAGAAGCTTAAACACAAGTGATCCTCTGATCATTCAAGCATCAATTAAGAATTTAATTTGATCCAAACTTCTTAACCGTCGAATAGTCAAGCCTAGTTTAATAAATCACACTTTGTGGAGCCAGCAAACGAAGGCACGATTTATTAACTTATCTTAATTGAATTTAATCAAATAATCTCCATTGTCTGATACGGACATAATTTATTTGTTTAATTTTAGAGGTTTTATCCAGTAGCTATAATATTAGGATTAGTTGATGATTTAAACTGTAATTTTGCATACCAAACCTTAGATTTAGGATTGAAACTCAGTTCACATGCTCAAAACCCTAATTCATATCCCAAAACCCTAATTTAATTAGGTTAATTTCCAAAATCCTAATTCTATAAACCCTAATTTCACAACAAAACCCTAATTCCATACCAAAATCCTAATTTCACAACAAAACTTATTTCGTAAATCGTTTACCTTTTGGGAGTGATGCCCCCTTGACCTCTGCCCGCTAACTAGCTAGCGGAACCGTTGTGGGCGCAACCCTTGTCGTCGCGCCCTGTATTTTATTAATGGGTTAATATTAATATATGTTTGTAAATTGTAATTTTTATGATTAACTTTAACTTCACTAGTTTAGTCCTAATTTATAATTATTTATGCAATGATTAATTATTTGTTTGATTACTTGCTTTACCATGGTTAATTATTAAGTATTTATTGATTGTATTTTTTAGAACTTGTAAAAGGCATGTTTTCACTTTGTGGGTGTCTTGTTTATTTAATTTGTTTCTTTTATCTTAGTTGTATTTATGGATTAATGTAAAAGACATATTTTCACCAATTGGTGGGTGTCCCATTTTATTTACTTGTACTTTAGACATTAGATATTGTAAGGGAATGTTTTCATCTTATATGCGTGCCCATTTTATTTGGTTGCTTTGATTTTAATACAATGAATATTTATTTATTATGATTGCATGTAATATGAATATTATCAAAACAACAAAGAATTCAATAATATTTAGACTTAAAAATGAGGCTAGTTCTAATGAATCAGGAGCTATGAAGGTGTTGAGTCATTATCACATTCCCTATGCGCACCCAACATTTTGAACCCAATATGGGATTGGGGATTCCTTAGGAATCGAGTCATCCACCCCTTTCTTTTCTTTTTCGGCCCATCTGGGTGGCTACTCTATTTCTCCGGGCTTAGGCCCATGTTCTATAAGGTCTCGAGCTTAACAGTGCCAAAGTGGCAAGAACCATTCCACTAGGAGTGAAGCAGAAAATCCCCGTTCACAATATGTATAATTTTGTTCTCTAACACCTTCTTTTCATTCAGAACTTGTGTCTTCTCCATCTCCATCTTCATCTTTTGGATTGTCTCATTCAAGTTACCAACTTCCTTCTTAATGGCCTTAATCCTACTTATAAATACGCATTCTTCTTGTCTCTAGAGCTACATTCAGGATTTATCCACTTAAAAACTTTGCAATTATCCTCGCTTCAGTATAGGCATCTCAAGAATCTCTTTGTTGGATTATTGTGGCTCAGTGAAGTGTACAAATAAGTTCTCCTTTCGAGTTCGCACAACACTATCACATCATCAGCATTATGGTTCACTATAGCTTCAATGCTTGCTCCTTTCATGGACAATAGATAGCCCAAGAAAAATCAAATACAAAAAGGGTATTTACTTTGGTAGTTGAAATGAAATCTAGGGCTTGAAGTATGGATGAAAGAGCTAATGGTTCCCAATCGAATCAGAGAGAAAGGCTTTGGGATTTCAAAATGAAGAAACAATGGGAAAAATAGAGTAAAGTGACAGTAACTAAGGGTTTTGAAGATGGGAACAACAAACGGCAATGTTTATGTTGGTTTAACGGTGATGGAAAGAGAAGCAAAACGGTGAATATTAGGTAGGCTAATTGAAGTTGCCCGAAGTTGCCAAGTTGGATGACACGTAGGATTGGAATTTGCCCCAAGCCTGCAATGGATTAAATTAGTGCAAAAAGTTGAAATGTGACACCAATTGACAAAAAAAAAAAAAAGAATATGATTATTCTGACAAAAGATGAATTCTTGTAGTTTTTTCTGAATGTTAGGCCTTAAATAAACTGAAAGTTACAAAAAGATGAGAAAATCTTATTTTCTTGATGTTGATTATATAATTAAAATTCATATCTATCCATTATGATTTTAAAAAAATAGAATTACTTATCATTTAATAGCATTTTGGTTCCTAAAATGTGATTATGAGGATAAAATTGATACGATTTTAAAAATTTTATATATTTTTGTTAAAATTGAAAAAAAGATAAAAAAAAAAGCAAAATACTTTTAGACAATTAAGCCTTTTCAAAACTTTTTTGAGGATTTATAAAAATCATCATTCTCAATACTTAAAAAAAGAAGAAGAAGTAAATAAACTCTAGGTAAATAATTATGAAATCTCAGAGATTTTACATAATATATTATTTAATTTCTAAATTTTCAACATCTATTTTTTATATTTTTGTACTTTAAAAAATTAAACCACTTAGTCCTTTCGTCAATATTTTCATCTCAAAATTATTAGTCAACGATTTTGATATTGTAAAAATTATCCTTCTCAATACTTAAAAAAATAAGTAAATAAACTCTAGGTAAATAATAATAAAATCTAAAAGATTTTACATAATACATTATTTAATTTCTAAATTTTTAACATTTATTTTTTATATTTTATGCTTTAAAAAATTAAACTACTTAGTCCTTTCGTCGATATTTTCATCTCAAAACTGTTAGTCAACTACTTTGATATTATAAAATAATTTATTATTATTATTATATATATAAATTTCTTTGTTATTTATTAGTTCATTTTGTTTTTAATATTATTTTGTATATAAATCATCTACAAAATAATAAAAGATATTATTCATATTATTTGAAATTATTTTTTAATAATATTTATAAAATTAAAATAAATAATACGTATGAATCGTTTATAAAATAATAAAAGATATTATTTGTATTATTTGAAATTATTTTATTAGTAATATTTATAAAATTAAAATAAATGATGTGTAAGAAATATATTAAAAAAACATATGGTTTAATAAATAATAATGACAAACATATATATAAAAATAACAGAAAAATCATTTTATGATATCAAAATTATTGACTAATTATTTTAAAATGAAAATGGCGATGAAAAAAATTAAATAATTTAATTTTTAAAACACAAATAAAAAAATAGATATTAAAAACATAAAAACTGACTAATGTAATATGTATAATATCATAATTCATAATTATTTAGCCAAAACTCTATAATATTCTCACTCTTGGGTTGGATTGAACTCATTTAGTATATTTCGATCAACATGTTGGTGGTAGATTTGGCACAAAAAAAATTAAAATAAAGTATAATTTTATTTTATTTGTTTTCATGTGTCTTCTAACTACTCTTTTTTTTTTTTTTCCTTTTCTTACATGTCTCTTTCATATTTTTTTTTCTCCTTGATTTAAATTGATTTATATATGAATATTGTTGCCCAACAACTACATCGTAATTGAATCATCTTGTGGCCTCCACCAAGGGAGTGTAAATAGTAAGTTATTCTGAAGTTTAATTTTATAAAATTATCTAACTCGATTTAATTATTATTTATGTAATTCCAATAATTAAAATAAGAGTTAAGACAAATTCAAAAATTATAATATTTAATTTACATAATTTATGAGATTAGTCAAATATCGAGATTTTATATCATTTTAAATATACTGAAGTGTTTTTTATTCCTTTTTCAGAAACAATAATCCTGCAATATACACGCTCGTAAACTTCAAATTTCATTTCTTTTAATAAAATTTAAACGATTAATTATCTGAATGAATCAAATGAAATTTAATTAAAAAATAATTTTCTAACAAAATTTAAATGTATATGATGATGATGACGATAGAATATAAGCTCAATTAATACAAGTTTGGATTTTATTTAGGCTCAGTTTTAAATTTAACTATTTTATGTCGAGCGAAGTTTGAATTTTTTAAAATTTAGTTCCATTACGCTATATTACAATCTAAAAATATACTTCATGAAATAGGTGAAATTGATTTATGGAAAAAAAAAAGACAGTAATACAATATCACACATTGCTAATTTTGGTTGTTTATAATAAGATTTTAAATAAAGTCGTGTAGCGGATTGACACGCGAATTTACTAAAATCTGATTAACTAAACGATATAATTTTAATATAATTTAAAACTATATTATTTTATTATTATTATTTATTCTAAGAAAATAAAAATAAGCCTTATATATTTATTATATTATTATAATTTTATTATTGTATAATATATTATTATTTTAGTTAAAAATAGTTTATTTAAAATTTTAATTATTCTTATTAAAAGTTTATTAATTTCATTTAATTACTAAATTATTTTTAATTATTTTTTAATTTAACTATTTATGAATTTTAGAAATCATTTCTAAATCAAACGTTAAAAATTAAATAAATTCTATAATTAAAATAATATAATCTTTTATATTTTATATCAAATAACCTTTTTTATTTAAAATTTAGAATATAATTTTTAAAAAGAAAATATAATAGAAAATAAATTAAATTTTTAAAAAAAATTTATTGCAAAATTTATATTGACAATTATATGTTATCTCATTAGCTTTTTTTTTCTTTATTACTGAGTTTTAATACTAAAATATAATATATATTCATTATTTATTTCATATTAATTGTGTTATATATTTTATTTTTTGTATATTGTTAATAAATTTTTAATATATTTATATTTTAAAATTATTTTAATTATAATTTTATTTTATAGATAATTTTTTAATTGATTATTTAAAAATATAAAATTATTTTAAATTAATAATATTATATGAGTTAAAAGGAATATATTAAAAAAAATATTAAATTACATGATCTACATATAATTTATTTAAATAAATATATTATATATATTATATTTATGTAATCTATTTAATTTTATTTTATATTAGTGTGAATATAATTAATAAATATGTCATCCTCATATTAAATTTAATGGTACCATCAAATGAGTTAACCTCCTCCAAGTACAACTCGCATATCCGTTTTGACAATTGATATCCCCACTATAGAGGCTATAGTAATTTTTTAAACATCAAACACACCTAACCCGCTGGAGGTGGTGGTGATAATGTGATGATGACGATGGTTATGATGGTGAGGCGGAGGAGGCCTGCTTAATATTGTATAATTGTGATTTGGCGTGATTGGGATGAAATGAGTTGGAATCAAATAATATTAAGTTTGAATTCAATTTAATTCGGAAATTTAACATTTAAAATTTATTTTGAAAGCGGTCAAAATTTTATTGAATTTCTAATTTAATTTAAATAAATATTCAAAATATCCAACACATGCTCAATTAAAATCAACTTTCATTAAAAAATAAATTATATAATTTTATTTATATTTTAAAAAATACAAAGATATATTTTTTGATATTCATAATATTCAAACACGTCATATATATTTTATATACTTTACATATAATTTTATTAATAATTTATAGGTGTAGTTTTTGATTTATGAATTAAAATTTATTTGCAATAAAAAAAAGGTAAACTTTTATTAAAAAATAAATTAATTTTTATTAAAAATAAAATTTAAAAAGTTACAACTTGAAATCAAATTAGTAAATCATTTGCATATTATAAGTTATTATTATTATATTATTGTTATTATTTTTGAGAATGTTCTATTTTTATTATTATAGATAGAGATCAGCACCGGTCGGTTCGGTTAATTAACCAATATAGTCGATCAGTTAATCAAATTAAATTTTTTAAATTTTTTAATTTTACAGGCCAAATTTAATTTTAGTCTGTTAAATTAATTAATTAAATTAAATATGTTGACTCGATTGATTAATTTAATTGGTTGAATTTTTTTATTTTATAATAAGAATTTTATTTTAAAAAATTAATATAATTAAATAATTAAATAAAATTTATTAAAAAACTAAAAAGTAAATTTATTTTACAATAAAAGTTTATATTTATAATAAAAAATTAATATAATTAAAAAATTAAAAAAATAATAACTAAATAAATTTTTTAAGAAAAAAAAATATTTGATTAACGATTAACAGATTGAACTGAATCGATTAATTATTAACTGAATTAAAAATTAAAATTTTTATAATTTTTCTATCAAATTAATCAAATTATTTTAAATTCGATTAACTGAATAAAATTTTTTAGATTAATCAAAATTTACTCACCCTTGATTATAGAAATTATAGAAGTAAAATGAAATTATAAATAATATAATACAAAGAAATAAGTAATAAAGTTGTAATATGGATAGACATGGGGTATGTTTTAGTAAATTCAAAGGATGAATAAAATATCAGACAGTTGTCCCAGAGCAGGGATGCTGATGGCCCCATTTCCACGGTTGTTCAAATGATCTCCAAAAAGCAACTTCCCTTGCTCATTCCCAAGGACCTAAAAGATCTGTCATCATCTTTCTCATTAGTAAAAGTCCCCATTTTCTGTTCAATTCAATGCTTCACTTCTCTATTTCTCAACAAGGTAGACCCCCTTTTTTCTTATCTTTTCTGTCATTTTTTTTCCTCACATATCTTTTATGTGAATTACAGCAACAGTTTGTTCTTTTTTTCGAAATTTTTATAGCTCTTTGTTTGGTTATTCTGAAATGTTTTCAATTTGAGGTTAATTTTATGTTACAGAAGATAGCTTTTGAAGTTGGAGTTCTGTGGGTGTCCTTTGGTTTTTGGTGCATCTTCCAAAAATATGAATAATTCTGATCAAGAGAAGCAAGATCGGAGGTAAAATCCATCTGGATATTCTTCTTCTTGTTTGGTTTTTGTTTATATAGGCCTCTTTTTGAATGTTTTAGTAGTTTTGGCTTAGAGGTCTATTTTATTTCTTTTGCCGAATAGTTTATTTTGCACTTATTTTTTGTTCTTTTTAGTTTTTTTTTTTCCTTTTCTGTCAGCATTTGAAATGAAATTCGGGTGCTTCGCCTTGAAAATTGTTGTGAATGAGTTAAGAAATGGGAATTTTGATATCAAATGCATTTGCATATATGGACATTTATGGTTTTAATTTCAAGGTTATAGGCTTAGATTTATTGATTTACACATGGTTTGATTGCTGAGGGAAGTGCGGAAGACAAAAATGGAGCTATTGCCAATTTATAGACTTTTTTAGAAATTGTGAGGCAAGTCAACAAGGCCAAATTCTTCTAATTGGCTTAAATCTGATGAAAGTTTGTACTTTTCAGGGTACAATGAGGACAAATTTCTTGTCTTTTCTTTTCTTGGCAACCAAGTCAGGATTACAGTATTGATATTATTCATCCCCAATTGCTTGGAGATCATTCAAAAGTCCAAAACTGTAGTTTGGGTTGATAGTTCTGACATTTATTGGCTGGGATTTGGTAGGAATTTTCCAGTATTTATTGCTTCAGAAGTGAAGTGTCTTTACAAGCTGGGCAATTCACTGATTCGCTTCTCCCTGGTTACTAAATGCATTTATTTTCTTTCATTTATCTATTTATTAATTAAGAATCCGCGTATCACTAGTAGTGATTCCTGAAATATTTTCTTGTCTTAATTTCCCACAGAGCCTGTGAGGAACCTTGATGATACCTGATACATGAAATTTATTAAGGGTCATCTGAAATATTTCTTGTTGAAATAAATGAGGCCTAGATGTATGAATGTTGTAGATTGTACAGAAAAGTTAAAAAAGTACATGTTTCATTTCTATAGGAGCAGCACTGATATTCACTAAAATTTATATTTGGGATTATCTTGTAATTTTTTCATTGATTTGCACTTCCTTTTCAGTACTAATTTTGCCATGGAGGATTCCACTGCAATGACTATTGAATTCCTTCGGGCACGGCTTTTGTCTGAAAGGTCTGTATCAAGAAGTGCAAGACAGAGAGCTGATGACCTAGCACAAAGGGTATGATATGTTATGGATTTTTCTTTTTAGGAAGTCCGTCTCTAACTTTAAAGAATTACTCTTTCTCCTGTCTATTACTGCTACAATATTAGTTTTATATCTGAATTAGGTGGCAGAGCTCGAGGAACAACTAAGAATTGTGTCTCTTCAAAGAATGAAGGCTGAGAAGGCAACAGCAGATGTTCTCACTATTTTGGAGGGTAATGGTATTAGTGACATTTCTGAGACATTTGATTCAAGTTCTGATCAGGATACCCCTTGTGAATGCAAAGTGGTTAATGGGCGAAGTAAAGAAGAAGACAATTCTGTCAATTCAAAAGTGAGAAACAATGAGTCAGAAGAAGTTTCTGGTTCTGATTTTGATTTCTCTCGAGCACGTGGTAGAAGCTTGTCTTGGAAAGGTCGCAAGGATAGTCCACATTCTCTTGAAAAATACAAGAATCTGTCTCTAAGGAGTAGTTTTACATCTAATAGTTCTTCCCCAAAACATCGTACAGGGAAGTCTTGCCGCCAGATAAGGCACAAAGAATCTAGGTTTGTTCATCTTACATCATCCACTTTCTGTTTAATTTAATCAACATATTGACATATACATTTTTTTCGGTTATTTTTCACTGCATTCTTAATGCTGCTCTTGTAGTTTTATCATGATAAACTCTATAGTTTTTATATACATGTAAAATTTGTACAACAACATGAGCCAACCTTATCATACCTGCCACTCTGGGACTTCTTGAATGCTGATTTTATATTTTCATAACATTTATGTTAGACATTCTCTGAGTGAGAATAGCATTTTATAGGAAAAATCATATGTCCGATCCCCCTAGCACACCCACAAATCAACTCCAACAAAAGATAAGAGTGAAATTTTAAATTGTTATACCGTCGAGTTTCTCACTTTTAGGAAAGGAAAAAACTAAACCTAGTATTTTTTTTTCCATCTTGTGAGGCCAGATGCTATTGCAGATCATCTACTTCAGACACTTAAAACATTTTTTGTTTTGCCAGATCTGTAGCTGAGGAATCCAAAGCCAGCCACCACAAGGTTGATTCTATTTATGATGAAGTTGCTACACCTTCAGATGCTGATTCTGGGATGTTGGGAGGAAGTATTAAAGGGGAGGAAGAGAAAATGTCAATGGAACAAAATGCAAGCAATGGCCATGGTTATAATGTGTATGGAGAAGAGGGAGACATGGAAAAGGCACTTGAACATCAGGCACAACTGATTGCCCAATATGAAGCAATGGAAAAGGCTCAAAGGGAATGGGAAGAAAAATTCAGAGAAAATAACAGCAGTACACCGGTATAGTTGATAAAACTTGGAAACCATTAAATTGTCTGCTGATAAAAAAAGTTGAAAACATGCTGCTAGTGTATGCACATGTTCAAGTAGTGTTTTTTACAACTCTTTTTGAGTAGATAATATTTTTTTGGTACTAGCGTGTTTGCTTTTTGACTGAATCGTGAGATAAACTATGAAGTTTTTCTCCATTGATTAAGACTTGCATTGCATTATTTTTAAACAATTGGAAAAAAATTCATGTGTTTTTTGGGAGGGTAGGGGTTCATGGGAAGTAATTGAGATCATTTTTTCAATTTCTTTCTGTTCTATCATAATTATTGCTTCGCTTTCCTTATGTGATGTAATATTAGTACGTGTGCCTTTTTTTTTAATTTTTAATTTTTAAAATCTGAGATGAATTTTTTTGAGTTGCTTACTCCATGTGTGGACATTTCACGTCAGTAATTATTGCATGAACATTTGAATACTGCACTGCAACTACTCAAATTCCTCTATGTGGGACTTTGTTTGAAGAACATATTCTCATAATTTTTGAATATATCTTAGTTTGATATTTAATGCAAATTCATCTTGTTTGTTAGTAATCTAGGAATTTGATTTTCTGATGGCTTGCATATGTGCCTAACTGTTACGTGAGTTACATAAATGTGTGACACTGGCTTAGCTGACAATCTTAAGTTTCAGCAACATGTTTCTAGCCGTCTTCCCTTTTCTCATTCCCTTACCTTCCCTTTGTGCCCATTTCCTTGTAAAAATCTGTATTATATAATTACATTATGTCCTATTTACTATAAAGGATAAACATCCACAAAATCTGAAATTCTGGAGTACAAAGATATAATTTATTGTTGTAAAACACTGAATTAGTGATGTAGTGATCTTGATGAATCATAGATAAACTGAATTACAAGTCCTGACTTCTGTTCTCAGTTACAATTGATAATGGTGATGCATCATATGTTATTGGATGAGTTCAAAAGAGTATTTTGGAGATGTGCATCGTTGTGATAGCCATCAGTTAAAAAATGAAAAAAAAAAACATAAATGAAAACATATTCTAGAAATGTTTAGAATCTTGCTGGCATTTGTATTTGTTGCAATTTTGGTGAGTGTGTCGACCGTGGTTGCCCTGCCCCATAGGTTGCACACTTGGAGGATGTGTAAGCACAATGTTATAATCATGTGTATTGCCAAAGGCAAATGTATAGAGCCCTTACCTTAGTTTCTAAGAAGTAGAGCATAAAGCTTAGTTTGCAGACTTGAAATCTGTTAAGGGGGATTAGGTTTTCCGTATTGCATAATGCATATCAAAGAATGGTGAGTTTGTTATAATGCCTTGTTATGGTTAAAGTGATTATTTTTAAAATTTTTGAAAGGTCATGAATTTTAATTTATTACAGAGAAAGTCCCAAAAATAATTATGCGATGAAATGTAGCTATTTGGATCATTAGGAAGTTAGGCTTCTCGTAAACTTGTAATAGTCCAGAATTACATCTTTAATGCATTAGTTATGTTAGCCATGCTCCTTGAAAACTTTTGTGGTCTGGAAGATCTTATGTTTTGGTGTGCAAATATAATGGGAGCAAATGGTAGGGTGATGCTAAAATGTTACTGGCGTCATCCCTTTCATAGCGCCTGGGGGTGTCAGGCACTATCAAGGTCTCAGGTGTGTCAGTGTTCAGGTGGAGTATTTTTTGGGGCTTTGTTTGGAAATCCAAAAACTGATATATGATGTAGCTTCTGATGGTAATTTTCAAATGAAAGCTGGAGGTTGTTCATGCCCTAAAGATAGAGTTGAAATTGAAGCAATAAGAAGAGCAATATATCAATGATTCTAAGTCCTATAGGAATTCTCTAATTTAAAATTATAGGGAGTGTTGGTGCACATTCCACATCCTAATATGTGTATGCCCATGTCAAACTAAAACAGACACAACTCAGTCTGGTAGGGGCAGTATGGGGGTGAAAAGCTAAGTGTCAGGATTCATCATCTGATAGGAACCAAAGTAATATGTGTCGGCTCTAATCAAAAGCTTTGTAAGGATCATAGGTTATGATAATTTGGGATGGGTTGCAATCTTCAATACTATAATTGTTGTAAAATGCATGTTTTGGGGTATGATACATCATTTGTCAAATATTGTGCAAGTGAAATTAAAATTCTATCATCATAAGAGATCAAACAAGACCAAATTGCAGGCAATCGTGTATCATGTTCTTCTGGGGAGCATGTTGTTTTGATGCTAAATGCTGTGAAAGTGCAAAAACATGGAATTTTGCTAAGAAGTCTGCCATGGCAAAATCAAAGACAACTATCCTTTGTTCATTCTCTCATCAGTTGTCATAACTTGCCAATGATTCCTGAAAGGTCAACTTAGGTTAGGTTAATTTTGTTACTTGTCTATAAAAGTGAAAAAAGTTGCTTTTTTAAAAAAAAGTAAACTTGTGTCATATTGCTCAAAATAAGGCTTCAGGTTCATTTGAAATATTTCAAGAACCTAAATAAGTGATAAACATTAGCTCAAGGCCCTAGCAAATGCTAGTACTGAGTAGGGTAAAAAACATGAAGATCTGCAGATATTTGAAAAGAAGTGATAAAAATGCGCATCAAGATCTATGAGGATATTTCCAAGCTTCATGGATTTCAGTATAAAAATTGGAGATCCCTCTTTTGTATGGACAAAGTAAGAAAAGCAAATGGGCCCCATTTCTTGGGAATGGAACTCATTGTTTGTTAATGTGCGTGTTGTTCATTTCCTTGACCAAATTGCGCAGATGCTTGTTTAAAGTCACTAAACTCTAGTTACCTATTTTATCACATTATTAATGAGGCAGGCATAATTGAAGTCTGGCTGCATGAGCTGTACTTATCTATTAGTGTGCGCCTCGCTTGAAAATTAGTTGTTATCCTGAGCTGATATGAACAAGGCATAATTATAATATTCTTTATATATCGGATAATGCTCATTTAAGTTCTGTCGATTGCTGCAATAAAGAAGCATACACAACTGTGTACATTGAATCTGTATGTGAAATAGTTATATCCTGATTTCTTATATGAGAGCTATTCTATTAAATCATGACGTTCTTGTCTTTTGATCATGATCGTTCAGGATTCATGTGATCCTGGGAACCGGTCGGATATCACTGAGGAAAGATATGAGATCAAGGCACCAGCTACAGACCATGCTATTACAATTGCCTCCCAAACCAATGGGATCTCTTCAGAGGTTGAAGATGTGTCTAAAATTCAGCCTGACGTGGTTCAATTGGAGGAAAGAGCTAATGGCTTCCTACCGTCTTCACATGCTGACGTGGTTCAATTGGAGGAAAGAGCCAATGGCTTCCTACCGTCATCACATGCTGAAGTGGTTCAATTGGAGGAAAGAGAAAGCATTAGCACATCTGTTTCCAAATCCTCAGTTCAAGAGTTTGCATTCCCTATGGCCAAGGTAGAGGAAAATCAAGAGAGCCAAGGAAACAACTATCATCTACCACCAGCGCATTTCCCTCCACATGATTCAGTTCCTCACTGTTCACATGATTCCCCTACGAGCCAATCTGTGCCCAGCTTTCCATCAAATGCAAGTGGCAGATTCAGCAATGGAAAAGCTTCTGGAAGCCAAAATGAGCTTTATGCATTGGTGCCACACAAAGCATCTGATGGGTTGGGCAGTGTGCTGGAGGCACTTAAAAAAGCAAGGCAGTCACTGCAAAGGAGGTTGCCGTTAGTTGCTGTACCCGTTGGGAAATCCGTTGAACCTTCTGTTCCCACTACAATGCCAAGGGATAAAATGGAGGTTCCTGTTGGATGTGTTGGACTTTTCAGACTACCAACTGATTTTTCAGTTGAAGCCAATGCTCGGGCTAACCTCCTTAGTTCAAGTGCTCAGTCAAGTTTGGGAAGCTATTATCCAGATGCAGGAGTTACAACAGCCTCCAGTAATCAATTTGTCTCAAACCCATACTTGGAGAGTTGGCCAAACTTGTCTACTGAAGATCAATTTATTGCCAGCCAATATGTTAGGAATGGTTCAAGAATACCAACTCAGAAGCCTTATTTTGATCCTTACTTGGATACAGGTTTACCTTCATCAAGCAGATACAGTTATCCCAGTTATCCCATCAATACCTCCTATCATGACTTGATGCCAAGAATGCCGCCTAGAGAATCATTTTCATCATCTCTTCCTGGTAGAGCTGTTGGGATGCCTAGTTCAAATCACTTCCCATTAACTGATGATAATATTAGACAAAACATGTATAGGTAGTAGCTTTTCGTTAAAATTCTGTGGGTTTTCTTCAGCATAGCATTAGCAAGGTTTCAGAATAAGTAATTTGCAGTGTAATATTGGACGTCATGACACTTAGCATGGTTGTATTATCTGTTGGAAGACGGCATTTGTAAAGAGCAGTGACTGCACTTGAGTTTCTATTTCTCATTCGTGCATTTTGTTTCCATGCAGTTACAGACAATCATCAAGGAGTACTCTGTTGAGAGCCTCTGGAAATAGAACTCGTAATATCTTATATGCATTTACATATATATATATATATGTTACATCGTTAAAGAACTTGACTAGGTGAAGAAGCAACTGAATTCCTAACCAATGTGCATTTGTTTGGGGATGGAAAGTTAGTGTTAATATTCAGTTTCATGTCTTAAAGCCTCTTGTCGCTCAAGTAATTACCTTAAGTAATGATTATTTTTTTGTGTTAAAAAAAAAAAGTAATGAAGTTTTTGGTTTAACCAAGGACATCAATTTGCATATGATGAATAATATCGAATTCAAAAATATGAAAATATTGTTTGAAATATTTTTATATCAATATAAATATTGATTAAAAAAGTGTATAAATTAATATTAAAATTTTAGAAATTTAATGTAATGTTGATATAAAAAAGTGTATAATTTATAATATATATAAAAAAAGATAAACAGATGTAAATAAAAAAATATTGAAAAATATTCACCGTCAAGATATCTTTATGTGTTTGAAAAGAATTAGTGTTGGCATCCAAAAACTAATATTAAAAGCATCTACAATAGTTAAAGATTCAAGTCTCATTTTGTATGACTTATTTTTGTCGCATAAATAAAGTTTCATTTTATAAGACCCATTTTTATGTCATAAAAAATTTATCATAGAATAGGATTAAAAAAAAAGGGACTTATTCCTCACTATTGAAGGATCAAGTCCATTTTAATGGGTTTTAATTTACATAATTATTAAATAATTTTTAATAATTTAATATAACTATTATTTTTTTATGATTTAACAGTAAAATTATTTAATTATATAAATAATTTATTTAATTAATTTATTAAATATTTATTAACTATAGTAAGTAAATTTTTAATTATGTAATATAATTTTTGGTGTAGTTATATAATTTTTTATGTAATTTTTAAATTTTAAAGTTAATTATGTAATTTTTTTATAGTTTATGCAATTTTTTATAAAATTATATGTATTTTTAATTACCGACAGCCCTTTAGCCATTTTGTACGAAGTGGACTCACACTTGGGCTTTCTCCACATTGGAGTAAACCCAAGGCTAGTCCCACTTTTTGACAAAAGTGAGAGTAGTCTCTTTTTTTTAGCTGCTATAGGTTCTCTGAGGTACACGCATGGGCGACTTGTTATTGTATGCATATTCATAAGGATTTTCAAATTTCATAAATAATCCATTAACAATGAAAATTTTTATTTTTTCTTTTATAAAATTCAAAGTTTATTTTTTTAAAAATATAGATGCTTTAAATATTAAATGATTATACAATTACCAATATGTGATTTTAAAATTATTTAATGGCAAAATAAAATTTGATAATATAAAAATCATCTCATTTGACATTATGTTTTGAAAGACGACTTTGCATGTGTAGATTAATTTCTCAAACAAAATTTCAAACTAATTGTATGTATTTGAATCACAATTCATGCCGTTAATTGATAATTTCAACAAAATTAAAATTTTTGAATATTTTACATGGATATTTTTATGAGGGATATTTATAAAACTACCTTAAAAATAAGTTTTTTTTTTTAAATATTATCATTATTTTAAATTTTCAAAAAAATCATGTTTATATTTATATATTTTTTTACAAAAATACTGTAAAATAAAATAACGGAATAATTATATGTAAATTACTGAAATACTTTACCGCGTCGGTTTAGTCCCTCTTCTCTATGCTTTTGGCATCCATGGCCATGCACTAAATCATTTCATTTTTTTTTCTTAATTTTAATTATAATAATAATTCTTTGACCAAATAATTATTCAGTATATTTAATATTATAATAATATATTATATTATTATTTTGTGCATCATAAATTACCAGACATATTTTTATTTTATAAAAATTAATTATTTTACTAAAAATATAAATTTATATATATATATTCTTATTACATTATTTTAATATAAAATATATTTTTCTATATATTTTTAATAAATAATTTTAAATATAAATATAATAGTAATTTACTTTAAAATATTAAAGAAATTTACATAACTACGCTGAGAATAAAATTATTTTTAAAAATACTATCATTATTTAAAAATTTTCAAATTACTATACATATATCACTTTTTAAATAAATATATATTATTTTTAGTAAAAGTATATATAAAATATATTCACATGTATCAATATATACTATAAAAATACAGAGTCTATATTTACAAAAATATCATTTTTTAGTCAAAGTATATATAACATGTACCAACATATATATATTGTTTATGAAGATAAAAAAAATATATAAATGTATATATAGCAAATACTTATATATGCCCATTATTTTGGAGAAAGAATATCAACATGTACTTTTTATCTTTTGGTTTTTATAGATATTTGATAATTATAATTATGTATATCTGTTATTTTTTAAAAAAAATATCGAAAAAGTATATGAAAATATATGTAGCATATACTTATTATTTTAGAGAAAATATCAGTGTGCGGTTATTATAACTTATTATATTTAGATATATATTAACTATAATTGCAAACATCTATTGTCTTTAAAAAAAATACATCAATATACAACCGTAATATCTTAGTATATAAAAATATTTATAGCATATAACCTTATTAATTTTTTTTACTTTTCTTCTTATCTTCTCCAGTTCACACTCTTTTCTTTTTTCTTTTGTTAACATCTTCTCAAAATTTACTTTGAAATCATGGACAAACTTATAACTCGTAATCGACTAATTTCATAGTTAATATGCAGTACCTCCATGTTGATGCTACTTGATTTTGAATTTTTTTTTGTCGTCAATAACTTTTCACCAAAGCTTTATGCCAAACACTAATTCTTGAATCCATCTTATAATTCTTGGACTCAAACATAGCAAAACTACACCTTCTTGGAAGATTTTTGTCTTAACGTTTTGTGAATAAAGATGACACTTATTTTGTGAAACAAAAACAACAATTGTATATTGTTTTTCTAAACTTTTTCTTGAATTTCCAGTAACCATAGGACCCGAATTAGTGTCTTCACATATATTCACATATACCTATACATACCATCATATACTCGCATATACCAACATATACTATTATTATTTAATTAAAATATATATAATATATACCGATATATATCCATATATATACGTATATTATAATTTTTAGTTAAAGTATATATGACATATATCTACGTATATCCACATATCTACATATGCCCACGTATATACTGTTATTCTTTAATTATTTATTTGTAAAATATACTCACATATAAGTTGATATAATCTATTAAATTTGTTGAAAATCTAAAATATTGAAAAATTATTTCTTTTAAGCATTTCATCTAACATGTAGAGTGTGATACATTAGAGGAACAAAAAAAAATTCCCAATCAATATATATATGAAAACAAAAAGTAATAAAAAATAAACAAAATACAAAAATACAAAAAAAATTAAGTGTTAACAATTTTATTTTCTCTACAACTTGTATTTGTACTTTTATGACTAGTTTCCTGCATAATTTTTCAATATTTGATTTTACCTTCTAAAAAAACACACAAATAAGCAAAGAAAAAAAGAAAGAAAGAATGCAAGTAACTGTTGTAGCTTGGACGCTTTGGGTAAGTTTTTTATGGCTAGTTGATCAAACCTCTTATTTGTCCCATTAGATTTTCGGCGGGCTTTGTCCTTTAGTCCACTAATGTTTTTCGGTGGTGAACAAGTGAAGACTGCAAGAATCGGATGGGGAAATAAATAATCTGGATGGACGCCATTGAAGCAATTGAAAGAAAAAGAATGGCAATGATGGAAAAACGGGTTGGAAGTAAGAAAACGTATTTTGTAAAATTAAAATATAAAAAAAGTTAAAATTGAAAAGTTTGAAAGTTAAAAGTGAAAAGAAAAATAGAATAGTAAAATGAAAATAAAATTTAAAAATTATTATATAATGTAATTTCCTCTTTTTATAATGAAGAATGTTTAAATTGCTTAAGGGTTATTAATGTAAATAAACATTAGTTAGGATTTGTGTAACACCCTCATATCATATATATTTACCGTACATATATCCCAAATGCATATAATATATATATATAGTCTATAAGAATGCAACGTTACAATTCAATTCAAATTAGTCATTCAATTATCATATAGTTAAATAGTTAATCAAAGGTAATATCTATACATTAAAATAGGATTTTTTAAAAAAAATATAACATTATCAATGTTATTATATTTTATACATATTTTGAATTATATATTTACATGTTCTCAAAATATTGATCATCAAATTGATACATGAATGCAATACATTTTAAGTTGGTCTCATAAGACCTCAATTCTCCTTGTGGCAAAATCAAATCCTTTTTTGAGTAGCGATATGCTAACCAACGCTATTCGCACAACCACGCTAAGCTCGAAAACATAGTGTTACACATAACTAATAAATAAAACAATGCATGATTTACTTAGAATGCATTATGCCATCATATCATTATTCATTCAATTACTCTTGTTTTTCACACTGTTTATTCAATTCTCATACACTTTCACAATACACATCACACATTTTCACCATTTATATATAACTTTGTCACTTGCCATAATTCTATGTCTCATTCATTTAGCACAACATTTCATAACAAAATGTTAATAAAGAATATCATTTCTCATGGATGCAATATTTTTATGTTTTCTTAGCATGTTTTATCAATTCAATTGATAAAACATACCAATCAAGTATGAACTTACATATACTTACCTCTAGTAGCCAATTTAAGTCCAAACTCCTTAAATCTTCTCTTTCTCAAACTCTTCATAACTTGATTTCCTCTTTCTTCTTCTTTCTTTGCTTTGATCTAGATATCTCCTTGTTAATCACTTTTAGAGAGGTTTACACTATCAAATCTTGTATTTCGCTCACTTTATCAAAGGTTTATTATGGTGATAAAGAGAGAAAACTAAGAGAAAAGGTAAAAATGGGTGATTGAATGACATGAAAAATTCTAGAACCATATTTAAAGAAAAAAAAGACCACGATCGTGGCATCCAAAAGCTATGCCTATGGGGGACAACTCAGCACCTTGCACCACCTCAGTCAAACCAATATCACGACTGTGGCTCTCCAATTGCTATGCCCGTGGGATCCAAACTGCCACTGCCAGATAAGGAAAACTCTTCAAACAGACTCAACACCAATGCCTCGGTCGTGGCTCACTAATGTCAAAATAACACTGTCACTCACTAATATATCTAGAAATAAAATATGGGAATGTTACAATTCTCTCACCCTTAAATAATTTCGTCCTCAAAATTATCTATTAAGGCAATAAACCATTCAATTCATAAATAATTTTAAATCTCATATAAAATCAATTATTTCATCAAATTACATAACCTTTACTTTTCCCCTTATGTCTGATATCACAGAATGTAACACTTCCAGAATAATCTTATCAACTACATAAGGTGCAACTCTACACACTTACACTATTCATGCTTAATTCTTTAATTGCTTTTAATTTTCTTTAGAAATGTTTAAAGAATTTTGTTTCAATTTATCACTTTGATGTCTTAATTCGATATAACATTCTTAAGGCTATACAAGGATGTATTGCCTTAGTTGCACCTAGCGTTTTTAACTACCTTGATCTGATTATATAAATTTTGTTTGCTCTTATTTATTATCTTGAGAAATGGAAAGGGATTCATCCACTCTCAAATTTTGAAAGTGATTAGTTATTGATGCTTCAAAATTCAAATCATCCTAGTATGCAACTTGTTTTGGTTCCTTTAACAAGTGAGAATTTTCTTTCTTGAAGTACTTTAATTAATATTGCCTTGGGTGCTAAATATAAGTTAGGGTTTATAGAAAATGAAAATACCAAATTTGGGCATTGCTAAATATAGAAAATGAAAGAGGGTAGATTACATGATAAAATCATGGATTCTTAATTCAATTTCAAAGGAATTCAAGGATTCCTATATTTACTATCCTTCTACATAAGCAGTGTGGGATGAAATTATTGAACAATTTGAAGAGACAAATGATTTACAGCTATACCAAAGTCATAAAGAAATAAGTTCAATTGAACAAGAAACAATTTTGTGGCTATTTACTATAATAGGGTCATGAGACATTGGGATGAATTGAACACTTTAGTTCCTATGCCTTATTGTCAATGTGGAGCATGTACTTGTAATTTATCTAAAAGACTTGTTAATATGGATGCATCAGTTAAGTTGATGCAATTTCTCTTGGGATTGAATAATTCTTTTGAGACTATTAGGAGTCAAATTTGATGTTAGATCCTTTATCAACTGTTGCTAAGGCATATTCTATATTGTTAAGAGTGGAAAAACAAAGAAAGGTCATGTTGCTATTGATGAATCTCTTGAAGGAAGTGCTATATTGGTAAAGTCTCGAAAAGGTGATAAACTTGGGAATAATAAAATTACAAATAGGAATAAAGATTCTTTTAAGGAGGATTAGCTATACGATTATTACAAGTGTATTAGTCATGTAAAGAGACATGTTTCAAGTTGCATGGTTATCCAATTAGTATATGGACCTCAAAAGCAAGAAGAAGAGAGGCTATAGCTTTGTTAAATCTCAAGCTAATCTAGTGGCAACATCACTTAATGCCAATAATGTTGTTGAGGATAAGCCTCAAGAGTGGATGATGGAATTCATTAGGGAAGAAATCTCAAAATTGATGGAAGGGAAGCAAGTTGCTGGAACTAGTGGAGATTATGTAAACTATGCACAAGTTGCTAATTTTGTAGGTATTTCTGTTTCACTTACACAAAATAATATACATGGTATACTTGGATTGTTGACACGGAAGCATCAAACCACATGTGTGCAAACAAAAATCTCTTTCTTAAATTGTCACATATTCCTTATTCTACTATAATAGAACTTTTAGATGACACAATTACTAAAGTTGATAAACGTGGTGAGGTATATATTCACGAAAATGTCATTCTTTAAGAAGTTTTATATTCTTTCCATTACAATTTGACTTTAGTAAATAAACTCACCAAAACTAACTCTTTTAACTTCTCTTTCTATGCTTCTTGTTGACAATTAAACTCTATTTTGATTATTGACAATCAAATTGATAAATACTAATGATTTCAATAAGTTTTCATCTATAGGTAAGCTATTTCATCACTTATGCGATTGCACAACAAGACAGAGTTATCGCTCACTAGCAAGAGCAGAGGAGCTACTTGAAGCACAGAAGAGATCACTGTCTCTGGTGTGGTGATAAGCTGACCCTTATGACTTTTGTGACCACCTCGCATATTAGTGCGACATCACAAATTGATGGAGAAAAATTACAAATCTCATAGAAGCAATAGTGACCAATGTGTGAAGTACAACATTGGGCGCCCAAAGCCTTGCGCATCCGCTAAACTCATTGTATGATAACACAAGACTTGAAATAGAATGACACAAAGACAGAATTTATTACGGTGGTGTTGTGTGGTGAAAAATCTAAATTGTACGAATGCACAACATTAACAAATTTAAATTTGAGCGCCAAACATCATGGATGAATAATACATCAACACATGGAATAAAAGTTGATGTTCAAAAGGTCACTTGGCATTTGTGCGACCGCTAGACATGATAGGCTGGCAAGGTATGGGGACCAACGCTCTTGTCGGGCAACTTGAGTCTACTATTAGAGATAACCATTAGAGAAAATTTAAATTGTGCAACCGCTCCCAGTTAAAAGTGCTCGCACAACATGTATGGTGGTCACACATCATATATGGTGACCATTATACTTGATTTAGTAACGACTTAAGTGGAAAACAAGATTCAAACATTTAGGCACCCAGTTCAAATAGCTAAATCAAGACTTGAAGACTATAAATAACACAAAAAAACCTCATTTTTCAGAAGAATTGTGGTTGTAATAACCAAGTTTAACAACTTTCATATCTTTGCATCAAAATTTCTATTTGTATTCATTGCGCGTTGGGTGTGAGCATTAAACACTATTGTAAGTTTGAGTGTGACCTTTGAAAAACTTAGGTTTTAGAGTGAGCCTAGGAAAGCTCTTGTTTGGGCTGTGAGGATAATACTCAAACCTTGTAAAAGTTTAGTGTGAACTTGTAAAAATACCAAGTTAGAGTTAAGCTAATAAAAACTCAAGATTAGTGGATCCTTAACAAGTTATTAAGGAAGTGGACGTAAGATTAAGGTAATCCGAGCCACCATAAACTCTTTGTATTTGTTCTTCTCTAATCTACTCTTCTTTTGCTTTGTTTGTTTTTAAAATTTTTAATTTGACATTACCTCTTCAAAATAACCAATTCACTATCCCTCTTTATTGCCATCTTGGGACAACACTTCTTATTGCCTTTTGTAGGACTTGAAGAGTAAGAGCATCTTAGCAGTTGAGAAAGTAGTTGGGAGTTTGTACCTATTTGATAAAAAATTCTTTTCTTGTAATGTTTTTGTACAATTTAATAACAATTCTATATTAATTTCGATGTATCTTGTTGGTCTATGAACTTCATCTCTCATTATAATGTCTCTTTAAATTATAAAAAATGTTTTTCCTATGAATAAAAGTGATTTCTCTATTTCTTTGTAGCACAACAGATTGGGTCATCGTTCTCACTCTACTTTGCAACATTTATCTTTTTTTACACAAAATTTTGATTCTACATTAGTCCATTATGATATTTGTCCTCTTTTAAAACAAACTAGACTTTCTTTCCCTCTTCTTTTTATTCAAACCAAGAATATATTTGAGTTGTTACATGCAAATATATGGGGACCATATAGGCAACCCCCTCTTAATGGGATGCATTATTTTCTTACACTTGTGGATGATTTTAGGTGTACCTAAACTTTTCTAATGCAACATAAGAGTCGTATTGCTTATATTTTGCATCAATTCATTAAAAATGGTGCAAAATTATTGATGCAAAATTAGTTTCATACAACCATCAAATGTCTTCAGACAGATAATGATACAAAGTTTCTTGGCAAGTCATGCCAAAACTTCTTCAATTTGTTATTTTACATCAGAAAACTTGTTTTATACTTCACAACAAACTGGGATGTGTAATAATCTTATACCCTATATACGTATAATACATATACCCAACATATATAAAATACATATATAGAAAATAAGAATGTTACAATAGTTTATAGTAGAATATTTCTCATAATTGTTACCAAAAATAAATTAACTTTAAATAAATAAATTGAAAAGGTAAATATATATAAATAATTAAATATCCAAAATAGTTTGTATGTAAGAAATTTTCTAGAAAAATTTAACAGAGTTTCGTCTGTAATTTTAATAAATACCAAATCATCCAAGACACAACCTACAACAAACAAAATACACTCCGAAAGTATAGTTTCTCCAAAATCCTTCATTTCTCCATCTCACATCCAAGTATTTACAAATATAATTAATGTGCATTATGTTGTCCCAAGATAGCAATCAAGAGGGGACGGGGGGAGGGATGAATTGGTTGATTTTAAAAGCAATGGCAAATTCAAATTTCAAAAACAAGAAATGTAAAAGATGTAAAAGAAGATTGAGTAGAGTATAGAAGAAGGACACAAAGATTTATAGTGATTCATATTTACCTTGATCCTACATCCACTTCCTTAACAACTTGTTAAGGTTCTACTAGCTTTGATTTTTTACAAGCATAACCCTAACTTGGTATTTTTACAAGCTCATACTAAACTTCACAATAGTTTGAGATCAATCCTCACAAGAGTTTTTCTAGGCTCACTCTCACAACCTAGGTGTTTCCAAGCTCACACTCAAACTTTAGATGATGTTTAATGCTCACACCCAACACTCAATCAATACAAATGTAATTTTGATGCAAAGAAATGAAAGATGTTAAACTTGGCTATTACAATCAATATGTTATATAAAAATGAAGTTACTTAAGGTATTTATAGTCTTTAAGACTTGATATAGCCATTTGGGATAGGGACCAACATGTATAATTCTTGTCTTCCACTAAATTGTTTGCTAGAGCATTTTCATGGTCGGACTATACGTGGTTAGGTCGGAATTTCATATTCCCAGTCTGTATAATTAAAGTCTGGTCAAAATATTTGAAATTCTGACTAATGCTCTTCCAACGGTTGATCCATGTGGATTTCACTTATTAAGTGGAGATGCTACGGCTTCTCATTTAAATAATTTTTAAAGAGTCTGATCGAATTTGCACCTGGTCTGGTTGAAACTTTCATTGTTTATTCAAATTTTTGGTGTACCAATGGTCAAAAACTCTACTGGATGATTTTGGATAGTTTTTGTTTCAAAGGTCCGCTCGAAATTTTATAGGGTCCTGTCAGACTTCTTTGGTACTCTGAGAAATTGGGAGTACTTCTGACTGTGAATCTCTCTGTGTAAATTGCCTCTTTTCATAGCCAATAGTTTAGTTAGACTGGTTAATGGTCCGAGCGGACCGGAGGTGGTATGATGAGATTTTGGGACTACTCTCTACCGTGAAATCTTCTGTGTGATTTTTTCTCATTTGAACATTAAGGGTCTGGTCGGGCTTCTCAGTGGTCCAATCAGACTTTTCAAGGTTCCTTCAAAAAATTATCTTCCTACAAAATGCAACTTAATACAAATGTTGGTTGAATTCAATTTGATTGCCTAAGATCAAAAATAAAATAATTGTGCCAAGGTTTTGGCTAACAATCTCTCCATTTTTGACTTTGGCAATTAAATTGAATTTAAAGTTTTTAAAGATGTTTGGATGCAATTCATGTAGATTTGCTCCTCAATAAGAACTTTTTGTAAATTTATCTTTTAATGTCAATTTTAATTTTTATTCAAAGTTCAATTCAAGAGTTCAATTTCAATTCAAGATAATTCTTCCCCTTTGACAAAGTAAAAAAAAAATGTAAAGTAAAATTTCATTGAAATAGAATATGATTTCAGCATCGTCTCCTTCTTCTTGAGGATAGGAACCATGGATGGATGGAGATAAACTTGGTTCATCTTCAAAGCATTTTGGTAATCCTAAGGCTTATTAGATAGTTTGAATGTCAAGATGAAGATGAGAGATATCATTGGTAAGACTATCAATTCTTGTATTTTGTGAGCTCATTTGCCCATGTATATCTTGAATGAGTTGAAGGATGGAGGATTGAGGTCTTGGAGTTAAAGTTCCAGGAAATTCCATTTGGAAAGTCTCTTCACCCTCTGCTATAATCCTAGGTCTCTTCCTTTGTTGAGCCCTAGCATGTAGTACTCCTAAAAGATAGACATAGTTCACATCATCACCCCTAATACATTTGGCATGTTTGAGATAGCCTATGTTTATTGATTTTTTGGTGGGATCAAGAGGATTGGAGAAAGTTGCTTTATTTGTTAGTGTAAGTGCATCAACATATTTTGCAATTTGTGTAATTTGTGAAGAGAGAAGTATAAGCCTGGATTTTGTTTTCCTTATGTGTAGGAATGTGTCAATGAGAAACTTTCCGATTTGAATTGGTTTACTTCTAATTAGGCAAAAAAGAAAGAGGAGATCTTTTTAGGTAACTTTCTCATTTCTTGCTCCCCTAGAACTAATGATGTATGTGATAATCTTATGCAATATCCAATAGGTCAAAGTCTTAAGGTTCTTGGCATTGGATTATTTGTGAAGAGAGGTTTCTATGGAAATTTCTTTCCAAAACTCTAATTGAACTTTCAGATTGAGGATGGGGTTTGTGATGTGAGAGATACCTTCTAATTGGGAACCCAAATAGATGAAAAATCCTCAAATGTAAGGCCATATTCTTGATTGAATAACCTAAAAGATATCCCATAATAACCTAAGGGATTAATGCTCCTTTTGCTCACAACCAAGGTGGTGAGAAACTCTTTTGTCAAGCTCTCCCATCCAAGGTCATCATGCTCTAAGAAAACAATTTTCACCCAACCTAAGGTTCTAAGACAACCTCTAATATCATTCTCAATTCCTAGAGACTCTAGAGTAAGGGCAGAGAAGAGATGGTTTGGTTCTACGGTTTTATCTTTAAGAATGCCATACCTTTGTCTTTCCTCTTTGAATATAATCTTGTGTCTTCTCTTTGGTGGTTCTTCTTGTTGAGAAGGGGAAGCAATTCCTTTACCTTTCTCAGCTCTTGAAGCTTTTCTCTTGTGTTCTTTAGGCGCCATTAATTTTTAATGAAGAAATAGATGAAGGAAAGAAGATATTTTAAGATATTTTGTGTGTTTTGAGTGTTTAAGTGTTTAGAATTTGATAAAAAGATGTAAACATTGATATTAGAGGGTATTTATAGTGTTTTGGTTAAAAACTAGTTGTTTATAGCTATCGGAGACAAAATTTACATGTTTTGATTGAGTTCCAGTGGCTAGAAAATTTTAAATCCAGAGGAAAAGTCCGGTCGAACTACTGAGAGTCTGGTGGTGAAATTTGAAAAACAGAGAAAGTTCAATTAGACTAGATAAAGAGTGAATGGAATTTTGGTTTTAGACACAACAATCATAAAATTTTGAAAAATACCAGTCGTATCATAGAGGGTAGTCATACTTTTACGAAAGATTTGAAATCAGGAGTTTTCAAATAAGTGCGATCGGATTTTTAGTTGGTCAGATAAGAAAATATCTAAAAGTCAAGATTTTTAGGAAAGATTGCGTGTTTTTAATTGAAAGTTCCAAAGTTTGAACAAAAATAGTCATTAATAGGAAATTTAGATCAAGTAAAATATGTTTTCAAGAAATTTCAAGTTCTATAATAAGGTGTTCTCATCCATCATTCCTAAATGTTGTTTTATAAAGTTCAATCTTTCTTCATTTAAGGGTTTTGTAAAGATATCAGTTAGTTGGTTTTATGTATCTATGAATTCTAAGATAATATTTTGGTTTTGAACATTGTCTCTTAAGAAATGGTGCCTAATATCTATATGTTTTGACCTAGAATGTTGAATTGGATTTTTAAATAGATTTCTGGCACTTGTGTTATCGCATTTAATAAGAATGTGTTCAAAGGTTTTTCCATAATCAAGCAATTATTATTTCATCCAAAGTACTTGTGTACAACAAAAACATACAACAACATATTCAACTTCTATGGTAGATAGAGCAAAAGACACTTGTTTCTTGCTAAACTAAGAAACTAGGCATTCACAAAGAAAATGACATGCTCCGATCGTGCTTTTCCTATCCAAAAGACTATCGGCATAATCCGTATTCGAAAAGCCTAAAATGTCAAATGATGTATTTCTAGAATACCAAAGTCCTAAATGCAATGTGACATTCAAGTATTTCAAAATTCTTTTAGTGGCATTCAAATGTGATTCCCTAGGGCACATTTGAAATATAGTACACAAACATACACTATACATTATATTGGGTCTAGAAGCAGTTAAGTAAAGTAGTAATCCAATGATACCTCCATATTTCTTCTCATCTACTACCTTACCACTTTCATCTTTGTCAAAATTTAAGAATGTGCTCATGGGAGTCTTGCTAATTTTGCATCCATCAATTCCAAATTTCTTGAGGAGTTCCTTTGTGTACTTGGATTGATTGATGAAGATTTCATCCTTGCATTGCTTGATTTGTAGTCCAAGGAAGAATTTTAGTTCACTCATCATACTTATTTCAAATTGTTTAGTCATATAAGAAGTAGATTCCTTGCACAAATATTCATTAGTGACACCAAATATAATGTCATCAACATATATTTAAACAATGAAAATGTTATGAATTTTATTTTTAACAAAAAGAGTTATTTTGAAAAACTATTTTGAAGCAAATATGTACTAAGTCTATCATACCAAGCTCTTGGAGCTTGTTTCAATCCATATAGTGATTTGGTAAGTTTAAAAATATGATTTGAAAATTTATAATTTTCAAAATCGGGAGGTTGTTTAACATAAACTTCCTTATTAATAAACCCATTTAGAAATGCACTTTTAACATCCATTTGAAAAAGTTTAAAATTCATGTGACACGCAAATGCAAGTAATATCCTAATAGCTTTTAATCTAGTAACGGGGGCAAATGTCTCATCATAGTCATTGCCTTCCTCTTGGTTATAGTCTTTGGCTACCAATCTAGCTTTGTTTCTAGTAATGAGACCATTTTCATCAAGCATATTCCTATATACCCTTTACATCCTATAATTAGATGGTCTTTAGGTCTAGGAACAAGTTCCCATACATTATTTCTCTCAAATTGGTTGAGTTCATCTTGCATTGCATTCACCCAACATTCATCACTAAGAGCCTCCTCAATGGTCCTTGGCTCAATTTGAGAAACATGTACTATCTTTATCAAAATTTACCTTAGGGAGACTATTAACTAGTTCTTCCTTACTAATGCATTGTAAATAGTCCATACTAGCATGTCTAGTCTTATATTTCATAACCAAGTATCGTTACTAGTGGTAAATGTAGACTCTTAATTTTTTATCAAGTCCAGTCCAAAGATTTTAAAACGGTATGAAATAATTTTTGTGGTATTTATTATTTATTTATTTTAATATTTATTTCAATAATATAATATTTATTTATTTTTATTTTTTATTTATAATATTTATAATATTTATCATTTATTTTTAATAATAATATTTATTTTTAATAAAAAAATAAAATAAAAAGTAAAAAAATAAAAAACGGATAGATCGACAAGCGACGCGCGTCAAGCAGCAATTGGCTGCTGGCAGCCAATTCACCGCAAGCCAAGCCTGCAGCAAATTGCTGCCCCGCAGCAATTCTCGCCAGCACAATTTCGCCCAGCAGCAGCACACCCATTTCGCCGAATCATACCCTCAGCAACGACACCCAGTACGTAGTCTCGCACACCAGCAGCGCCCAACACACCAAACTCGCTCAGGCCCGCCAGCAGTTTTTTCCACGAAACCTTGTTTCTCTTGGTTTTAATTTTATTTCCTTATTAATTTTATTTTTCTTAAGCAATTAGTATTAGGTTTTATTTTTTCTTATAAATAGGACAACCAAAAACACACAAAGGGGAGGAAATTGAGGATTGACGGACTGGAGGAATTATTTAGGAGGAGAAAAAAAATTATTCACAGACTCTGGACTTGGGACTTTTTCTTTTCTTGGGGGAAAAACAAAAAAGGGAGGCAGTAGCTAGATTTTTGAGACTTTTGCCTTACGACTGAGATTTTTATTTTTATTTTAGGCAGAGACACCAGTGACTCTTACCAATTATTCAAACTTCTTGAATTTTTTTTTTAAAAAACTAAGGACTTTTGGAATTTTACTTCGGGACCTTTTTGATTATTTGAGGATTTTGAGATTTTCAAGTGATAGAGAGCAAGAAAAAGAATAGCAAGCATCAAGCACCAACAAGGCAGTAGCTGAAGAAATTTAACAAGGCAGTGAGCATATTGTCTTGTCCTCAATTCAACCAAGATTTACAAACTTAAATATTGGTGGAACCTACAACGGAGGTTTGAATCTTTTATTTAAATTGTTTTTAAAATTACAATAATTCGATTGCTATTTTTCAATTGTTTTATTTTCATTTTTGTTTCATTGTCTTATTTAAATTATTTAAATTATTCTTTAAACCCTCAAATATCATAGTAACAAAAATATATTTTAAAACCCTCAAACCTTAATTTTCAACACCAAAACCTATAACCCTAAAACCCAGTTTTCAAAATCTTCCAGGGCACGACTCCCGACCCCACAGGGGGTGCTGCCTCCTTGACCCTCGCCCGCTAACCGGTTATTAGAACCGTCGTATGAGCTCATCGAAGGTCAATATTTATTTGTGTATTATAAGTCTTTGTATTTAACTTCCTTTATTTAAAATCCTAATTTAGTTATTAAAATTCTAAAAAGCCTTAATTTAAGATGTAAATTCTAAATTTATATATTTATTGCTTTATTTAATTTTAGATTTGATTATGTAGTTTATTATATGTTTTTATGATTGATTTATTTAATTTTGATGTTTGGTTTATTTAATTTATCATGGATGAATATTTTTTCAATTATTATTTTTTTATTAAAATTATAAGAGATATGTTTTCATGATTGGGTACCTTATTAATTAATTTTGATGTAATTTAAATTATTTTTATATTTTGAAAATAATGTAAAGGACATGTTTTCACCTTTTGGTGGGTGTTCTATTTAGTTTTAAACATTGGACAATGTAAGGACATATTTCCATCCTCGGATGGGTGTCCATTTATTTATTTTGTTTAAATATCACTTTGATTTAAATATAATGATGCTTTATTTTAATTATTGCTTGTAGTATGAATAATATCATTATATTTAAGAATTTTATAATATTAAGACTTGAAAAGGAGGCCGGTTCCAATGAATCAGGCATTGTGAGGGTACTGGGCCATTTCTCACCTTCCCCACACGTACCCAACTTTTCGAACCCATTAGGGGGTTGAAAATTCCTTAGGAATCGAGTCATCCGCCCCTTTCTTTTTTCCGAACCATCATCATGATAAATCTATTAATTTCACTTTAATTCAATAGAGCATAAAAGCTATTTTATTTGAAATTCAATAGATTAAAGCCTAATGAATGGGAGTTATCATGGACCGACTTCTATGTTTGAAAATGCAACTATTGGTTAAACCGTCCGAGGAAGCTTTTCGAAAATAAAATATCCCATGTTGGTATTTTGTTGACCATATACCTAGGAAAAGAGACTCGCCATTCGTGCGTGGAAGTTATAAGGTTGGAAGGGACATCCTAATTATCTTTCTTTTCTTGTTGTTTGTGCATACATGCATACACACATTGCATTACATAGCATTGATCATTTCTAGCTCACAGACCTAGAGTATGACAATTCAAGAGCATACAACGATACCACCTACAATATTGATTTTGATTCAAGTGCTTCATTGGAAGGATGGATGCAAACCAGCTAAGGGACATAGTCGATGAAGTTGTCAAAGCTAGGATATCTGAGCTACGAGATCAATTGGTTGAAATTATGAAGACCCAGTTGATTGAAATTCTGGAGATCATCAACAATACTAATGAGGCATCTCCCATTGACATAAGAAAGAAGGGAAAGGTAGCATCAACAGGGAACATGTTCACTAATAGAGATCGAATGAAAAATGAGAGATTAATCCCTATTCTATAAGATAAGCTGAACCATGTGCTGTCTAAGTGGAGCAATAAGGGCGGCTATGACCTTATTGGGCAAAGTCAACGGGAAAGAGGATGTGTTGAGAAAAATGCAACAACTGAAGCAGCAAAGAAGCATAAATTTTTAGACTTAAGGGAGCCTTTGTCAAAGATGTTAGAAAATCTAATAAAGATGGATTTGCTACAACCATTGGCACCTCGGCCTCTACACAAGCCTCTACCACTAAATTTTGGTGCCAAAGTCTTCTGTCAATTTCATCAAGTGCAAGGGAATGAGACAGATAAATATGTTCGATTAAGGCATGAAATCTAAGATTTAATTGATAGTGGAAAGCTGCCTGAGCCTGATAAGTCCAACACTAAGAATAATCCTCTACCTAAATTTGGAAGGGCACCATCACTTACAACCTTCATGAAGAGTTTTATCTTGTCATCATGTGATGATATGGATAGAGAAGCTGCTAAAGATGATGTACTACTAAGAAAGCTTAGACTAACTGTGGATGATGAAACAATGATCCTTGATGGTGAAAAATCCTTGCCTATGATATGTCTAAATAAATGAATTATCTTCGACTCCCACTCAACAAAATTCCCTTAGCATGAAGTGTTACCCTTTTTATTCTACTTTCTTTAATATTTAATTAGAATAATTATGTTTTTCAAATTTAAAGTTGTTTGAATAAATTGCATTTATCAAATTTTTGTTGGTCTTTGTTCCTTTTGGTGCTCAGCCAATGACGAGTCTAGCTTGATAATTCATGAATTAGTATATCTATGCATTATAATTTGAATGACTTTACTAGATGAGGGAATTGTTCTATAGCACTGAGTTGTGTATGCTTAATTAGAGAAGGCTCCTACATAATGGCCTCTGTCTAGGTCCTAGCCAGTCTTGGAACATGCTTTGACAAACTTTTAAGACGAAATTGAACTCTTCTTATTTAAGGGAGAGATGATCTAGGCATTGTTTAGTTAGCCAACAACTAGTATCCACCCAATTAAATAACAATCCCTAGTTGTCCCTTTGAGCCTTCATAAGATTTCAACCTTCTCTTTATTGACTTATAAGCCCGATAACCTACCCTGAACTATTATGATACTTTTGACAAGCCTTATGATCACTAAGGTGAAGAGGCAAGAAGATCAAAGAAAGGAATGCATAGTCAATACCATAAGCATAGTTGAAGTTCACCTGATATTAGACCTAATATCTCCAATTTATTAAGATGATGTCAGGGTAACAAATGATTTATCACTCTACTCCACTCATCCATAAAAAAAAGAATGAAATGGTGTAAGTGAGATAATTGTTTTGGAGCTAGGACCCAACACTACAAAAAAAAAAAAACAAAAACAAAAACAAGAACAAAAAAATAATAAAAAAATAAAAAGAGAAAGAAAAGAAAAAAAATAGAAAGAAAAATGAGTATTGAGTTTGTGCAAAAGCAAAAGCAAAAGGAAAAGATGAAGATCGTGTTAATCAATTTTATATTTCTTCCAAGGAGATAGAAGAAAATTAGAGTATAGCAAAGATTTCCCCCAACTGCCTATGGCTCCAATAGAAAATCATAGGGTGAAGGTTTGTCAACAGTGTCACATCAGCTCCGATCTCAAAATGGCTTTCATTTAACCCATGTCCCTTATAGACTACATTTCAAGCATATCAAAGACTTGTTGATCTATCTTGGTAGGTAGAGTCTATTAGTAGAGATAGTTTGAATAAGCATGCATATGAGATATACATTATTCAAACTCAATACGACCTTTGACTAAGTAATGTGTATGTGCCTATCTGAAGTACAACAGTTCTTGCTTAAATAGAAATGATTCTCAAGTTTAGTACGGTAACTAGGGTTGTCATGTTATAGATATGTTAGTTTAGAAAATCGAGTCCTGAGGTACAATGATACTGATTTGACAAAGTCAACATTTGATTTTAAAAAAATTGTTTTCTTGTTGTAAAAAGCCTTTAAGTTAAGAGAAATAAGTTGAACAGTCGAACCTCGAAGGACACATTGGAAAAAGTAAATGATTGTTGGCGAGGTTATGAAGAAGCTACCAACTGACATGATGAATCATAGTTTGAAATGGATATATCTCTGCTGCTTAGGCCTCACCACTCATGTTTTCAACATCTTAAAGATAAAAGCCATAAATGCAAAGCTTTCTGTCATTCCAATGCAAGACTTGAATAGGCTCTAGAAGGAGTCAATGAGAACACTTCAGATAATCACCTCAGTCTGTGAGTCGACAAAACCACTGTAAGTATTATTCATGCATGTCAAGCATGCATGAGCATATCACATTGCATTTTGTTATCTTGTGTTACCTATTATTTGTCAAAGTGAACAACAAGCACCCTGTGAAGTAAAGAATCAAAAGAAGATATTGAATTAGGGGTATAGAAATCCCATTGCTTGAAGAAGCTCTAGTCATTTTCCAAAAGAAGAAATGCATGCTTGTGCGAAGAACTAGATAGCACAAACATCAATTAAAGCCCGTATAGAAAAATAATGGGTTTGACCCTACACAGAGGGCAAAGTTTCTCCTTTCAATTTTTGAGTTTATGCATGTGTAAAATATTTTCAGACTCACTTTTAATATTTTTTCAAGCGGGGGCAAGGAGAAGATATAAGGGGCCAGCTAAAAAATGGATGAATTTTTTGCAAAAACTGCAAAAGAATGGAATATTAGAACTATCAAAAGAATGAAGATGCAAAAGATAAAAAATTAGTCCAGCTAGAAGAGCTGAAGCCAATATAGGATAAAAGTTCAAAAGGATGAAGAACCAATATAAAGGGTGAAGACCCGAAGTCCAAAGGACGAAGATCCATTTTGAAGGGTGAAGACCTTGCCAAGGATGAAGATCCACTCTGAAGGGTGAAGACCCGATGCCAAGGATGAAGATCCAACTTCAAAGGGTGAAGATCCAAAGTCCAAAGGACGAAGATCCATTTTGAAGGGTGAAGACCCTGCCAAGGATGAAGATCCAACATAAAGGATGAAGATCCAATTTTAAGGTGAAGACCCGATTTCCAAGGATGAAGATCCATTTTCAAGGGTGAAGGCCCGATGCCAAGAATGAAGATCCACTTTTAAGGGTAAAGACCTAATCTTCAAGGATGAAGATCCATTTTGAAGGGTGAAGACCCTGCCAAGGATGAAGATCCACTTTGAAGGGTGAAGACCCGATGCTAAGGATGAAGATACAATTTCAACTGTTGAAGACCCAAAGTCTAAAGGATGAAGATCCATTTTGAAGGGTGAAGACCCTGCCAAGGATGAAGATCCAAGTTAAAAGATGATGATCCACTTTCAAGGGTGAAGACCCGATCTCCAAGGATGAAGATCCATTTTTAAGGGTGAAGACCCGATGCCAAGGATGAAGATCCACTTTCAAGGGTGAAGACCCAATTTCCAATGGTGAAATCCACTTTCAAGGGTGAAGACCCAATTGCCAAGGATGAAGATCCATTTTCAAGGGTGAAGACCCGATGCCAAGGATAAAGATCCAAGGTCCAAGGATGAAGATCCATTTTGAGGGTAAAGACCCACAATCCATTAAAGAATGGAATAGCCGGAGCAGCCAAAATTCTCAACTGATAAAAGGTAAATCAAGTTCAATCTTGGGTCTAAGTACCCCATTCAATCTCGGGTCCAAGTATCCAGTCTCGGGCCAAGTATCCAATTCAGTCTCGGGTCTAAGTACCCAGTCTCGGGTCCAAGTACCCAAATCTTTTTCGAAAACCCATCCTAACCCAAAATTTGCTCAAAGTCATGTTACTTTTCACTCTCTTTAACTGAAAGTCTCAGATCATTCAAGCAGGGGGCAAACTGTAGACCCTTAATTTTTTACTAAGTCTAGTCCAAAAATTTTAAAACTATCCAAAATAATTTTTGTGGTATTTATTATTTATTTTAATAATATAATATTTATTATTTTTTATTTACAATATTTATTTTATTTATTTATATTTATTATTTATTTTTAATAATAATATTTGTTTTTAATAAAAATAAAATAAAAAATAAAAAAATAAAAAATCAAACGGATCGGTGAGCGATGCCCAGCAAGCAGCAATTGGCTGCTGGCAGCCAATTCGCCACAGGCCCAAGTCAGCGGTGAATTGCTACCCCGCAGTAATTCTCGTCAGCGCAATTTTGCCCAGTAGGCAATTTCGCCCAGCAACAGCATGCCTATTTTGCCCAATCGTGCCCCGCAGCAACAATGCCCAGCATGCAGTCTCTCACACCAGCAGTGCCCGGCACACCAAACTCGCTCGAGCCTGCGCGTAATTTTTTCCATGAAACCTTGTTTCTCTCGATTTTAATTTTATTTCATTATCAGTTTTATTTTTCTTAAGTAATTAGTATTAGGTTTTATTTTTTCTTATAAATAGGACGACAAAAAAGACACAAAGGAGAGGAAATTGAGGATTAACGGACTGAAGGAATTATTTAGGGGGAGAAAAAAATTATTCACAGACTCTGGACTTGGGACTTTTTCTTTTCTCTGGGAAAAAACACAAAAAGGGAGGCAGTAGTTTGATTTTTGAGACTTTTGGCTTCGGCTGAGATTTTTATTTTTTTAAGGCAGAGACATTAGTGACTCTTACCAATTATTCAAACTTCTTGAATTTTTTTTTAAAACTAAGGACTTTTGGACTTTTACTTCAGGACCTTTTAGATTATTTGAGGATTTTGAGATTGTTAAGTGACGGAGAGCAAGAAAAAGAATAGCAAGCATCAAGCACCAACAAGGCAGTAGCTGAAGAAATTTAACAAGGCAATGAGCATATTATCTTGTCCTCAATTCAACTAAGATTTACAAGCTTAAATATTAATGGAACTTACAACAGAGGTTTGCAATCTTTTATTTAAATTGTTTTTAAAATTATAATAATTTGATTGCTATTTTTAATTGTTTTATTTTCATTTTTGTTTCATTGTCTTTGTTTCATGGACATGCATTTGCTTCTTGGTTAGTCTCACTTTGATAGTACCCTCATATAGTTCTCAAGAGTTTTCCAAATGCAATGTGCATAAGTGAAGTGTTGGACTCTCCCACCTTCTTCTCTTAATATTGAATTCATCAAGATGGATGCTGCTCTATTATTCTTGAACCGATTTCTCACATTGGCACTTGTCCATTATGATTTAGGAAGAGCAACTTGGACACCATCAACCTCATGAGTAGGAGGTTTCCACTCATATTTAACAAAATCCCAAAGCTCAATTCCTTCACTATCTAGAAACAAAAACATTTTGTGTTTCCAATAGGAATAATCAATTCTATCAAAATAGAGCTAATGAATGAGTTTAGGTTTCCATGTGTAGAGGTGTTTGTTGGTGGAGTGGTTGCCATTTTGGATCAAATTTCACAATTAAGTTTAAGAAATTTACAAGCTCTGATACTAATTGTTGTCCCAAGACAACAACCAAGAAGGGGGGGGGGTGAATTGGTTGATTTTAAAATTGATGGCAAATTCAAAGTTCAAAAATAAGAAATGTAGAAGATGTGGAAGAAGATTGAGTAGAGTATAAAAGAAGGACACAAATATTTATAGTGATTTGGATTTATCTTGATCCTACATCCACTTCCTTAACAACTTGTTAAGGTTCCATTAGCTTTGAGTTTTTGCAAGCTTAACCCTAACTTGGTATTTTCACAAGCTCACACCAAACTTCACAATGGTTTGAGATCAATCCTTACAACCATTACAAGAGTTTTCCTAGGCTCACTCTCATAACCTAAGGGTTTCTAAGCTCATACTAAAACTTTAGATTATGTTTAATGCTCACTGCCAACACTCAATCAATACAAATTTAATTTTGATGCAAAGAAATGAAAGATGTTAAACTTGGCTGTTAAAATCTATATGCTATTTAAAAATGAAGTTACTTAAGGTATTTATAGCCTTTAAGACTTGATATAGCCATTTGGAGTAGGGGCCAATATATTTGATTCTTGTCTTCCACTAAATTGTTTGCCAGAGCATTTTTATGGTCGGACTATACGTGGTCTGGTCAGAATTTCATACGCCTGATCAATATAATTGAAGTCTGGTCAGAATATTTGAAATTTTGACTAATGCTCTTTCAATTGTTGGTCCACGTGGCTTCCACTTATTGAGTGGAGATGCAACAGCTTCTAATTTGAATAATTTTTAAAGAGTTCGGTTGGACTTGCACCTGGTCCGATCTAAACTTTTGTGGTCTATTCAACTTTTGGTCATATAAATGGCCGAAAACTCTACTGGATGATTTTGGATAGTTTTTGCTTTAAAGGTCCGGTCAAAATTTCATAGGGTCTGATCGGACTTCTTTGGAACTCTGAGAAATTGGGAGTACTTCTGGCCATGAATCTCTCTATGTGACTTGCCTATTTTCACAGCCAATAGTCCAATTGGACTGGTTAATGGTCTAGGAGGATCGGAGGTGGTACGATGAGATTTTGAGAGTACTCTCCACCATGAAACCTTCTGTATGATTTCTTCTCATTTAAACATCAAGGGTTCGGTCGGGATTCTCAGTGGTTCGATCGAACTTTTCAAGGTTCCTTCAAAAAATTATCTTCCTGCAAAATGTAACTTAATACAAATGTTAGTTGAATTCAATATAATTGCCTAAGATAAAAAATAGAATAATTGTGCCAAGGTTTTGGCTGACACATTATATACTTATAAAAAATTATACAAAACAATCATGCTATGCAATTCAATCGATTTAGTCTTATGGCAAAACCCTACCTTTAAACTCAGTCTCAAGACCTAGCCCTGCTCAAGTCTATCAGGACCTAGTCTTATGGACTTCTATCACCTGCGCGGTACATTTCAACTGCGCTAAGCCCGAAAGCCTAGTGGTAATACTTTGATAATATAAAATATTTTAATATCAATGCAAGCTTTCATGTTACACCACATATCTTACTACCAACTCAAGCAACATTTATTATCATATTCTTTATTTTATTAAATAATTAGACCCTACTACTATGTAAAATTCATTACTCATTCATTAACTTATAATAAATAAGCACATGTCACAAACACACACATTGCCCCCAACAAGTCCCTACACAATATCCAAGTTCTAGAAATATTGAATTGGCCTATCGCGACTTAAGTGCCACATACCACTCGAAGGCACACCTCCTATTGACACCGAAGATCTAAGTGTCATTTACCACCCGATGGCGCGTCACCTATTGACACTAATGTGTCTCGGCCGAAGGTATAATAATAAATGTGACATTAGTGTATCTTGCCCATCGGCATAATAAACGTCATGATGTATCGTTGGCATGCCAACTTGGCAATACCAATATCAAACTTTCTGAAACAAGTAATTGTGTAGGGCTAACAAATACACAGTATCTCATTACATTTTCATATCCTCTTTTCATGTTGTCAGTTTTCCATAATTTTTCACATTCCACATCCATTTTCAAATTCTTATTGTAGACCCTTAATGTTTGACCCAGTCCAGTCCGATATTTTTTAAAAATCTAAAATAATTTTTGTAGTATTTTAAATAATATTTATTACTTATAGTATTTATTTTTAATTAAAATAAAAATATAAAAAAGAAGAAAAGATAAAAAATAAATTAAAAATAAAAATCGGTGACGGAAGAATTGGCAATGAAAATTTCTCGTCGCTGGCGATGAATTGGCCACAAGCATAGCCATAGGCCAATTCGCCGCAAGAATTGGCTGGCCTACACCCGCAACAATTTTTTCGCTCGAAATAATTTTTTTGCCAATGCACTTTCGCATGCCCGGCCCGCGCGTGATTTTGCCAAAACCCTATTCTACTTGGTTTTTAATTTTGTTTCCTAAAAGGTTTTTATTTCCTTAGCCAATAAGTATTAGGTTTTTATTTTTTTCCTATAAATACCACATTAAAACACACAGAAAAGGGACTTTGATCTTTTAAAAAGGGATTTGGAATTTTGGAGGACTTTAGAGCTCGAAGTTGTTGAAATTCTTTTGGTAGTTTATTCATTATCTCAAGCTTGAAGAATCAAGAGGCAACAAACAATATACAACCCACCAAGGGCAGCCCACACTGTCTTTGCTATTGTTCAATCAGAATTCAAATTGTGGTGGAACAAACAATGGAGGTTTGATTTTTCATTGACTTATTTATATTCACAGTAGCTTCATCATTCAAATTGACCAAATTCTTAAACATATAATAGATGATGTTTTTTTTATCAATTATTTTGTTTACCATCTAAACTCTATTTAAAACCCTAAAAAGTGTTTTCTTCAAAACCCTAAAAACCTTAATACCCGTAAAACTAACTTTTGAAATTTAAAACCCTAATTACACTTTTCTAAAACCACAAAATAATAATCTATTTTCTTAAAACCCTAACCAAATCTATTTTTCTAAGATTTACAGTAGCTTGTTTCTTCCAATTTTGAAACCCTATTTTCTAAATCTTAAACTCTAAAATCTTAATTTTCAACACCAAAACCTATAACCATAAAAGCCAATTTTCAAAATCTTCTGGGGCACGGCCCCCGACCCTATAAGGGGCATTGCCCCCTTGACCCCTCCTGCTAACCGGCTAGCAGGACCACCGTATGGGCTCTTCAAAGGGGTCAATATTTATTTGTGTATTATAATTCTTTATGTTTAACTTTCTTTATTATGATTATTCAAAATACAGTAGCTTTATTCAAAATACAAACCTAAACCCTAATTTATTCAAACCATAAATCTTAATTAATTCTATTTTCCAAATCATCACAATAGCTTGTTCCTTTCAAATATCTAAAAATTTTATTTTATTTTTATAAGCTTCAATCTTATTTACTTAAACCCTAAAGTTATATACTTACTATTTTGTTTAAATTAGTTGAATGATTTATTTATGATGAATGGTTATTTACTTTTATTGATTTATTTTGATTTCAAAATTTTGTAAGAGGTATGTTTCCATATGTTGGGTACCTCATGTATTAAGCATCATATAATTTAAACTGGTTTTATATTTTGGACCAATGTAAAGGACATTATTTCACTTTTCGGTGGGTGTCCTATATAGTTTTAGACATGGATAATGTAAGAATATGTTTCCATCCTTAGATGGGTGTCCATTTATTTCTTTTGTTTGGACATTGCTTTGATTTTAATATAATGATGTTTTATTTTAATTGTTGTATGTAGTATGGATAATATTGTTATAGTTAAGAATTTTATAATAGTAAGACCTGCAAAGGAGGCCGGTTCCAATAAACCGGGCATTGTGGGAATGCTGGGCCATTTCTCACCTTCCCCATACGTACCCAACTTTTTGAACCCATTAGGGGGTTGGGGATTCCTTAGGAATTGAGTTATCCACCCCTTTCTTTTTCCTGGCCCATCCGGGCGACGACTCCATTTTCTCCGGGCTTAGGTCTGTGTTCTCTAAGGCCCTGAGCCTAAATAGTGCCGAAGTCGCAAGAACCATTCCACCGGAAGTGGGGGCAAAAATCCCCGCTCACAGTGGCGACTCCACTGGGGATAAGAGAAGTTTATTCTGTTGGTCTTTATATTATTCTATTCTTTCTTATCATGATATTATCTATTGCATCATATTAGAATGCATTGTGTGCGTGAGTTAGGACGCCTGTATTACTCGTGTTGTGTTATGTAAGGGATATCATACTTTCACTCAAGATATGAAGATCGAGCATGGCATAACCACTCATAGCCTTGTACCTTTTAGTTATATACTTGCTATGGGGACCTAAGCCTTATCAACCCAAAGGCTAAAGCTCATGTAATTGGCCTAGTTATTTTCCTTAGGTTTTTACCCCAAATGCTTGTTGTTTAGCTATGGTTAATTTATCTTGGCTTAAATCATAACTTATTTGATTTGTTCTTTTTCTAATATGACCTAAGTACATTTGTAAGCTCAAAATAAAATTTTCTTTAAAGTCCAAAAGACCAAAGCTATTTTTAAAACTTTTCAAGATGGTCTTTGGATATAAAACTTTTCTAAAAACAAATCAAAAATTCTTTTACAAAGTAAAAAATCCATTTTTTCTAAAAATCTTTTTATTATGGTTTTTTTCAGATAAAATTATTTTTGCATTTCATCCAACCTTTTCTTACAAAGAGGTTACAAATATTTAGGTCAATTATGTAAAAATACCAAAAATCAATTGTGAGCCTAGTTTATACTAAGAATTATTAATCATGAGCTTGTTTTTGGCATGAATCATTATTTACTTTTTCTAAGTGAGAAATCTATTTATAATGAACCTCTTAATTTAGTTTTAATCCAATATAATAAAAGCTGCTTTAGTTGATTGGATGAATTAAAGCCTAATTAATGGGAATTATCATGAACTGATTTCCATTTTTGAATATAACTATTGGTTAAAACGTCCGAAAGAAATATTCGAAAACAAGATACCCCATGTTGGTATTTTGTTAACCATATACCTAAGAAAAGAGACTCGCCATTTGTGTATGGAAGTTATAAGGTTGGAAGGGACATTCTACTTATCTTTGTCTATTGTTTGTGCATAAATTCATACATGCATACATACATTTTCATTTCATATCATTGATCCTTTCTGGCTCACAATCCTGGATTACGACAATTCAAAAGCTTACGACAATCCTACCTATGCCGGAGATGAAGAATCTAGCAACAACTCAATCACTTTCTCACCAAAAGCAATGGAGCCCGAACAAATTCAAAGAATGGTGGATGACGCCCTCAATGCCAAGTTGGAAGAAATAAAAGAGGCTCTGGCTGAGACCATAAAGAATCAATTGGCTGCAATTTTAGGGAATAATGCCAAAGCATCTGCTAGCACTAAGAAGCCAAAGGACAAAGAGAAGGCTAAGGTTGGTGAAGTGGCTTTTGATGATGACAAGGTAGTCGTTGATGATGATGATGACTAGGCTCAATACTTCCAAGATCCTCAAGATAAAAAGAAGGAGCCAAAGGTTGTTGAGAAGACAACTTTTGAAAAGACTAAAAATTCTGATGTTGAGAAGATGATTGCTGATTTAGAAAAGAAATTTGAGAAGTAGTTGAAAACCAAAGAGATGTCCGAGATTAACAAACTGTTTGAACAAGATGAGGAGGTCTCTTACATGCTTAAGATGCCTTCTTTCACTAGGTACAATGGTATTGGAAACCCTCATCTCCATGTGAAGTAGTATATCACTGCTATACAGTCTGCCCGGCCTACTAAGGCTCAAACTCTAAGGTACTTCATGCTCTCATTGGATCCTATTATCCAAAATTGGTTTAATACCTTAGATGATGGCACTCAAAAGAGTTGGGATCTGCTATACAAGGCCTTCATCCAACAATATGGATACAATGCTGAATTAGAAGTTACTCTAATGGAGGTGGAGACCATTAGACAAAGGCCAAATGAGAATTTTGTGAAGTATGTGAAAAGGTGGAGGAATAAGGCTTCATTGCTCAAGAAGAGGCCCGATGAATCTAATCAAATAAGGATGATTGTGAGAGAGGTATTGCCTAGTCTTCATGAAAGGATGTCTCATACACTCATCTGGGATTTTAAAGATCTCCTCCAAGCTGGTCTACAAATTGAAGAGTGGAAAAGGGAGAAGAACCATTTTTCTGCAAAACAAAATTATCAGCCTAACAATCAAAGTATACAAAAGGAAGCTGATGTCAATACAACTGGTCGAGCAAATAGAAGGCAGTTTTCAGATCTGGGGAAGCCTTTGTCTTGGATTTTCAACAAGCTACAAAAGGACGGACTATTACAACCATTGATTCCTCGTCCTTTGCCAAATCCTTTACCCCCAAAATTTGATACTAAGGCTTTTTATCAATTTCATCAGACTCAAGGACATGAGACCGATAGATGTACCTGATTGAAGCATGAGATCCAATATCTAATCGACAGTGGTAAGCTGCCTGAGCCGGATAAGCCTAATACCAAAAGTAATCCTTTGCCTAGGTTTAACAGAGTGCCACCACCAGCAACCTTCATGGTAGGAAAAGGATTTGAGGAAGATTTTATCTTATCCTCTTTTCAAGATGGAAGTATTAAAGATGTGGAATGAGGAGAAATTTTATTTAACAAACTTCTCTTAGCTTGGAGTGTTGCTCTATTTATTTTGCTTTCTTTAATATTCAATTGGAACAATTTTGTCTTTCAAACTTAAAGTTGCTTGAAATAAATTACTTTCATCAAAATTTTTGTTGGTCTTTGTTCATTTTGGTACTCAACCAATGAGGAATCTAGCTTGATGATTCATGAATTAATATATTTATGCATCATGAATCAAATGACTTTACTAGGTGAGGGAATTACTCTATAGCATTGAGTTGTGTATGCTTACTTAGATAGGGCTCCTACATAATGACCTTTGTCTAGGTCATAGTCAGTCTTAGAACATGCTTTGATAAATTTTCGAGGTGAAATTGAACTTTGCTTATTTAAGAGAGAAATGATCTAGGCATTGTTTGGTTAGCCAATAAATAGTATCCACCCAATTAAATATCAATCCCTAGTTGTCCCTTTGAGCCTTCATAAAATTTTAACTTTCTTTTCATTTGCTTACAAACCTTAATAATGTACCCTGAGCTGTTGTGATACTTATGACAAGTCTTATGATCACTAAGGCGAAGAGGCAAGAAGATCAAAGAGAGGAATACATAGCCAAAATTGTAAGGATAGTTGATGTTATCAAGACCATAATGGTAGTTGAATTTTACCTAATATCTCCAATCTATCAAGATAACATCAGAGTAACAAATGATTTATCCCTGTTAAAGAAGATTTATGTCACTCCACTCATCATTAGAAACCCAAGTTGGTACAAACAAGACGACTCTTTTAGAGCTAGAACAAAAAAAAGAAGAAGAAAAGAATAAAAAAGAAGAAAGAAAGAGAAAAAAAAAGAAAAAAAGAAAAAGAAAAGAAAATAAAACCCAAAACGGTTCAGAAAGCCAACCAAAATCTCTTTTACCTAAAGCATCAAAAGACTTACATAAGGACATTTTCACTTGAATTGGTCCAATCCAATCAAAGATTCAATCAAAATCAGAGAAAAAAGGAGAAAGATCACCCAGTTCTCGAAAGTCATGTACTTGACAGTCCTACAGAAAAGAAGGAAAAAACGATAAAATGCTTAAAGAAAAGAAGGAGTAATATAAGAAAGAGAAAGAAAAGGGAAAAGAATAAAGAAAACAAATGTGGGTATCGTCCTTTTTATAAGGAAAAAGACAGTCCCGATTAAGATCCAGATTAACGTCAAGGAGAAAGAAGAATGTTCAAAGCTCTATCTTTTCATGCTCCCAACTGTCTAAAGTTCCAACAAGTAGTTTGTAGTGTGAATGTTTGTCCATTGTGTCACATAAGCTCTAATCTCAAAATGGCTTTCACTTAAACCCGTGTCCCTTATAAACCCCATTTCAATCCTATCAAAGACCCGTTGATCTCACTTGGTAGGTAGAGTCAATTAGTGGAGATAGTTTGAATATGCATGCATATGAGATAGAAAATATTCAAACTCCATAAGACCTTTGACCAAGTAATGTATATGTGCCTATCTAAAGTGCAACAATTCTTATTTAAATGGAAATGTTTCCCGAGTTTAGTATGTGCAAATCCTTAATTTTTGACCCATTCAAATTCGATAGTCTAAAATAATTTTTGTTGTATTTTATTTATTTTAATAATATTTTACTAACTAATAATATTTAATAGTTATTTTTAATAAAAATAAAAGAATAAAAAATATATAAAAAATAAAAACATAAAAAAAATTGGACGAATCGGCGAGCGACGCACTACAGTGCCACTCGGCAGCACATTTCGCAGCAGAAATTGTCTGCGGCGAATTGGGCACTGCCCAATTCGCCGTAGATAGTATTCTTGTAGCCAGTTCTGCAATGAATTGGCTTGCTAGTTAGCCCGCCGTGCCCGTTTTTGCAAGCGTAATTTTTGCCAGCATAGCTCGTAGGTCCGACAGCCCGCGCGCTGCCGAGTTTTTAACCAAATCTTGTTTTACCTAGTTTTCTAATTTTTCCTAAACAATTGGTATTTTCTTATTAAAATAGGATTAGGATTCTTTATTTTTCTATAAATACTAGCATTAAACACACGGATGGGAAGAGGAAAAAAAAACCTAGAGGACAGCAATCAAAGAACTTTAAGGGATATTGAAAACAACAAAGCAGAAAGAGCAAAAAAAAAAAAAAAGAAGCAACAAGTATCAATCATCAATCATCAATCCATCAAAGGTAGCAATGCTGCCTTTATTTATTGTTCATCCAGAAGTCAATTGTGGAGGAACCTTCAACGCAGGTTTTGTGTCTTAATCTTAAATTTGCTTAAACATTCAATTGTTATATCATTTTTGTTCTTACTGGTTTTTCGTTTGTTTATTTTTGTTATCACTTTGATTCAATAGTATAAATTGATAAACCCTAATTATATATTCTTTTCATTATTATTTCATCCAATAGCTCAAAAATTCAGAGAATTCCAAAACCCCAAACTATCTTCTTAATTCTCTAAACCCTAATCTTCTTTATAGTTTCTACAAACTTTAATCTTAATTATTTTTATAAAACTCTAAACTGTTTTCTTAGATCGAATATGTTTTCCAAAATATATAAAACCCTAAACTATCTTATTAATTCTCAAAATGCTAACCCTAGTGTCTTAAATCCTTAATTTTTCTAAAACCCCAAAATAGCTTATCAATTATCAAAACCCTAAACTTTTTTCTTAAATTCTAAAATTCAAAGTTGCTTTATTGAATCCTAATTTGTTTTCCAAATATCCAGTAACCCTAAAAATGAACTTTCAAACCTTAGATCCCAAATTCTTTAGTTCTTCTTCCAGAACCATAAATTATTCTTCAAACAAACCCTAAAGTGCTTTGCTTTTCAAAAAAAACCCTAAAGCCTTATTTCCTCAAACCCTAATTCTTAAAACATCAAAATTTTATGACAAGTTCATCAACACCTAAAGCCCTAATCTAGTGAACCTAAAACCCAATATTTAAAATTATAAACCCTAATGCCTTAAGGTTCTAAAACTCTAATTTCATGATGTTTGCTTAAAACCCTAACTAAACCTACTTTTTTAAATCACAGTAATATTATTTTCATAAAAACATCCAAAACCTTAAATCTTTTAAAACATCCAGTAGCTATGTTATTACCTTAAAATATTTCTCAACAAATTAAACCAGTCTATGCAAAACCCTAGTTATTGAATATAAAACTCTAGAAACCCTAATTAATGCATGAATCCCTAAAGTTAATATATTTACTATTTTATTTAAATTGGATGAATGTTTATTATATATTTTGGTTACTGTTTGATGTCTTTGATGAATGATTTATTTATGATGAATGATTATTTAATTTTATTGATTTATTTTGATTTTCAAATATTGTAAGAGGTATGTTTCCACTTTGTGGGTACCTCATTAATTAAATTTTATGTAATTTAAATTGCTTCTATATTTTGGACCAATGTAAAGGACATGTTTCTACCTTTCGATGGGTTTCCTATTTAGTTTTAGACATGGACGATGTAAGGACATGTTTCCATCCTCGGATGGGTGTCCATTTATTTGTTTTGTTTGGACATTGATTTGATTTTAATATAATGATGCTTTATTTTAATTGTTGCATGTAATATGGATAATATTATTATACTTAAGAATTTTATAATATTAAAACTTGCAAAGGAGGTTGGTTCCAATGAACCGGGCGTTGTGGGGGTGCTGGGCCATTTCTCACATTCCCTATACATACCCAACTTTTTGAACCCATTAGGGGGTTGGGGATTCCTTAGGAATCGAGTCATTCACCCCTTTCTTTTTCCCGGCTCGTCCGGGTGACAACTCCATTTTCTCTTGGCTTAGGCCCGTGATCTTTAAGGCCTCGAGCCTAAACAGTGCCGAAGTCGCAAGACCCATTCCACCGGGAGTGGGGGTAAAAATCCCCGCTCACAGTGGCTACTCCATTGGGGATAAGAGAAGTTAATTCCATTGGTCTTTATATTATTCTATTCTTTCTTATAATAATATTATCCATTGCGTCATATTAGATTGCATCTTGTGCGTGAGTTAGGACACCCGTGTTACCCGTGTTATGTTATGTAAGGGATACCATACTTTCACTCAAGGTATAGAGATCGAGCATGGCATAACCACTCATAGCCTTGTACGTATTGGTATATACTTGCTATGGGAACCTAAGCCTTTTCAACCCAAAGACTAAAGTTCAAGTAATTGGTCTAGTTACTTTCCTTAGGTTTTACCCCAAATACTTGTTGTTTGACTATGGTTAATTTGTCTTGGCTTAAATCATGGCTTATTTGGTTTGTTCTTTTTCTAATATGACCTAAATACATTGTGAGCTCAAAATAAATTTTTCTTTAAAATCCAAAAGACCAAAGCTATTTTCAAAACTTTTTAAGATGGTCTTTGGACATAAAACTTTTTCTAAAACTAAATCAAAAAATTCTTTTCTCAAGACTCAAATACAAAGCCCAAAATTTATTTTTTTCTAAAATCTTTTTACAATGGGCTTAGAAATAAAATTATTTTCATCCAACCTTTTCCTACAAAGAGCTTACAAATTATTTAGGTCAATTATGGAAATACCAAAAATCAATTGTGAGCCTCGTTTATACTAAGAATTATTAATCATGAGCTTGTTTTTGGCATGAATCATTATTTACTTTTTCTAAGTGAGAAATCTATCTATAATGAACCTCTTAATTTAGTTTTAATCCAATATAGCATAAAAGCTGCTTTAGTTGATTGGATGGATTAAAACCTAATTAATGGGAATTATCATGAACTGATTTCCATTTTTGAATATAACTATTGGTTGAAACGTCTGAAGGAAATATTCAAAAATAAGATACCCCATGTTGGTATTTTGTTAACCATATACCTAAGAAAAGAGACTCGCCATTTGTGTATGGAAGTTATAAGGTTGGAAGGGACATTCTACTTATCTTTGTCTATTGTTTGTGCATAAATGCATACATGCATACATACATTTGCATCTCATATCATTGATCCTTTCTGGCTCACAATCCTAAATTACGACAATTCAAAAGCTTACGACAATCTGACCTATGCTGGAAATGAAGAATCTAGCAATGACTCAATCTCTTTTTCACCCAAAGCAATAGAGCCTGAACAAATTCAAAGAATGGTGGATGACACCCTCAATGCCAAGATGGAAGAAATAAAAGAGGCCCTAGCTAAGACCATGAAGAATCAATTGGCTGCAATTTTAGAAAATAATGCCAAAGCATCTGCTAGCACTAAGAAGCCAAAGGACAAGGGGAAGGCTAAAGTTGGTGAAGTGGCTTTTGATGATGACAAGGTAGTCCTTGATGATGATGATGACTGGGCTCAATACTTCCAAGATCCTTAAGACAAAAAGGAGCCAAAGGTTGTTGAGAAGACACTTATTAAAAAGACCGAGACATCTGATGTTCAGAAGATGATTGCTAATTTAGAAAAGAAATTTGAGAAGCTGAAAACCGAAGAGATGTTCGAGATCGACAAACTGTTTGAACAAGATGAGGAGGTCCCTTATAAGTTCAAGATGCCTTCCTTTGCTAAATACAATGGTACTGGAAACCCTCATCTCCATGTGAAGCAGTACATCACTGCTATGCAATCTGCCCGAGCTACTAAAGCTCAAACTCTAAGATATTTCATGCTCTCATTGGACCCTATTGTCCAAAATTGGTTTAACACCTTAGAGGAAAGTACTCAAAAAGATTGAAACATGTTATATAAGGCTTTCATTCAGCAATATGGGTATAATGTTGAGTTGGAAGTTACCCTAATGGAGGTTGAGTCCATTAGACAAAGACCAAATAAGAATTTTGTGGACTATGTGGAAAGATGGAGAAATAAGGCTGCACTTCTCAAGAAGAGGCCCGATGAATCTGATCAAATAAGGACGACTGTGAGAGGGGTGTTGCCTAGTCTTCGTGAAAGGATGTCTCATACACTCATCTGTGATTTCAAAGATCTTCTCCAAGCTGGTATGCAAATTGAAGAATGGGAAAGGGAGAAGAGCCGCTTTTAGGCAAGAAGGAATGAGAAAGGAAATTATCAGCCTAGCAATCAAAGTACACAAAAGGAAGCTGATGTTAATACCACTAGTCAAGGAGGAATGAGGCAGTTTTTAGAATTAGGGAAGCCGCTGTCTTGGGTTCTCAATAAGCTATAAAAAAAGGGATTGCTACAACCTTGACTTCTCGTTCTATGCTTAATCCTCTTCCGCCTAACTTTGATACTAATACATTTTGCCAATTCCATCAAAGGCCTGGACACGAAATGGACAATTGTATGAAGTTGAGGCATAAGATCCAGAATTTAATCGACAGTGGTAGGCTACCTGAGCCAGACAAGCCCAATACCAAGAATAATCCTTTGCCTAAATTTGGAAGAGTGCCACCACCAGCAACCTTCATGGTAGGAAAAAGGATTGAAAGAAGATTTTGTTTTATCATCCTTTCAAGATGGAAATATTGAAGATGTGAAAGGAAAAGAAGCTTAACTCAACAAACTTTCCTTAGTTTGAATGTTGCTTTTCAATTTTACTTTCTTTAATATTTAATTGGAACAATCGTGTTTTTCAAATTTAAATTTGTTTGAATAAATTACTTTCATCAAAATTTTTGTTGGTCTTTGTTCATTTTGGTGCTCAACCAATGATGAATCTAGCTTGATATTCATAAATTAATGTATCTAGGCATCATGATTTGAATGACTTTACTAGATGAGGGAATTGCTCTATAACATTGCGTTGTATATGCTTACTTAGAGAGGGCTCCTGCATAATTACCTTTGTCTAGGTCCTAGTCAGTCTTACAACATGCTTTGACAAACTTTCGAGGCAAAATTGAACTTTGCTTATTTAAGAGAGAAATGATCTAGGCATTGTTTGGTTAGCCAACAACTAGTATCCTCCTAATTAAATATCAATCCCTAGTTGTCCCTTTGAGCCTTTATAAATTTTAACTTTCTTTTCATTGGCTTACAAACCTCAACAACCTACCCTGAGCTGTTGTGATACTTTTGACAAGTCTTATGATCACTAAGAAGAAGAGGCAAGAAGATCAAAGAATGGAATGCATAGCCAAAACTGTAAGTATAGTTGATGTTCTCAAGACCATAAGGGTAGTTGAAGTTCACCTAATATCTCTTATCTATCAAGACAATATCAGAGTAACAAATGATTTATCCCTGTTAAAGAAGATTTATGTCACTCCACTAATCCATTATTGGAGACTCAAGTTGGTACAAACAAGATAACTCTTTTAGAGCTAGAACAAAAAAAAAAGAAAAGAAAAGAAGAAAAAGAAAGAAAAAAGAGGAAAAAAGAGGAAAAAAGGAAAAAAAGACAAAAAAAAAAGATAAGAAAGAAAAAAGATAAAACCTAAAAAGGCGGTTTAGAAAGCTAACTGAGTTATCTTTTACCTAAAGCAGCAAAAGGCTTCCATTTGGTTTATAAGGATAGTTTGACTTGAATTGGTCCAACCCAACAAAAGATTTGATGAAAATCAAAGAAAAGGGAGAAAGACCATCCAGTTCTTAAAAGTTCTATACTTGATAGTCCTACAAGAAAGAAGGACAAAATGATAAAAAACTCGAAGAAAGAGAAGAGTAAAGAAAATAAAAAGAAAGAAAAGGGAAAAGAAGAAAAGAAACAAATTTGGGTACCGAACTTTTTGCAAGGGCAAAGACTGTCCTAATCAAGATCCAGATTAACGTCAAGAAGAAAGAAGAATGTTCAAAGCTCTATCTTTTCATGCTCCCAACTATCTAAAGTTCCAACAAGCAGTTTATAGTGTGAAGGTTTGTCCATTGTGTCACATCAGCCCCAATCTCAAAATGGCCTTCACTTAAACCTGTGTCCCTTATAGACCCCATTTTAAGCCTATCAAAGACCTGTTGATCTCTCTTGGTAGGTAGAGTCTATTAGTGGAGATAGTTTGAATAAGCATGCATATGAGATAGACCAAATTCAAACTCAATGAGACCTTTGACTAAGTAATGTGTATGTGCCTATCTGAGGTGCAACAGTTCTTGCTTAAATAGAAATGATTCCTGAGCTTAGTATGGTAACTAGGGTTGTCATGTTATAGATATGTTAATTTGGAAAATCAAGTCCTGAGGTACATTGACATTGATTTGGCAAAGCCAACATTTGATTTCAAAAAAAAAAAATTTAAGCCTTCAAGTTAAGGGAAGTATGTATAATCATTGAACCTCAGAGGACACATTGGGCAAAGTAAATAATTATTGGCAAGGTCATGAAGAAGCTACCAATTGACATACTGAATCATAATTTGAAATGGATGTATTTCTATCACTTGGGGTCTCCATCACTCATATTTTCAATATCCCGAAGATAAAAGTCATAAATGTGAAGCATCCTCTCATTCCAAAGCAAGACTTGAATGGGCATCTGAAAGAAATCTGTGAGAACACTTCTGCTAATCACCTTGGTCTGTGAGTCGACGGAATCACTGCAAGTGTTATTCATGCATATCATGCATACATGAGCATATCATATCACACTTTCTTGTCTTGTATTGCCTATTCTTTGTCAAAGTGAACAACAAACACCCTGTGAAGTAAAGAATCAAAAGAAGATATTGAATCAAGGGGGGCATGGAAAGCCTATTGCTTGAGGAAGCTCCAGTCATTTTGCAAAAGAAGAAATACATGCTTGTCCTAAGAACTAAACAATCTATAAATATCAACCAAAGGCCATGTAAGTGGGGATTTTTGCCCCCACTCCCCGTGGAAAGGTTCTTGAGACTTCGGCACTGTTTAGGCTCGGGGCCTTAGAGAACACGGACCTAAGTCCGGAGAAAATAGAGTCGCCACCCGGACGGGTCGGGAAAAAGAAAGGGGTGGATGACTCGATTCCTAAGGAATCCCCAACCCCCTAATGGGTTCGAAAAGTTGGGTACGTGTGGGGAAGGTGAGAAATGGCCCAGCACCCCCACAATGCCCGGTTCATTGGAACCGGCCTCCTTTATAGGTCTTAAAATTATAAAATTCTTAAATATAACAATATTATCCATACTACACATAATAAAAAGAAAGCATCATTATATTAAAATCAAAGCAATGTCCAAACAAAACAAAACAAGTAAATGGACACCCATCCAAAGATGGAAACGTGTCCTTACATCACATGCCTAGATAGGACACCCACCAAAAGGTGCAAACATGCCCTTTACATAGGTTCTAAAATAGAAAAAGCAAATTAAATTACATGATATTTAACGAATGAGGTACCCACCAAGTGGAAACATACCTCTTACAACATTTGGAAGTCTAAACAAATTGATAAAATAAATAACCATTCACCATAAATAAATCATTCATCAAAGCTATTAATAAAAATATAAAATAAACATCCATCCATGATAAATTAAATAAATCAAGTATTGAAATTAAATAAATTAAAGCATAAGAGATAAATAAAGCATAATCAAGTATAGAATTAAATAAAGCAAATAAAAGTCCAATTATAGCTACTGTGACTTTTTATGGAATTAAAATAGATTGAGGATTTTATGTTTTAAAAGGTTGGTAAGACTCTTTGATTAACTAAATTAAGGTTTGAATGGTGAAATCATGAAACTAGGGTTTTAGACACTTTAAAATACTTTTGATTCATGGTTTTAAATGGTGATTCATTGTATTTTTAAGCTACTGTGTAAAATTAAAGTATTTATGTTTTTATGGTTTTTAATATTTTAAGGGATTAGGGTTTAGAAAAAGTTAGGGTTTAAAGTTTTAAAGGAGGTTAGGATTCATTATTTTTGGTTTTGGATTTGAATTAGGGTTTTAGGAGCTTTGAATTGGAGTTTCGGGTGATGAATTGGGTTTTGGAATTTGGAAATCAATTTGATAATTTTATGAAGTTTTATGAATTTAAACAAACGGATTAAAGTTTTGATAAGTAGAAAAGATGTTTTTTAAAGCCTTTTGAAAGAAACAGAACCTAATTTAAAGTTTTGAAAGAAATAGAATCAAATATTGGTTTTGTTGAAAAATATATTTAATTAAGGTTTTAAGATTTTGAAGAGGTAAAAATAACAATTTTAAGTCTTTTTGGAAAATAAAGTAACGTATTAGTGTTTTTAACTTTGGAAAAACTAAATTAAAGTTCTAAAGTTTTTGATTTAAAAAACAAAATTTCATAGTTTATGCTATTGTGAAAAAATAAAACAAAAAAGAATTTAATACATACCTCCTTTATTGATTCTCCAAAAATAATTCTTCTTGGATGAACAAGAAGAAAGACAGTTGCTGCCTTTGAATTGCTTAAATCGTGTCCTTGCTATTCCAGAAAAAAAAGAAATTGAATTGCTCCTTTTCCTTCACTGATTTGGTTTCAATTTTTTCAAGCTCCTAATTGATTTTCGGCCCCTTTTAATTTCATTGCCTTTGGTCCTTATTTATAGTGGTTTGATATAGTTTATTCCTAATTAGTTACGGAAAGTAATATTAATAAGAAAAGGAAACCAAAACCTAATTGAATTAGGTTTCAACAAATTTGCATCGGAAAAAATTGCGCTGCCGAAAAAAATTGCCGCAGGAAAAAATGCGCTGGTAAAAATAATCTGCCGTAGATTTTGCAGCAGTGGTTGGGCTGCGGGCAAAATGGCATGAGCCATTTCATCACCGATGGCCCGCCCGATGATTTTTTCGTCACCGATTTTTTCGACGCCGATTTTTATTTTTTGACTTTTATTTGTTTATTTTTATTTTTTTAATAAAAATTGGATACTAAAGAAAAAATTATTTAACAAAAATTATTTTGGACCAATTAGACAACAAAAATCATTTTGGACTTAATAAAACATATTGGACCGGACTGGGTAAAAAATTAAGGGTCTACAGTTTGCCCCTTGCTTGAATGATCTGAAACCTTAGTGAAAGAGAGTGAAAAGCAATAAGAGTTAATTTTTGAGATGGTTGAGGTTTTGGGTTTTGGACTCGATTTGAGTTCTGGACTCAAGGATAAATTCTAGGTTCTAGACCTAAGGAAAATTTGGGTTCTGGACTCGGTTCGAGTTCTGAACTCAAGGATAATTCTAGGTTCTCGACCTAAGGAAAATTTGGATTCTGGACCCGGTTCGAGTTTTGGACTTAAGGATAATTCTAGGTTCTGGACCTAAAGAAAAATTTGGGTTCTGAACCCGGTTCGAGTTCTGGACTCAAGAATAATTCTAGGTTCTGGACATAAGGAAAATTTGGGTTCTGGACCCGAGTTAAGTTCTGGACTTATAAATAATTCTAGGTTCTCGACCTAAGGAAAATTTGGGTTCTGGACCGGTTCGAGTTCTGGACTCAAGGATGATTCTAGGTTTTGGACCTAAGGAAAATTTGGGTTCTGGACCCGGGAGGTTTGGATAGTCGATCCTAAACTGGATTGGGATACTCGATCCTAACTGGATTTGGATACTCGATCCTAACTGGATTTGGATTGGGATACTCAATCCTAAATTGGGTTCGGATACTCGATCCTAACTGGATTTGGACACTCGATCCTAAATAGGGTTCGGATACTCGATCCTGAATCGGATTCGAATACTTGATCCTAAATTGACTTTGATTTGGGTACTTGGACCCGAGATAGATTGGATTGAATTTGATTTGGATACTTGGACTCGAGATTGGGTACTTGGACCTGAGATTGCGTACTTGGACCCAAGATTGGATTGAATTTGATTTGGGTTCTTGGACCCGAGATTGGGTACTTGGACCTGAGCTTGAATTGATTTGGGTACTTGGACTTGAGAATAGGTGCTTGGACCCGAGCTTGAATTGATTTGGGTACTTGGACCTGAGATTGGATACTTGGACCCGAGCTTGAATTGATTTGGGTACTTGGACCCGAGAATGGGTGCTTAGACCCAAGATTGGGTACTTAGACCCGAGCTTGAATTGATTTGGGTACTTGGACCCTAGAATGGGTGCTTGGACCCGAGATTGAGTACTTGGACCCGAGCTTGAATTGATTTGGGTACTTGGACCCGAGAATGGGTGCTTGGACCCGAGATTGAGTTTGACGGACCTTTTATCATTTGGGAAATCTGACTGCTCCGGTTATTCCATGCATTGTGGTTTTCAACCCTCAAAATGAATCTTCATCCTTTGAGATCGGCTCTTCATCCTTGAAAATGAATCTTCATCTTTTGTCATCGGGTCTTACCCTTGCAAATGGATCTTCATCCTTTGAGATTGGGTCTTTACCCTTGAAACATGGGTCTTTATTCATTGAAGGTCGGGTCTTTACCCTGGCTTCAGCTCTTTTAGCTGGATTGATCTTTTGTCTTTTGCATCTTCATTCTTTTGAGAGTTCTAATGTTCCATTCTTTTGTTCTTCCTTTTTGCAAAGATTTAGCTATTTTTAATTGTACCTTATATCCTCTCCTTGCCCCCCTGTGTGGCAAAATATTTGTAAGTGAGTTTAAAAATATTTGGTATATAAACTCAAAAAATTGAAAAGGAGAAACTTTGCCCCCTGTGTAGGCTCAAACAAAAGATTTTATCCATGCAAGCTTTGATTGGTGTTTTTTCCATCTAGTTTTTCGCACAAGCACGTATTTCTTCTTTTTGCAAATTTACTGGAGCTTTCTGCCCTCCTGATTTGATATCTTCTTTTGATTCTTTACCTCGCAAGGTGTTTGCTGTTCATTTTGCCAAAGAATAGACAACACAAGACAAGAAAGTGTGATGTGATATGCTCATGTATGCATGATATGCATGAATAATACTTACAGTTGTTCCATCGACTCACAAACTGAGGCGATCAGCAGAAGTGTTCTCATTGGTTTCGTTTTGACGCTCGTTCAAGTCTTGCATTGGAATGATCGAAAGCTTTGCAATTGTGGCTTTTATCTTCAAGATGATGAAAACATGAATGGTGGAGACCCCGAGCAGCATGTCGGCTGATAGCTTCTTCATGACCTTGCCAATAATCATTTCCTTTGCCCAATGTGTCCTTTGGAGGTTTAACATACTTCCCTTAACTTGAAGGCTTTGTATGACAAAAACATTTTTTATTTGATTTTTTGAATTTTAATTTTGAAATCAAATGTTGGCTTTTCCAAATCAATGTCAATGTACCTCAGGACTTGATTTTTCCAAATTAACATATCTATAACATGACAACCCTAGTTACCATACTAAACTCGGGAATTATTTCTATTTAAGCAAGAATTGTTGCACTTCAGATAGGCACATACACATTACTTGGTCAAAGGTCTCATTTGAGTTTAAATATTGTCTATCTCATATGCATGCTTATCCAAACTATCTCCACTAATAGACTTTACCTATCAAGAAAAATCAACAGGTCTTTGATAGGCTTGAAATGGGGTCTATGAGGGACATGGGTTAAATGAAGGCCATTTGGAGATAGGAGTTGATGTGACACAATGGACAAACCCTCACACTATAAATTTCTTGTTTGAATTTTAGGCAGCTTGGAGGCAATCTTGCTAGACTCCAAATTCCTTCTATCTTTTTGGTATTAATCTGGATCTTGATTAGGACAGTTTTTGCCCTTGCAAAAAAGTTTAAGACCCAAATCTGTTTCTTTTCTTCTTTTCCCTTTTCTTTCCACTTTATTTTTCTTACTCTTCCCTCTTCTTTCTCTTTATTTTCCTTACTCTTCCCTTTCTTTGAGCATTTTATCATTTTTTCCTTCTTTCTTGTAGAACTATCAGGTACAAAACTGGATGGTCTTTCTCCTTTTCCTTTGATTTTGATCGAATCTTTAGTTGAATTGGACCAATTCAAGTCAAAATATCCTTATAAACCGGAAGCCTTTTGTTGTCTTAGGTAAAAGATAACTCAGTTGGCTTTTTGAACCATTTTGGGTTTTCTTTTCTTCTTTTCTTTTCTTCTTTCTTCTTTTTTTCTTTTTCTCTTCTTTTTTTGTTTTATTATTTTTTTTTGGTTCTAGCTCTAAAAGAGTTGTCTTGTTTATACTAACTTGGGCTTCCAATAATGGATGAGTGGAGTAACATAAATCTTCTTTAACAGGGATAAACCATTTGTTACTCTGATGTTGATGTTGTCTTGATATATTGGAGATATTAAGGGAACATCAACTACCCTTATAGTTTTGAGAACATCAACTACCCTTGTGGTCTCAAAAACATCAACTACTCTTATGGTCTTGAGAACTTCAACTACCTTTATGATCTTGACTAATCATTGCTTCCTTTGATCTTCTTGCCTCTTCATCTTAGTGATCATAAGACTTGTCAAAAGTATCACAACAGCTCAGGGTAGGTTATTGGGGTTGTATGCCAATGAAAAGAAAGCTAAAATTTTATGAAGGCTCAAAGGGACAACTAGGGATTGATATTTAATAGGGTGGATACTAGTTCTTGGCTCGTCAAACGATGCCTAGATCATCTCTCTCTTAAATAATCAGAGTTCAATTTCACCTCGAAAGTTTATCGAAGCATGTTCTAAAACTGACTAGGACCTAGACAAAGGTAATTATGCAGGAGCCCTCTCTAAGTAAACATACACAACTCAATGCTATAGAGCAATTCCCTCACCTAGTAAAGTCATTCAAGTCATGATGCCTAGACATATTAATTTATAAACATCAAGATAAATTCCTCATTGGTTGAACACCAAAATGAACAAAGACCAACAAAAATATTGATGAAAGCAATGTATTCAAACAAATTTAAATTTGGAAAACAAGATTGTTCCAATTAAAAAAAAAAGTAAAATTGAAAAGCAACATTCAAGCTAAGGAAAGTTTGTTGAATTTAAGCTTCTTTTCCCTTCACATCTTCAATATCCCACATCTTGAAAGGATGATAAAACAAAATCTTCTTCCAATCCTTTTCCCACCATGAAGGTTGCCGGTAGAGGTACTCTTCCAAACTTAGGCAAATGGTTGTTCTTGGTATTAGGCTTATCCGGCTCGGGTAGCTTACCACTGTCGATTAAATCTTGGATCTCATGCCTTAGATGAGCACATTTATCTGTTTCATGCCCTCGCATTTGATGAAATTGACATAAGGCCTCGGCATTGAAGTTTAGTGCAAATGGATTATGTAACGGTCAAGGAGCTAACGGTTGTAACAACCCTTTCTTTTGCAGCTTGCTAAAAACCCAAGATAGAGGTTTCTTCAATTCTGAGAATTGTCTTTTATTCCCTTGACCGGTTACATTAACATAAACTTCTTTTTGTGTGCTTTGATTGTTAGGCTGGTTGTTCCCTTTTTCATTCCTTCTTGTTGAAATGAGATTCTTCTCTCTTTCCCACTATTCAATTTGTAGACCAGCTTGGAGAAGATCTTTGAAATCCCTTATAAGGGTGTGAGACATCCTTTCATGGAGATTGGGTAAGACACCTCTCACGATCATCCTTATTTGATCAGATTCATCGGGCATTTTCTTGAGCAAAGCAGCCTTGTTTCTCCATCGCTTCACATAATCCACAAAATTCTCATTTGGCCTTTGCCTTATGGACTCCACTTCCATTAAGGTAACCTCCAACTCGATATTATACCCATATTGCTAGATAAAGGCCTTGTACAGCAAATCCCAATTCTTTTGTGTTCCATCATCTAAGGTATTGAACCAGTTTTGGACAACAGGGTCCAATGAGAGCATAAAGTACCTTAAGGTTTGAGCCTTAGTAGCTCGGGCAGAGTGATATACTGCTTCACATGGAGATGAGGATTTTCTGTGCCATTGTACTTAGCAAAGGAAGGCATCTTGAATTTATAAGGGACCTCTTCATCTTGTTTAAATAGTTTGTCAATCTCAGACATCTCTTCGGTTTTCAGCTTCTTCTCAAATTTCTTTTCTAAATCAGCAATCATCTTTTCAACATCGGACGTCTCAATCTTTTCAATAGTTGCTTTCTCAGCAACCTTTGGTTCTTTCTTCTTCTCTTGAACATCTTGGTAGTATTGAGCCCAATCATCATCATCATCAATGATCAACTTTTCATCATCAAAAACCACTTCACTAACTTTGGTCTTCCCTTTGTCCTTTGGTTTCTTAGTGCTAGCAGACGCCTCGGCATGGTTCTCTAAGATTATAGTCAACTGGTTCTTCATGGTCTCAGCTAGGGCCTCTTTGATTTCTTCCATCTTGGTGTTGAGGGCCTCATCCACCATCCTTTGAATTTGTTCGGGCTCCATTGTTTTAGGTGAGAAAGTGATTGAGTCGTTGCTAGATACTTCATCTCCGGTGTAGGTCAGATTGTTGTAAGCTTTGGAACTATCGTAATCCAGGGCTGTGAGCCAGAGAGGATCAATGATATGAGATGCAAATGTATGCATGTAAGCATGTATGCACAAACAATTAGCAAACAAGGACAAGCATAATATTCCTTCCAACCTTATATCATCCACACACGAATGGCGAGGCTCTTTTCGTAGGTATGTGGTTAACAAAATACCAACATGGTGTATCTTGCTTTTTAATAGTTCCCTCGGACGTTTCAACCAATAATTATATTTTCGAAAATGGAAATCAATGTATGATAATTCCCATTAATTAGTTTTTAATCCATTCAACCAACTAAAGTAGCTTTTATGCTACGTTGGATTAAAATGAAATTAAGAGGTTTATTATAAATAGATTTCTCATTTGAAAAGAGTAACTAATGGTTCATGCCAAAAACAAGCCCATGGTTAATTTATTCTTAGTGTAAACTAGGCCCACAATTGATTTTTGGTATCTCATAATTGACCTAAATATTTTTGCAAGCTCTTTGTAAGAGAAGATTGGGTGAAAATAGTTTTGTTTCTAAGCCCATTGTAAAAGATTTTAGAAAAATGGATTTTGGGCTTAGTATTTGGGCCATGGGCCAAAGAAATTTTGATATGTTTTCAGAAAAGTTTTTTGTCTAAAGACCATCTTGAAAAATTTTTAAAATAGTTTTGGTCTTTTGGGCTTTAAAGAAAAGTTTATTTTGAGCTCACAATGTATTTAGGTTATATTAGAAAAAGGACAAACCAAATAAGCCATGATTTAGACTAAGATAAACTAACCATAGTCAAACAACATGCATTTGGGGTAAAACCTAAGGAAAGTAACTAGGCCAATTACATGAGCTTTAGTCTTTGTGTTAAAAAGACTTAGGTTCCCATAGCAAGTATATACCAAAAGGTATGAGGCTATGAATGGTTATGCCATGCTCGATCTCCATACCTTGAGTGAAAGTATGGTATCCCTCACATAACACAACACAGGTAACACTGGCGTCCTAACTCACGCACACGATGCAATCTAAGATGATGCAATGGATAATATCATTGTAAGAAAGAATAGAATAATAAAAAGACCAACGGAATCAACTTCTCTTATCCCCAGTGGAGTCGCCACTGTGAGCGGGGATTTTTGCCCCCACTCCCGGTGGAATGGTTCTTGCGACTTCGGCACTGTTTAGGCTCGGAGCCTTAGAGAACACAGACCTAAGCTCGGAGAAAATGGAGTCGCCACCCGGACGGGCTGGGAAAAAGAAAGGGGTGGATGACTCGATTCCTAAGGAATCCCCAACCCCCATATGGGTTTGGAAAGTTGGATACGTGTGGGGAAGGTGAGAAATGACCCAGCACCCCCATAATGCCCGGTTCATTGGAACCGGCCTCCTTTATAGGTCTTAACATTATAAAATTCTTAAAGATAACAATATTATCCATACTACACATAATAAAAAGAAAGCATCATTATATTAAAATCAAAGCAATGTCCAAACAAAACAAAACAAGTAAATGGACATCCATCCGAAGATGGAAACGTGTCCTTACATCACATGCCTAGATAGGACACCCACCAAAAGGTGCAAACATGCCCTTTACATAGGTTCTAAAATAGAAAAGCAAATTAAATTACATGATATTTAACAAATGAGGTACCCACCAAGTGGAAACATACCTCTTACAACATTTGGAAGTCTAAACAAATTGATAAAATAAATAACCATTCACCATAAATAAATCATTCATTAAAGCTATTAATCAAAATATAAAATAAACATCCATCCATGATAAATTAAATAAATCAAGTATTGAAATTAAATAAATTAAAGCTTAAGAGATAAATCAAAGCATAATCAAGTATAGAATTAAATAAAGCAAATAAAAGTCCAATTATAGCTACTGTGACTTTTTATGGAATTAAAATAGATTGAGGATTTTATATTTTAAAAGGTTGGTAAGACTCTTTGATTAACTAAATTAAGGTTTGAATGGTGAAATCATGAAACTAGGGTTTTAGACACTTTAAAATACTTTTGATTCATGGTTTTAAATGGTGATTCATTGTATTTTTAAGCTACTGTGTAAAATTAAAGTATTTATGTTTTTATGGTTTTTAATATTTTAAGGGATTAGGGTTTAGAAAAAGTTAGGGTTTAAAGTTTTAAAGGAGGTTAGGATTCATTATTTTAGGTTTTGGAATTGAATTAGGGTTTTAGGAGCTTTGAATTGGAGTTTCGGGTGATGAATTGGCTTTTGAAATTTGGAAATCAATTTGATAATTTAATGAAGTTTTATGAATTTAAACAAACGTATTAAAGTTTTGATAAGTAGAAAAGATGTTTTTTAAAGCCTTTTGAAAGAAACAGAACCTAATTTAAAGTTTTGAAAGAAATAGAATCAAATATTGGTTTTGTTGAAAAATATGTTTAATTAAGGTTTTAAGATTTTGAAGAGGTAAAAATAACAATTTTAAGTCTTTTTGGAAAATAAAGTAACGTATTAGTGTTTTTAACTTTAGAAAAACTAAATTAAAGTTCTAAGGTTTTTGATTTAAAAAATAAAATTTCATAGTTTATGCTACTGTGAAAAAATAAAAAAAAAATTTAATACATACCTCTTTTTGTTGATTCTCCAAAAATAATTCTTCTTGGATGAACAAGAACAAAGACAGTTGCTGCCTTTGAGTTGCTTAAATCGTGTCCCTGCTATTCCAAAAAAAAAAAAAGAAATTGAATTGCTCCTTTTCCTTCATTGATTTAGTTTCAAATTTTTCAAGCTCCTGTTTGATTTTCGGACCCCTTTAATTTCATTGCCTTTGATCCTTATTTATAGTGGTTTGATATAGTTTATTCCTAATTAGTCACGGTAAGTAATATTAATAAGAAAAGGAAACTAAAACCTAATTGAATTAGGTTTCAAAAAATTTGCGTCGGAAAAAATTGCGCTGCCGAAAAAAATTGCCGCAGGAAAAAATGCACTGGCGAAAAAATCTGCCGCTGATTTTACGGCAGTGGGCGGGCTGCGGGCGAAATGGCATGAACCATTTCGCTTGCAGGAAAATCCTGAAAGCCATTTCTCCCGCAGATTTTTTCTGCGGCCATTTCGCCCACAGGCATCTTCTGCGGATGAAATGCCCATGGGCTGGCGCAACAATTTTTTCATCACCGATTTTTCCGATGCTGATTTTTATTTTTATTTTTATTTTTATTTTTTGATTTTGATTTTGATTTTGATTTTTTGATTTTGATTGGTTTATTTTTATTTTTTATTATTAAAAATTAGATACTAAAGCAAAAATTATTTAACAAAAATTATTTTGGACCAATTAGACAATAAAAATCATTTTGCACTTAATAAAATATATTGGACCGGACTGGGTAAAAAATTAAGGGTCTACAGGCCGCATAAAAAAAATCATGGGTTTTAGCCTACACAGGGGGTAAAGTTTCTCCCTTTCAAATTTTTGAGTTTATGTACAAAACATTTTGAGACTCACTTCCAATATTTTACCACACAAGGGCAAGAAGAAGATATGAAGGCTAGCTAAAAAAAAGAGTTGAATTTTTTGCAAAAGTACAAAGGAAGAAAAAAAAAGAAAATTAGAATTCTCAAAAGAATGAAGATGCAAAAGACAAAAGATCAATCCAGCTAAAAGAGCTGAAGCCAGGGTAAAGACCCGATCTCTAATGGATAAAGATCCATTTTCAAAGGTGAAGACCTGATTCCAAAGATGAAGATCCAATTTCAAAGGGTGAAGACCCGAAGTCCAAAGGATGAAGATACATTTTTAAGGGTGAGGACCCAATGCAAGGGATGAAGATCCAGCTTAAAGGATGAAGATCCAATTTCAAGGGTGAAGGCCCGATGCAAAGGATGAAGATCCAGCTTAAAGGATGAAGATCCAATTTCAAGGGTGAAGACCCGACATCCAAAGGATGAAGATCCATTTTCAAGGATGAAGGCCCAATCTCCAAGGATGAAGATCCATTTACAAGGGTGAAGACCTGATTTCCAAGGATGAAGATCCATTTTCAAAGGTGAAGACCTAATTCCAAGGATAAAGATCCAATTTTAAAGGGTGAAGACCCGAAGCCCAAAGGATGAAGATCCATTTTCAAGGGTGAAGACCCGATCTCCAAGGATGAAGATCCATTTCAAAGGGTGAAGACCCGAAGTCCAAAGGATGAAGATCCATTTTCAAGGGTGAAGACCCGATTTCCTAGGATGAAGATCCATTTTCAAAGGTGAAGACCTGGTTCCAAGGATAAAGATCCATTTACAAGGGTGAAGACCTGATCTCCAATGATGAAGACCTGATCTCCAAGGATGAAGATCCATTTACAAGTGTGAAGACTCGATATCCAAGGATGAAGATCCATTTTCAAAGGTGAAGATTTGATGCTAAGGATGAAGATCCAAGGTCCAACGATGAAGATCCATTTTGAGGGTGAAGAACCACAATGCGTTAAAGAATAGAACAGCCGGAGCAGTCAGACTTCTCAACTGATAAAAGGTCATCAAACTCAATTCAGGTCCAAGTACCCAATCTTGGGTCCAAGTACCCAAATAAAATTAATATCGAGTCCAAGTACCCAATCTCGGGTCCAAGTACCCAAATCAAATTCAGTCTCGGGTCCAAGTACCCAATCGAGGGTCTAAGTACCCAAATCAAGTTCAGTCTCTGGTCCAAGTACCCAAATCAAATCCAAGTACCCATCCTCATCAAAAATCAGTCAAAGATCTTATTGCTTTTCACTCTCTTTTGCGGTAGTCTCCAATCGTCCAAACAATTTTTGACCCATTCAAATCTTTTGCCGGGGGCAAACTGTAGACCCTTAATTTTTGACCCATTCAAATCCGATAGTCTAAAATAAATTTTGTGGTATTTTATTTATTTTAATAATATTTTAATTATTAATAATATTTAATAGTTATTTTTAATAAAAATAAAAAATATATAAAAAATGAAAAAATAAAAAAATCGGACGGATAGGCGAGCGACGCGCGGCAGCCCATTTTTGCCACAGATAGCAATTTGGGGCAAATTGGGCACTGCCAGTTCTGCAACGAATTGGCTTGCCAGATAGCTCGCCGTGCTCATTTTTGCTAGCTTAGCCTGCGGGCCTGACAGCCCGCACGCTGCCAATTTTTTGACCAAACCTTGTTTTACCTAGTTTTCTAATTTTTCCTAAACAATTGATATTTCCTTATTAAAATAGTATTAGGACTCTTTATTTGCCTATAAATACTAGCATTAAACACACTGATGGGAAGAGGAAAAAAAACCTAGAGGACGGCAATCAAAGAACATTAAGGGAGATTGAAAACAGCAAAGCAGAAAGAGAAAAAAAAAAGAAAGCAGCAACAAGTATCAATCATCAATCATCAATCCATCAAAGGTAGCAACACTGCCTTTGTTCATTGTTCATCCAGAAGTCAATTGTGGAGGAACCTTCAACGCATGTTTTGTGTCTTAATGTTGAATTTGCTTAAACATTCAATTGTTATATCATTTTTGTTCTTACTGGTTTTTCGTTTGTTTATTTTTGTTATCACTTTGATTCAATAGTATAAATTGATAAACCCTAATTATATATTCTATTCATTATTGTTTCATCCAATAGCTCAAAAATCCAGAGAATTCCAAAAGCCCCGAACTATCTTCTTAATTCTCTAAACCCTAATCTTCTTTACAGTTTCTACAAACTTTAATCTTAATTGTTTTCATAAAACTCTAAACTGTTTTCTTAGATCAAATATGTTTTCCAAAATATATAAAACCCTAAACTATCTTATTAATTCTCAAAACCCTAACCCCAGTGTCCTAAATCCTTAATTTTCCTAAAATCCCAAAATAGCTTTTCAATTATCAAAACCCTAAATTATTTTCTTAAATTCTAAAATTCAAAGTTGCTTTATTGAATCCTAATTTGTTTTCCAAATATCCAGTAACCCTAAAAATGAACTTTCAAACCTAAGATCCCAAATTCTTTAGTTCTTCTTCCAAAACCATAAATTATTCTTCAAACAAACCCTAAAGTGCTTTGCTTTTCAAAAAAAACCCTAAAACCTTATTTCCTCAAACCCTAGTTTTCCTAAACCCTAATTCTTAAAACATCAAAATTTTATGACAAGTTCATCAACACCTAAAGCCCTAATCCAGTGAACCTAAAATCCAATCTTTTAAAATTATAAACCATAATGTCTTAAGGTCCTAAAACATCCTTTTTCATGATGTTTGCTTAAAACCCTAACTAAACCTACTTTTTAAATCACAGTAACATTATTTTCATAAAAACATCCAAAACCTTAAATCCTTTAAAACATCCAGTAGCTATGTTATTATCTTAAAATATTTATCAACAAATTAAACTAGTATATGCAAAACTCTAGTTATTGAATATAAAACTCTAGAAACCCTAATTAATGCATGAATCTCTAAAGTTAATATATTTACTGTTTTATTTAAATTGGATGAATGTTTATTATATATTTTGATTAATGTTTGATATCTTTGATGAATGATTTATTTATGATGAATGGTTATTTACTTTTATTGATTTATTTTGATTTTCAAATATTATAAGAGGTATGTTTCCACTTTGTGGATACCTCATTAATTAAATTTTATGAAATTTAAATTGCTTTTATATTTTAGACCAATGTAAAGGACATGTTTCCACCTTTCGGTGGGTGTCCTATTTAGTTTTGACATGGATGATGTAAGGACATGTTTTCATCCTCGGATGGGTGTCCATTTATTTATTTTGTTTGGACATTGCTTTGATTTTAATATAATGATGCTTTATTTAATTATTGCATGTAATATGGATAATATTGTTATACTTAAGAATTTTATAATATTAAGACCTGCAAAGGAGGCTGGTTCTAATGAACCGGGCATTGTGGAGGTGCTGGGCCATTTCTCACATTTCCCACATGTACCCAACTTTTTGAACCCATTAAGGGGTTGGGGATTCCTTAGGAATCGAGTCATCCACCCTTTTCTTTTTCCCAACTCGTCCAGGTGGCGACTCCATTTTCTTCGGGCTTAGGCTCATGCTCTCTAAGGCTCCGAGCCTAAACAGTGCCGACATCGCAAGAACCATTCCACCGGGAGTGGAGGCAAAAATCCCCACTCACAGTATGGTAATAAGGATTGTCATGTTATAGATATGTTAATTCTAAAAATCGAGTCCTGAGGTACAATGACATTAATTTGACAAAGTCAGCATTTGATTTTAAAGAAAAAGAGAACTGTTTTCTTGTTACAAAAACCTTCAAGTTAAGGAAAATATGTTGAACAGTCGAACCTCAAAGGACACACTGGGCAAAGTAAAGAATTATTTGCAAGGTTGTGAAGAAGCTACCAATTGACATGTTGAATCATAGTTTGAAATGGATGTATCTTTGACTCTGTCGCTTGGAGTCTCAACCACTCATGTCCTCAACATCTTTAAGATGAAATCCGTAAAAGCGAAGCCTTTTGTAAGACCTGGACGAGCATCTAGAATGAGTCAATGAGAACACTTCAGCTGATCACCTCAGTCTGTGAGCCGACGGAAGCACTGTAAGTGTTATTCATGCATATCATGCATACATGAGCATATCACATTGCATTTTCTTGATTCGTATTTCTTTGTCAAAGTGAACAGCAAACACCCTATGAAGTATAGAATCAAAAGAAGATATGAAATCAATGGGGCATGGAAAGCCCATTGAGTGTGGAAGCTCCAGAAATTTTGCAAAAGAAAGAAGAAATGCATGCTTGTTCGAAGAAATAGATAATCTACAAACATCAACCAAAGCCGCATAGAAAAAATCATGGGTTTGAGCCTACACAGGCGGCAAAGTTTCTCCTTTCAATTTGTTGAGTTTATGCATGCACAAAACATTTTGAGGCTCACTTCCAATATTTTGCCACACAGGGGGGCAAGGAGAATATATGAATTGGCCAGCTAAAAATAGCTGAGTTTTTTAAAAAAGTGCAAAAGAATGGAACATTAAAATCTATTAAAAGAATGAAGATGAAAAGACAAAAGATCAGTCCAGCTAAAAGAGCCGACGCAAGGGTAAAGACAAGAAATCCAATGGATAAAGATCCATTTTCAAGGGTGAAGACCCAATTTTCAAGGGTGAAGAACCGGCATCTAAAGGATGAAGATCCACTTTCAAGGGTGAAGACCCAATTTCCAAGGATGAAGATCCAGCTTAAAGGATGAAGATCCACTTTCAAGGGTGAAGACCAGATTTCCAAGGATGAAGATCCAGCTTAAAGGATGAAGCTCCACTTTCAAGGGTGAAGACTCAATTTTCAAGGATGAAGATCCAGATTAAAGGATGAAGATACACTTTCAAGGGTGAAGACTCGATTTTCAAGGATGAAGATCCAGCTTAAAGGATGAGGATCCACTTTCAAGGGTGAAGACCCGATTTCCAAGGATGAAGATCCAGCTTAAAGGATGAAGATCCACTTTCAAGGGTAAGATCCAGCTTAAAGGATGAAGATCCACTTTCAAGGGTGAAGACCCGATTTTCAAGGATGAAGATCAAGTTTAAAGGGTGAAGACCCAATTCCATGGATGAAGATCCACTTTTAAGGGTGAAGACCCGATTTCCAAGGATGAAGATCCATTTTCAAAGGTGAAGACCTAATTCCAAGGATGAAGATCCAATTTCAAAGGGTGAAGACCCGAAGTCCAAAGGATGAAGATCCATTTTCAAGGGTGAAGGCCCAATGCTAAAGATGCAGATCCAGCTTAAAGGATGAAGATCCAATTTTTAGGGTGAAAACCCGATGTCCAAAGGATGAAGATCCATTTTCAAGGGTGAAAACTCGATCTCTAAGGATTAAGATCCATTTACAAGGGTGAAGACCCGATCTCTAATGATGAAGATCCATTTTCAAAGGTGAAGATCTGATGCTAAGGATGAAGATCCAAGGTCCAACGATGAAGATCCATTTTTAGGGTGAAGACCCACAATCCATTAAAGAATGGAACAACCAGAATTCTCAACTAATAAAAGGTCAGTCTCGGGTCAAGAACCCAAATCCTAAATTTACCTTGGGTCCAGAACCCAAATCCTAAATTCACCTCAGGTCTAGAACCCAAATTATTTTTAAGTCCAAAATTTACCTTAGGTCCAGAACCCAAATTTTAAATTTACCTTGGGTCCATAACCCAAACTATTCTTAAGTCTAAAACTTACCACGGGTCCAGAATCCAAATACTAAATTCATCCCGGGTTTAGAATCTAAATTATTTTTTAGTCTAGAACTTAAACCAAGCTTGGTTATGAATCTATTATGACTCTAAACCTAGTCAAAAATCACATTACTTTCCGCTCTCTTTTGTTGTAGTCTTAGATCGCTCAAGCAGAGGGCAAACTGTAGACCCTTAATTTTTGACCCAGCCAAGTTCGATATTTTAAAAAAAATCTAAAATAATTTTTGTGGTATTTTTAATAATATTTATTACTTATAGTATTTATTTTTAATTAAAATAAAAATTTAAAAAAGAAGAAGAAGATAAGATAAAAAAAATAAATTGAAAATAAAAATCGGAGATGGAAGAATTGGCAATGAAAATTTCTCGTCGCTGGCGAAAACAATAAGAAGCCTGCAGGTAAAAAAGGCGAAAAATCTGTGAGTACTAAAAAAAGGTGCTAACAGCAGTGGGACTCCTGCAGGTAATAAAAAGCTTAAAAAATGAAGCCCCAAGCCAATTCGCCACAGATTTTTCTACGGCGAAATAGCCATAGGCCAATTCACCGCAGAAAAATCCTGTGGCAAATTAGCTGGCTCGTGCCCAGGGCCAACAACAATTTTTTTGCCCTTAGCAATTTTTTTGCCAGTGCACTTTCCCACGCCCGACCAGCCTGCGATTTTGCCAAAACCCTTTTAAAAAGATCGAAGTCCCTTTTCTGTGTGCTTTAATGTGGTATTTATAGGAAAAAATAAAAACCTAGTACGAATTGGCTAAGGAAATAAAAACCTTTTAGGAAACAAAATTAAAAAAAAATCGGCGACAGAAGAATTGGCGATGAAAATTTCTCATCGCTGGCGAAAACAATAAGAAATTAGCTCAAGGAGTACTAAAAAAAGGAGGTAACGGCAGTGGGACTACTGCAGGTAATAAAAAGCTTAAAAAATGAAGCCCCAAGCCAATTCGCCGTAGATTTTTCTACGGCCAAATAGCCATAGGCCAATTCACCGTAGGAAAATCCTGCGGCAAATTAGCTGTCTCTTGCCTAGCGCTAGCAACAATTTTTTTGCCAGTGCACTTTCGCAAGCCCGGCCCGCCTGCGATTTTGCCAAAACCCTATTCTACTTGATTTTTAATTTTGTTTCCTAAAAGGTTTTTATTTCCTTAGCCAATTAGTATTAGGTTTTTATTTTTTCCTTTAAATACCACATTAAAGCACACAGAAAAGGGACTTTGATCTTTTAAAAAGGGATTTGGAATTTTGGAGGACTTTGGAGCTCAGAATTGTTGAAATTATTTTTGAAGTTTATTCATAATCTCAAGCTTGAAGAATCAAGAGTCAGCAAACAATATACAACCCATCAAGGGCAGCCCAAACTGTCTTTGCTATTGTTCAACCAGAATTCAAATTGTGGTGAAACCAACAACGGAGGTTTGATTTTCCATTGACTTATTTATGTTCACAGTAGCTTCATCATTCAAATTGACCAAATTCTTAAACATACAATAGATGATGTTTTTTTTATCAATTATTCCGTTTACCATCTAAACTCTATTTAAAACCCTAAAAAGTATTTTCTTCAAAACCCTAAAAACCTTATTACCCATAAAACTAACTTTTGAAATTTAAAACCCTAATTATACTTTTCTAAAACCACAAAATAATAATCTATTTTCTTAAAACCCTAACCAAATCTATTTTTCTAAGATTTACAGTAGCTTGTTTCTTCCAATTCCAAAACCCTATTTTCTAAATCTTAAACCCTAAAATCTTAATTTTCAACACCAAAACCTACAATCTAAAGCAAATCATTGTTTATTTACTCTAGCCGCAGGTAATGATTTTCTTGCTTTTTTGGTCTATATAGATGATGTTTAATTACTAGAACATTAAAGTCTTTTATTCATGAGGTCAAGACTTCTCTGTATAATTAATTTATTATTAAAGATTTGGGTTATGCCAAATATTTTCTTAGTCTTGAGATAGCCAAATCACCTTATGGTCTTTTCATCAATTAGAGAACATATGTCTTAGATCTCATTCAAGAAGCATGTTTGATGGGCTAAAAAACAACCTATATGTTGCGCTCAAATTAACTCTACCACTAAGCGTCACTCGCAAGTATACGAGGTAGCTGTAGCAAAGGTGATCGCCCCAAGGTCGTCTCACAAGGAAGCTAAAGTGGCTAATTGATTATCAGATTATAAATAACAAGTAATGAATAAACTGAAATTGCTAACAACTAATGAAAATGATTGATTGAAGTTTAAAATGAATAAAATTAAATTAAGCGATGTTTTGATTCACTTGATAAAAGGTCTAGGGTTTGCACTTCTCCACTACTTATATGTATGAACGGTTATTCCTCTTAACTAATTTAATTTCAAAGATTAAATCTCAAACAACTCAATTAATCAAGTCAAGGAAATAAGCTCTCGCATTCAAACCTCTTTCAACTAATCTTGTTATAATTGAAATAATCTTTTTAATAGGTTATATCTCTAATTCACCTAAGTCCTTAATTGAATTGTTCCAGCATTAGACTTCATCTCTCAATCCATCATCTAATACCTAAAACACATAATTGGTGGCCAATCAATTATATATTAGCAATCATTCATTCAATAAAGGCTAAAGAAATTATTAGCTAAGAGAATAACCAATTCATACAATCATAGCAGATCCATACAAACCCTAGACTAGATCAAATTAGTTCATATTGCTATCAAACATACTCATCTCATTAATGTTCAAAGAAATCAAATTAGACATGATAATATCCATTAATACAATTTCAATGAAAATAAAGAGAATAAGTTTGAGAACAAAAACCAAATTACAAACTCCTTGAAGCTTCTGAAGAATCTCTTGTTCAAATCTTGCAAGAAGGATGTATCAATGGCTAGAACAATCTAATCTAAGCTAGATTAATCAAAGTGTAATAAAAAATCAAAGAAAACAAAGTTATCAAAACCCTAATCTCTTTGACGGCTCAATCTGCTCTCCAAAATCTCAACCGTCCCCAAAACCCTAGCTTCTTTTCCTTTTATATGAAAAGTCCGCTTTAAAATCCGCTATGGCCTTGGTTTATGAGAGACACGGCCAAGTTGGATGTGACTTGGCCGTGTGGGTGCTCTTTGGAGGGACACGGCCAGTGACTTGGCCGTGTCCCTTGCATGTGTTCACTTCTGCTTGCTTTCCTTCTTTTTCTTCTTTGGTTGAGTGACACGGCCAAGTCTTGGAAGTGACTTGGCCGTGTTGGTCCTTTTTGGAGGGACACGGCCATTGACTTGGCCGTGGCCCTTGCATGTGTTTGCTTCTGTGAGATTTTAGTCTTCTTTGCTTTGGATGTAGGTGAGACATGGCCAAGTCAACCAATCCTGGCCGTGTCTGAGCTTCTTTGGAAGGACACAGCCAGTGACTTGGCCGTGTCCCTTGCCTGTGTCCTCTTCTGTGCCTTGAACTTCCTTTTAACTTGGTATGGGACACGGCCAGTGACTTGGCCGTGTCCTCTGCCTGTGTCAGCTACTGTCCATTTTTCCTTCAGTCTTGGTTCCTTGGCTTTTTAACCTAAAACAAAACTTCAAACAAACTTTAAACAAAAAGTAAATAAACAATAATCAACGAAACATAAACACCATACTAAAAACTAGATCAAAAACAACATAAACACTGAAATAAACTAAAACTACCAAAATTAATAAAAACACTAAACAAACTGATAAAAACTAACAAAATATCTAAATAAAACAATAATTATCATAATAAACAAGACACAAATCTACAACAAAAACTAATAAAACAACTATCCCACACTTAAAACTTTGCTTGTCCTCAAGCAAATTCACATGGCATAAATTAAAAACTCAAACAACCTTAACTATAATTCCAGCATATAAGATGAAATCCTTTAAGACACAACATAAATAATTGCACTTTACTTCAAACCAAGATTTTCTTAACTCATTCATTAATCTAGACATACAAATCTCATCTCTCATCTAAGTGTTCACTTGATTTCAAAGGTTAATAACTCAAACCACTCATGACTGCATACTACCATAAACTTGCTTAATTATCCAATCTCTCTCACTGATTTTCTCAAGAAATAATCCGAAGGTCTTTCATTTGGATGTAATGGGGCTAAGGTAAAGGTGTGAGAAAAGACATTTAGGCTGGAGCATCAAGAAATGGAGTATCTAAATTAGACAATACTCTTGCTAAGAAATTCATAACTCCCTCAAATGGCATACTCACAATCCATTAATACTTCACATACTTGCATACTTCAAGAAAAATAAGAGTCAACATTCCTCCAATGCTAGAAAATATATGGATTTTGTATATATATATATATATATCTTTTTTTTATATTTTTTTCTATTTCTTTTTATTTTTATCATTTCTTTTTTTAATATATATATACAAAATATAAACTTGCATGGAACATCTAGCTTAAAATGTAGAGGAAAAGAATAATCAACTCTTAATACAATGTGCAAAGTATGCATTTCAACCCCAAATAGCACTACCATTTTTTTTTACTTGCTTACCCCACACTTTGAAATAAACCACCCTATTGTCATATCATAAAACTCCATTCCTTAATGCAGATATGATGATAATAAGAACATGTTAAGTTGAGAATTGTGTTGATCAAACAATAAAAAGGTCAAAGGCTCAACTTGGCTCACTAAGGAATTAAATATTAAGGGAGGTCTTTTTAAGCTAAAGGGCTAACCTAATTTGCCTTCATCATTTTAAAACTTGAGATTAAATCATAATGTGAGTTCAATTAGTATGCAAAAGCAAACTCTAGAGATGCAAAATCATGAAGGTGCACACTTAAGAAAAGAAAATCAATCATTTAATCTATAAGGCTCAAAACTCACAAAGGTGGGTTCTCAAAGATTTATATGTCATGAACCGCAGAATGTGAAAATTTATCCTGAATGAATTCAAATGCTCATTTCTATGCTGATACTAAAGTCTCAACTATAATGCTAGAAACACAGAAAAGATCAATAAATTTTCAACAACTATACCATGCACAACACAATAAAACATACCAAGGCAACCAAAATAAAAATTAAAGAAAAGCTAAAAGATTACCCCACACTTTAGAATTTACATTGTCCTCAATGGAAAACAAGAATAATAAAGAGAAAGATTTAAGTACAACCTGTCTTCCATCGTCCCCTGGTGAGGCAAAACTCTATCTTTTATCACAAACACAAATGTTCAAAAACAAGATGCAAGAGAGCTTAGGGTTTCTATTTATTTAAACTAAACATAAAATTAAAATTACAAAATATAAAATTATAACTATGAAAAAGAAATGCAAACCGATGGGTTGCCTCCCATTTAGCGCTTCTTTAATGTCATAAAGCTGGACATCATGCAAGGCTTAAGGATCATGGATCAAAGTGCTGTCAATGATCCTCACTTCCTGAAATCCTTCATTGTATAGTTTAACTCTATGTCTATTTGCTCTAAAAATCTTATTGGTTCTAGAGTTAAGCAATTCAATGGCACCAGAAGGACATACCTTAGTTACCTCGAAGGGACCACTCCATCGAGATTTGAGTTTACCTTGAAACAGACTGAGTCGAGAATTAAAAAGTAAAACTTTCATACCTGGACTCAATGTCTGTTGCACAATAAATCTGTCATGAATTGCCTTAGTGTGATCCTTGTAAACTCTCGAGCTCTCATATGCCTTCGGGTTAAAGCACCTTTGCGTCTCCCTCACTGATTTAGCCCCCTCTTCTAAAGTCAGTGTCAGCTCCAATTTATCTGGGGAGTCTGTCTGCAACACAACATCTGAAACAACTGCTTCAACACTATTAATTAAAGAACATTCCTCATATAAAGCAGTTGTAGGAATAGGAGAAGTGTTAAAAATAGAAAATTCAATAGTTTTCCCTAAGACAGTCATTGACAACTTACCATTTTTAACATCTATTAAGGTGTTGGTAGTAGCCATGAAAGGCCTACCCAGCAATATAGTGTGTGCTGATGGTGCAGGGATACCTTCGTCCGTGTCAAGAACAATAAAATCCACAGGTACTATTAACCCACCAACCTTAACTAACACATCTTCTATAACCCCTTTCGGGAATCTAAAAGACCTATCAGCTAATTGCAAAACCATTTTTGTCGGTTTAAGTTCCCCTAATTCTAATTCTTTATAAACAGAATAAGGCATCAAATTAATACTGGCTCCTAGATCACACATGCCTTCAGTCCCCTTTCCATTCCCCATGGTCATTTGAATTATAAAGCTACCAGGATCCTTTAGCTTGGGAGGTAGTTTATGCTGCAGAACAGCACTGCCTACCTCTGAAACTATCACCTTTTCATTCGGCTCATACCTCTTTTTCTTGGTGATTAGGTCTTTGAAGAACTTGGCATAAGCCGGTATGTTCTTTATTGCATCCAGTAAGGGTAAGTTAATACTTACCTTAGACAGCATGTTGAAGATGTTAGAAAATTGCTTATCTGTTTTATCATCCTTCAACCTGCTGGGGAATGCTATAGGAGGCCGGTATGGATTGCATGCCTTATGTAAATCAGCTGAAAGGGATTTCTCCCTTGATTTATCTCCAGCACCTTGGTCCTCTGATTCTCCTTCCTTCTTGTTCCCTTGGTCACCTGCATTCACAGAGTCATTTTCAACATTAGTGTTAATTACCTTACCACTTCTAAGAACAGTCACTGAATGTGCCTGCTCAGGTTGACTTGGAAATTTCCCCTTCTGTTGAATTTGCATCTGTTGTGCAAGTTGTCCTACTTGAGTCTCCACTTTTTTAAAAGATGCTTCTAATGAATCCAGCCTCTTATTAGTCATCTCTTGATTTTGAGCACTGACTTTGATGAAAGCTTGTAAACTTTCCTCCAAGCTCTCTATCTTAGACTGCCCTTGATTTGAGGATTGACCTTGCTGTTGGTTCTGTCTCTGGAGTAAATGGAATGGTTGTTGAGAATTATTTGTTGTCCAGGAAAAATTTGGGTGATTCCTCCAACCAGGATTGTATGAATTTGAATAAGGATCATTCCGAGCTCTTGGTTGAAATCCCCCCATGGTATTGACTTGCTCAGCATTACCAAAAGACTCATATGCAGAGGGGCAAATATTTGCTCCATGCCCAAGAGTTCCATAGATTCCACACGCTTCTTGAGTAGATGAAGAAATATTGTTCTTCATGTTCAGCATCTGCACTTGCCTTGTCAACTCAGCTATCTGATTTACCATATCACTATTGGCTTCCAATTGGTTCACCCCTTTGCTTCTTCCTCTTACACTCTTCTGTTGAGAATTAGCTCCCAACATCTCAAAAATATCATAAGTTTCAGCTGCTGTCTTTTCTCCCATGGCTCCCTCAGCTGCATTATCAATAGTGTTCTGAAATTGCTGGGTTAAACCATCATAGAAGAACTGATTAAGAAGTTGAAGCAGGTAATGATGGTGTGGACACTGGATCAATAGCATCTTAAATCTGTCCCAAGCTTCATGAAATGGCTCTCCTTCAAATTGAGAGAATGTAGTAATCTTCCCTCTCAATTCAGCTGTCTTTTGATGTGAATAAAACTTGCCCATGAATTTATTATACACTTGTTCCCAAGTCGTCAGTGAGTTTTCGGGCAACATCATAAGCCAGCTCTTTGCCCTATCCTTTAAAGTATATGGAAAGCACCGCATCCTCAACTGATCATCTGTTAATCCTCCCAATGGAAAAGTGTTGAGGGTGGAGTAGAAATCCCGAATAAAGTTCAAAGGATCTTCATTTGGAACTCCATAAAATGATGGCAGCATATTGTAGTGAATGTTCTTCAACTCATAATTTCTTGCTGCATCTGTCAGTCTTATGCAAGAGGTGGAAGTTCCAATGACAAGTCTAGCAAAGTCTCTCATCGTTCTTTGTCTTTCTTCAGCCATTTTAACAGATTGTGCAGATTCCAACTCAAATTTTGAAGTGTCCTCCTCTGTATCAAATCCGGTGTAGAGCTCAAACTCTTCTCTGCTCCTTTTCACTCTTTGAATTTCTGGAATGAATGGATGTAGCTCTCCTTCGAGGGATCTCCTGCCTTGCATAATTCCGAAGTGTCCTCCTCTGTATCAAATCAGACAAATTAGCTGGCTCGCGCCCAGGGCCAACAATAATTTTTTTGCCCTTAGCAATTTTTTTGCCAGTGCACTTTCGCACGCCCGACCAGCCTGCGATTTTGCCAAAACCCTTTTTAAAAGATCGAAGTCCCTTTTCTGTGTGCTTTAATGTGGTATTTATAGGAAAAAATAAAAACCTAGTACTAATTGGCTAAGGAAATAAAAACCTTTTAGGAAATAAAATTAAAAATCAAATACAAATCAGCGACAGAAGAATTGGCGATGAAAATTTCTCATCGCTGGCGAAAACAATAAGAAATTAGCTCAAGGAGTACTAAAAAAAGGTGGTAACGGCAGTGGGACTCCTGCAGGTAATAAAAAGCTTAAAAAATGAAGCCCCAAGCCAATTCGCCGTAGATTTTTCTACGGCCAAATAGCCATAGGCCAATTCACCGTAGGAAAATCCTACAGCAAATTAGCTGGCTCGCGCCTAGCGCCAGCAATAATTTTTTTGCCCTTAGCAATTTTTTTGCCAATGCACTTTCGCAAGCCCGGCCCGCCTGCGATTTTGCCAAAACCCTATTCTACTTGATTTTTAATTTTGTTTCCTAAAAGGTTTTTATTTCCTTAGCCAATTAGTATTAGGTTTTTATTTTTTCCTTTAAATACCACATTAAAGCACACAGAAAAGGGACTTTGATCTTTTAAAAAGGGATTTGGAATTTTGGAGGACTTTGGAGCTCAGAATTGTTGAAATTATTTTTGCAGTTTATTCATAATCTCAAGCTTGAAGAATCAAGAGGCAGCAAACAATATACAACCCATCAAGGGCAGCCCAAACTGTCTTTTATATTGTTCAACCAGAATTCAAATTGTGGTGAAACCAACAACGGAGGTTTGATTTTCCATTGACTTATTTATGTTCACAGTAGCTTCATCATTCAAATTGACCAAATTCTTAAACATACAATAGATGATGTTTTTTTTATCAATTATTCCGTTTACCATCTAAACTCTATTTAAAACCCTAAAAAGTATTTTCTTCAAAACCCTAAAAACCTTATTACCCATAAAACTAACTTTTGAAATTTAAAACCCTAATTATACTTTTCTAAAACCACAAAATAATAATCTATTTTCTTAAAACCCTAACCAAATCTATTTTTCTAAGATTTACAGTAGCTTGTTTCTTCCAATTCCAAAACCCTATTTTCTAAATCTTAAACCCTAAAATCTTAATTTTCAACACCAAAACCTACAATCTAAAGCAAATCATTGTTTATTTACTCTAGCCGCAGGTAATGATTTTCTTGCCTTTTTGGTCTATATAGATGATGTTTAATTACTAGAACATTAAAGTCTTTTATTCATGAGGTCAAGACTTCTCTGTATAATTAATTTATTATTAAAGATTTGGGTTATGCCAAATATTTTCTTAGTCTTGAGATAGCCAAATCACCTTATGGTCTTTTCATCAATTAGAGAACATATGTCTTAGATCTCATTCAAGAAGCATGTTTGATGGGCTAAAAAACAACCTATATGTTGCGCTCAAATTAACTCTACCACTAAGCGTCACTCGCAAGTATACGAGGTAGCTGTAGCAAAGGTGATCGCCCCAAGGTCGTCTCACAAGGAAGCTAAAGTGGCTAATTGATTATCAGATTATAAATAACAAGTAATGAATAAACTGAAATTGCTAACAACTAATGAAAAAGATTGATTGAAGTTTAAAACGAATAAAATTAAATTAAGCGATGTTTTGATTCACTTGATAAAAAGGTCTAGGGTTTGCACTTCTCCACTACTTATATGTATGAACGGTTATTCCTCTTAACTAATTTAATTTCAAAGATTAAATCTCAAACAACTCAATTAATCAAGTCAAGGAAATAAGCTCTCGCATTCAAACCTCTTTCAACTAATCTTGTTATAATTGAAATAATCTTTTTAATAGGTTATATCTCTAATTCACCTAAGTCCTTAATTGAATTGTTCCAGCATTAGACTTCATCTCTCAATCCATCATCTAATACCTAAAACACATAATTGGTGGCCAATCAATTATATATTAGCAATAATTCATTCAATAAAGGCTAAAGAAATTATTAGCTAAGAGAATAACCAATTCATACAATCATAGCAGATCCATACAAACCCTAGACTAGATCAAATTAGTTCATATTGCTATCAAACATACTCATCTCATTAATGTTCAAAGAAATCAAATTAGACATGATAATATCCATTAATACAATTTCAATGAAAATAAAGAGAATAAGTTTGAGAACAAAAACCAAATTACAAACTCCTTGAAGCTTCTGAAGAATCTTTTGTTCAAATCTTGCAAGAAGGATGTATCAATGGCTAGAACAATCTAATCTAAGCTAGATTAATCAAAGTGTAATCAAAAATCAAAGAAAACAAAGTTATCAAAACCCTAATCTCTTTGACGGCTCAATCTGCTCTCCAAAATCTCAACCGCCCCAAAACCCTAGCTTCTTTTTCCTTTTATATGAAACGTCCACTTTAAAATCCGCTACGGCCTTGGTTCATGAGAGACACGGCCAAGTTGGATGTGACTTGGCCGTGTGGGTGCTCTTTGGAGGGACACGGCCAGTGACTTGGCCGTGTCCCTTGCATGTGTTCACTTCTACTTGCTTTCCTTCTTTTTCTTCTTTGGTTGAGTGACACGGCCAAGTCCTGGAAGTGACTTGGCCGTGTTGGTCCTTTTTGGAGGGACACGGCCAGTGACTTGGCCGTGTCCCTTGCATGTGTTTGCTTCTGTGACATTTTAGTCTTCTTTGCTTTGGATGTAGGTGAGACACGGCCAAGTCAACCAATCCTGGCAGTGTCTGAGCTTCTTTGGAGGGACACAGCCAGTGACTTGGCCGTGTCCCTTGCCTGTGTCCTCTTTTGTGCCTTGAACTTCCTTTTAACTTGGTATGGGACACGGCCAGTGACTTGGCCATGTCCTCTGCCTGTGTCAGCTACTGTCCATTTTTCCTTCAGTCTTGGTTCCTTGGCTTTTTAACCTAAAACAAAACTTCAAACAAACTTTAAACAAAAAGTAAATAAACAATAATCAACAAAACATAAACACCACACTAAAAACTAGATCAAAAACAACATAAACACTGAAATAAACTAAAACTACCAAAATTAATGAAAACACTAAACAAACCGATAAAAACTAACAAAATATCTAAATAAAACAATAATTATCATAATAAACAAGACACAAATATACAACAAAAACTAATAAAACACTATACACCTTTGCCTAAAGGTCTTTTTCTAATAGTAGATCAAGGTGCTCTTCTCTTTGATCCTCAACCATATTGAAGGTTAGTGGAAAAACTTTTATATTTGGTTTTTACTCGACTTGATATTCAGTTTGTCTGTTCAATTTGTTTAGAATCTAAGAGATTCTCATTGGTATGTTGTAATTCATGTTTTGAAATACCTTAAAGGATCAACTTCTACTAGTTTTTTTCCAGTCAATAATTCTTTTCATCTTGATATTTACAGTGATGTAGATTGGGCTGTTTGTAGAGATTTCAAATGATCTTGTATAAGTTATTGTATATTTTTGGGAACTATGCTTCTTTATTGGAAGTCTAAAAAGTAAAATATAATTTCTTAATCTTCAGCTGTGACAGAATACCGAGCTTTAGCTACTTTTGTTTGTGAGTTGTAGTGCGTGTTATATTTGCTTTAAGACTTTCATATTATTCCTATTCCAATTCCACTTTGGTATGATAACTAGGCGGCCATTCATATTTCCCCAAATACAGTATTTCATGAATGCATGAAACATCTGAAAATTGATTACCACATAGTTTGAGATAAATTTGAATCAAGAATTATTAACCTTTGTCATGTTTCTTAGTGAGGCCTTGCCTTAGCAACTAATCTGACCCGCCCAAAAATGTGAGCCAAAATGCTAAAATTTAGTTAAATCTCATACGAAAGTGCTAAGATACTATTCGGTTTAAGTAAAATAGTTTTGACTCCCCACTTAAATTTATTTTTTTAAAAAATGAAGGGAAAATTTAAGAGAAATCCATAAAGTTGACTCCAAATATATCTTAAGGATAAACTCACTAGCTTCAAATCAAAGGATAGATTTAGATCCAAGGTTTTGTCTTATTTTAAGTAAAAAAATTTTAGCCTTTGACTAAATAAAAACTTAAGAAATATATTTCATGAAATGACTGTTGCACTCGAATTAAGTACTACTACCAAGCGTCACTCGCAAGTATAGGAGGTAGCTGTAGCAAAGGTGATTGCCCCAAGGTCGTTTCTCCAAGAAGGTGTGGTTCGTAATAGCTTGATTAAAGCAATTAAATTAAAAGCGAGAGTTTGTTGTTTGGAATGCTAAAGAACAATTTAAACCTAAAATTAACGTACGTAGGGTTTGATGTGTGATGGGTGCACAAGATCAATTCAATTCTTGGGAAAGTGCCTAGGGTTATAGGTCCATTCAATCAAAGCTCAATTCTCAATTATCCATTAACATAGCCTTGTAATTAATTTGTTCCTTAAGGTTAATTAGTCAATTACCAGTTCATTAGTTTTCACATTCATGAATTAGCAATAACAAATTATTTTACATCACCAAATTAATGAAACCCTAGAACTTATATTTCTAATTCATTCTTAGGGTAGTCGATTGCATAATTATGATATCAAATTTCACCTCTCGGTCCTTCATTCAATATCTAGAGATCAATAGGTAGCTAATCTATTAACCTAGCATACAATCCAATGCAATCAACCAACAACAAGGTATATCAATGGAAATATCAAATCAAAGCATTCAATCAAATATACTACAAACCCTAAACACGGGTTTTTAGCTCAACATCATCAATTTAAAACATTCATTCAACTCAATATAAATCAAATACAAATTGTCCAATTCCAATATCAATTCTCTTAATATAACAAAAACAATATTGAAATGAATTAAAAGAGAGAATAGAAAAACCCCTTGTGAAGATGCCAAGAGTAGGATTACTAGTCTTCCTCCTAGCTCCACTTTTGATGTTTGATGAAGAACTCAAGCCCTCTTCAATGGTTGATTTCCCTTTTACAATATAGGATGGAGCTTTCTCAAGTCACCAAACCTTCAATTGATTATGCCTTTGAGAGATCGATTGGAGCTTTCTCAATTCACCAAAACTTTCAATGAAGCTTCTTCAACCTTCAAGAGCTTGTAACCCAACTTATCCCAAAGAACCTCAAAGATCTTGTTAATGGAAGATGGAGAAGATGAAGATGGAGGATGAAGATGAGGGATAAGGAGAGTGTCACTCTCTCCTCATCCCAAATTATGTTTGCCCCCTCTTCTCTTTTCTTTTCTTTCTTTCAAAACCCTAGCCGTCCTCCCTCCTTTTTCTTTCTTTCGAGTAGACGATTTTATAGAGACTAAGGGTGACACGGCCAAGCCAAGAGTGGCTTGGCCGTGTCTCTTGATTTCTTTTCCTTGCTTTCCATTAGGTGACACGGCTAAGCCAAGGTTGGCTTGGCCGTGTCTCTTGATTTCCATGGGACACGGCCAAGCCAGTTGGCCGTGTCCCTCACTGTGGCTTCTTCTCTTTCTTTCTTTTCTTCTTTTCAAAGAGGTGACACGGCCAAGCCATGTGGAGCTTGGCCGTGTCTCTTGTTTTTTCTTTCTTGGGACACGGCCAAGCTCCTAGCTGTGTCCCTCACTGTTGCTTGCTCCTTGAGTGAGACACGGCCAGAGGCTTGGCCGTGTCTCTGGGTGTGTCTCTCTCTGTTGCTCATTTTCCTTCTTTTCCTTCTCTTCTTTGACTTGTTCTTTGATTTGCTCTTTGAGTGAGACACGGCCAGAGGCTTGGCCGTGTCTCTGGGTGTGTCTGCTTCTGCCTTGAATTTCTTTTGAGGGACATGGCCAAGCTTGCTTTGGCTTGGCCATGTCTTGCTTGGTTCATGCTTTTCTTGCCCTGTTTTGATCTTCCAAGGGTGTTTTTGTACCTAAACCTAAAAACAACACTTTAAACACACTTAAAACAACAATTAATCAAAACAGTAACTAAAACACACATAAAATCATACTAAAAACTAGTACAAAAATGACCTAAACAACTACCCCACACTTAAATCCTTGCTTGTCCCCAAGCAAGGCTAAAATCAAAACACACTAACCAGATGAATTTTGTTAAGTTCAAGAGTTATAAAGATGCATCAAGACTTCCTTATCCCTAAATCCTTAATCAATATCGAATCAAACAAAATTGACACCCATGCAATTAAATGGTTTTCCATGCATAACCTATGTTGTCGCTCCCTCACCAACTCTTACAAGTGTTTGATCATTGTGGTGTTTACACTCATAACAATCAATGAAAGATTATTACCATAGGCTTGCTTATCAATCAAATCTCCACCACCAAATTTCAATCAAGCATCAATCAAAAGGTCTTTCTTTTGGTTGTTATGCGGCTAGGGTAAAGGCATGACATTTAGGAAATGTAAGCTTAATCATTAAGTTCAAGAGAACTTCAAGAGTGAAGTAACCGATCATATGTATAACTAACAATCCCAAAACACCTTCCTCTGATATACCTATTGACATTAAAGAGCTTTTCAAGGGAACTCACTTATTACATTTTGCAATGATTATTCCCAAACAAATTCCAACCCTGTCAACAAGAACAACAATTATTTTTATTTTTATTATTATTTTTTCTCTTCTTTTTTTTCATTCATTTTTTTTATATTTTTTTATTTTTAGGGTTTGCAACTAAATAACATAATAGTTTAAAATCTCAAACCTACTAAATTTAACTCCACACTTAATTCAACACAACACTCGGTCATAAACGCTCTTAAAATGCTCTTGAACTAATGAAAGGGTAAGAGTTAAACAACAAGATTCAAACTAATAGTGTTGTGAAAAAGAAAGAAAAGGAAAAATAGAATAAGCTCAAAATTGGCTAACTAAGGTTGAATATAGGGTTGGTCTTTTTAAGCCAAAGTGGTTCACCTAATTGCCTTAATCATCTTGATGCCTAATTAAAATTTTTTATGTAGTCTTAAAATGCATGTCAAAGCAAATTCTAGCAATTCATCAATCAAAGATGTTTACCCACAAAAAGAATAATAAGTTGATGGCTCAATTCCTCATTAGGTTAATGGCAATGCAAAGAAAAACCAACAAAATTGACAATAAGCACCAATTCTACTCAATTCTCAAATTCATGCTTCAAAAATTCAAAGGTCATCTATCAACAATTTTATAACAATTGAAATTTCTAAAATTCATTTATTCAACGAAAAAAATTAAAAATATTAACTAAACTTAAACAAAAATAACTTAAAAGTAAAAACACAAAACATAAAATGTACCCCACACTTAAAGATTCACATTGTCCTCAATGTGAGCATGCATACTACAGAGGGGGTTTAGATGAAACCTGATTTTCAATGTTCCCATATACGATGTGTAGGGCTCCTTCCACCCATAATGCAATTGGAGCCCATGACTGAGAGGATGAACAACATGTAACTTAAAAAAGTACCCGATGTATGACAACCCCTAAATAGTATTCCTTGAAGAGAACATGTCTGAAAGGGAATGTGGTAATAATCTCTGTCTTTGTGCAACCTGGGTATATCAGATTTTTGCTCTTCCTTACCACCAAGAGTAGTAGAAATGACTTTTGGGGACTCTTTCGGTTCAACCAAGTTTGGTTGAATCACCTCTTCATCCAGTTTAACAATGTCAAGTCCCCTCTCAACAACCTCAGCATCTAAAATTAGCTTACACTCCTCAATTTCTAATTTGGGCATTTCTTGCTCTTCTTCTAAGGTCATAGTCATCCCAATCTTATTTTCACTATCTCCTTGGGAGTGCATATTATAGATGTCAAGAAGTTGCTTACCTTGCTCCTCATCCTTCAAGCAACATGGAATTGGATTTGGTGGCTTATCGTGATTGGAAGATTTATGCAACTTTGGTGAGGTTGATGCCTCCAAATTCTCCTTCTCGATTGATTGGGTGAACTCCTCAATGTTGGTTTGTATTTCCTCGCCATTATCTTCTTGATTAGTGCCTGCATCCAAGGAATCACAAAATTTATTATATATTACCTGTTCACTCCTCAAATTTGTGATTACCTTGACTTGCTCCAATTGGCTAGGAAATTCCTCTTCTTGGTGTGCTTGGAGTTGATGTGCCAGTTGCCCAACTTGCTTTTCCATCCTCTTCAATGATTCCTCCAAAGAATCAATCCTCTCATTGATCCCTTCTTGATTTTGTGTGCTAATTTGAATGTAAGCATTCAAATCATCTTCCACTGTGGATTTCTTGCATTGATCTTGATTTTGTGCACTAATTTGAATGAAGGCATTCAAACTATCTTCCAAAGTGGGTTCCTTAAGTTTATCTTGATTTTGTGCGCTAATTCAAATGAAGGCATTCAAACTATCCTCCAATGAGGGCTTCTTAAGGTGATCTTGATTTGAATATTGTTCTTGAGAGTAAGGATTTCTTTGGTAAGGTTGAAAAAAATTTTGAGGTGGAATTTGCTGTTGATTTTCCCAAGAAAAATTTTGTTGGCCTCCCCAGTTGGGATTATAAGGATTGGAATATGTGTCATTTCTACCCATTTGCTGGAAACCTTGGTAGTCATATTCTTCCTCTTGCCATTCTTGGTATCATCCAAAACCCATTGAACACGTATTTGCACTATGGCCTACATTACCACATGTTGCACATATCTCTTGGCGTGGCATAGGTGCTCTTCCTCTTGCATTTAGCACCTTAAGTTGATTCGTCAATTCTGCTAATTGCCATGCCATTTCAGAATCATCGTTCCTATCATAAACTCCCCCGTGCCTTGAAAACTGCATCTTTACAAAAGGCACTTAGCAATTTCAAGAAAAACAAACAAATAATTAAATTGAAAGAAAAATAAAACAAACAAACAATTCATAGAAAATAAACAAACAATGAAAAGAAAAATCAAACTATTACTACTACGACAGCCTTCCCTGGCAGCGGCACCAAAAACTTGTTGCGCTCGAATTAAGTACTACTACCAAGCGTCACTCGCAAGTATACGAGGCAGCTGTAGCAAAGGTGATCGCCCCAAGGTCGTTTCCCTAAGAAGGTGTGGTTCATAATAGCTTGATTAAAGCAATTAAATTAAAAGCGAGAGTTTGTTGTTTTGAATGCTAAAGAACAATTTAAACCTAAAATTAACGTACATAGGGTTTGATGTGTGATGGGTGCACAAGATCAATTCAATTCTTGGGAAAGTGCCTAGGGTTATAGGTCCATTCAATCAAAGCTCAATTCTCAATTATCCATTAACATAGCCTTGTAATTAATTTGTTCCTTAAGGTTAATTAGTCAATTACCAATTCATTAGTTCTCACATTCATGAATTAGCAATAACCAATTATTTTACATTACCAAATTAATGAAACCCTAGAACTTATATTTCTAATTCATTCATAGGGTAGTCGATTGCATATTCTGATATCAAATTTCACCTCTCGGTCCTTCATTCAATATCTAGAGATCAATAGGTAGCTAATCTATTAACCTAGCATACAATCCAACGCAATCAACCAACAACAAGGTATATCAATGGAAATATCAAATCAAAGCATTCAATCAAATATACTACAAACCCTAAGCATGGGTTTTTAGCTCAACATCATCAATTTAAAACATTCATTCAACTCAATATAAAATCAAATACAAATTGTCCAATTCCAATATCAATTCTCTTAATATAACAAACACAATATTGAAATGAATTAAAAGAGAGAATAGAAAAACCCCTTGTGAAGATGCCAAGAGTAGGATTACTAGTCTTCCTCCTAGCTCCACTTTTGATGTTTGATGAAGAACTCAAGCCCTCTTCGATGGTTGATTTCCCTTTTGCAATATATGATGGAGCTTTCTCAAGTCACCAAACCTTCAATTGATTATGCCTTTGAGAGATCGATTGGAGCTTTCTCAAGTCACCAAACCTGTCAATGAAGCTTCTTCAACCTTCAAGAGCTTGTAACCCAACTTATCCCAAAGAACCTCAAAGATCTTATCAATGGAAGATGGAGGATGAAGATGAGGGACAAGGAGAGTGTCACTCTCTCCTCATCCCAAATTATGTTTGCCCCCTCTTCTCTTTTCTTTTCTTTCTTTCAAAACCCTAGCCGTCCTCCCTCCTTTTTCTTTCTTTCGAGCAGACGATTTTATAGAGACTAAGGGTGACACGGCCAAGCCAAGAGTGGCTTGGCCGTGTCTCTTGATTTCTTTTCCTTGCTTTCCATTAGGTGACACGGCCAAGCCAAGGTTGGCTTGGCCGTGTCTCTTGATTTCCATGGGACTCTTTCTTTATTTTCTTCTTTTCAAAGAGGTGACACGGCCAAGCCATGTGGAGCTTGGCTGTGTCTCTTGTTTTTTCTTTCTTGGGACACGGCCAAGCTCCTGGCCGTGTCCCTCACTGTTGCTTGCTCCTTGAGTGAGACACGGCCAGAGGCTTGGCCGTGTCTCTGGTTGTGTCTCTCTCTGTTGCTCATTTTCCTTCTTTTCCTTCTCTTCTTTGGCTTGTTCTTTGATTTGCTCTTTGAGTGAGACACGGCCAGTGGCTTGGCCGTGTCTCTGGGTGTGTCTGCTTCTGCCTTGAATTTCTTTTGAGGGACATGGCCAAGCTTGCTTTGGCTTGGCCATGCCTTGCTTGGTTCATGCTTTTCTTGCCCTGTTTTGATCTTCCAAGGGTGTTTTTGTACCTAAACCTAAAAACAACACTTTAAACACACTTAAAACAACAATTAATCAAAACATTAACTAAAACACACATAAAATCATACTAAAAACTAGTACAAAAATGACCTAAACAATGACAATTATAAGTATGATATGACAAGTATTATATTTGTACATCTATTTATAAGCAAATAAAGGTAAGGATAAAGTATAAAGTTAAATTAAACTTTACATCTCAAAAAGACCAAAACAAGGGATCCTAACTCTAGCCTTATGGATTCTAGGTTGAGTACACATTCTCCAAAAGAGTTATGTAAATAAGCAAAGTATAGGCAAAGTATATATTTAAAGAAAGAAAATACAATAAGAGAGAGTAAGTTTTAAAATTAAGTGGACTTGGTACTTGGAGTGAAATTTTAAGTAGGTCTTGAATGAGAATTAAAGCCTATGCAGTTTTAACCATTTTGTAATGGTTGGATTTGACTTAAAATTGTGATTTTCTTAGTCTAACCTAAGTCTAAGTCCAGTTTTAGGTTTTAAATATTTAAAATCTAAGGCTAAGGTCCAATTTTAATTCTTTAGCCTACACTAGGTATGTTTAAGTCTAAGTTAAATTTTGTTTAGGTTGAACTCAAGGTTTGATTTTGAAAAAGATTGATTTTTGTTGAACTCAGGGTTTAATTTTGGAAAAAAGATCAATTTTAGGTTGAACGTGGGTTTGATTTGGAAACAAATTGATTTTAGGTTGAATGTAAGGTTAGATTTGGAAAAAGATTGATTTTAGGTTGAAGAAACCTAATTTGAAAATTTTGAATAGGATTTAGTTCAAACTTTTTAAGTCCAATTTGATTCCTTCAAAGTTTTGGGTTGAATCAATCAAGTCCAATTATTTATGTCTAATTTAAAATCCCAAATGATGGTCTTTTGGAATTCAAACTATAAATTAATCCAAAATAAAGAAAATAAAGAAGCCATAGTTAGGGTTTATTCATTCCTTAAAGTTCTCGGCGATGGAGGCTTGAGCATGTGTTCAAATTGGAGTTCCATGTTTGTTAGGGAATTAAGGTTGCTAATGAAGCAACTTACTTAAGGTAGTTTAATGAAAACAAGCACTTGAGTATGGACCAAGCACCTAGACTTGTTAAAGAAACAAGTTTTATTGTTTTCACACTAAATAAGATTGAACCTTTTCCTTTAAGAGAAGAAAAGAGGGAGAATGAATAAGAAAACTAGAAATTAGGTTTGCTTGGTTAAATGGAGTGAGTGAAAATGAGGTGGAAAGGGCCCATTTATATAGATTTCAAGGGTTAAAATCATATTTTTTTAAAAAAATTCAAAATTGGACGTTGCGGCACGAAATCGACACTGGGCATAGTTTTGACCATTTTTCTCGCAGTAATTTTCCAAGGGTCTGTTCTTGCCTGTCCGATGTCCATTTTAAATGATTCAAGTTGTGATAGAACTATAAAAAAAATAAATTTCATGTTATGGTAAAAAAAATTAAGGGTTCATAGCTGCCCCCATTTTTTCAGTCTCAATTTTTAAGGCTGGCATGATGGAAGTCAACCATTAATTAAAACTCACTTTTCTTGAGATTGAAAAAATAAAAGGTACCCCCATGTTATAATTTATTAAAATATGACCAAAATAAAAGGTACCTACCTGATCGGTGTAATCTGATTGAAGTTCTACTGAACTTTTGCCATTTTTATATTTGGTTTCTATAACCATCTGTCATGTTTGTCACTTCTTATAATTTCGACTGTACCCACACTTATAAGGCATGATTACAAAAGTGCTGCTTTAGACGGCTCACGAATTAAAGTTTAAATGGTTTTAGAATGTCCTTTTAAAATTTCAGGCCTAAGTTATATATAAAGGGTTGGCTAGTTCAACTTTCAACACTTTTTTTCAATTGCTAAGTTTTCCCTCTCACTCTAATTTCTCTCTAAAACCCAAAATCTCTCAACTTCTTAAAGATGGAACTGGAGGGACATGCTTCAGTTACTCACCCTTTAGAGGTATTTGTTGTCCCAAGATGGCAACCAAGAGGGGGGGGGGTGAATTGGTTTCCTCAAGAAATGATGGCAAATTATAAACTCAACAAACAAGAAATGCGAAATAGAAAAATGGTTGAGTAGTGAGTAGAAAAAAGAACGCACGAGATTTATAGTGGTTCAGATTTTCTTCAATCCTACATCCACTTCCTTAACAACTTGTTAAGGTTTCACTAATCTTTTGAAGTTTTACAAGCTCACTTCCAACTTTGGTGTTTTCACAAGTTCACACCTAACTTGACAAGTGTTTTTCTAAGGCTAACACTCAAACCACTTACAAGAGTTTTACTAGGCTCACTCTCCCAACCATTACAAGAGTTTTTCTAGGCTTACTCTCACAACCTAAGTGTTTTTCAAGCTCACACTCAAACTTTTACAATGGTGTTTTCAATGCTTACACCTAACATTCATTACAATTCAAATGTAAATTGGAGTAAAAGAAAATATGTTGCTTGGCTATAAAATTTTTAATTCTCCCTTGATTTTTCTCTTAGAATAGCAATGTATTTATAGCCAATGTGGTCTAACTAGCCATTATAGATAGTAAGAATTAAGTCTTGGCAGTTTAGACCTTTATTAATAGACTATTCAAAGCAGTTCGCGGCCGTCCTTGGTACAAGGATGGTTGCGTTCATGTCTCACACGGTCGCCCTTGGACAAGGTACGGTCGCTGCATTCAAATTTGCTTCTATCGTCAAATTTAAGTGATCTACTACAGGAATCTTGCCCATGCTGTGGTTGTCGGGACGGTCGTGCATAGGATAGGTGCGGTCGCCCTTTTTTGAATGCGTAACAGTGATTACATGTGGCATTCTTTAACTGGGCAAAATGAAAGTCCGCCTAAATATGAATATCGCGGTCGCTCTAGATGCCTGTTCGCGGTCGAGTTGAGAGACTCACGTCAAACTTCCGGACGCACCTTAGGGCGCGTACACTACTGTCTGTTTAAGCAGATTTCTCTTTAATCATCAGTGCGGTTACGGATACTGAAGGGCGGTCGCTAAAGTGGTAAGCAAGACCGTATTCTTCACCGTTCTTGTCATCGCGAACCTTACTGGAATTTGGATGATTTGGGTTTCTACTGTTGCGCTCGTCCATTATTTAGGACGGTTGCTCTTATGGGAGTGCGGTCGCGACTGAGGTAGGGTTTCTGACCACGAACCCTACTGTGATATGGTTTTATCCTTCAATTGAGTGGGGCAGTCGTCTCCATGTCTTGTGCGACCGCTAAATATGCTCTGTTCAACTTTATTTGAAATAACCTAATCCTGCAACAAGGTTCTTTAAACACATGTTAAATAAGTCATTCAATTTGAGTTGTCAAGGATCAAAATTGAGATCTCTTGGCTAACAATCTCCCCCATTTTGACTTTGACAATCAAATGGAATGATGATATAAATTGAAAGAAAATGCAAATTAGATTGTCTAACAATCTCTCTTAATTTAAACTGCTCATGTGTTGAATGTTAATAAATTTCTACAATGCTTCCCCTAAACATATGCATGAGTCATGTTTATGTTGGTGCATTAATAAAATAAAATATCATTCCCATTTTATATTAACTCTCTCTTCATCTTCTATCGTTCTCTCTTTTTCTTCTCCCCCTTTGTCATAGGCAAAATGCATAAGATAATAGAAATATTTAAAGACAATGATACGATTATGAGCATTATGTATAATAAACAAAATGTTGTTAGATAGAGGGCAGTACAAGGATAATGTAAGATAGGAAACAGAAAAACAAATCAAAACAACAAAACATAACCAAAAACAGGAAAAATAAACTAATCAGAATCTTGATCTTCATCTAGCTCTTCTTCGTCTAAAGGAGCTTTTCCCTTATCAAGAGAGACATTGCTGGTAGAGCTAGTGCTGATAGATTCTTCTTCTTCAGGGAGACTTTCTGTGTGATCACTTATATCCTAATCCTCAAGATTGCATTGAGGCAAGTCTAGTTTGCCTTACATGTCATAGAGATCATGATGCTTGTAAAATATAAGGTCAATCCTTTTGTTCAAGTGATGGAATCTCTTGGAGACACTTTTCTTGAACTGAGAGAGTTTCCTGGAGAGTGATTTGATAGCTTTTAGAATGAGTTTTGTAGGAGAGCTGGTTTGGGTAGGTTTATATGAGGAAGCTTTGGGAGGTAGTTCAACAACAACTTTCAAGGAATCTCCTTCTTCCTCAATGGTGTACCTTGGTCTTTTCTTTTGTCTATCCATAATACATCGTTTGCCAAAGTAATACATATATGTACCCTCAATCTTCCTTACATAGCCAACATGTTCTAGATAGTCAATGGTGATGGCACTGGAGGCAAGATTGAAAGGGTTTCTCAAGGTAGTTAAGTTAAGATCATTTAGCAAATTCATGTGCCTAGCTACTTGAGTTATTTGTGAGGACAAGAAGAAAGTTCCAGTTCTTGTGACAGCATGGTGATGCAATGTGTCAATCAAGAACTTTGTTGTGTTCATTTGGATGTTGTGGGTGAAAGCATATAAGAAGATGAGATCTCTTTTTGTTACCTTTTCATTCTCATCAGCCCTTTGATGTATGGTGTAGGTGATGATCCTATGAAGCATCCAATGGGTGAGGGATTTGATGTGTCTAGCTTTTGACTCTTTTTCAAATGAGGTTTCCACATAAATTTCTTGCCAAAAGGTAGAGAGTGTTTGATTGGAAAGGCTAAATCATTGTAGGAGGTTATTCCATCAACAGGAAAGTCCCAGATTTTTCCAAAGTCCTCTAATGTTAAGGCTAGGTATTGGTCAAATAACTTAAATCTAACCCCATACCACCCTAGTGCAGAATTTGCCCTCTTTTCAATCTGAAAGGACATGAGAAATTCCTTACTTAAACTAGAATAACCTACCTCTTCAGAAAATACGAATTTCCTCCAGCCAAGAACATCAAGTAGACTTTCAATCTCATCTTTAATGTTGAGGGCAGAGAGCATTCCACTAAATGGAGATTTGGTTCCTTCAATTTTCTTTCTCTTTAGCATGGCATATCTCACATCTTCCTCAGGGGTTTGGTGGTGAGGTTTATGAATTTTCTCACCTCTTCTAGACTGTGGAGGAGATGGAGGAGCATCTATTGGTTCGCTTATGATTATCCCTGAAGGCTTCTTTGCTTTCCTTTTCCCTTTGGAGGTGATTTTCTTTTTGGGGACCATTAGAGTTGAAGAACAGGAAGAAAACTAGAAAACAGAGAATGTTTGAGAAGGAGATGATCTTGAGAGGATTTTGGAGATTTGGAGGGAAGTTTGTATGTTATAAGAGGTAAAAGATCCAAGGAACTGATGTATAATGGTCTTAAATAGAAGAAATTAAGAAAATAGACGTTTATGACGGTTGAGAGTTGAAAATCACGACCTGTCATACAGTCAACGGTTACAGAATTTTGAGAAGAGTGTATGCGGTCGCCTATTTATATAGGTGTGATCGCTAAAGACACTCTAGCGACCATTAAGAAAATTAGTGCGCCCGCGAGTGCAGAGAATGTCTACAACGGTCAAAACTGTTTAAATTATTGCGACCGCTCACAGAGGTATCAATTTAGATGAATCTGTCTGGCAAGATAGCGACCGCTAGAGGCATTGGAGCGAATGCGAGTAGCTCAAAAATGAAAGAGACATAAAAGATGATGGATTTTTATAATTTTAAGCAAAAAGTCTATGCGTTAAGATGTTTAAGAAATTTTTATTGATAGGCAATCTTTTATTCATTCAGGGTAGTTCCATCAATCATACCTAAATTAATTTTAATAAAGTTAAGCCTATCTTCATTCAAAGGTTTTGTAAAGATATCAGCAAGTTAATTATGTGTATCTATAAACTCTAAGACAATATTCTAGTTTTGTACATTATCTCTCAAAAAATGATGTCTAATGTCTATATGTTTAGATCTAGAGTGTTGGATAGGATTTTTAGACAAATTGATAGCGGTAGTGTTGTCACATTTAATGGAGATGTTGTTAAATACTTTGCCATAGTCAAGCAATTATTGTTTCATCCATAATACTTGTGTGCAACAAAAACATTCTGCAACATATTCGGCTTTCGCCGTAGACAAAGCAACCGATGCTTGTTTCTTACTATGCCAAGAAACTAGACAATTGCCAAGAAAGTGACATGCTCCTGTTGTGCTTTTTCTATCTAAGATGCTACTAGCATAATCCGCATCTGAAAAACCTAAGATATGAAATGATGTGTTTTTAGGATACCAAATACCTAAATGCATTGTACCACTTAAATATTTCAAAATTCTCTTAGTAGCATTCAAGTGTGATTCATTAGGACAAGTTTGAAATCTAGCACAAAGACATACACCATACATTATATCAGGTCTAGAAGCGGTTAAGTAAAGTAGTAATCCGATAATACCTCAATATTCTTTTCATCTACTGCTTTACCATTTTCATCTTTACCCAATTTCAAGGATGTGCTCATAGGAGTCTTGCTAGTTTTGCAGCCATCCATTCCAAATTTTTTGATGAGTTCTTTTGTATATTTGGATTGGTTAATGAAAATCCCATCTTTGCATTGCTTGATTTGCAGTCCAAGGAAGAACTTGAGTTCACCCATCATGCTCATTTCAAATTCCCTAGTCATACAACAAGCAAATTCTTTGCACAAGGTTTCATTAGTAGCTCCAAATATTATGTCATCCACATAAATTTGTACAATTAAAATGTTATGTTTGTCTTTTTTAACAAAGAGAGTTGTATCAACTTTTTCTTTTGAAAAATCATTTTCAAGCAAATATGCACTAAGTCTATCATACCAAGCTCTTGGTGCTTGTTTCAATCCATATAAAGCTTTGGTAAGTTTGAAAACATGATTAGGAAATTTGTAGTTTTCAAAACTAGGAGGTTGTTCTACATAAACTTCTTCATTTATGAGTCCATTTAGAAATGCACTTTTAACATCCATTTGAAAGAGTTTAAAGTTCATGTGACATGCAAAAGCAAGTAATATTCTAATATCTTCTAATCTAGCTACAGGGTCAAATGTTTCATCATAGTCAATACCTTCTTCATGATTATAGCCTTTGGCTACCAACCTTGCTTTATTCCTAACAATGTGACCATTTTCATCAAGCTTATTTCTATAGACCCATTTGCATCCTATGATTGAATGATCTATAGGTCTAGGAGTGAGATGCCAAACATTATTTCTTTCAAATTGATTAAGTTGATCTTGCACTGCAGTCATCCAACTTTCATCGGTTAGAGCCTCCTCAATGGTCTTTGGCTCAATTTGAGAAACAAAAGCAAAATTAACATCTATATGATTAATTTTAGATCTAGTAATTACTCCCTTAGATGTTTCACCAATGATGAGTTCCTTTGGATGATCTTTCTTGTATTACCAATCCTTAGGTAGATCTTGAGTCTTTTATTCAAGTTCATACTGATTGATCTTTGGAGCATTAATAGTTTCATGATGTTCAAGAGTATCTGCAGGGTCATTGAAAGTACTACCTTTCTTTTGATCAAGTTTAGATGATTCATCAAATACAACATGCATTGATTCTTCAACAACTAGATTTTTCATGTTAAATACTCTATATGCTTTGCTATATGATGAGTATCCTAGGAATATGCCTTCATCTGATTTGGATGAAAATTTTTCAAGATTTTCCTTGGTGTTCAATATATAGCATTTGCATCCAAATACTCTAAAATATCCAATTTTGGGAATTCTTCCATTCCATAGCTCATAAGAAGTTTTATTAGTTAAATGCCTTTTGTAAACACGATTTGCAATGTAACAAGCTGTATTAACGGTTTCTGCCCAAAAATAAGATGGTAATTCATATTATTGAGCATTGTTCTAGCCATTTCAACCAAGGTTCTATTTTTCCTCTCAACCACACCATTTTGTTGTGGAGTTCTAGGAGCAGAAAAATTATGAGAAATGCCAAGTTCATTACAAAAACTTTCAAAATTTTCATTCTCAAATTCTTTGCCATGATCACTCCTAATAGATGTGATCACATATCCTTTTTCATTTTGAACTCTTTTTGCAAACGTTTTGAAGTAATTAAAAGCTTCATTATTTTGAGCTAAGAAATTAACCCATGTGAATCTAGAGTAATCATCAACAAGTACAAATGCATATAATTTGCCTCCTAAGCTTGTAACTCTATTTGGTCCAAACAAATCCAAATGAATGAGCTCTAAAGGTCTAGAGGTACTTATAACATTCTTTGATTTAAATGAGCTCTTATGTTGCTTACCACGTTGACAAGGTTCACAAATTCTATCTTTGTCATATTTTATCTTAGGTAGACCATCAACTAGGTTTTCATTACAAATATATTTTAATTGATCCATACCAGCATGTACTAGTCTTCTATGCCATAACCATTCATCATTATTAGTAGACATTAAACATTTAAATGCATGATTTGAATGTATGTTAATATTATAAGTGTTGTTTGTCCTAGTACCCTTATATATGATAACACCATTTGAATTTGTGATTTTGCATCCTTTGGAATCAAAATTAACAATGTATGCTCTATCACATAATTGACTAACACTTAGCAAATTATGTTTCAACCCATCAACAAGCCATACATCTTCTATTAAATCTTTACCAATTGAACCAATGGAGCCAACACCAATAATTTTACCTTTAGCATCATTTACAAAAGTTACATTACCTCCATGTTTGTAGGTAATACTTGTAAAGAGCTTTGCATTCCCGGTCATATGCCTTGAGCACCCACTATCCACAAGCCATGTGCTTTCGTTGATAGTAGATTTTAGGCATACCTATAAGGTAATAGTGGTTATCTTTTCTTAGGTACCCAAATGAAGTTGGTTCCTTGATGGTTAGTAATAAATATGTCTTCTAGCTTGAGATGAGCCTTTCTAATATGACAAAATAAACTTTTATTTCCAAATTTCATGCAGTATGTACATTGCCATAGTGTCTTATATTTTATATTTTTCTATTCATATTCCAAGTATTATGCATACAACTACAAATTTGCTTTTGTGCAAGTTTAGTGTACATAAATGCATGATTACTTTTTGCGAACTTAGCTCTATTTCCTAGTGAGCCATGAAAAGTTCTTTTGGAACTTTTAGACTTGGTGTGAGCATCTTTATTCTTTACAATATTAACATTCAAAATTTTAGTTGTAGATGCTTTTACAAATGTTAGTGTGCTTGGTGCAATGTTGATTGAGCCATTGAATCCTAATCCATATTTTAAGGAGGGTGATCTTTGGTTACCAATTAATGTGTCTAAGGCTTCCTTTCCTTTATAAGATTTTGAAATTGATTCTTTTAGTTCTTTTAGTTCATTCTTCAGAATTTCATTCTCTTTAATAATTTTTTCTAAATCATGTGAGTTTTTATTTAACTCTTCTATTGAATTCATCAAGTGTTCATTTGAAGTTTTCAATTCTAAGGTAGAGTTCTTTAAGCATATAAAATCCTTTTCTAACTTAGAGCTTTTTTCTTTATAGAGCATCATTTTAGTAAAATATTTTTCTATTTTAAAGTTCATGTGCTCAATCAAATCACTATCATCTAGATTATCACTATCATCATGTGCTACTAGATCAAAGGATTGAATACTTACCTCATTGGAGTCATCTTCAATAGCCATGAGACATAGGTTTGCAATTCCTTCTTCTTCTTCTTCTTCTTTTTCACTTGAAGAGGAGTCATCCCATGTGGCTTTGAGAGACTTTTTCTTTTCTTTGTCCCATTTTCTTTTATTCTTTACTTTGAAGCAATCCGATTTGATGTGACCAGTTTTTCCACATTCATAGCACTTTACCTCATTTTTCTTTTCTTTATCTTTGAAGGAGGATTTAGGAAGTGTACCTTTATTTTCTTGTAATCTTTTCTTCCTTTTCCATTCATTAATTTCTTTTTAGAACATTGCCATTTCATCTTCATCATTAGTACCTTCATTGCTTGAGCTCTCAACTTCTTTGATTGCTTTGAGAGCAATTGGTTTTCTCTTTTCTTTCTCACCTTGATCTTCTTCTTTTTCACTGTGTAGCTCAAATGTGAGTAGTTTTCCCATAAGCTCATCGGTTCTCAATGTGCTAAGATCATGAGCTTCTTCGATGGATGATACTTTTGATTCAAAGTTCTTTCTAGCTCTTAAGGCTCTCAAGATTTTACTATTTACATCACCTTGATCATATACCTTGCCATACTTCTTTAGTTCATTGACAATAGCAAGCAAGCGATTTGTCATGTCGGTGACGTTTTCATTTGTTTTCATCTTGAATAGCTCATACTCATGAACATGCATTTGTTTCTTGGTGAATCTCACTTGAGTCGTACCTTCATGATAGTTTTCAAGTGTCTTCCAAATGCAATGTGCACAAGTTAAATGTTGAACTCTTCCACCTTCTTCTCTTAAAATGGAATTCATCAAGATGGAAGCGGCTCTATTGTTCTTAAATCGATCTTTGACATTGATAGTTGACCATTGTGCTTTGGGATGAGGAACTTAAATACCATCAACTTCATAAGTGGGAAGTGTTGCGCTCGAATTAAGTTCTACTACAAGCGTCACTCGCAAGTATACGAGGTAGCTGTAGCAAAGGTGATCGCCCCAAGGTCGTTTTCCCAAGAAGGTGTGGTTCGTAATAGCTTGATTGACAAATTATTTAAAAGAGAAAGTTTGTTGTTTGGAATTGTAAAAGAACAATTTAAACCTAAGATTAACGTGCGTAGAGATTGATGTGTGTGATGGGTGCACAAGATCAATTCAGTTCTTGGGAAAGTGCCTAGGGTTATAGGTCCATTCAATCAAAGCTCAATTCTCAATTATCCATTAACATAGCCTTATAATTATTTTGTTCCTTAAGGTTAATTAGTCAATTACCAATTCATTAGTTCTCACATTCATGAATTAGCAATAACCAATTATTTTACATCACCAAATTAATGAAACCCTAGAACTTATATTTCTAATTCATTCATAGGGTAGTCGATTGCATAATTCTGATATCAAATTACACCTCTCGGTCCTTCATTCAATATCTAGAGATCAATAGGTAGCTAATCTATTAACCTAGCATACAATCCAATGCAATCAACCAACAACAAGGTATATCAATGGAAATATCAAATCAAAGCATTCAATCAAATATACTACAAACCCTAAACATGGGTTTTTAGCTCAACATCATCAATTTAAAACATTCATTCAACTCAATATAAATCAAATACAAATTGTCCACTTGCAATATCAATTCTCTTAATATAACAAAAACAATATTGAAATGAATTAAAAGAGAGAATAGAAAAACCCCTTGTGAAGATGCCAAGAGTAAGATTACTAGTCTTCCTCCTAGCTCCACTTTTGATGTTTGATGAAGAACTCAAGCCCTCTTCAATGGTTGATTTCCCTTTTGCAATATAGGATGGAGCTTTCTCAAGTCACCAAACCTTCAATTGATTATGCCTTTGAGAGATCGATTGGAGCTTTCACAATTCACCAAACCTTTCAATGAAGCTTCTTCAACCTTCAAGAGCTTGTAACCCAACTTATCCCAAAGAACCTCAAAGATCTTGTTAATGGAAGATGGAGAAGATGAAGATGGAGGATGAAGATGAGGGACAAGGAGAGTGTCACTCTCTCCTCATCCCAAATTATGTTTGCCCCCTCTTCTCTTTTCTTTTCTTTCTTTCAAAACCCTAGCCATCCTCCCTCCTTTTTCTTTCTTTCGAGTAGACGATTTTATAGAGACTAAGGGTGACACGGCCAAGCCAAGAGTGGCTTGGCCGTGTCTCTTGATTTCTTTTCCTTGCTTTCCATTAGGTGACACGGCCAAGCCAAGGTTGGCTTGGCCGTGTCTCTTGATTTCCATGGGACACGGCCAAGCCAGTTGGCCGTGTCCCTCACTGTGGCTTCTTCTCTTTCTTTCTTTTCTTCTTTTCAAAGAGGTGACACGGCCAAGCCATGTGGAGCTTGGCCGTGTCTCTTGTTTTTTCTTTCTTGGGACACGGCCAAGCTCCTAGCTGTGTCCCTCACTGTTGCTTGCTCCTTGAGTGAGACACTGCTAGAGGCTTGGCCGTGTCTCTGGGTGTGTCTCTCTCTGTTGCTCATTTTCCTTCTTTTCCTTCTCTTCTTTGACTTGTTCTTTGATTTGCTCTTTGAGTGAGACACGCCTAGAGGCTTGGCCGTGTCTCTGGGTGTGTCTGCTTCTGCCTTGAATTTCTTTTGAGGGACATGGCCAAGCTTGCTTTGGCTTGGCCATGTCTTGCTTGGTTCATGCTTTTCTTGCCTTGTTTTGATCTTCCAAGGGTGTTTTTGTACCTAAACCTAAAAACAACACTTTAAACACACTTAAAACAACAATTAATCAAAACATTAACTAAAACACACATAAAATCATACTAAAAACTAGTACAAAAATGACCTAAACAACTACCCCACACTTAAATCCTTGCTTGTCCCCAAGCAAGGCTAAAATCAAAACACACTAACCAGATGAATTTTGTTAAGTTCAAGAGTTATAAAGATGCATCAAGACTTCCTTATCCCTAAATCCTCAATCAATATCGAATCAAACAAAATCGACACCCATGCAATTAAATGGTTTTCCATGCATAACCTATGTTGTCGCTCCCTCACCAACTCTTACAAGTGTTTGATCATTGTGGTGTTTACACTCATAACAATCAATGAAAGATTATTACCATAGGCTTGCTTATCAATCAAATCTCCACCATGAAATTTCAATCAAGCATCAATCAAAATGTCTTTCTTTTGGTTGTTATGCGGCTATGGTAAAACATTCATTCAACTCAATATAAATCTAATACAAATTGTTCATTGTAATATCAATCTTTTAATACGACAAAAACAATATTGGAATGAATTAAAAGAGAGAATAGAAAAACCCCTTGTGAAGATGCCAAGAGTAGGATTACTAGTCTTCCTCCTAGCTCCACTTTGATGTTTGATGAAGAACTCAAGCCCTCTTCAATGGTTGATTTCCCTTTTTGCAATATAGAATGAAGCTTTCTCAAGTCACCAACCCTTCAATTGATTGTGCCTTTGGAAGATAGAAAGGAGCTTTCTCAAGTCACCAATTCTTTCAATGAAGCTTCTTCAACCTTCAAGAGCTTGTTAACCCAACTTATCCCAAAGAACCTCAAAGATCTTATCAATGGAAGATGGAGAAGATGAAGATGGAGGATGAAGATCAGGGACAAGGAGAGTGTCACTCTCTCCTCATCCCAAATTATTTTTGCCCTCTCCTTCTCTTTTCTTTTCTCTCACTCAAACCCTAGTCGTCCTCCCCTCTTTTTCTGTCGTGCGAAAGAATTTATATATTTTTTGGTGTGACACGGCCAAGCCAAGAGTGGCTTGGCCATGTCTCTTCTTCTTTTCTTCCTTTCCATAAGGTGACACGGCCAAGCCAAGGTTGGCTTGGCCGTGTCTCTTGATCTCCATGGGACACGGCCAAGACAGTTGGTCATGTCCCTCACTGGCTCTTTTCTTCTCTTTCTTTCTTTTCTTTCTTTTCAAGGAGGTGACACGGCCAAGCCAAGGTTGGCTTGGCCGTGTCTCATGTGACCTTCATCTTTTCTTTCTTCTTTGGAATGGTGAGTGACACGGCCAAACTTAAGTGAGCTTGGCCATGTTTGACATGTTTGGAGGGACACGGCCAGTGGCTTGGCCGTGTCCCTTGGGTGTGTCACCTACTGCTCTTCGTTCTTTGCTCTTCTTTCTTTGGTCTTCTTTGATTTGCTCTTTGAGTGAGACACGGCTAGAGGCTTGGCCGTGTCTCTGGGTGTGTCTGCTTCTGCCTTGAATTTCTTTTGAGGGACATGGCCAAGCTTGCTTTGGCTTGGCCATGTCTTGCTTGGTTCATGCTTTTCTTGCCCTGTTTTGATCTTCCAAGGGTGTTTTTGTACCTAAACCTAAAAACAACACTTTAAATACACTTAAAACAACAATTAATCAAAACATTAACTAAAACACACATAAAATCATACTAAAAACTAGTGCAAAAATGATCTAAAGAACTACCCCACACTTAAATCCTTGCTTGTCCCCAAGCAAGGCTAAAATCAAAACACACTAACCAGATGAATTTTGTTAAGTTCAAGAGTTATAAAGATGCATCAAGACTTTCTTATCCCTAAATCCATAATCAATATCGAATCAAACAAAATCGACACCAATGCAATTAAGTGGTTTTCCATGCATAACCAATGTTGTCTCTCCCTCACCAACTCTTACAAGTGTTTGATCATGGTGGTGTTTACACTCATAACAATCAATGAAAGATTATTACCATAGGCTTGCTTATCAATCAAATCTCCACCACAAAATAACAATCAAGCATCAATCAAAAGGTCTTTCTTTTGGTTGTAATGGGGCTAAGGTAAAGGCATGGCATTTAAGAAATGTGAGCTTAATCATTAAGTTCAAGAGCACTTTAAGAATGAAGTACCCGATCATATGCATAACCCAACAATCCCAAAACACCTTCCTCTCATCTACCCCTTGACATTAAAGAGCTTTTCAAGGGAACTCACTTATTGAATCTTGTAATGATACATTTCAACCCTTTCAACAAGAATAAAAATTATTCTTATTATTATTATTATATATATATATTTTCTCTTTTTCTTCTCTCTTTTGACTTATTATTAACTCATAGGCTTAGATTTCAACCCTTTTTTTTCTTTTTTTATTTTGCTTTGCAATCTTAAACCTACTAAATTTAACCCCACACTTAATTCAACTCAACACTCGGTTATAAACGCTCTTAAAATGCTCTTGACCTAATGAAAGGATAAGAGTTAAACAACAAGGTTCAAGCTAATGATGTTGTGAAAAAAAAGGAAAGGAAAACTAAAATTGGCTCAAAATTGGCTAACTAAGGTTGAATATAGGGTTGGTCTTTTTAAGCCAAAGTGGTTCACCTAATTGCCTTAATCATCTTGATGCCAAATTGAAATTTTTATGTAATCTTAAAATGCATTTCAAAGCAAGTTCTAGTAATTCATCAATCAAAGATGTTCACCCACAACAAGAATGATAAGTTGATGGCTCAATTCTTCACTAGGTTAATGGAAATGCAAGGAAAAACCAAAAAAAATTTGACAATAAGCACCAATTCTACTCAATTCTCAAATTCATGCTTCAAAAATTCAAAGGTCATCAATCAACAATTTTATAACAATTGAACTTTTCAAAATTCATTTATTCAAAGAAAAACATTAACTAAAACTTAAACAAAAACAAATTAAAGGTAAAAACATGAAAAAAAAAAACAAAATGCAATTAAAAGTAAAAACATAAAACAACAATTGCACCCCCACACTTAAAAATTCATATTGTCCTCAATGTGAGCATGCATACTACAGAGAGAGTTTAGATGATACCTGATTTCCATCGTTTCCATATACGATGTGTGGGGCTCCTTCCACCCATAATGCAATTGGAGCCCATGACTGAGAGAATGAACACCATGCAACTTTGAAAAGTGCCTAATGTATTGAAAAGCCTAGGTAGCATTCTTAGGGGAGCAATTGTCCAAAAAGAACATGTGAGGGTTGTCTTAGCTTGATTTTTTAATGCTATAGGGACGTAGTAAGAACCTTTTTCAGTTTGCAACATGGTTTTATATGGTTTTTGCTCGTTCTCACCACCAAGAGTGGGAGAGATGATAATTTGTTGCATACTGTATTCCCCAACCAAAACATCTTTCAAAATTTCTGGGTTCTTTTTAAGTTCAACCAAGTTTGGTTGAATGTGTTCTACATTCTCTTTAGCAATTAGAAGTTCTCCCTCAACAATCTCATTATTCTCTAGTAAATTGCTCTCATCAATTTCTAATTTGGAAGAATTAGGCTCTACTTCTATGGTCATGGCGACTCAAGCTTATCTACACTATCTTCACTATAGGGCATGTCATGGAGTTCAGAAAGTTGCATACCTTGTTTCTCTGCATTCAGCTTACTTGGGAATGGGATTGGTGGCATACAAGGATTTGGAGGTTCATGCAATTTTGTCGAAGTTGATGCTTCCAAATTCTCCTCCTCCTTTAATTGAATTAACTCCTCTATGTTTGATTGCATTTCCTCACCATCTTCTTCATTGTTAGTTCCTGCATCAAAGGAATCACAAAAATCGTTATATATCACCTGTTTATTCTTAAAATTTGTGATTACCTCTATTTGCTCCAATTGGCTAGGAAATTCCTCCTCTTGGTGTGCTTGGAGTTGATGTGCCAATTGCCCAAGTTGCATTTCCACCCTCTTCAATGATTCCTCCAAAGAATCAAACATCTCATTGCTTCCCTCCTGAATTTCTATGCTAATTTGAAGGTAAGCATTCAAATCATCTTCCACTGTAGATTTCTCAAATTTATCATGGTTTTGTGAGCTAATTTGAATGAAGGCATTCAAACTATCTTCCAAAGTGGGTTCCTTAAGTTTACTTTGATTTTGCGCGCTAATTTGAATGAAGGCATTCAAACTATCTTCTAATGTGGGTCGCTTAAGGTACTCTTGATTTGAATATTGTTCTTGAGAGTAAGAACTTCTTTGGTAAGGTTGAAAAAAAATTGGAGGTGGAATGTGCTGTTGGTTTTCCCAAGAAAAATTTGGGTGGCTTCCCCATCTTGAATTATAAGGTCTGGGGTATGTGTCATTTCCACCCATTTGCTAGAAACTGTCATAGGCATATTCTTCCTCTTGCCTCTCTTGATATGGTCCATAACCAAATGAACACATGTTTGCGCTATGTCCTGCAATGCCAATGCTGAACATACTTCACGAGTAGGCATAGGTGTTTGTCCTCTTGCATTTAGCATCTTAAGTTGGTTCGTTAATTCTGCTAATTGCCATGCCATGTTAGAATTAGGGTTATAGTCATAAACCCCTGCGTACCTTGAAAATTGCATAATTACACAAGGCACTTAGCAACTTAAATAAAACAAACAAATAATTAAATTGAAAGAAAAATAAAACAAACAAACAATTCACAGAAAATAAACAAACAATGAAAAGAAAAATCAAACTATTACTACTGCGATAGCCTTCCCCGGCAGTGGCGCCAAAAACTTATTGCGCTCAAATTAAGTTCTACTACAAGCGTCACTCGCAAGTATACGAGGTAGCTGTTTGTTGTTTGGAATTGTAAAAGAACAATTAACTTATATTTCTAATTCATTCATAGGGTAGTCGATTGCATAGTTCCGATATCGGATTTCACCTCTCGGTCCTTCATTCAATATCTAGAGATCAATAGGTAGCTAATCTATTAACCTAGCATACAAGCCAATGCAATCAACCAACACAAGTTACATCAATGTAAATATCAAATCAAAGCATTCAATCAAATATACTATAAACCCTAAGCATGGGTTTTTAGCTCAATATCAACAATTTAAAACATTCATTCAACTCAATATAAATCAAATACAAATTATTCATTGTAATATCAATCTCTTAATATGACAAAAACAATATTGGAATGAATTAAAAGAGAGAATAGAAAAACCCCTTGTGAAGATGCCAAGAGTAGGATTACTAGTCTTCCTCCTAGCTCCACTTTGATGTTTGATGAAGAACTCAAGCCCTCTTCAATGGTTGATTTCCCTTTTTGCAATATGGAATGGAGCTTTCTCAAGTCACCAACCCTTCAATTGATTGTGCCTTTGGAAGATAGAAAGGAGCTTTCTCAAGTCACCAATCCTTTCAATGAAGCTTCTTCAACCTTCAAGAGCTTGTTAACCCAACTTATCCCAAAGAACCTCAAAGATCTTATCAATGGAAGATGGAGAAGATGAAGATGGAGGATGAAGATGAGGGACAAGGAGAGTGTCACTCTCTCCTCATCCCAAATTATGTTTGCCTTCTCCTTCTCTTTTCTTTTCTCTCACTCAAACCCTAACCGTCCTCCCCTTTTTTCTGTCGTGCGAAAGAATTTATATGTTTTTTGGTGTGACACGGCCAAGCCAAGAGTGGCTAGGCCGTGTCTCTTCTTCTTTTCTTCCTTTCCATAAGGTGACACGGCCAAGCCAAGGTTGGCTTGGCCGTGTCTCTTGATCTCCATGGGACACGGCCAAGACAGTTGGCCGTGTCCCTCACTGGCTCTTTTCTTCTCTTTCTTTCTTTTCTTTCCTTTCAGGGAGGTGACACGGCCAAGCCAAGGTTGGCTTAGCCGTGTCTCATGTGACCTTCATCTTTTCTTTCTTCTTTGGAATGGTGAGTGACACGGCCAAGCTTAAGTGAGCTTGGTCGTGTTTGACATGTTTGGAGGGACACGGCCAGTGGCTTGGCCCTTCCTTTGGGTGTGTCACCTACTTCTCTTCGTTCTTTGCTCTTCTTTCTTTGGTCTTCTTTGATTTTCTCTTTGAGTGAGACACGGCTAGAGGCTTGGCCATGTCTCTGGGTGTGTCTGCTTCTGCCTTCAATTTCTTTTGAGGGACATGGCCAAGCTTGCTTTGGCTTGGCCATGTCTTGCTTGGTTCATGCTTTTCTTGCCCTGTTTTGATCTTCCAAGGGTGTTTTTGTACCTAAACCTAAAAACAACACTTTAAACACACTTAAAACAACAATTAATCAAAACATTAACTAAAACACACATAAAATCATACTAAAAAATAGTACAAAAATGATCTAAACAGGAGGTTTCCACTCACTTTCCACAAAATCCCATTGTTCAATTCCTTCACTATCTAGAAACAAATACATTTTGTGTTTCCAATAGGAATAATTCGTTCCATCAAAGTAGGGTCTAAGGATAGTGTTAAGATTTCCATGAGATATTGAGTTTGATGAAGAAAAAGTTGCCATAGTGGATCAAATTTCACAATTAAGTTTAAGAAATTTCAAAGCTCTGATATCAATTGTTGTCCCAAGATGGTAACCAAGAGGGGGGGGGGGTGAATTAGTTTCATCAAGAAATGATGGCAAATTATGAACTCAACAAACAAGAAATGCGGAATAGAAAAATGGTTCAGTAGTGAGTAGAAAAAAGAACGCACGAGATTTATAGTGGTTCAGACTTTCTTCAATCCTACATCCACTTCCTTAACAACTTGTTAAGGTTTCACTAATCTTTTGAAGTTTCACAAGCTCACTTCCAACTTTGGTGTTTTCACAAGTTCACACCTAACTTGACAAGTGTTTTTCTAAGGCTAACACTCAAACCACTTACAAGAGTTTTACTAGGCTTACTCTCACAACCTTTACAAGAGTTTTTCTAGGCTTACTCTCACAACCTAAGTGTTTTTCAAGCTCACACTCAAACTTTTACAATGGTGTTTTCAATGTTACACCTAACATTCATTACAATTCAAATGTAAATTGGAGTAAAAGAAAATATGTTGCTTGGCTACAAAATTTTTTTTCTCCCTTTTTTTTCTCTTAGAATAGCAATGTATTTATAGCCAATGTGGTCTGACTAGCCGTTATAGATAGTGAGAATTAAGTCTTGGCAGTTTAGACCTTTTTTAATAGATTGTTCGAAGCAGTTTGTGATCGTCCTTGTTACAAGGATGGTCGCGTTCATGTCTCACACGGTCGCCCTTGGACAAGGTACGGTTGTTGCATTCAAATTTGCTTCAACAGTCAAATTTAAGTGCTCTGCTGCATGAATCTTGCCCATATTGTGGTTGTCGGGACGGTCGCACATAGGATAGGTGCGGTTGTCCTTTTTTGAATGCTTAGGTGGGTTTCCAACGGTCATTACATGTGGCATTCTTTAACTGGGAAAAATGAAAGTCCACCTAAATATAAATATCGTGGTCACTCTAGGTGCCTGTTCTCGATCGAGTTGAGAGACTCACGTCGAACTTCCGGACGCACCTTAGGACGCAAACACTACTGTCTATTTAAGCAGATTTCTCTTCATTCATCAGTGCATTTGTAGATACTGAAGGGCGGTCGCTAGAGTGGTAAGCGAGACCGTATTCTTCACCGTTCTTGTCACCGCGAACCTTCCTGGAATTTGGATGATTTGGGTTTCTACTGTTGTTCTCGTCCATTATTTAGGACGGTCGTTCTTGTGGGAGTGCGGTCGCGACTTAGGTCGGATTTCTGACCGCGAACCCTACTGTGATATGGTTTCATCCTTCAATTAAGTGGGGCGGTCGTCTCCATGTCTTTTGCGACCGTTAAATATGCTCTGTTCAACTTTATTTGAAACAACCTAATCCTGCAACAAGGTTCTTTAAACACATGTTAAATAAGTCATTCAATTTGAGTTGTCAAGGATCAAAATTGAGATATTTTGGCTAACAGTATTTATACATTCTGACCATCTTTTATTATTTATAGTTTTAAGCCCAAATCTTTTTATAATTTTAGTTTGACCCCTGAATTTTGGAAAATTGTATTTTTTTGCCCCAAGTTGCTTGAATTGCTTGCATATTGGTTCTTGCCCCATATTTAGGATGTATTAAGCCTTCTGCCATTAAAATTTGCATTTTTAGAAACCTACAAAATTATAAAAACACTATTTTCACAAGCCTTTTGGCATAAAAGTGAATTAGCATGTTTAAGGTTTAGAAATAGATTGAAATGATGCACTATCACTCTTTAATAATTATTTTGTTCATCAGGATGATCCGCATGAAACCTACATTCATTTTTCATACCTTAAAATTACCAAAATGCCTTTTTTATGCCTTTTAGCATAGAAAGCGTAGGTATATGTCAAAACATTTTAGGAATAATATGTAATGATACTTATAATGATTTTTGCTTTTGAAAGACCACCTTATTGAGGATCAGAGGAAGTCAAGGAAATTTGACCTTCTCAATTATACGTGATGAGGTGGCTCAACTGATTGAGCCAGCAGGATTCTTAGATTTCCTAGGTTTGGATACTTCCATTCCTAAGAAGGCGCTAGAAGAAGCAATGATGGGATAATAAAACATGTTCCACTTCCTGTTTGAGCTGACTGTGATAGTGGCTAATTTGACAACTATCACTGGGATCTTCATTGGCAGTCGAGTGATTGAATGCTTCGATGATTGGAATATTCTAACTCAAAAGGAGATATATGACCTGGTTGGGGGCCACCCTATGAGGAAGTTTGCACATATCACTTGTACTTAGTTACGGTCTCATATTGAGCTTGTACTTAGTTGCGGTCTCATATTGAGACCCTATTTAGCACTCCATCCAGCCCATTTGCTAACCAGATTACTAGGTCCATTATGATTTTGATTGTTGGCTATCCTTTCTGGCATTCTTTTTAGGATACTGTGGACTTATACATTCTTCGTGGTCTCCAAGAATTGACCATGATTGGTACATACGACTGGTACGGAGCTATACTTGGCACAATGTACTGGGAGATGGGTGACCTTTCCCGAGGGAGTTGTGCTTCTTTAGGTGGTACTCATGGCGTTTTGGAGGTACTATCCTATTTGTTCATTTTTCTTCTCCTTTGTTTATGTTATCTTTGTCATGATTTCCTTTCTTTGTGTAGATTTGGGCTTATGGGTACCTTGCATATACTAGCCCTATCCTGAGGCTGAGAGATCCACTCCCATTGGAATGAGATGGAACAAGAGTAATAGGGAGGAGTATGATTTGCCCCTGTTTGGCTCACTACGATCTCATTTTGGTCACCTTGTTCTTGATGAAGTGAATTGACTTTTTTACTTTTCTTAGGGCTATAACTTCTTTGTATGCTTTATATAACTTTGTACCTTCTTTTGACAGATTACTTGGATGCCACACTTTAAGAGGTTCCCGAAGGTACCGGATTCTCTCCTTAGGGCTCTGCCCTGTCATGATGACGCCTTCTTTTTCGAGCCCCACAACTCAAGACATACTATTTTGGAGAGAAAATTTTGTGTCAGGATTCCACTAATGTCCAAGTTGTACATGAGTTTCCTGCCAATAGGCATACGAGATGGGATAAAGATTCACAGGAGTGAGGATCTTTTTACTAGGGTACTTACTAACCAATTTACACGACCAGACTTGGACTATGACGAGTTCTATAGGACTTCACTTATGCCTTACCAGTCAGACTAGGCAGGATACAAGTTTCTTTGAGATCGACTCCTCATTCTTCATCTCGTCCATCTCTTGTTACATCTAACTCAGCCAGTGCTTCTATTGTTCCACATCAAACTTGTAACATAATCACCTATATTACTTTATCATGTAGTGGAGTTAGGAACTTTTAGGCTTTGGAGGGACCTTAGCTACATGATGATCATATTGAGGTATCTTTCGATAATCTTACTCATTTCTGCTTTAGTAGACCTTTTGTTATCTTCTTTTCTTGCTAACCTTTTTGAATGCATGTTGCTTTTAAGCGGGCACAACACTTTTACACCATGGCTCAATGCTTCATACTTGGTCTTTGATTGTGGCTGAGGATTGAATCAAGTACCTTGAGGAGGTAGCTCAAGTTGTAGAGCTAAGAAGAAGGTGAGGGCGTAATCCCTAATTGACCGCCTTTTTTTTCAAAAAATATATACTGTGCAAATGCAAATGTGTATGAAATTACTTTGAACTTTAGTATTTGACTTGTTTTGCTTTATTTTCATCCTACATTTTACAATTTACATTTTACCCTCCTATTTACAACTTATAGCTTTTGTATTTACATATTGCAATTTTTACAAATTAATTATTTTTTACTTTGTATTTATTATTTATTTTACATTTTAATTATGTACAAATTTTATTATTAGTTATTTAAAAAAAGGTAAAAAAAGAAAAAAATTTGAAAAAAATAGTCGTCAGAGAGGTACTGGCTCGTTGCGTCAACCCCTGCAACAACGGGCACTATAATAGTAAAAACAATCTATCGCAATAGCCAAAAAAGCTATTGCGGGGCCCTAGACCAACCATAATGGCTATAAGTAGCCCCATACGCTTCCAAAACTTATTTTATGTGTCTTTTAGTGCTTCCTTTAGTTCTAAAAAACTTTTAAGAGTTGATTTTTTTTGCTTTTTCCCTTTTTTTTTTACTATTTTTCATCATTTTGCCTAATTTTCTTCAGTTTTCACAAATTTTTCCATTTTCTTCATTATTTTTTCATTTTAATTATTATTTTTTATTTTTTAATTACTTTTTACCATGGAACTAAGCTTTAGCCACACCATATACTCATGGATCTAAAGTTTAGACTGGGTGGACAAGATTACCTTGGGAAAGTTTAGGATTGGGCCAATGACTATTTTGAAAGGTGATAGGGTCAATTGGGACGTCTTATGAGCTTGCCTTAAGTTTTGGGACTCCATGGTCCATGTTTTCATATTTGGGGCCAACATGGAGGAGCTTTCCCCTCCTTTTAAGGAATTTAGAGTTATTTTGGGGAGAATTACTAAGGCTGCTCTTGTTGTTCTAGAGTCATTAGCTGGCTATTTTAGATGGTTTTAGCACTTCTTTTATTTGACCAATAAGAAGACCCAAGGGATGATAGTTAAGGATATGGTGAACCTGCTTGCCCTGGTTGATGAGTTTATGGAGGTGGATGATGTAAATGACAAAGAGAAGAGGAAACTGAAGCTTCAAGCTCTAGCATTCTATTTGGTAGCTACATTTTTTTTAGATGATTGGGGTTGAGATAATCATGTGTCTAGCAGCTCAGATGGAGGATTTATGCAGTGTTGCTAGGTTAATTTTGGTAGAGAACCTATTGAGCTTGGATTGTGCCTTCAGAGTGGAGAGAAGATGGTTCATCACTTTAGTGATCCTTCAGGTAAACTATGAATCGTTTTGTATTTAATTTAAATAATTTACCAGCCTTATGTCATCATAATATCCTCTTTAACCAGGTATGGCTCAAAGATCACCTTCATATTGTCTGACCACCAGTCAGGTTGCCTTATTCCTCATTTCGTTTTCAGTCTCAGGGAGTTGTTATTAAATTCAACTCAAAGCAGGAGTGGACTAAGTGGCTGTTTGATTTGAGCCCTTAAGACATCTTGTGGTATTGCCCATAGTATGAAATTAAGAGCCTTATGACTAAGAGCTTTAGTTATAAGGTAGTCTGCATGCTCGGTCTTTCCTTGTCCGCCTTTCATTAGGGTACCTATAAAAAGACAGATGGGTTGCACTCAAGGGGTACCTACAGATGGAGCCACATATCATTCTACTTTTACTACACATGCTATTCCAAAGGTTATACTAATGGTCGAGCTCAATCTTATCATGCAATTAGACCTGGACTGAGTTCTAATAGGTCTGAGGAGTATGAAATTTGGTTGATTGATGTAGTATGGTCTTATGGGAAAACTTGATGAACTGCCTTATTAGCTGAGTTGGAGAGATTCTGCATCGGTGAAGACTATACTGTGCAGACAAGTGCTTCTACTTCTAGGGCTTAGACTAATTCTCAAGCTAGGAAGAGGTAGACACGAGCTTAGACTTCTAGTCTCTTAGAACTAGATTCCACTTAGGTTTGTGTTTGACATGATTCTTGTATTGTTTTTGTCTTTTTCTTGATTTAATAAGGTAGATGGAATGAAAGACATTTATTTGATTCTTTTATACATGATTTGACTTTATTGACTTGAATAATATTTTACAAGAAAATGTGAGACTTTATTTGACTCAAAGCTTTATTAGCTTTAATTTTTGCCCAAACCATCCTTCTGTGGTTTTCAACTCGACGAGCTTTTCCTAATTTTTTCCTAAGCCGACATTTCAGGTTTCCAACTTAATGGGCTCTTCTTTTTTTCTTTTCTTTTTCTTTTGTCTTTTTTTTATAAATCCATAAATTTTGGCACAAAAAAGGGAAAAATTAATTTTTATTAATAAACCATGTTATACCCAAAGGGCTGTCTATGTACCTTTCTTACATTAATTATTTTTTTTGAATAAACACTTTTCTTTTCTTAAGAGAATTAGGTCAACGTAGTTTTAATACTAGTGGCGAAACTACGGGGGTCTAGGGGGGCTTTGGACCCTCTTCATCGGTGGCCATAAGCTCTTATATGTGGGGATTTGGCTGCCTATTTTGCCCTTAGGTGGTTAGCTTTGCAGAGAAGAGAGAGAGGGGGGATTTGCTAGTTCAAAAGCGAAATGTTGAAGATGATGATTTTATTTTGTTTTTACAAAATTTCCCTTGATTCAAACGACATTGATTTAGCTAGGAGCTAATTTTTTTTTAATCATCCATAAGTTATTAGAAAAAATAAAAGCTGATTAAAAAAAGTTGTGTAAAGAAATTCTTCACATAGCTGACGACCAAGATGAGACACTAGAGAGAGTGTGGCAATGAGAATGGCGAGCAGCACCGGTGAGGGAGCACCGACTGGCCATTGACATAGGGAGCGAGCCCTCCATGAATGTTTGGTTCCTCCACTTTTTAATACAATGCATGCTTTAAATGTAATATCTCTTGAGTTGGTCCAAGTTGGTGGGGCTTCTAAACTCTATGCCATCCATATATGCTAGGATTGCACCTCTGCCAAACATGATCTTTTTTAGTATATAGGGACCATCCTAGTTGGGCTTGAACTTTCCTAAAGGGTCATGGATCAGAGCCCTAATTTCCTTTAAGACTAGGCTTCCATCTTGTAACCCATGTTCTTTAAGTCTCTTATTGAAGTGCCTCACTAGCTTCTGCTGATAACCATATATCCTGAAGAAACCATCCATCCTTTTTTAATCAATGGCGTTCAATTGTTCATAGTAGCCTTTTGCCCATTTTTCTTCTGTAAGATGACACTCTCACATTACACGAGTTGATTGTACCTTTACCTCAATTGGTAACACTGCCTCCATATCATAGACTAAGGAATATGGAGTTGCCCCAGTTACAGTATGAATGGAAGTGTGATATCCCTATAGTGCAAATGGAAGTTGTTCGTGCCAATTCTTGTGCTTCATTACCATTTTCTGCAAAATTGTTTTGATGGTTTTATTAATAGTTCGATAGCCCTATTAGTTTATGGTTTGTATGGTGAAGATTGATGATGTTAGATCTTATGCTTTTCCAATAATGAGATAACCTCTTTTTGGAAATATGAATCATTATCTGTAATGATCTCAAAAGTCACATCAAACTAACAAATGATGATGGCTTGGATGAACTGAGTCACCTTCTTGGAGTTGCGAACCTAAAAAGGAAGTTGCCTCAATCCATTTGGTAAAATACTCAACTGCCATAAGAATATACTCATGCCCATTAGAAGACTTGGGGCTAATTCTATCTATAACATTGATGCCCCGCATTACAAAGTGCCTAGGTGTGGCTATTATTAATTGAATCCTAGATTTTGTGTCTCAAATGAATGCACACGTCAATCTTGTTATTAGCTCTCTAGTGATAGTCACAAAATTCATTTGCCTTTAGGTATTGGGAAGTGGATTAGGTCCATAAATGTGTAGGGATTTTTGAATTAAGACTTCTTTTATGGCTTATATATAAGGCATGGTATCCTAAAATCTATCATTATATAAGTTTTTTAAGGTTATATGTGATATACATGTATGCATGATAAAAAGGTTTCATGAGCTTTATACAAGAAGGCTTGATTATTTTGGTAAATATAACCTAAAGTCAAGTTCTAATGTCATTACATGAAAAGGGTAAAGGGTGGCTTGGTTAAAAAGGTCCCGTCATATTAAAGCAGTGATATTCCTTACCACATGTCAGATAAGGAATTTGGTGAGGGTCTAACAATACGTGCATGCTCATTATACCCCGAAAAGATTGGAGGATACGCTGCGGGTTGGATTACTTTTAGTATACCCCAGCATACCTAAGAAAATTGCCAGGTTGATACTACTCAATATCTTGAGGTTTAATCCTAAATAATCTAAGGCTTGAAAGCAAGAGTGATACATGAAAAAGTTCAAATTTAATTAAAGGCCAAACTAAGTTTACTTTAAAAAGATTAAACCCATAGACCACTTAAGAATTTTGTATTTAGAAAAAAAAACATTTTATCCCTAGCTGAGTTGCCAGCTGTAAGGCCCTGCCACAACATCCAGTCCGGCTCACGAAAGGATGTCTGCCAAGACGCTAAAATTGGGCTAAGTCTCACATGAAAGTACTGAGATCACTCTCCATTATAGGCTACGCTATGTTCAAGTAAATAATTTTAAGTCACTGCTTAAATTTATTTTTCAAAGAAAGGGGGAAAATTTAAGAAAAACCTATAAAGTTGACTCCAATTAAATCCCAAGGATAAAATCACTAGCCTGACCAAAGGATGGATTCAAGGGCTAGGTTTTAGCTTATTTTAAGTAATAATAGTTTGTCATTTGACTAAATAAAAACTTACAAAATACATTTCATGAAATGACAGTTATAAGTATGATATGACAAGTTTTGTGCATCCATTCATAAGAAAATAAAGGTAAGGATAAAACACGAAGTTAAATTATACTTTACATCTCAAAAAGCCCAAAACAGGGGATTCCAACTCTAGCCTTATATATTCTAGTTTGAGCACACATTCCGCAAAACAGTTATGTAAATAAGTAAAGTATAGGCAAAGTACATATTTAAAGAAAGAAAATAACAACAATAGAGGGTAAGTTTTAAAATTAAGTGGACTTGGTACTTAGAGTAAAATTTCAAGTAGGCCTAGTTAAAATAATTTTACATGTGTTTTTGCGATAGTTTTTGTTTATGTTTTAATTTTTTCTAAGCAGTTTGTTCAAGTTTATTGTGAGGTTTTTGTGTTTTAGTTTGAGGCATGAGGACTCATAAAAAAAAAGGCAGTAAATGTATTAAGGAAGGCTTGGATCATGCCTAACAAATCAATGCGTGGCTAAGTTCATTAGTTGAAGCTCTTTGGAGATGATAAAGTACTAGACATGGCCAACCTATGCCAATCTTGGTTATGTCTATTGGTTGCAAATTTATGGATCAAGACAGTACTAAACATGGTTTGCTATCTTGGTCGTGTCCGATGTCCTGGCCAGTACATCCTTAGCTTAGTTGTGTTCCATTTAATGAGAAGAAGAGTGAGTTCAGGCAGAACTAGACACGGCTTGGAAGCTTGGTCATGTCCAAGAAGAAATTCAAGAAACATGGCCCGGATAGGCAAAGCTTAGTCGTGTTGGCAATAGATATGCTAATACACATTTTGATTTTAAATGGTAAAAAACAAAAGCAAATTTGGAGCAGTAAAAAAAGTGGGAGTTGTTTTCTGAATGATAAAAAAAGAGGACGAGAGTTTTGATGAAGAGGGACAACCATTAGTTCATAAAAAATTAGATTAGGAAAATGGATATCATTCTTTTTTTTCTTTCAGCCTAAGAAATTTTTGCAAGCTTTTGAGGAGGTTTTAAAGTTCTTCATCAAGTTTGAGTTGAGTTGGAGGAGAGAACAAAGGTTTCAACTCTAATCATCTTCTCAAGGGTTTTCTATTCTTTCATTAAATTTATTTTTTAGAATTTTCTTATCTTAATACCTTATTATTTCAATGAAATTTTGTGATTTAAATTCTATTGAATTAAGGTTCTATCTTGCTTTGATGAGGAGCTAAATTACTCATGCCTAGAGTTTGTAGTGGATTTAATTAAATGTTTTAATACAATAATTTCCATTATTATGACTTGTTCTGAGTTGATTACATTGGAATGTATGTTAAGTTAATAAATTGCCCACCTATTAGTCTTTAGATATTGAGTGAAGGATCGAAAGGTGAAACTTAATATTAAAACTATGCATTCAACTAACCTAAGAACAAATTAGAAATATAAGTTCTAAGGTGCGCTTAATTTGTAATTCAAATAATTGGTATTTATTAATTCACAAATATGAGAACTTAATAAATTGATAGCTGCTAATTAAAATTGAGGAAGAAATTAAGTTCAAGGTTACATTAATGAGAATTTTGTAAATTTTACATTGATGAAATTGAACTGTAAATCCTAGGTTTTCATTTGAAGTTTTACTTTAATTTTGAGCAAACCTATTCTTCATTTTATTTTAATTTTAAAATTCTTCTTTCAGTTCAACATTACAAATTTATCTTTAATTCTTTTCTTTTAATCAAATTATTCCAAATAAAGACTTCCATCAGAGACAACCTTGAGACGTTCACCCAATACTGCAGCAACGTCGTATACTTGAAAAAGTTACTTTTTAGTAGTGTAAAGTTGAGTGCAATAGGTCTGCATATCTCGTTTGAATGAGAATCTAAGCCCATGCAGTTCTAAATATTTTTGCAATTGTTGGATTTGACATAAAATTATGATTTTCCTAGTCTAACCTAGGCTAACATAAGTCTAAGTCCAATTTTAGGTTTTAACTCTTTAAAACCTATGTCTAATGTCCAATTTTAACTCTTTAAAACCTATGTCTAATGTCCAATTTTAGATTCTTTAGCCTAAAGTAGGTATATTTTAAATCTGAGATAATTTTTTTAGGTTAAACTCGGGGTTTGATTTGAAAAAAGATTGATTTTAGGTTGAACTTAGGGTTCAATTTGGAAAAGGATTGATTGTAGGTTGAAGAAACCTAATTTGAAAATTTTGAATAGGATTTAGTTCAAATGTTTTAAGTCCAATTTGATTACTTTAAAGTTTTAGGTTAAATCAATAAAGTCCAATTATTGAGGTCCAATTCAAAAGACCAAATGATGGTCTTTTGGAATCCAAACAATAAATTAGTCCAAAAAATGAAAATAAAGAAGCCATAGTTAAGGTTTATACATTCCTTCACATTCTCAATGGTGGAGGCTTGAGCGTGTGTCTAGATCAGAGTTCCAAGTTTGTTAGAGAATTATGGTTGCTAATGAAGCAATTAACTCAAGATAGTTTAATGAAAACAAGCCCTTGATTAGGTGGTTCACACTAACAAAGATTGAATCTTTTACTTTAAAAGAAGAAAAGTGGGAGAAAGAATACGGCAACTAGCAATAGGTTTGGTTGGTTTAATGGAGTGAGTGAAAATGAGGTGGGGAGGACCTATTTACAGAGATTTCAAGGGTTAAATTCAAAAAATTTCAAAAATAAATTGAAATTGGATGCTGCGACATGAAATTGATGAGTTGTGGCAATTTTTGGCTACTGTGCAGTAGGCTTGCGGTTGTCGTGTGGTAGCAGGCCCATTAGGCCCACTTTTCTGCCATTTTTCACTTAGTAATTTTCCAGAGGCCCTTTTTGGCCTGTCAAATATCAGTTTTGAGTGATTCAAATTGCATTGATTTTAATGCTATGGTAAAAAATTAAGGGTTCCTATTCTTCTATTCTCACCAAGTCTCTTTTTTCTCATCTTTTTAACAAATTTTATTCCAAGTTGGTCTTGTTGACACTTAACCATGCTCCAACTCAAGGGTGGATGAAGGCTTTGTAAATTGCTTAACGGTTATTATTGTAAATAAGCATTAGTTCAGATGTGTTTTTATTTGACTGGCTAATTAGTTGTATATATCAAGTCATGTAACTAATTCTCAATGATTGTTCTCAATAATAGTTTTTTTTTTGTGATTGTTTAAATAGTGTACTTGTACGAATTAGAAAATGAAATATTTTCTAGCTTTTTTTTCCAAGAAAATTTTGAACTTTATTGATTTTGAGTTGTCTATGAAGTTGGGAGGAGTATTGTCATGATTTGAATTTGAAGGCATATGACCGGATCTAATATTTTGAAAGTAATTTTTATCTCAAAACCAAGTTATAGATTCACTTGTCAAGTAAAATCTGCAAACATCACTACCACTTAGAGAGTAACCATAAACAAAAATTTCAAAATCACCATTATCATATTTATGCATGCATGTAGAACATCACATCAACTATATTAAGCCAAGTGGAACTATAGACACTGGAAAATAACATTGTGGAGTGCTAGAGTATATAATACAAAATAATATGCAAATAATTATATACTCAAACAATAAAACAAACTCTCCTACTAAAAATATGGAAGGTAGGAGTAACTTGACTATTATACATTCAATCTCTGCTAGAAGTCATGACACGTAGGCTGTCACAATAAGTTGGAGTTGTTGAGATTTTATTGAAAGTAAGATATGTTAGTTATAACTCTTCATATTTATAGTAAGATTTATTGAGATAGTGTTGTGATCAGGTTAGATATTTCACATATAAAAAGCAAAGACGCAGTATATTGAACAGAGTTGAGAGTTATGAAAATGGAGAGAAAAGTCTTTATTTTATACTCTATAAATCTTTAATTCATTTTTAGTAATAAAATTTATGTTTGTGCTTACTCTCCTTTCTCCCACTTTTTGTTCCATTTCCTACTTCATGTTTTTTTAACTTAAAAATTTTCAACAGAGGTATCAGAGCACTAAAGGTCTTAGGGGGCCTATTTTAAAATAGATTCTAGTTTTTTTAAAGATGAAAAATGGCTTTATCAAGTATGTTTTTCATCCATTTTCAAGTTGAAAAGCTTTGAGTGATTGAATGAGTATCTTATATGTTTCTTGGAAGTTTTGTAACACCCCCGTACCCCCTATATGCATACTACATACAACCACATATGTAATATACATATATTGGATGCAGAAGTGTCACGGTTTATATTAAACAACCCAATCTTTCAATTTAGCAACAATATAAGAAAACTTAAAACATTCAAATTATATTATAAAATATAATGGGTAAAACGTTTATTTATTAAGCAGCGGAAAATGTAGCGGTATTTACATATACATATACATCAAAATCAAAATTTACAAAACATAAAGTTTATACATGTTTGGCAGTTCGTCTCTGATCTTTAAGCCCACAATCAACACCTCAGAGTCTAGACTCGACTTGGTCTAGATGAACTCTCCGGTTCTACCCTGTCACCTGCGCGATGAACCACAAGTACGCTAAGCCATAGGCTTAGTGGTACAAATCACAACAACAATATGCTTTAATGTAATGCTAATGTCACATATTCATATATCATAAACAATACATAAGAATATCATATTTCAAAATCTTACATTAAATCTTATTATTCATTTATTTCACCATTCCTGATTTACATTTAAACAAAGACAAACATGGGCCCAAAAGAAACTAATATGCCATTCAACTTTCAGAGTTAATGTTTTGGTTTAATTTTCACATTTATCATTATCCCAACTAGGCTTCAAGGATTAGGCCTAACCAAGCTTCAAGGGGAGCGAAGCATGCTAAGCATCAACCCAACTTGGCTTCAAGGACCAAACTCAACCTAGCTTCAAGGGTTTGTAAAATCTCAACTAGGCTTCAAGGACTAGACCCAACCAAGCTTCAAAGGGAGTTAAGCATGCTAAACTTCAACCCAACTTGGCTTCAAGGATCAAGCCCAACCCAGCTTCAAGAGATTGTTACTATTAGGCATGCCACCAACAACAAAACTCTGAAAAATGAATAACACATTAGGCACACAATTCTTTTATCATTACATTATCAATTCCATTTTCATTTCCTCATAATCATTTAGGCAACCATGCCTCAATTATTTCATTTGCATCATTATAGCCAACAACAATGGCTTCACATCTCATCATTAGAGTATACATAACCAATTACATTGGACATATATTTTGAATGATCATCATATCTTTCACATTATGCAATTCATAATATTAATCAAATGTATCAAATAGATTACTTAACACATTTACAATCAAATGTGTTAAGTCCCAATGTCATGTAAATGTATGAAATAATGTAGGGTTTGTACTTACCTCAAGTGTACCTCACACAACACCAAACTCCTCTTCCAAGAATCCTCAACACTTGGATTAGGGCAACCCAATCTCTTCAAAACCTAATCCAAAAGGGATAATACACACTCACTTAAAGATACACATGAGATAATAAGGCTAAGAACTAACTAGGGCAAAATCTACACATGACATGCTTAACAACACGGGCGTGTCCGTAACCGTGCCCTAAACTCACAACACAAAAGCTTTGACACGCTCAGTGACATGGGCGTGTTACTGGCCGTGTCAATCCTCCTTTAACATAGTAGCTATGACACTCTCAGTGACATGGGCATGTCACTGGACGTGTCAATACTCCCTCAACACAGAAGCTGTGACACTCTCAGTGACATGGACGTGTCACTGGTCGTGTCACCCATCCATAAAATAGAATCATTGACACGCCTAAAGACCTGGACGTGCCCATGGGCGTGTCAGGCCAAAAATCCTGATTCCAGCAACAACAACATTACATCCAACAAACCTCTTACTTCCACCATCTTCCACTTCAAACAAACTTAACTAAACACACCCATAAACCATAATAACTTGCAAAAACACCAAAACAACTCAATACATACATCAAACTCAAATAAAAACCATCACAAAGCACCACACTTGCTCTTCCAACACCAAACTTAACTCTATCTCAAAATCAACACCAATAATATCAAACACCCTCAAATACACCATAATCAAACATACACATACCATCAACAATCAAACAACAGACTCAAAACATAAACTTAAAAGAAACCAAGGAATCAAGTGAAAACTTACCAAAAGTGATGAAAATCTTTAGAATTCCAACTTGATCACTTGAAACATCCTTCAATCTTGAGTTTGGATGAGCAAAATCTATCTTTCCCCTCTTGCTATGGTGATGGTCAGCCAACCAAAGAAAGAAGAAGAAGAAGATGAATAGAAAAGAGCAAAGTCAACTCTCCTTCTTCACTTAACCACTCAATCTCTCTTTTGTTCTCAACCAAGCAATTATATTAATATAATATTACAAATATCATCATCCACTTTCCACTTAATTTCCATTTCAATTAATTAAAATTAATTATTTCTTCTTTTGACCATTTAATAATTTGACTTGTATATGTTATATATATCTCTATATATAAAACATATACACTCTTCTCTTCTTATCTTTTATCTCTTTTTACTTACACATATACATTTAATCCAAAACTTTTAGGGTATATTTTGTAATATTACAAGTTTGTTTATGAGAATTTGTTTGAAGAGACCTGCAAATCTCTAAATTGCAAAACTATATATGTAGAGGGATCTGTTTATGTCCATAAACTGCAAAATGATGTAAGACCAACATGTCTCAAAACTGAAATGAAGATCAACATGTCTCAAAATTGGAAGAAAAAAAAAAGATGAACAGACTGGCATGTTGTAAAATAATAAAATATTTGCTGATAAACAACCATCATGTCCAAAAGCTGAAAAATTTTATTTGAAGGAACTTTAGCATGTTAAAAAAAATACCTGTAATTGAAAATTTTGTTGACTTGTGGCTACTTTTTTTCTTGAAGAAAAACAAGATGCAAATATTGAAAATTTGTTGTGATTTTCGAAGAAAAAATACCTTAAGAAGAATTTATGTTAAAGGAGGAGAATAATGATCTGAAGTCTCCAAAAGATAATTTTTAGCCCAAATGTCAAGGAGTGTTAGAAGTCATGACAATTAGGCTGTCACAATATGATAGAGTTGTTGAGATTTTACTAAAAGTAAGATACATTGTTATAACTCCCTATATTTATAGCAAGTTTTGTTGAGTTTGTATTGTGATTAGATTAGATATGTTGCCTATAAAAAGCAGTAACTAATGAGAGTTGATATTGTAGTATGTTGAATAGAGCTAAGAGTTATGAAAATGAAAAAGAAAAAACAATTTTTGTTTTACTCTCCTAAAATTTGTGTTTGTGTTTATTCTCCTTTCACCCCCTTTTTGTTCTATTTCCTACTTTATGTTTTTTTAGTTTAAAAAATTTCCAACAATCTTTTACAAGAGATAGGTTTAAGTCAATCAAAATCTGCTTCCTCACTAATAGTTACTTCAACAAAAATTATTCTAGAATGACAATTCCTTGTTGAATGATTATATGTCATATAGAAAGCTAGTGGAAAAATTTTTATATTTTTATACAATAAAGCTAGATATCTCCTTTTTTTTCCATACAACAATTGTCACAATTCCTAGAAAAATCAACTGAGACACACTAAAAGTAGCTCATATAGTATTGAGGTACTTGAAATCTTCTCCTGGGAAAGGCTTATTTTTTCCTTCTAACAGACTTACAACTCAAGGGCTTAATTTTCTGATTCAGATTGGGTATCATGTATAAACTCAAGGAGATCAATTAGTGGCTTCTTTGTATTTATAGGGCAATCATTAATTTATTCAAAATCTAAAAAGCAGCCCATGGTCTCAAAGTCCTCTTCAGAAGTCAAAATAAAAGGCACGTGCCTCTTTGACTCATGAATATAGTGGTTATTGTTCTTAATCAAGGATCTATTGCTGCCCTATTTAGGAACTACTTTGGTTTATTGTAATAGTCAATCAACAAATCAAATAGTCCACAATGTTAACTGGGCCTTTAAAAATTGCAGATATGGATAGATAAAGCAAAATAGAAAGAAAACCAGAAGTGAACGTGAAAGACAACTAAGATTGATATCAAATAGCCTTTAAATAGGCATTGCAAATCATAACAAACTAATCCATTATTCCAATAAAATAGGAAGAAGTAAATCACTAATATAATAGAAAGCTAAAACTTAGGAACAAACACAAAGCACTAATCCACAAATAAATAAAACATCTGCAAATTTATTATTATTAACACCCTCCCTTAAACTGATATCTGTAGAAATCAGTATAATAAATAATTCTAATAATTCTAGCTAAGCAAATTCTTCAGCAACTTCCATTGAAGAGCAAGATATCTACAACTTGATCTTGACTTATGCAAAACTTTAAATCAATTGTCCCATTGTTATAAAGATCATGAAGGAAATGGAACCTAACATCAATGTGCTTGCTTCTTCCAAGTAAAGTTGAATTTTTAGAAAGTTTGATTGATGAAACATTGTCATAAAAGATTTTTGTTAAACCTTGCTGCTAGATATGGAGTGTTTCAAGCAATCCTCCTAACCGAATAACTTGACATGAACATGTTGTTGCTGCAATAAACTCTGCTTTCGTACTCAACAAAGTAATAATTTTTTCCTTGATGACCATGATACAGCCCCAAAACCCATCAAAAAAAACAAATACAGATGTGCTTTTCCTATCATTCAAATCACCTGCAAAATAACTATCATAGAAGCCAATCAACTTACCTTTTGATTTTGTTGTATAAAAAATTCCAAATTCAGTTGTGCCTTTAAGTAACAAAAGATTCTTTTTGCAGTAAAGAGATGACTTTCAGTTGGATTCTTCATGTATCAACTAATTAAACTAACACCATACATGATGTCAGGTCTAGTTGAAGTCAAATACATCAAACTACCAACAATTTTCTTGTATAAGGTGGCATTTATCTTCTACTCGTCAGTATCTTTCATCAACTTTAAGCCAAATTCAGTTGGAGTACAAACTGAATTATAATATTTCATTTTGAATCTGTCCAAAATTTCAAGAACATACTTCTTTTGTGAGGCAATACCAGCTGGTGACTGCTTATCTTCATGACCAAGAAAATAATGCATTAATCCCAATTCAGTCATATCAATTTCGGTAATCATACCCCTTTTAAATGCATCAAACATATCTTTATTAATCCTGGTATATATCAACTCATCAACGTACAAACACACAACAAGCATTGTACCATTATCACCAAGCTTTGAAAACATAGTATGTTCATGAGGACATTTTAGAAAGCCTTCTTTAGCAAAATAGGCATATATATGGTTATACCAAGCTCTTCAAGCTTCTTTTAGCCTTTATAAAGCCTTTTTAAATTTGTATACCTTTTCATCATTACCTTTCTACCTCCTTGTAGTCAACTTTAAATTCTTGCTTATACCCCTTCACAACAAGTCACGCCTTGTATTTATCTATGCTACCATCTTTGTTCAACTTTGTTTTGTAAATCCATTTTACTCCAATGGATTTTTGCTCCTTTGGAAGCTCCATCAATTCCCATATGTTGTTCTTCTCTATGGATTTCATCTCCTCATCCATGGCCTTTTGCCATTTTAAATCCTTAATAGCTTCTTGAAATGTAGGAGGATCACAATTTGCTAATAATGCAAAATTAGTAATAGAATCATCGTCAGTTAAACCACCCTCACCACTTACATAATCCATCATCCAAGCTAGTCTCTTTATTGAATGGGGCTGGACACCTTCAATTGCCATTGAACTTTCACCAAAAGTTTGTAATTATTGGTTAGATTCTGGAAGTTGCTCTTCCTAGTTAGTTTTATTATCAATTTATTCAAAATTGACTGGTATGGGCTACTGTCTAGACTCATTTTCTATCCAATTCCATGTGTTTTCTTCATCAAAAATCACATCTCTACTGATTATAATCTTCTTGGTGGCTGGATTGAATAATTTGTATGCTTTAGAGACTTTACTTATGCCAAGAAAGAAAAAATTTTCACTTTATCATCTAGCTTCTTCCTTTTCTCATCTGGTACATACGCATATGCTATGCAGTTGAAAATTTGAAAATGATCTAGTACTAGTTTTCATTTACTCAAACCTTCCTCCGGTGTCATATTTAGTACTGAAAAAGTCGAGCTTCTATTCAGCACATGAATGTTGCAGTTTACTGCCTCAGGTAAAAAATTCTTTAGAACATTGCCTTTGGTCAACAAGCTTCTCACCGTGCTGAGGATTTTCCTATTTTCCTTTTCGATACTCCATTTTGTTGTGGTGAATAGGCAGCTATAAGTTTTTTTTTTTAATGCCTTGTTCATTACAAAAAACTTCAAATTCCTTTGAGCAATACTCTTCACCATGATCAGTTTGAATCATTTTGATGGTCTTACCTAATTCTTTTTTAACATGCACCTTGAAGCCTTTAAATGCACTAAAAGCCTCTGATTTTTCCTACTAAAAATAAACCCACATATTTTGAGAAAAATCATCAATGAAAGTAATTAAATATTTCTTACCCCCATTGGAAGTTAGATTTATTGGTCCGCATATGATGGAGTGAACTAGCTCTAGCACTTCTTTAGCTCTCCATATTTTTCCTTTTTGAAAATGGCACACTCTTCGCAAACTAGTGATGGAATGATAATTTGTGGAAGTCCCACCACCATATTCTTCTGCTGAAGAGTCTTTAATCCATTGAAATTGAAATGGCCAAGTGCTAAAGCCATGAAGGATTCTTTATTTCAGCCACTAGGCAAGTTTGGGCAACTTGAATCTTTAAAGGAAATAGCTTGTTTGCACTCATTTGAACAATATCAATAGGTTCTCTTGAACATATATTTCACAAGCATCCTTTTGAATGGTTATCACATAGCCCTTCTCTTGTAATTGACCAGCACTTAACAAATTACTTTTTAAGTCAGGAACATAAAACACATTAGAAATAGTCTCCACAAAACCATTTTTTGTTCTAATATTAATATCACCTTTTCCCATCACATTTACTTTAGAGCATCTCCAAAACTTATAGTATAATGGAAATTCTCATCTAAATGGGAGAAAAGAGACTTACTACCACACATGTGGTTGCTGAAGCCTGTATCCACATACCAAACATCTGACTTTGGTTCTTCATGATTGTGGTAAGCCATTAACAAGGTTTCTATCTCTTGCACTGCTGCAAAATTAGACTTGTCCTCTTTTCCCTTGTGATTAAGCAATTTAGAGTGACATTCATAGTGATAATGACCAAGTTTATAATATCTAAAGCACTCTACCTTAGATGTACGATGTTGCTAATCATGCCTTTTTCCTTTACCTTGATCAGTATCAGCTACTAAATTTTGATGCTCCCTTTGTTCATCTCTAGTGCCTTGACTTCCTCTTCCTCTACCTCTTCCTCTGCCTCTACCTCTTGAACTTGAGAACTGATTAGGAGTAGAAACCTTCAATGCTTGCTCATAGTGCTATAATCGAACTGAGCCTGAGCTGAGCTTAAACTTGTATCGATCTAGCTTTTATATTATGTATCTTGATCTTGATTTAAATAAGTTTAACGAGCTTAATGAACTTATTTCAGTTTTCTGTTTTCATTTATCTTTTTTATATTTTCATAAAAAAAATACTATAATTAATATTTTGTGAAAGATGAACAATATGATTATATATTATCAAAAATAAAATATTATATTACTATATTTTTATATTTTATTATAAATTACTAAGTTATTTTATATTTTATATTTTATAATTTATTTATCACATATACCATATATAAATTATATAAATTAGTAAAAAAATTAATATATTCATATACATAATTTAATTTATATAAATCAAATTATATAAATTTTTAATCCAACATAATAAACGAGCTAGCTTACAAGTTTAAGTCATAAACATTTTAAATAAGTGAGCTCGCGAGCTAATAAACTGAGTATTTCTTAGCTTGAGCGTCGCTCATTTAAAAAATGAGTAGTTCAAACTCGAGCCTAAAAAACTTTTATTGATATGAGACCACTTGCTCATCCATACTATTAGGAATATGGTTCATCTTCTGCTCGTGTTGTAATAATGAACTTTGAAGTTCATTAATTGAAAGCTTATCAATATCTTTAGATTCTTTTATTGAGCAAACAACATAGTTATACTTTGGTGTCAATGAACGCAATATCTTTTCCATAATAGCAACATCTTCCATCTTTTCACCATGGAATCACATTTTATTTGTTGTTCCCATGACCCTCCCAAAGTAGTTGGTAATTGATTCGCCATCTTTCATCTATAAAGTCTCAAAATCCCTCCTCAAAGCTTGAAGCTATGCGTACTTTACTCTTGAGGAACCTTCATACTTTTTCTTCATTAAATCCCAAATTTGCATGGAGGTTTCTTTGCTAAGAATTGTCTCTAAAAGAGAACGATCAATTGCTTGGAAGAGATAGTTCTTGGCTTTTAAATCATTTAGCTTTGAACTTTCCAACTCTACCTTCTAAGCATCTGTCTGAGTTGCTCTAGCAATTGGCTCTTGAACACCCAAACTGACAACTTGCCAATATTCTTTAGATCTAAGAAAATTCTCCATCCACATGCTCCAATGATCGTAATGGGCATCAAAGCGAGGACTCACTGATTGCATAAAATTTTCTGAAGCTATAATACTGTTGTTGCAAATTTAAGGCTCTCCCTCACTATTTCTTTCACTCTCTTGTGTTTTCACTCATACTCTAGGTGTTTCACTAAACCTAGCTCTAATACCACTATTAACTAGGCCTTTAAAAATTACATATATGGACAGATAATTCAAAATATAAAGAAAACCAGAAGTGGATGTGAACGACAAATTAGATTGATATCAAATAGCCTTTAAATAGGCATTACAAATCATAACCAACTAATCCATTATTCCCTTAAAATATGAAGTAGTAAATAACTAATATAACAGTAATATCATGTTCTTAAAAAATTAATAATAATAATAGTAATAGTAATAATAATAAAAAAATGTGCCCACCTAACAAGTAGGTGGGCAATTTAAAAAAAAAGATTGTTTTAAATTCAAAAGAAAATAGAAAGAAAGAAAGAGAAAAGAAAAAAAAAAGAAATGGGAAAGAGAGAAAATAGAGTCAAATCGGAGAGAGAGAGAGAGACAGTAATGAGAATAGTGAAAGAGAGGAAGAGAGTTTTGTGTTTTTCTTTTGTTCGTCACCTTCCAGTCACAAAACGACAACACGCGCTGGCCACCGGGAAAGAAGACTCGTCGGGCTTTCCAATGGCATCAAAACCACCATGAACGAAGGCCGAAATACACCGCATGCGCCGCCCAAAATGCTGGTCAAAAATTCTGCCAACGTAATTTTCTGATGACTATTCCGACCATTTTTTTTATCTCTTTTTTCGACGACACGGGCATTTTTAGATTTTTCTCTTCATAAGCTTTAATTTGACACCTCATTTGTTAATTTAAGATGTGTATTTTGAATTTTGATAAATAGTAAAATAAAAATTAAAAATATATGTATAATTAATTTAGAATAATAATTATAATTAATAATTAATAATAAAGGAGTATAAATATTAAATTAAAATTTAAATAGTAAGTGAATGTGTTAGATTAAATTTATTTTATTACAATTTGGTTAATTATTAGAATTTTCTATTTAATTTAGATAAATCATTTGTTAATAAAAAAATAATAATTATTATAGTTGTTAATTAGTGATTAGTATATATATATATTAATTAGTATTATAAATTAATTAGGTTTATATATGATTAGTTAATATTATGACATTAGGTTGAAGAAATAAATTTTAATTTGAAAATAAACAAAAGTAAATAAATACATAATTAATGATAAAAAATAATAATAATTACAATTAAATTGCATATTATACATTTAAAATACTAACTTAAATTTTATTAGTTATTTACTGAGTTTGATAAAAAAAAATTCTTATTTGATTGTAAATTATTTATTTATAATTATTTATGTAATAAATTGATTTAAATAAATAAACTATCAAATTAAAGATTTAAATATAGATTTTAATTATTTAATTATAAAATTAATTTAATTATTGTAAATAAATTGAAAATATAGATTTAGAGTAGAGTATGATTAAATTAATAAAATATTTAAGTTGTGAATAATTATTAATAAAGTGTAGAATAAATTACTTAAATTATACATACATACATACATATATATATATATATTAAGAATAAATAAATTGATAGTTAGTTGTTAGTAAATTTGAATTTATCATTAAATTAGATTTAAGAAATTTCATTAATAGATATATATACATATAGTTAATTAGTAATTGAGTAATTATTTGAAATTAGAATGAGGATAGGTATATATATATATATATTATTTTTAAAAGAAAAATATTTAGGATTAAAATAACTTAAATTATTGAATAATAAATTTTTGTTAATAATTTACAGAATAAATTAATTATATTTACATGTAAGAATATGAGTAATTATATGTATGAAAAACTATAAATTATTATATAAAAATTTTTAATATTAAGTTAAAAACTTGAATAATTAATTAGTTATCAAATGATGAATATGTTAGAGATCAAAATTTATAACACTTAATATTTTATTATAATTTTAAGCTTAGTATATAATTATTTTAATAATTAATATTGATGTTATTACTAAAATTATTTAGTATTAAATTTGAAATAATAGGTGAGTAAATAATTATTTTTAATTACATAAATAATGTTATAAATTTACTATAAAATTTTTTATTATAAGTTAATTATATGGGATTATTAGAAAATAAAATATAAATAATGTACTAAGGAAAGTAAATAAATTATTTGGCATGATATAAATATTATTGTTGCTATATTTAATATCATTAATATAAATTATTTTAAGACTTAGAATATTAAACTACGGTAGTATCAAAAAGATAAATTTAATATTATTTTATATATAATCAAATTAATTAATTAAATAAATATTATTAAACCATTAAATTAAAGAAACCAAAATAATATGATTTAGTTGTATAAAGAAATATTATAAATTTAGACACTCAAATTATATTAATTTATTAAAAATATTATTGAAATATTTGATAAGTAATTCACTTGATAAATTGTGTAATACTCATTGGAGTATTAATTTAAAATTTTGAGAAAGACCGAGTTATGCCTAAACTCCGTCGAAAATTCTTTAGACTTTTAGGACTCATTTTCACGTTTTCTTTTTCATGCCATTTACCGGATAATATTTTAGATAATCCTAGATAATATTTTAGTAGTATTAATCCTAGATAATATTTTAGTAAATTATTAATTTTATATCAATTTAGGTGTGGATTCTACTGCAGTTATAGAACATAAAAAGGAACCAATCGATTAAATAATCTGAGCTATCGATTAAGGTGAGTGGATAATTATATAACATTGATGTTGTATTAAATTATATATATATATTGCTAAAATTATTTCATGATGAAATTATATTTATGATGAATTTGAAAGAAATAATTTTTATATATATTAAAAATGGGAACAAATAATGGTATGTTGATTTTTGAATTATAATATGATGATTAATTATTGATACAGTTGAATAAAAATTTTGAATACACTCATTATATATTTTCTAATAGAGACACCTGTGATGACGGGGTGTTAAAGGAATTAACGAATTATAATATGATAATGTCTTTGAAACAGTGCTTGGTATACATATAGCCTTTGGAGCGTATATCAGGTAGTCACCCTTTGGAGGCAGCCCTGCATATATATATGACCATGAATATTTGCTCTTAGTGCTGCCATGTGACATCACTGTGCCCAAGATGCCATTTTTACCCTTAGGTTATCAATAAATATATGTTTACTTACTTCTAAGGTATTATGTTATCTATAGATTATATATATTGAGTGTATAAAATTATATGATTTAAATTTTTATACTATGATATTGCAAATTTTATATTCTCTTAAGGAAGAATTTATTATGCAGTAATTATATGAGAAAAACCTTATTTGTTCCCCCCTTTGTTATATAATTATTTTCTCACTGAGTAGTTGGACTCACCCCTTAATATTTAAATATTTTAGATATTGTTGGAGAATAAACCAGCAGAACACCCTCTTCTTTCTAGCAGTTCAGCGCATAGATAAGGTCGGACCTGCATAATTATTATTTGGAATTGTTTATGAATTAATTATATTTTTGTGTTGGATAATTAAATAAGTTATATTTAAAAATAAATCTACTATCTACTGGATGATATTAATGTGTGTATTTGAATAATATTAAAGAATACATTGTGAATAATATTTTTATAATAAAATAATACTAGGGCAAATTATGAGATAAGTCCACCCTCATAATTAAGAGAATGGGGGTGTGACATTTTATGGTATCAGAGCATAAGTTTAAGATTCTATAAACTTTTATGAAAAGACTTATAGTAATTTTAGTAAATAAGGATAAAAGAATTATTTTAAATAAATAATATACCCAATAATTTCTCAAAATTAAGTGAAATATATGTGTATATATATAATAATAATAATAAAATATAAAAAATATATATATACATATAAATTTTCATAAATAATTACCCAAGAATAAGAGATAATTTTCAGGGTGTACTAATATATATATATATACTGCTATTTAAAAGAATATATATACTATATAAAAAAATTATATCTAGTTGACTCATGTTACATATATATAATTATTTTGTGGGATAATGTCGTCAATAATGCGAGGTGGTATAGGCCGTGGTAGAAATAATGATGGGAGAAATCGAATAGTTAGATTAGAAGAAGTTGGCCAACCTCTTAGGGATCTTACTCCACCTCTTCCTTCTGAGGAGTCTATTGATGCTAATGAGTCTGATAGTAGTAGACAAAATAATGATACTACTCTACAAGAAGAATCATCTGGAGTAAATTTACCTCCTCCACCTCCTGTTCCACCGGTAGTTGCTCCAGTTATGCCTACAACTATAGATTATGGTATTGGTGCTATTTTAACCCAATTACTAAATACAACGGTAACAGCTGGTGGCCAATACAGAAATTCTTGGGATGTTATTTCTCATTGTCAGAAAATGAGAGCTGAGATATTTGATGGGTCTTTAGATTCTGAGAAGGCTGATAGATGGTTAAAGAAATTGGAGAAAGCATACTCACTATCCCGCTTATCAGATGAAGATAAATTAGGATATGTTCATGCTTTCCTTGAAGGAGTAGCTGAGAGTTAGTATAATAAATTGAACCGTGATTTTGCTACTCGTTTAACTTGGCAAATTTTTGTGATTAAATTTCAAGAGGAATATATAACAGACAATTACAAGAGAGAGAAGGAAAATATGTTCTTCAATTTCAAGTAAGGCGGTATGACTATAACACAGTATGTTGACAGATTTAATGAGTTGTACCGATATGTATCCCATTTAATTGTGGAGGATAAGGATAGGTGCAGTCGATTTTATAATGGGTTACACTTTACAATCAGCAAAAGTATACCCGATTGGCAGACTTTAAATTTTTGTGCCTTGGTGGACAAAACGCTAGCAGTAGAAAAACTGATAAAAGAAGAAGTTGACTTTTCAAAAAGAAAAAGAAAGCAGACTCATGGTCCTTTTCATGTGGGTTCTAAGGGACAATTCAAGAGAGGAAGTAGTTCACAATCTAACCCTAATTATGGAGGTACAAGTAAGAGTGTTCAAGTAAGATCATATTAGCAGAGTAATAAATCACATGTTAGTTGTAGTTTGGTGGGACAACCTGTTATAATTCTGTTGGTACTCAAAATTTTAGACATGGTAATAGTATGGGAGCTGGACTGAGCAGACGATCTTTTCCTCAATGTGCCACCTGTAGCAAGTATCATTTGGGAGAATGTAGAAAAAAATCTTTAGTCTATTTTCACTGTGGGAATGCGGGTCATTTTATGAGAGATTGTCCTTTGCTTGTTCATACCAGCACTTCAGTACAGGGATCTTCTGCACTTATTAATCAGAGAGGGGGAAGGACACAATCTTTTGGGAGATCATCTGGCAGAGGGGTTAATATTAGCATTAATAGACAGGGTGGAGCCACACCATCAAATCAGGGTGCATCATCCAGTAGACCACTTAACGAAGCTTGAGTTTTTGCTATTACTCGACAAGAGTAGTAGCATCACCGAAAGTTGTGACTGGTATGTTATATATTTTTGGTCGTGATGTACATATTCATATTGATCCTAGTTCCACACATTCATTCATATCTCATTCATTTGCCACATATTCGGATAGAGAATTGAGTTCCTTAGACAAGGGGTTAGCGGTGAGTTTTCCAGTCGGGACATCTATGGAATGTAGGTTTGTGTATAGGGATTTAATAGTTAAGTTAGGCGACTTTGAATTAATAGCATATCTTATTTCCTTGCCCATATGGGAGTTTGATGTTATTTTAGGGATGGATTGGTTATCCCGCCATCATGCCACTGTTGATTGTTATGAGAAAAAGGTAATTTTCACTCTGCCTGAAAATTTTAATCTTACATTCTGTGGTTTGTGGAAGTTTCTTCCATCATATGTTTTTTCTGCTATGACAGCTAAGAAATTACTTAAAAAAGGTTTTCAGTCATATTTAGCACATGTAATTGACACAGAGTTAGAAGGGCCTAAATTGGAGGATATTTCGATAGTATGTGAATTTCCAAAAGTGTTTCCAGAAGAACTTCCAGGTTTACCTCCTGATAGAGAAGTTGAGTTCTCTATTGATGTTTAGCTTGGTACAACTCCTATTTCCCTAGCTCCTTACAGAATGGCTCCTGTAGAGTTGAAGGAATTGAAGGTGAAATTGCAGAAATTATTAGATAAGGGATTTATTAGACCAGTATTTCACCTTGGGGAGCCCCTGTGTTATTTGTGAAAAATAAAGATGGCTCTATGCGGTTGTGCATTGATTATAGACAACTAAATCAGATTATTATTCAGAATAAATATCCTTTGCCCCGCATTGATGATCTCTTTGATTAGCTTTAAGGTGCCAAAGTCTTTTCCAAGATAGACCTACGATCGGGGTATCATCAATTAAAAATAAAGGAGTTTGATGTACCTAAAACGGCCTTTAGAACTCGCTATAGACATTATGAATTTTTAGTAATGCCATTTGAGTTAACTAATGCTCTAACTGCTTTTATGGATCTTATGAACAGGGTATTTCATCCTTATTTGGATAGATTTATAATTGTATTTATTGATGATATTCTAGTGTATTCTCGAAGTAGAGAGGAACACGAGAAACACTTAAGAATTGTGTTACAAACCTTGAAGAGCAAGCAGTTGTATGCCAAGCTTAGTAAATGTGAATTCTGGTTGGATAGAGTGGTATTTTTGGGGCATGTTATATCAGCAGAGGGAGTTTATGTGGAACCTAAGAAAATTGAGGCAGTAATGAATTGGGAGCCGCCAATAAATCCAACAGAGGTGAGGAGTTTCATAGGCTTGGGTGAGTATTATCGACGCTTTGTTCAAGACTTTTCCATTATTGCTTCACTACTGACAAAATTGTTAAGGAAGAATGTAAAGTTTAACTAGACTGAGGAATGTCAGCAAAGCTTTGAAAAACTAAAGGCTTGTTTAACTTATGCTCCTGTTCTTACTCTTCCTTTAGGCAATGGTGGTTATATGGCGTATAGTGATACTTCACGAAAAGGTTTGGTCTATGTTTTGATGCAATATGGGAAGGTGATAGCTTATGCATCTAGACAAGTTCGATCTCATGAATTAAATTATCCTACTCATGATCTGAAACTTGTTGCATTTATTTTTGCTCTAAAAATTTGGAGGCATTACCTTTATGGAGAAAAGTGTCAGATATTTACTGATCATAAAAGTTTGAAGCATCTTCTTTCTCAAAAAGAGTTAAACTTAAGGCAGAGGTGTTAGATTGAGCTGCTGAAGGATTATGATTGTACTATTGAGTATCACCCAAAGAAGGTTAATGTAGTAGCTGATGCTTTAAGCCGAAAATCTTATGGTAGTCTTTTCCATATTAAGACGGTATGACTTTCATTATTATTGGACCTTCGATCATTGGGAGTGGATTTGATGATGTATAAATCTGGAGCACTGTTGGCCACTTTTAAGGTTAGACCAATTTTGATAGAAAGAGTTAGAGAAGCCTAAGTTTTAAATGAGAAAATGAAGAAGATCTTTGATGGTGTAAAGACAGGTACTCATGCAGATTATTCTATCAAAGAAGATGACACCTTGGCACTTGGTAACAGATTATGTGTACCAAATGATGCTACTTTAAAAAGAAAAATAATGGAAGAAGCTCACTGTTCTGCATATTCTATGCATCCAGGTAGTACCAAGATGTATAGAACACTTAAAGAAAACTAATGGTGGAAGGGTATGAAGAGGGACGTAGCAGACTTTATAGCAAAATGTTTAGTATGTCAACAAGTTAAGGTAGAACATCAGCATCCTTCAGGTCTTCTGCAACCTCTCCCAATTCCTGAATGGAAGTGGGAGCACATTACTATGGACTTTGTTTCTAGTTTACCTCGTACTCAACAGGGTCATGATGTTGTTTGGGTGATTGTAGATAGGTTGACAAAGTCATCTCAGTTTTTACCTATCAGAATGGATTTCTCTCTAGATAAACTTGTAGAATTTTATGTGAAGAAAATTGTGAGATTGCATGGTGCTCCAATTTCTATCATATTAGATAGAGATCTATGATTTACTTCCAAATTTTCGCCTATTTTGCAGAATGCTTTGGGTACAAAGGTAAAATTCAGCACTTCTTTTCACCCTCAAACTGATGGTCAGTCGGAGCGCACTATCCAGACCTTGGAAGACATGCTTAGAGCTTATGTTATGGAATTCAAAGGAAGTTGGGATAAACATTTACCATTGATGGAGTTTGCATATAATAACAATTTTCATTCAAGTATTGGCATGGCACCTTATGAAGCACTGTATGGAAGAAAATGCATAACTCCAGTATGTTGGAACGAAGTTGGGGAAAGAAAATTGATGGGTTCAGAATTGGTTCAGATTACTAGTGATAAAATCCAATTGATTAGAGACAGATTAAAAGTAGCACAAGACAGGCAGAAGAGTTATGCAGATTTGAAGAGGAAGGACGTTGAGTATGATGTAGGAGATAAAGTGTTCTTAAAAATCTCTCCATGGAAGGGTGTTGTATGATTTGGTAAATGTGGAAAGTTAAGTCCACGGTCTATAGGGCCTTATGAGATTGTGGAGAAGATTGATCTTGTTGCTTATCGACTTGCACTACCACCGAAATTATCTCAAATACATGATGTCTTTTATGTATCCGTATTGAGGAAGTACAGAAGTGATCCTTCGCATATTCTCCTGAGACAACCAGTAGAATTACGAGAAGATCTAACCTATGAGGAAGAACCAATCGTAATTTTAGCCAAAGAAGAAAAAGTTTTAAGGAACAAGGTTATTCCTTTGGTGAAGGTCCTATGGAGTAATCATTCGAAGAAATTAGCAACTTGGAAAACAGAGCAAGATGTGGTTACTCAATATCCTCATTTGTTTTCATCTATAAGCAAGTGAAAATTCGATGACGAATTTTCTTTAGGGAGGGAATAATGTAATATCCTGTTCTTAAAATTTTTTTAATAATAATAATAATAGTAATAATAATAAAAAATGTATTTAAAAAAAGATTATTTTAAATTTAAAAGAAAATAGAGAGAAAGAAAGAGAAAAAAAAAGAGAAAAAAAAAGAAAAAAAAAGAAACGGGAAAGAGAGAAAACAGAGGCAAATCGGAGAGAGAGAGAGAGAGAGAGAGACAGTAATGAGAATAGTGAAAGAGAGGAAGAGAGTTTTGTGTTTTCCTTTCGTTTGTCACCTTCTGGTCATCAAACGACGACACTCGCCAGCCATCGGGAAAGAAGACTCGTCGGGCTTTCCAACGGTATCAAAACCACCGTGAATGGAGGTCGGAGTATGCTACACGAGCCGCCCAAAGTGCTAGTCGGAAATTCTGCCGGCGTAATTTTTCGATGACTATGTCGACTGTTTTTCGACCTCTTTTTCTAACAACATGGGTATTTTTAGATTTTCCTCTTCATAAGCTTTAATTTAACATCTCATTTGCTAATTTAAGATATGTATTTTGAATTTTGATGAATAATAAAATAAAAATTAAATATATATATATATAATTAATTTAGAATAATAATTATAATTAATAATTAATGAGTATAAATATTAAATTAAAATTTAAATAGTAAATGAATGTGTTAGATTAAATTTATTTTATTACAATTTGGTTAACTATTAGAATTTTCGATTTAATTTAGATAAATCATTTGTTAATAAAAATAAAAATAATTATTATAGTTGCTAATTAGTGATTAGTATATATATTAATTAGTATTATAAATTAATTAGGTTTACACATGATTAGTTAATATTATGACATTAGGTTGAAGAAATAAATTTTAATTTGAAAATCAACAAAAGTAAATAAATACATAATTAATGATAACAAAATAATAATAATTAAAATTAAATTACATATTATACATTTAAAATACTAACTTAAATTTTATTAGTATTTACTGAGTTTCATAAAAAATATTCTTATTTGATAGTAAATTATTTATTTATAATTATTTATGTAATAAATTGATTTAAATAAATAAACTATCAAATTAAAGATTTAAATATAGATATTAATTATTTAATTATAAAATTAGTTTAAATATTGTAAATAAATTGAAAATTTAGATTTAGAGTAGAGTATGATTAAATTAATGAAATATTTAAGTTGTGAATGTTTATTAATAAAGTGTAGACCAAATAACTTAAATTATACATATATATATATATTAAGAATAAATAAATTGATAGTTAGTTGTTAGTAAATTTGAATTTATCATTAAATAAGATTTAAGAAATTTTATTAATAGATATATATATATAGTTAATTAGTAATTGAATAATTATTTGAAATTAGAATGAGGATATGTATATATATATATATATTAATTTTAGAATAAAAATATTTAGGATTAAAATAAATTAAATTATTGAATAATAAATTTTTATTAATAATTTACAGAATAAATTAATTATATTTAAATGTAAGAATATGAGTAATTATATGTATGAAAAAATATGAATTATTGTATAAGAATTTTTAATATTAAATTAAAATTTTGAATAATTAATTAGTTATCAAATGATAAATATGTTGGAGATGAAAATTTATAACACTTAATATTTTATTATAATGTTAAGTTTAGTATATAATTATTTTAATAATTAATATTGATGTTATTACTAAAATTATTTAGTATTAAATTTGAAATAATAGGTGAGTAAATAATTACTTTTAATTACATAAATAATGTTACAAATTTACTATAAATTTTTTTATTATAAGTTAATTATATGGGATTATTAGAAAATAAAATATAAATAAAGTACTAAGGAAAATAAATAAATTATTTGGCATGATATAAATATTATTGTTGCTATATTTAATATTATTAATATAAATTATTTTAAGACTTAGAATATTAAACTACGGTAGTATCAAAAAGATAAATTTAATATTATTTTATATATAATCAAATTAATTAATAAAATAAATACTATTAAACCATTAAATTAAAGAAATCAAAATAATATGATTTAGTTATATAAAGAAATATTATAAATTTAGACATTCAAATTATATTAATTTTTTAAAAATATTATTGGAATATTTGATAAGTAATTTACTTGATAAATTGTGTAATACTCATTGGAGTATTAATTTTAAAATTTGAAAATGATTGAGTTATGCCGAAACTCCGCCGAAAATTCTTTAGAATTTTAAGACTCATTTTCACGTTTTCTTTTTCATGCCATTTATCGGGTAATATTTTAGATAATCCTAGATAATATTTTAGTAGTATTAATCCTAGATAATATTTTAGTAAATTATTATTTTTTATATCAATTTAGGTGTGGATTCTACTGCAGTTATAGAATATAGAGAGGAATCAATCGATTAAATAATCTGAGCTATCGATTAAGGTGAGTGGATAATTATATAATATTGATATTATATTAAATTATATATATATTGCTAAAATTATTTCATGATGAAATTATATTTATGATTAATTTGAAAGAAATAATTTTTATATTTATTAAAAATGGGAACAAATAATGGTATGTTGATATTTGAATTATAATATGATGATTAATTATTGATACAGTTGAATAAAAATTTTGAATACACTCATTATATATTTTCTAATAGAGACACATTTGATTTCGTGATGTTAAAGGAATTGACGGATTATGATATGATATTGTCTTTGGGACAACACTTGGTATATATATAGCCTTTGGGGTGTATATCAGGTGGTCGCCCTTTGGAGGCAGCTCTGCATATGTGTATGATCATGAATATTTGCTATTGGTGCTGACATGCGTCATCACTGCACCCAAGATGCCATGTTTTACCATTAGGTTGCCAGTAAATATATATTCACTTACGCCTAAGGTATTATGTTATCTATGGACTATATACGTTGAATGTATAAAATTATATGATTTAAATTTTATACTATAATATTGCAAATTTTATATTCTTTTAAGGAAAAATTTATTATGCAGTAATTATGAAATTTTATACCAGTAATTATATGAGAAAAACCTTATCTGTTTCCCCTTTGTTATATAATTATCTTCTCACTGAGTAGATGAACTCACCCCTTAATATATAAATATTTCAGATATTATTAGAGAATAAACCAGTAGAACACCTCTTCTTTCTCGCTGTTCAGCGCATAGATAAGGTCGGGCCTGCATAATTATTATTTTGAGTTATTTATGAATTAATTATATTTTCGTGTTGGATAATTAAATAAGTTGTATTTAAAAATAAATTTATTATCTACTGAATGATATTAATATGTGTATTTGAATAATATTAAAGAATAAATTGTGAATAATATTTTTATAATAAAATAATATTAGGATAAATTATGAGATAAGTTCACCCTCAGAATTAAGAGAATGGGGTGTGACAATAACAAACAGCTAAAACATAGGAACAAACATAAAACAGTGACCCATAAATAAATAAAACATCTACAAATTTGTTATTATTAACACACAATCCTATATTTCATGAAAGATCAAAACAAATTGAGATTAATTTTCATATCACATGAGAAAAAATGTTTCTTTCAGGGGCTATTCATCTTCTGCTGGTTACTTTTGCAAATCAGCTAGCAAGTTGCTTGACTAAGCCTTTAACTTCCAATATTTTTCCAAATAGCAATTAGCAAGCTGAGTCCCCATGACCTGCATACTCCAACTTGAGGGACTAACATGAAGCATTATGGTTTTGGGCAGAAGTCATTGAGATTAATGATTGAGATTTCTTACTGTATTTAGTTATAATATGTTTGCATAGTTTTTTTAGTTAGCATGTTTTTTAATGTTGATTGTGACTTTTGACAACTTAGTAATAACTGAGAGGCCACCATTTTGTTCTTTGTTCTTCAAAAATAAGAAGGACAAGTTGAGTTGTATTGTCTTCATTGATAATAAAGGGAAAGATATTTTCCTTCTTGGCATAAACTTTCTTGATAATATGCTATTTGTAATTTTCAAATAATTGTTTTACTTATTTCGAATCATATTAATAGTTGGTTTATAAGAATTATATTATAACCACTTGAATCAAATTATATTGTATATAATTGCATGTCTTTTGTCATTAAATGAATTTTCTAGACATCATAACAATCAAAAGTGAATGAAAGGCTCACAAGTATAAGGATTTCATGATGGGTTAGTTACTTAGTTTCTAATTCCTATACATCGAATTGGGCCTGCCAAGCCCGTTTCGAGACTGGCACAACACAACCCAAGTGCTAGGAAAAATCATCTTACTTGACATGCTCAAATACCCTATGTTGGGCTGGGTTAAGGCATTTGGCCTATTGGACTTGTCCAGCCTAGCACGACAAATGGCCTCGCGTAGCATGACTTTTAGGCCAAATAAATATTTAATATATTTATACCTATTTGAATAAAATTGAATATTTAATTTTTTTGCAATTAATAATAAATGATTAATGAATTAATGATAAAGTAATAAGTTCAGTGTGTATTATTTTTTATTAAATAAATAATTTTATATTTAATTTTAAATTAAAAATTATTTAAGAATAGCTATTATTAAGCTAATAATTGTCACAGTGTTTTAGATAATGATATTATAAACAAAATTGCACTTTTAATTTTCAAAATTAAATTTATCTTAATGTTTAAGTATTAAAAAATTCTAATAATTTATTCTCTTAATATTGTTCATTTTTTTATATTTTTATTTGAGATTTATATGAAAAGTAAATTATTAATTTGTAAACTAAAATTTTATATGACTTCAGACAGGTCAGACCTAAAATTAATAATAAAATCATTAAAAAAATTAGGCTAACCCATATATTGACATGATACTATATGATTTGACATGGTGCAACACGATTATATAAGGGCTAACAGATCATGCTAGGTCATTACTTTTTAAGTTTTGGCATGGCTATCAAGAAATGACTAATTCTTTGGGCTGGCACGACACAACATAAAAAAGTCACAAGTATAATGAATTTGGGTTGGGCTGGGCTGGACTGAGCCAGCATGGCACGAACCAATTGACTTGTATACTAATTTCCTAGAGATTTTTATAATTGCTTCATCATCTCTTCATTTACAATTTTAGAATATTTGAACTTGTGATAACATTAATTTCTCTAATGGAATCCCATACACAATTTTCATATGTCAAATATTTTTAACACATCATCAATGGAAGGGAACCTATTTCTTTGTAGTGATATCATTGTGGTAATGTAATATCCCGGAATATACCCTAAGAGTTTTGGAGTTATTGTTGTTGTATTTGGATTTGATGTATATGTATATATGGGAAATATAAAGATAATATATAAGACATATACATATACATTACATATACATGGGATATAATATGGTGTAGGAAAAGTGAATTGTATATATATATATTTGTATAGTTAATTAATAATAATGATAGTAATAAGGACAAAAAGAGAAGAGAAGAAGAAAGTCAAAGAAAGATTATGTGGTGGAGATTTAAAGTATTGTTATTATTATTATTATTATTATTATTATTATTATTATTATTATTATATATATAGATGATAAGAACGAAAGAAAGAACGAGAACTTTCTTTCTTCTTCTTCTTCTCCTTTTGGTTCTTGCACGAGAGAGAGAGAGAGAGTTAAAGAGAGGTGATGATCTTCATCAAAATCTTGGGGTTTTAAGAGAATTGAAGGTAGAGATTGAAGAATTGACAAGATATTCAAGTAAGTATTCAATTCTTTGTCTTGATTTCTATTGTTTGAGTTGGATTTGATATGGTTGGTGTGATGGTGATGTTGATGGAAGATTAAGAGTATTGATATATTGAACTGATAGTTAGATGATATTAATAAGGTTAATTGTGAGGTTGAGGATGGATTATTGAAATTGGTTAGTAAGGTTTAATATATATGAGATGGAGAGTTGATTGAATGATGTATGTTTATGTTTATTGAAGTTGAAATACATTGAATATATGATTTTGGCCTCGTTGGAAATCTTCATTCTTTGTGAGACACGGCCAGGATTAGGGTAGACACGGCCGTGTTGGATCGATTTGGAGAGACACGGCCACTGTCTCGGCCGTGTCACTTGCCCGTGTCTGCTACTGGAATTTTGGTGTTGAGAGACACTGCCACTGGCTTGGCCGTGTCCCTTGACCGTGTTTGTCACTGTCTCTTTTGGTTGAGAGACACGGCCAAGCTAAGGGAGTCTTGGCCGTGTTGGAGCATGTGTTGGGTGACACGGCCACAAGCTTGGCCGTGTCCCTTGAGTGTGTTAGCTACTGTGTGAAAGGTAATTGATGGACACGGCCGTGTTGGTGCCCGTGTTGGTGGGCGTGTCTTGTGTTGAGGTTGCTCTAATTGATTATCATTCTTATGTTCTTATGGAAATAACTATCTTTGGATTAGGTTTTGAAGAAATTGTGTTACATTAACCTAATGTGAAGAATTCTTGGGAAAGGAAAGGTATAGGTGATGGGAGTAGTTCTTGAGGTAAGTACAAACTTACATAGATGTAATCTTTTATGTGATTTTGAGACTTAACACCCTTAGTATAAATGTGTTAAGTAGATTATTATATTGATTAATTCAATGTTACTAATGTTGTCATTGGTATAGTGTGAAAGCTATAATGATCATCCAAAAAGAAAGGTACGTGCAATGCAATTTGTTATGATAAATGTTTGAATAATGAATGGTGTTAATGTGTTTGAGAAATGATGAAATGTGATGTTATCATAATTGATAATGATGGTCAAAATGAAATAAATAGACACATGGATTATATGACAATGAATTTAAGATACATGTGTAATGAAATGGATTATGTATGATTGAGTGACATGATTGAAGTATGCCTATATGGTATGATTGATTAATGACATGTTTGTTTAGCAATGTAATTAATGTTGCATATATCAATGATGAAACATGAAATGTGATTTGAGATATATTGTGATATGAAGCCATTGTTATTGGCAATGATAACTTAAATGGAATATAAAGCCATTGTGATTGGCTATGATGATACAATTGTGATAAATGAGGCATGTTTGCCTAGAGGATAAATCAATTGTGATAAATGAGGCATGTTTGCCTAAATAATGATGAGAACTGAAAATGATATTGATGATGAAATAATCAATGAATTGTGTATCTAATGTGTTATTCATTTTCAGAGTTTTGTTGTTGGTGGCATGCCTAATGGTAACAATCTCTTGAAGTTAGGTTGGGCTTGATCCTTGAAGCCAAGTTGGGTTGAAGTTTAACATGTTTTACTCCCCTTGAAGCTTGGTTGGGTCTAGTCCTTGAAGCCTAATTGAGATGTTACAACCCTTGAAGCTAGGTTGGATTAGTTCTTGAAGCCAAGTTGGGTTGATACTTAGCATGCTTTGTTCCCCTTGAAGCTTGGTTGAACTTAATCCTTGAAGCCTAGTTGGGATATTGATGAATGTGATAATTAAACCAAAGCATTAACTCTGAAAGTCGAATAGCATATTAGTGTCTTTTGGGCCCGAGTCTGTTATTTGTTGTAAATGAGATATATGAATTGTGGATATTAGTGATGGATGATGGATGATGGTTGATGGTAATAATTGCCTTTGTGGGAAATATGATTTATGATTAGTGAATTGTGAACAAATTAATGTTTTGAAGTATGATATGTGGTGTGTGTATTGATTGTGAGTGGAAATGATGAATTGTGTTTGGTGATAAGAATTGTCTTCTTTGGAAATGTGACTCTTGATTGGTATGATATATAATGTATGTATATTGATATATTGAATATGAGTATTAGTAATGGATTGTGGTTGGTGGTAATGTTTTGTTTAAATGTATATAATATATGAAATTTGTCAATATGTATGAAAGGTGCAATCAAGAAGGAAAAACATGATAAGAACTAATTGTACATTGAATTGATATATTATTATCTATTAGCATATCTATAATGTATGTTTATATTTTATATTTGTACTACTAAGCTTTCGGCTTAGCGCGGATGTATAATCGCGCAAGTAGCTTGGTGGAAGATACAAGTGTTTCGTTATGCCACGAGAAGAGTAAAGGTTTGTCGAGACCAACTAGAGGGTAATGCATACATGTATAACTTTTAATTTTGATGTATTTTTGACAAGAGGATATGTATATGTATAAATGAAGTTTTGATAAAGACAATGATTTTGTAGATATTATGTAAATTAATGTATTATGGTTTGAACTTGGTTACAGGTTTTTAAAAGGTAACAAAAAGTGACATCCTTATACTTTATATACTTACTGTATGTATACAAGGTATATGTACAGTACTTATGTAGGGTATCGGGGTGTTACAGGTAAAGTGTTCACATATTGATATTAATCGATAATGGAGGAACCATTAACCATTCAGACAACAAAACGAAAATATATGGCTTACAGTGGGAATGAGTTCATTGATAACTAGTTTTACTTCAGCGATGAGTTTAACTATTAAGTGTGAAAATGAAATAATTTCACTATAAATAAAATCATGTCGTTCTATAAAAAAATTATTAGTTAAGACTTGATTTATAGTCAAATAATACAATTATTGATCACTACAATAAAAAACATCTTTAGTCACGGCAAAAATATGTCTAGATTGTATGGTTAAAATTTCATGATTTATGGTAAAGATTTAATAGCTAAATAAAATTTGGAAGTGGTGCTACCAGTAAGAGATGAAAATTGGCAAAATAGAGAAGTTGGAAATAGTAATAAGAATTCAAATGTGAAATGAACTAGAAAAATTATAAAATTTCATATATGGTCTTATAAGTTTGTTATTAATAATTCTTGAGAATTTTACGAATTTTGGTAAAGATTTTATAGCGAAATTAAGTAAGGGAACTTGAACTGTCCAGAGAGCATGGGTGTGGAGAGAATAAAAAGGAATTGCAAGAAATTAAAATATATAGCTTCTGAAATGGGTTAGTAGTAAATTTAGAGTTTTAAAAAAATATGGAAAGATTTTATAAAATAAATTAAATAATGGAACCTAAAATGTGTAGAGAGTCTGAAAATGGCCAACTTTAGTGACTAATAGAAGCAATAAAAATTCAGTTAGTAAATCAATTGAAGTGAATATGAAATTCTATGTCTTAATTCATGAAAATGTTAAAATGATTTCTTGAATATCTCTAATTCTTTTTGAAAAGGTTTACTAGATCAAATAAATGGATGAAATTGTAATGACTAGCAAAAGTAAGTTAAGAAGATTTCAAAAGGCCTGGAAGAATAAAACTAATGAAAACAGTAAATAAATTTATTTTACAAAATTAAGTTACATAAGTGAAGAAAATGATAATAATTAAGTAGTAACAAAAGAAAAGTTAATAAAAAGTATGAAACTAAAAATATAATGTGGGACTAAAGAAATGTAAAATTATACAAGTAGGAAAGTTGAACTGTTAAACCCTTAAAATAATCGCTACTATAAAGGAAGAAAGGTACCTAAAGAATTTATTAATATTAAGGGAGAAAATAAATAGGTATGGGGAAATAAAATAAAAAAAGAAGAAAATATAATAGACATTCAAATTTTAATTTTGAAACAATTAATTAAATATTATGCCTAAACATAATTGTAGGCTAAACGAGACTTCAACATTCAAATCGCGGATCGCTAAGGGTTAAAGCAAAAGGGGTGTTCAGGCCCTATCTGAATGTTGAACACATATATTCAATCCAATATAACAACAACAACAATAACAACAACATAATCAAAACTTCTAGAGCATATATGAGGATATTACAATTCTCCCCCTCTAAAAAGAAAATTTCGTCCTCGAAATTACCTGATATCAAAGCTGAAACAACTGAGAATATTGCTCTCGCATGGATTGTTCACTTTCCCAAGTTGCTTCTTCTTTTGCATGATTCTTCCATAGAACCTTCACCAATGGCACTCTCTTGTTTCTCAGCTCTTTCACATCACGTGCCAAGATAGCAACTGGTTCCTCTTCAAATGTCAGATCTTGATTCACCTCGATAGATTCAATCGGCAACACATGAGATGGATCCGATCTGTATCTCCTCAACATAGAAACATGAAACACATTATGAATACGATCCAACCCAGGTGGCAAAGCAAGTCGATACGCAACTGGCCCAACTCTTTCCAAAACTTCATACGGTCCAATGAAACGAGGACTCAATTTCCCTTTCCGACCGAACCTCAAAATCTTCTTCCAAGGAGACACTTTCAGAAATACCTTATCTCCAACATCAAACTCTATGTCTCTCCTTTTCAGATCTGCATAAGACTTCTGTCGGTCTGAAGCTGCTTTTAACCTGCCTCGAATCAACTTTACTTTTTCTTCAGTTTCTTGAATCAAATCAGGACCAACCAACTTATTATCTCCAAGCTCATTCCAACAAAGAGGTGTCCTACACCGTCTGCCATACAATGCTTCAAACGGTGCCATACCAATGCTGGATTGGTGACTGTTGTTGTAAGCAAACTCCACAAGAGGTAAGAATCTATCCCAACTTCCAAAGAAATCGATGACACAACTTCTCAACATGTCCTCAATAATCTGTATCACCCTCTCTGACTATCCATCCGTCTGTGGATGAAAAGCAGTACTGAAGTGTAATCGAGAACCCAAAGCACCATGCAAACTCTTCCAAAATCTTGAAGTAAACCGAGGATCTCGATCAGACACTAAAGAAGTTGGAACACCATGCAACTTCACAATCTCATGGATATACAGCTCAGCTAATCTCTCCAAAGAGTAATCCATCCGAACCGGAAGGAAATGAGCTGTCTTAGTCAATCTATCCACAATCACCCATATAGCATCATGCTTCTTTTGTGTCAATGGCAAACTAGACACAAAATCCATCGTCACTCTATCCCACTTCCATTCTGGTACTGATAATGGTTGAAGCAATCCAGTTGGAACTTGATGCTCTGCTTTAACCTTCTGACAGGTGAGACATTTCGACACAAAATCTGCAATATCTCTCTTCAAACCAATCCACCAGTAATGCTGTCTCAAATCATGATACATCTTTGTATTACCCGGATGCATAGCAAACACTGACTGATGTGCTTCTTCTAAAATGACTCTTTTCAAATCAGCATCATCGGGTACACACAATCGGTTCTTAAACCAGAGACTCCCATCACATTTCACAACAAAATCTCTAGTCTTCCCATTCTTGCAATCTGAAATAATCTTTTGAATCTTCATATCAGTCAACTGAGCCTCTTTGATCCAATAAAATTGGTTTCAAATGCAATTGTGTCAACAATGCACCATTATCACAAGGTACAAAACTGGCATGCAAAGCTCTCAACTCAACAAGCAACGAGAGCGAGTAAACAGTCAAACCTGCCAAAGACTTCCGACTCAAAGCATCAGCAACAACATTTGCTTTACCCGGATGATAATCAATCAAACAGTCGTAGTCTTTAATCAATTCCAACCACCTCCTCTGTCGAAGATTGAGCTCTTTTTGGACACCCAAATATTTCAAACTCTTGTGATCAATGTAGATAAAACATTTTTCCCCAAACAAATAGTGGCGCCAAATCTTTAATGCAAACACAATGGCTGCCAGCTCCAAATCATGGGTCGGATAGTTAAGCTCATGCGGTTTCAACTGTCTAGATGCATAAGCTATCACTTTACCTTCCTGCATCAGCACACACCCCAAACCACTATGTGAAGCATCACTGTAAATCACATATGGTTTGCCTTCTACAGGTAAAGTAAGAACAGGCGCTTGAGTCAGCATATCTCTCAACTGTTCAAAGCTAGCCTGACACTGATCCGTCCACACAAATCTCACTCCCTTACGAAGCAATCTGGTGAGTGGAGTAGCTATCAAAGAAAACCCTTTCACAAACCGCCGGTAATAGCCTGCCAAACCCAGAAAACTTCTAACCTCTGTCACCGACTTGGGTGGACTCCAATTCAATATAGCTTCAACTTTGCTCGGATCAACTCTAATGCCTTCTGCTGAAACAATATGTCCGAGAAAAGCAACTTGATCCAACCAGAACTCACACTTCGACAATTTGGCAAACAACTGCTTCTCTCTCAAAATCTGCAGCACAATCCGCAAATGCTTGTCATGTTCCTCTTTATTTCGCGAATACACCAGAATGTCATCGATGAAGACCACTTCAAACTGATCCAGATAGGGCCTGAACACCCCCACATTCAATACATGCACACTACAAACACCACAATGTAGTACACATGCACTAAACATAGGGATGCTACGGATTTTCTTAACATTCAAAACATTTTAAAAGATACCATCACCTTTCTCATTATGCATTTTAGTAAATAAGTAATTAGCTTGTAATACAAAACAAAATAGATATATATATATATATACATTTAGTTAATACGCAGAGGAATTTGTAAAATAGATTTACATATATGAAAACATTTAAATCCATATTTACAAATATACATATATTCACATTATAAACAATACTTTACAAAATATTAAAAGAGTTATACATGATTGGCAAATCTTCTCTGATCATTAAGTTCAAAAATCAACTCTTCAATGTCTACTCTCACTCGGTCTTGAAGAGCTCTCGGGTTCAACTCTATCAACTCTATCACCTGCGCGATTAAACACTATCGCGCTAAGCCAAAGGCTTAGTAAGATAATGCATGCTAATATTATGTTTTAGTGCAATGCAATGTAAATTGTCAATCCATATTATACATGTAACATCACATATGCAAAGCAAACAACATACCTTTACATTTCATAATCCAACATATGTAGACATATCACATTTCAACATCTTTTCATATACCTCATTAGTTACTCATTAACCCATTCATGAACTACACTAAACAAAGACAAGCATGGGCCCAAGACACACTAATATGCCATTCAATTTTCAGAGTTAATGTTTTGGTTTTATCATCACATTTATCAATATCATAGACCCAACTAGGCTTCAAGGATTAGGTTCAACCAAGCTTCAAGGGGAGCAAAGCATGCTAAGCTTCAACCCAACTTGGCTTCAAGAACCAACCCAACCTAGCTTCAAGGGTGGTAACATCTCAATTAGGCTTCAAGGATTCAATCCAACCTAACTTCAAGAGATTGTTACTCTTATTAGGCATGCCACCAATAACAAACTCTGAAAATGGAATAACACATTAGCCACACAATTCATTTATTATTCAATTATTATTTCCATTCTCAATTCTCATCATCATTTAGGCAAACATGCCTTATTTCTTTCAATTGCACCATCATAGCCAATCACAATGGCTTTGCATCACATTTCACATCTCAATTCATCTTATGCACATAGCATCATTGATATAGCATTTCAAAGTACATTATCCATGTAACACATTATCATTTACAATGCATAACATAACATTGTTCAATCTCAACAATGCAAATAGGGCAAAGAACAATTTATATGATTCATAACTTTAGAATCTTACACATGCATTTGATTAGGGCATTCTTTGTTTTAGATATGTTTAAAGTGTTTATGTTAGGGTTTAGGTACCAAAATACCTTTGAAGAATCAAAACCATGCAAAAAGAACAAAGAATAGAAATATTAACTAACAAACTTGAGGGACACGGGCAGCACAATTGAGGGACACGGCCAAGCTTGTGACCGTGTCTCTCAACCTCACTTGACAGTAAGCAACACGGGCAAGGGACACGGCCAAGCTTGTGGCCGTGTCTCTCAACCAAAAATCACAGTAGCTAACACGGCTAGGGGACACGGCCGTGTCTCTCAAAAACCAATCCAACATGCCCAATTGTTCCATGACTTGGCCGTGTCTCTCCATTGCTTTTGGCCGTGTCACCCATGAACATAACCCTAACCAAATCCAACACTCTTTCAATTGTACTCAAACACAATATACACCATATAATATATTTCAAATGAATACAATCAATGTTCTAAACATATATTCATCACAAGAATCACTTTACAATACATTAATATTACATTTAAACACAAACCATCTCAAAACCCTAAAATCACCATCCTTCTCCACCTTTCAAAATCAACATATACCACTTCCAACAACAACACCTATTTAAACTATTAACTTAAAACCAATTTAACACTTGAAAACACAACACAAACACATCTCAAACCCATCAAATCATAAAATCAACAAACCCTAATTCACTTCAAACACAACTTCAAAATAAGTAAAGAAAACAAGAGAATACTTACTTTAAATGAAGAAATTCCACAAATCTCTAACCAAATCCCTTGATTCCTTCTTCAATTGAGTATAAAACTCCAAACACCTCTCTAGCTCTTTCTCTTCTTGGATGGCCGGCCTCTTCATGAAAGAAAGAAGAAAATGATAAAGACACAAAGTCAAATAGCTTTTCTTCTTTAAATCTCCACCAAGAGATTTTATCCAATCAATTACCAAAACACCCCTCATCACTTAACTTAGCTTTTGTCACTTGCATACCCAAATATGTAATTCCACCCTCACAAAATAAATATCTCTCTTCCATTGACTCTCCCTTTGACTTATGTATATGTTAATTATATCATCATATAAGCAACATATACACTTCTTTCTAAACCCTCTTCTCTTTCCCAAAACACATATACACAAGCATTCTCTTTCAAATTTCTTTTCTTAACACATAACATATACATTCAATCCAATTTACAACAACAACATAACCAAGACTTCTAGGGCATACATGAGGATATTACAATTCTCCCCCTCTAAAAAGAAAATTTCGTCCTCGAAATTACCTGATATCAACTCTGAAACAACTGAGGATATTGTTCTCGCATAATTTGTTCACTTTCCCAAGTTGCCTCTTCCTTTCCATGATTCTTCCATAGAACTTTCACCAATGGCACACTCTTACTTCTCAACTCTTTCACATCACGTGCCAAGATAGCAACTGGTTCCTCTTCAAATGTCAGATCTTGATTCACCTCGATAGATTCAATCGGCAACACATGAGATGGATCCGATCTGTATCTCCTCAACATAGAAACATGGAATACATTATGGATACGATCCAACTCAGGTGGCAGAGCAAGCCGATAAGTAACTGGCCCAACTCTTTCCAAAACTTCATACGGTCCAATGAATCGAGGACTCAATTTCCCTTTCCGACCGAACCTCAAAATCTTCTTCCAAGGAGACACTTTCAAAAATACTTTATCTCCAACATCAAACTCTATGTCTCTCCTTTTCAGATCTGCATAAGACTTCTGTCGGTCTGAAGCTGCTTTCAACCTGCCTCGAATCAACTTCACTTTCTTTTCAGTTTCTTGAATCAAATCAGGACCAATCAACTTACCATCTCCAAGTTCACTCCAACAAAGAGGTGTCCGACACCGTCTACCATACAATGCTTCGAATGGGGCCATACCAATGCTGGATTGGTGACTGTTGTTATAAGCAAACTCCACAAGCGGTAGAAATCTGTCCCAACTTCCAGAAAAATCGATGACACAGCTTCTCAACATATCCTCAATAATCTGTATCACCCTCTCTGACTGCCCATCTGTCTGCGGATGAAAAGCAGTGCTGAAGTGCAGTCGAGAACCCAAAGCACTATGCAAACTCTTCCAAAACCTTGAAGTAAACCGGGGATCTCGATCAGACACTAAAGAAGTTGGAACCCCATGCAACTTTACAATCTCATGGATATACAGCTCAGCTAACCTCTCCAAAGAGTAATCCATTCGAACCGGAAGGAAATGAGCTGTCTTAGTCAACCTATCAACAATCACCCATATGGCATCGTGCTTCCTTTGTGTCAATGGCAAACCAGACACAAAATCCATTGTCACTCTTTCCCATTTCCATTCAGGCACTGACAACGGCTGAAGTAACCCGGTTGGAACTTGATGCTCTGCTTTTACCTTCTGACATGTGAGACATTTGGATACAAAAGCTGCAATGCCTCTCTTCAACCCACTCCACCAGTAATGCTGTCTCAACTCATGATACATCTTGGTATTGCCCGGATGCATAGCAAACACTGACTGATGTGCTTCTTCCAAAATGATCCTTTTTAAATTTGCATCATCGGGTACACACAATTTGTTCTTAAACCAAAGACTCCCATCATTTCTCACAACAAAATCTACACTCTTTCCATTCTGGCAATCTGAAACAATCTTTCGAATCTTCTCATCAGCCAACTGAGCCTCTTTAATCTGATCCAACAAAACTGGTTTCAAATGCAACTGTGCCAACAATGCACCATCATCACAAGATACAAAATTGGCATGCAATGCTCTCAACTCAACAAGCAACGAGAGCGAATAAACAGTCAAACCTGCCAAAGACTTCCGACTCAAGGCATCAGCAACAACATTTGCTTTACCTGGATGATAATCAATCAAACAGTCGTAGTCTTTAATCAATTCCAACCATCTCCTCTGTCGAAGATTAAGCTCTTTCTGGACACCCAAATATTTCAAACTCTTGTGATCAGTGTAGATGAAACATTTCTCCCCAAACAAATAGTGTCGCCAAATCTTCAATGCAAACATAATGGCTGCTAGCTCCAAATCATGGGTCAGATAATTAAGCTCATGCGGTTTCAACTGTCTAGATGCATAAGCTATAACTTTACCTTCTTGCATTAGCACACAACCCAAACCACTATGTGAAGCATCACTGTAGATCACATATGGTTTGCCTTCCACAGGTAAAATAAGAACAGGTGCTTGAGTCAACATTTCTTTCAACTGTTCAAAACTAGCCTGACACTGATCCGTCCACACAAATCTCACTCCCTTTCGAAGCAATCTGGTAAGTGGAGTAGCTATCAAAGAAAACCCTTTCACAAACCGTCGGTAATAGCCAGCCAAACCCAGAAAACTTCTAACTTCAGTCACTGACTTGGGTGGACTCCAATTCAAAATAGCTTCAACTTTACTCGGATCAACTCTAATACCTTCAGCTGAAACTATATAACCCAGAAAAGTAACTTGATCAAGCCAAAACTCACACTTTGACAGTTTAGCAAACAATTGCTTCTCTCTCAAAATCTGCAACACAATCCGCAGATGTTTATCATGCTCTTCCTCATTACGCGAATACACCAGAATTTCATCAATAAAAACCACTACAAACTGATCCAGATAGGGCCTAAACACCCTATTCATCAAATCCATAAAAACTGCAGGTGCATTCGTCAACCCAAAAGGCATAACTAGAAATTCATAATGCCCATACCTGGTCCGAAAGGCGGTCTTAGGAACATCTTCAGCTCTGACTCTCAGTTGATGGTACCCTGATCTCAAATCAATTTTAGAAAACACAGCTGCACCCTTCAACTGATCAAAGAGATCATCGATTCTAGGCAAAGGATATTTATTTTTAATAGTCACCTTGTTCAATTGCCTATAATCGATACACAACCTCATAGTACCATCTTTCTTCTTCACAAATAGCACAGGAGCTCCCCAAGGAGAAACACTGGGGCGAATAAATCCTTTATCCAACAACTCCTGTAATTGCACTTTCAATTCCCTCAATTCTGCTGGTGCCATTCTGTAAGGAGTAATAGAGATAGGAGTGGTACCAGGTAACAATTCAATATCGAACTCCACCTCTCTCTCAGGAGGTAACCCTGGCAACTCCTCTGGAAACACATCTGGAAACTCTGCAACTGTGGCAATGCTATCAATTTGAGAACCTCTTACTCTAGTATCTACCACATGAGCAAGATAGGCTTCACACCCCTTTCTAATCAATCTCCTAGCTGCAACAGCTGAAACAAATAAGGAGGCTAGCTGTTCCTGCTCATTAGATACTATCACCTCTCTACCATCAGCAGTTCTCAAAGAAACAATTTTCCTTTTACAGTCTACCACAGCTCCATGTCTAGATAGCCAGTCCATGCCTAGAATCACATCATATTCCTTAAATGGCATCTCAATCAAGTCTCCAAGAAACTCCTCACCTTGCACCACTACTGCACTATCTCGGTGCACTTTACTAACAATCACACTATGCCCTAACGCATTTGTCACCAATACATCAAATCCTAGGGACTCAGCATGCACATCAAATACAGGCAAAACAGATGCACTAATATATGAATGCGTGGAACCCGGATCAATCAAAGCAAGTACTGAAGTATCAAATAAAGAAAAAGTACCAGCTATGACTGCCGAAGCATCTGGCTGCCTCTGCATAACATACATCCTCTGGGAAGATCCAACCTCCTCTGGTCTACTCTCCCTGGATGTAGCACCTCCTCTAGCACTGAACCCAGATCTGCCTCCTCGGCTGCTACCTCTGCCTCCTCGACCTCCCCTCACATTAGGTCGAGAAGCTGCAGTATCAACTGACATCTGCTCTTGCCTCTCAGGACAATCTCTCACAAAGTGATCTGGTGATCCACATCTGAAACAAACCCCTGCTACACCAGTCTTCCAGCAAGGACCACCATGTGGCCTACCACAATGAATGCAGATGGGTGGGGTGGATCTATGAGTCACCGGGGTCGGAGCACTCGCCACTGAAGCTGTAGATCTAAATCTCTGTCTCTGGAACTGCACTGACCTACCAGCTGATCTCTGACTTCTATTGATCCGAGGAATAAAACTTCCTTTACCTCTCTTCACAGAAGAAGACCCTACCTCAAACTGGGGCCTCCTAACCCTGACCTCTTCCTCTGAAGCAGCTGCAATAACTTGAGCTCGCTCTACAATTCGAGCTGCTGCCACTAGCTGGGAGAAATCGTGATATCGAGATCCAGCCACTAAGCACATGATAGAGGGCCTCAATCCCTCCTCAAATCTCCTACATCTATCTATCTCATCAGCAATAATGCCCCCAGCATACTGGCTCAATCGAATAAACTCAACCTCATATTCAGTTACAGTCCTGCTGTCTTGTTTCAAGCTTAAAAACTCCATCTTTTTCATGTCTTTATACTCCCTAGGAGTATACTTCAATTCAAATTCTCTCAAGAAATCAGCATAGGACAAGGTTGGTGGATCATCCATAGAATGGGGCACTGTCCTCCACCAATCGTAGGCGTCCTTCTGTAACAAAGATCTTGCATAGTCAAACTTTTCCTCTGAGGTGGCTTACAACTGAACAAATACTCTATGTACTCTGCCAAGCCACTGTTCCGCTACAGCTGGATCAACCGTACCAAAGAAATCCTCTGCTCCATACTTCCTTAGTTTATCATAGTGCCTCACTGATACTAAAGGTTGAGGGGGTGGTGGCTGTGGTTGCACTGGTGCTTGCCTCAAAGCTTCTACCACGTGCCTAAGCCAGGCTGGCGGAACCTCCTCACCAATAGGTCTCCCCGACACCGAAGCAGGTGCCTCCTCAGCACTATCAACTCTAGCTCTATCTTCCGGAGCTACACTCTCCTCACTACCCTCAACTGACTGACGCAAATGAGGATCCATCACAACCTATTTCTGCAAACACAGCAGAATACATCTTATTAAAGATCAGAGATTGCCAATCCCAAACATGTATGTTATTCAAAAATTCACTTTTTAAGTAAAAATATTCTTTTTCTTATACGTGACCTAGGTTGAGAATCTCAAACCTAGGCTCTGATACCAAAACAATTGTAACACCCCCACATTCAATACATGCACACTACAAACACCACAATGTAGTACACATGCACTAAACATAGGGATGCTACGGATTTTCTTAACATTCAAAACATTTTAAAAGATACCATCACCTTTCTCATTATGCATTTTAGTAAATAAGTAATTAGCTTGTAATACAAAACAAAATAGATATATATATATATACATTTAGTTAATACGCAGCGGAATTTGTAAAATAGATTTACATATATGAAAACATTTAAATCCATATTTACAAATATACATATATTCACATTATAAACAATACTTTACAAAATATTAAAAGAGTTATACATGATTGGCAAATCTTCTCTGATCTTTAAGTTCCAAAATCAACTCTTCAATGTCTACTCTCACTCGGTCTTGAAGAGCTCTCTGGTTCAACTCTATCAACTCTATCACCTGCGCGATTAAACACTATCGCGCTAAGCCAAAGGCTTAGTAAGATAATGCATGCTAATATTATGCTTTAGTGCAATGCAATGTAAATTGTCAATCCATATTATACATGTAACATCACATATACAAAGCAAACAACATACCTTTACATTTCATAATCCAACATATGTAGACATATCACATTTCAACATCTTTTCATATACCTCATTAGTTACTCATTAACCCATTCATGAACTACACTAAACAAAGACAAGCATGGGCCCAAGACACACTAATATGCCATTCAATTTTCAGAGTTAATGTTTTGGTTTTATCATCACATTTATCAATATCATAGACCCAACTAGGCTTCAAGGATTAGGTTCAACCAAGCTTCAAGGGGAGCAAAGCATGCTAAGCTTCAACCCAAATTGGCTTCAAGAACCAACCCAACCTAGCTTCAAGGGTGGTAACATCTCAATTAGGCTTCAAGGATTCAATCCAACCTAACTTCAAGAGATTGTTACTCTTATTAGGCATGCCACCAATAACAAACTCTGAAAATGGAATAACACATTAGCCACACAATTCATTTATTATTCAATTATTATTTCCATTCTCAATTCTCATCATCATTTAGGCAAACATGCCTTATTTCTTTCAATTGCACCATCATAGCCAATCACAATGGCTTTGCATCACATTTCACATCTCAATTCATCTTATGCACATAGCATCATTGATATAGCATTTCAAAGTACATTATCCATGTAACACATTATCATTTACAATGCATAACATAACATTGTTCAATCTCAACAATGCAAATAGGGCAAAGAACAATTTATATGATTCATAACTTTAGAATCTTACACATGCATTTGATTAGGGCATTCTTTGTTTTAGATATGTTTAAAGTGTTTATGTTAGGGTTTAGGTACCAAAATACCTTTGAAGAATCAAAACCATGCAAAAAGAACAAAGAATAGAAATATTAACTAACAAACTTGAGGGACACGGGCAGCACAATTGAGGGACACGGCCAAGCTTGTGACCGTGTCTCTCAACCTCACTTGACAGTAAGCAACACGGGCAAGGGACACGGCCAAGCTTGTGGCCGTGTCTCTCAACCAAAAATCACAGTAGCTAACACGGCTAGGGGACACGGCCGTGTCTCTCAAAAACCAATCCAACATGCCCAATTGTTCCATGACTTGGCCGTGTCTCTCCATTGCTTTTGGCCGTGTCACCCATGAACATAACCCTAACCAAATCCAACACTCTTTCAATTGTACTCAAACACAATATACACCATATAATATATTTCAAATGAATACAATCAATGTTCTAAACATATATTCATCACAAGAATCACTTTACAATACATTAATATTACATTTAAACACAAACCATCTCAAAACCCTAAAATCACCATCCTTCTCCACCTTTCAAAATCAACATATACCACTTCCAACAACAACACCTATTTAAACTATTAACTTAAAACCAATTTAACACTTGAAAACACAACACAAACACATCTCAAACCCATCAAATCACAAAATCAACAAACCCTAATTCACTTCAAACACAACTTCAAAATAAGTAAAGAAAACAAGAGAATACTTACTTTAAATGAATAAATTCCACAAATCTCTAACCAAATCCCTTGATTCCTTCTTCAATTGAGTATAAAACTCCAAACACCTCTCTAGCTCTTTCTCTTCTTGGATGGCCGGCCTCTTCATGAAAGAAAGAAGAAAATGATAAAGACACAAAGTCAAATAGCTTTTCTTCTTTAAATCTCCACCAAGAGATTTTATCCAATCAATTACCAAAACACCCCTCATCACTTAACTTAGCTTTTGTCACTTGCATACCCAAATATGTAATTCCACCCTCACAAAATAAATATCTCTCTTCCATTGACTCTCCCTTTGACTTATGTATATGTTAATTATATCATCATATAAGCAACATATACACTTCTCTCTAAACCCTCTTTTCTTTCCCAAAACACATATACACAAGCATTCTCTTTCAAATTTCTTTTCTTAACACATAACATATACATTCAATCCAATTTACAACAACAACATAACCAAGACTTCTAGGGCATACATGAGGATATTACAATTTTAAAGCAAGCTCTACTTCAATACTTCTATGAAGGGCTATTACCCATAGAAAGAGGCATGTTAGATGCCACTAAGCAAGCTCTACTTCAATACTTCTATGAAGGGCTATTACCCATAGAAAGAGGCATGTTAGATGCCACTAGCAGAGGAGCAATGGTAAACAAAACTCCTTAAGTTGCTGGAGACCTGATCACCATCATGGAAGCCACTTCCCAGTAGTTTAGAAGCAAGAAAGAAACCCAAAAAATGGTTAATGAGGTAAATATTTCTTCACTTAAGCCTAAAATAACTCAACTAACAAATTTGGTGCAAAATATCGCTAAAGGGAATATGCAACCAAGAAAGGTTTATGGAATTTGTGCACATTCAAGTCATCCTACTAATATGCATCCTACATTTCAAGAAGATGATCAACAACAAGGAAATGCTATAGGTGGATTTCCCATTCAACCCCAAAGGAGGTATGACCCATATGCAAATACTTAAAATCCAGGGTCGAGGGACCATCCAAACTTCAACTATGGAGTAAGAGCACCGAATTCCTAACAATTCCAGCAAAGGACACCACTACCACATCCTCCACAACTACAAAAATTAGGTATGTCTCTTGACAAAATGTTCAAAGCTTTTATGACTAACACCCAGTAATTTCAATAAGAAACTCGCTCAAGTATTTAGAATTTGGAGAGCCAGATTAGTCAATTAGCCATATCAGTTGGCAAGCTGGACTCTCAAGGGAAACTACCTTCCAAAACAATAGTCAATCTGAAGCAAAATTCAAGTGCCATAGCTTTCAGAAGTGAAAAAGAGTTGACAGAAAAAAAAGCACCAGAAGCTTACCCCTAGGCAGGGCTTAGACAAAAGGGAAGAAGTTGAAATAATTATTCAAGAGAAAGATTCACTTGCCACAGTCTCTGGTCAGGTCATACCACTGGTAAAACTGCCCCTTTTCCCATAAAGACTTGCCAAGTCTAAGAAGGAGAAGGAAGAGAGAGAAATTTTAGGAACTTTTGACAAAGTTGAGGTCAATATACCATTGCTAGATGCCATCAAACAAGTGCCTCAATAAGCCAAGTTCTGAAAGGATTTGTGTACCAATAAAAAGAAACTCGGTGGTAATGAAAAGGTAAAGGTAAGAAAAAACATATCTACTGTGATCAAAAGAAAGTTACCACCAAAGTGCAAAGATCAAGGTATGTCTGCAATCTCTTGTAAAATAGGCAATTTAGGCATAAAGAGGGTCATGTGTGATTTAGGATCTTCTATTAATGTCATGCCATTGTCTATTTACTCTTCTTTAAAGGCTAGCCCTTTAAAAGAAATTAGTGTAATTATTCTGCTAGTTCATATGTCTATGGTTTACCCGTAGGGGTATTAGAAGATGTTTTAGTTCAAGTTAATGGGTTAATTTTTCTAACAGATTTTTATATACTTGACATTGAGAAAGATAAGCCTTCTAATTGCTCTGATATTTTATTAGGAAGACCTTTCCTTAACACAACAAGAATAAAAATTAATGTCATACTCAACATGGAGTTCGATGGAGAAATTGTAAAATTCAATATTTATGATGCTATGAAGTACCCTAGTGATGTATCATGTGTGTATGGATTGGATGTTATAGATTCTTTAAGCCAAGAAATTTTTAAGCAAAATAATAATGACAATTTAAACATTGTTCTTTGTCAAAGTCTAGATGTAGATAGCCTAAAGAGTCTAGATGATAAGTTTGTTGTAGGTGAAGATCTTCAAGATGTGGTGTACGAAATGGGAGCCCTCAAAACTTCAAAAGACAATGGGTTAAAGTCTAAATTACTGATCTCCCATACTAAAATTTTACCCTCTATTATGCAGGCACCAAATCTAGAGTTAAAATTGATGCCAGACCATTTAAAATATGCATTTTTAGGAAAAGAAGAAAACCTACCAGTAATAATCTCCAATAAACTCAGCAAAGAAAAGGAAAAGAATCTAATTCGTGTGCTTAAAGAATACAAAGAAGCAATCATATGGATAATGGCTGATATAAAAGGGATTTCACCTTCAACTTGCATGCACAAAATTCTTATGGAGGAAGATAGCAAGCCAAAAAAGAAGCACAAAGAAGATTGAACCCACCAATAATGGAGGTAGTGAAAAAAGAAATTTTAAAGCTTCTTGATGCGGGTGTGATTTATCCTATTTTGGATAGCAAGTGGGTAAGCCTAGTTTAGGTGGTACCTAAGAAGACATGCCTAATAGGTATAAAGGACATAGATGATGAGTTGGTTCCCACCTGAGTTCAAAATGGATGAAGGGTTTGCATTTACTATAGGAAGCTAAATGCAGCTACCAGAAAGGACCATTTCCCTCTCCCATTCATTGATCAGATGTGAGAACATCTTGGAGGTAAGTCCCATTACTGTTGTCTAGATGGATATTCAGGTTTTTATCAAATTTTGGTAGCACTAGAGGATTACGAGAGAACCACTTTCACTTGCCCGTTCGAAACCTTCACCTACCGGACACATTTCAAAGGTCTATGGTAAGTATATTTTCTAAATATGTTGAAAATATTATAGAAGTTTTCATGGATGATTTCACCGTGTATGGAAATTCCTTTGGTGAATACATAGCTAACTTGACTAAAATTCTTGAGAGATGCTTACAGTCAAACCTTGTGTTAAATTATGAAAAGTGTCATTTTATAATTGATTAATGATTGATTTTAGGACATTATTTCAGAGAGAGGAATCGAAGTCAATAAGGCATATGTTGATGTAATTAAATCTCTATCTTACCTCGTAAGTGTATGAAAAGTTTGATCTTTCCTTGGACATGCAGGTTTCTATAAGTGTTTCATTAAAAAATTTTCAAAGATCACTCATCTGTTATGCCAGTTGCTGCAAAAAGAAGTGGAGTTTGATTTTTGATGATTCTTGCAAAAAAAGCATTTTATACACTTAAAGAACTGTTGATCTCTACCCTAATTATACAGCCATGACATTAGAGTTTGCCATTTGAAATAATGTTTGATGCCAGCAATCATGTTGTGGAGGTAGTGCTCAAGCAAAGAATTGGAAGGGAACCTCATGCTATTTACTATGATTCAAGAACCAATGATGAAGCCCAATCAAATTACTCCACAATAGAAAAGGAGCTTTTAGTTGTAGTTTTTGCTTTAGAAAAATTTTGTTCCTATCATCTTTGTATAAAAGTTATTAATTTTTCTGATCATGTAGCTTTAAAGTATTTGCTTAAAAAGAAAGATGCTAAGACAAGGCTCATCCGATGGATACTCTTGCTACAAGTGTTTGATTTGGAGATTAGAGACTAGAAGGGATCAGAAAATTTAGTAGCTAATAATCTTAGTCGATTATTTGTAAATGAGGGACCACTTCCAATTAAGGATGAATTTCTGGATGAACATCTCTTTTCTGTCTAGCATTTGATGCCCTGGTACTTTGATATTGTAAATTTTCTCTCTTCTAACATTTTTTCAGATGATATGTCTAGAGTTGAAAGGATAAAATCAAGAGGGAGGCTAGATACTATGTCTGGGATGATCCTTATTTGTGGAAGTACTACTCTGATCAATGATGGCGAATCTGTGCTATCGCAGTGTTACAGCAAGTGCACGGGTCGCGCAAGTAATAAAATAGTGAGTAAGATATCATTCAACTGGGGACAAGGTAAAAAATTAGTGCAAATTTCAATTGTTGTTTAGTGAATCAATAGTTTTTATGATGATTAAAATAAAAGACAAATTACTTAATAAATTAAAGTAAAGAAAAATTAAATATTGTGCAACAAAAGTTGATGATGAAAATACTATCCAGATATTGAATCCCCCTAGCCATAAAAAGCATTTATGACTATCAATTCAATTAAATCAAATAATAGAGCTGAATTGCCATTCTCCTAAATTAGATTAAAACCTCTCTCAAGTGAATTAATCCCTAATCACCAAGTAGAATGCTAGGAATCTCTTCTTAAGCATAATTAAATAGATCTTTCAATAAGAACAAGGAACATTGATCCAAAGGGTCTTGTAAGTCTATCTCTAGCACTCCAATCAACCCTCAATCCTAATAAAAATTCTGCTCATATCAAGCTTTCTCAAGTCAATAATATAAAAATTGCAACCAATCAATAAGCATGCTATTTTCAATTGGAAATAAGAAATTAAGAATCAAAAGGATAAAACAACTCAATCAAATAATTTAATTTAATAAGAACTATTCAATCCATATGATAAAGCTGGGGTTCATCAATATCTAGATAGATAAAATTTAGCTCATGTTCATAACCAGAAAACCAAAATAGAGGAAATAAGTAAAAGAATTCAAACAATCTATAATGAATAATTTATGTTTCTTCACTTCAATCCTCAAATCTTGGATTAAATCTCGCATGAAGTGGATCTTCACCTCCACTCTTAGCTGCCAAAAACTCTCTTTTTCTCAGGAGGTCGGCTCTGAAAATAAAATTGGTTTTCTAATTCGCTCTTTATCTCAGATTTTATAGCTCGGAGATTTTTGCCTGACACGCCCATGGACACTCCCGTATCTGTGGGTGCATCAACGGTGCTATTTTGAGCTTTAATGACATGGGCAGTGACACGTTCATGTCCTTAGGCGTGTCATTGCTACTGCAATACTGAGTTAAGGATATGGTCAGGGACACACCCATGTCATTGGGCATGTCGCAGCTTCAGTAAGTTAGGAGTAATGGCACGTTCAGTGACATGCCCATGTCTCCGGGCGTGTCGAAGCTTCTGTAAAGTATTTGAATGACACAACCACTGACACGCCCATGTCACTGGGTGTGTAAATTGAAGAATTTGCCCAAAATAGCTTCTTTCCTTGTCTTTCATCCTTGATTCCGGCCTAAATAACCTTAAGGTCCCAACGTTTCAAAAGTTCCTGGAATCAAGCATAATAAACACCTGAATAAACAAATTAAACTCAATTTGACAATAAATATATTAAGAAATAGGGGCAAAAATATCATCAATTATACACTTATCAAATTTCCCCGCACTTGAGTTTTTGCTTGTCCTAAAGCAAACTAAATCACTATAATAGGAAAAAATGAAGGACCCCTCTATATCCAAAGAAAAACAAAAGTTTTTACAATACTTGAATTAGAAAACCCAACATTCTCTACCAAAAACTAAATCTCAAATATGATAGCTGAATTAAGAAGTTTCAAAATAAAAATCTAACAGATCTAGAATCTAAAAATTCAGAGTTAAAAGATTGAGCTTAAAATTCCAAGAACTCAAAAGTCATGAATGAAGTAAGAAAGTGTAAGTTTTCTCTTAAGTTCTTTGACCCCTTCGTAAAATTCATTTCGTGAAACATTATTATTATTATTATTATTATTATTATTATTATTATTATTATTATTATTATTATTATTATTATTATTATTATTATTATTATTTTCAAAAGGATCCCGACTTGTTTGAACTGATATTAACTTTTTGACGCGAAGGTAAACATTTGTGATGTCAACCCCCGGTTACTCGGTTAGAATCACCATTCAAATGGCTACTAGAATTATTCATGATTCTAACTCATTTGTTTCAATTCAAGAGTTAAAATCAGTGGAATAGGGATAAACTTTCAAAGCTCCTGAAAAATTATTTTAATTTATTTATTTATTTATTGTAAAGTGGTCAGGAACTTAAAATAATAAAGATATCATACTAAATTCGACTCAAGTATCTAAAGAATTGGGATATGCTAAAAAATATAACTAAGATTTTAAACTTCAGATGTGCAACTCTCATCAATCAACTACCTAATTCAAACTATCATCAATCAACTACCTAATTCAAACTATCACATTTAGTTTTTAGCAATCAATTAAGAAAACTGAGTCAACTTCAACAAGAAATTACCGTTCATTAAATCAATCATTATTTTAATAAAAAGAGGAAACATTTCACTTCATATTATAATAGCAATATAGTTGACTTGAACCTAAAAATAAAATCAAAGAAACTACATGAGACAAATGCATCAAATGGCAAGAATGAAAACAAAAGCTCAATCTATAAAATATCCCTCTCTCCCACACTTAAGACGCACATTGTCCCCAATGTGTGTAAAATAATAAAAAGAATAAAAGAGAGAGAAAATTGTCGTGACATGTCCTAAATTGGCATATATGAATATGGTTCCAAAAGCATTGAGATTTTGATAGAGCTACAGGATAAAAAATGGACATACAGAATTGTGAAGGTTCAAAGACATATAAAATAATAATAATAAAATAAAAATATAAAAAATCAAACGTGCAGTCATCCATAAGAAAATAAAAAGAAAAATAAAATAAAATAAAAAAAATATGAGCTAGTCGATCATGAGCTCGGCACTGGAATCATTACTAGCGTTGGTATCATCACCATTGGCACTAGCATCATCACTATCATCGTTGTCCGAAACATCCACACGGGCTGCTAAAGGCTGGTAGCGGTGGTGGCGGTGGCTGCGAAAGGCTAAATTCCTGAGATCTCTAAAATTCGAGCATAGACTACCCGAGCCATTGCCTCCTCAGTATCTTGTGATGTAGTTGAGCTTAGAAGGATGAATAGTGTTGCTCCATGGAACGCTGGATATGATCTTGCTGAGTCAATAATTTATTCTGGTTTAGCTCGATGTTTTCAATTTTTCCTTCTATCCTGCATATCTAGCGTTCAAACTCAGTTGGTTTCTGGTCATCATCCCACTCAACATTCACAGAATGACGCAGTCTCTGAAAGTAGGCTAGAGTAAAAGATGGGCCAGCTGAGGAAGAAAATCCGACAGTGGTGGACAGGCCGAGGACGTCTGTCGGTGGAGGTGGAGGTATGTCAAAAGTGGGAGCAGGAGGAACTGGCTTAAAATCCATAGGAGGAACTGGCCCAGAATCCGTGGGTGGTGCATGCAGCTCCACCACCTTCTCCCGGCTTAACTGTTTCAAAGTATCCATGCCCAAAAGTTTGGGGAGCCCATCCAAAGTTATCGGGAGGCATCCGTCCAACACCCCCAAACTGCGAGCAAGTCTTGTGACATATATGCCACCATGCAAGTTACCCGGTGCCCCTTTCTTGGACTGCTCATAGAAAAAGTGTGTGATAGTGTGAGCTACGTTGAACCGGATCTTCTGGACTATGCAGTTTAAGAAGAGGATCTCTCTCAGGCCAACAACCCCCATACTGCTAAGTTGAGCCACAATGGTGTGAACTAATAGATTATGTACTACTCAACAAGGGAAGGATTCAAAATTTGATGCCTTGGATACCTTCGACTGATACTTGGCGTCATTCGGTGCAAACGTGCTCCAAACCCTGGAAGGAATGACATCGTACTCCGTAAAGTCTACCTCTGAGTTAAGATACTCTACGGTATCCACCTCCTCTATAGTAAATAGGCCTAAATGAATGCCAAGTTCGTTGATGCTCATGTGGAATCGCTGACCTCCCAACCGAAACTTCATCATCGGCTCGATGATGAAGATCTTGTTTCTATCAAATTGAAAAGTGCAGAAGAACTCTAGGGTTAACTCTCTATATGAAGGCTCATTGATGGACAAGAGTTGTTCCCATCCTAGCTAGTTTATCAAATCTCAGACCTCAGTCAGTATGTTGGCTCGCTCCATGGCACACCAATCCAAAACCCTAGGTGGCGACCAATCCTTGTTCCCTAACAGTTCAAACCATTTTTGCTCCTCCAAAGTTGAGAATCGAAGGCACTTGTGGCCAGTCATAAATTTCGAGATGGGATGGGTAGCGGGTCGGCTTGAGCTACCTTCACCTCTAGTCCGCTTGGTTGGTAATTTAGATGGCACTTGTTTGCAAGGACCCATGATCTGTAAAATAAACAAGAATAGCATCAAAACAAAGTACACCAAACAATCCAAGAAGAGCAACATAATGGACCAACACAATGAAATCAACAATAACAATGCATTATCAAACAATAAAAGAACAATTTTAGCCAGAATGACAATAGCAATGCATTAGCAATAAGAGCCATGAACCAATTCTTAACAAGGGTATTTTTTTTTAAATCCACACAATAGTCAATCTCCATACCCGACATTGCTACAAGTCAATAACACCATAGCCTAACGCAACAAAAACAAAGGATTTCAACTCATTATGTATAAAAAATCAATAATAGTGTGCCTATGTGTGCAACTTAATTCTGGCCATAGAATTTTCTAAAACACAATGAGTTAAGCACAATAACTTCACAAAACTCAAATAAAACTCGAAATCCCATAGTCAAAAATTTGAAATCCCTAAAAAATGGCTATGGCAAATAAACAAACCCAAAACAAAATAAAATAGAGTCTCTAAGAATCAAAGAAAATAAAGCAAATCCAACAATCAACAAAGCTCAAAGAATCTTCAATCAAATCAGAAGAAATCGAATGTGGAAATCGCAAAAAAAAAAAATCACAAGAAGCAAAATAAAATTTCAAAAGTTAAGAGTGTGTGCCTGAATAATGTGAAGAATGCGATAAAATTGAAGGAAAAAATTATTAAATCCCCTCCAAATCACGAAATGGGAGTCGAAATTCCCTCTAGGATGAATGGGTATGTGATTGCGAGTGTGGGAGTGTGAAGATTTGAGAGAAAATCGAAAGAGAGGGGAAGAGGAGAGAGAAAATTATGTTGAATTCAAAATTAGGCACAACTTAAAAACCTATGGTAGGCATGTCATAACTACTACTTCTGAACTACAATGACATGATCACTGACACAGGCATATCAGTGGGCGTGTTGCAGCTACTGTGACTTAATTAAATCAACACGGCCAGTGACATGGGTGTGTCACTGGGTCTATGGTTACTACTGTGAATCTCAAATTTAACCAAAATGACATGACCAATGACACGAGTGTGTCGATGGGCGTGTTGTAGCTATTGTGGTTCCATCTAAATGACACGTCCAGTGACATAGGTGTGTCACTGGTCGTGTCATAGTTACTGTCTCTGAAAATAAATGACACGCCCACTAACACGGGCGTGTCTAATAATCAAGCTCAAATTACGCCTCAAAAGAAAATTTTCCTCAACAAATTCAAGTGAACTCAAAGTAACTCACCACCAACCAATGAAATAAGAATTAAAAACCAATGAAACAAACTAAAAACATAAAAATTAAAGAAACAAATATCAAAAATAAATAAAAATAGTGGGTTGTCTCCCACCCAGCACTTCTTTAACATCGTATTAGTTGGACGTTCTGGATTGGTTCATCTTTAGTCCTGGGGGTAAAAAACCTCCTTCAACTCACTCAAGTCCCCCCTAAATACAGTTTAAGTCTTTGCCCATTAACCTTAAAATTCCCTTTTTCTAGGTGAAAAATTTTGATTGTCTCATAGGGAAAAAATTCTTTGATTGTAAATGGACCAGACCATCTTGATTTTAACTTACCTGAAAAAGTCAAAGCCTCGAATTGTACAATAATACCTGATCTTCAACTTGAAACTCTTTTCGTTCCTTAATGTGAGCATCGTGCCATCTCTTAGTCTGCTCCTTATACATCCTTGCATTGTCATAAGCTTGTAATCTCCATTCATCCAGCTCATTGATCTGCAATTTTCTCCTGTCACCTGCACTAGCTAGATCAGGGTTAATCTGTTTTATAGCCCAATAAGCATTATGTTTAATTTCCACAGGTAAATGACAAGCCTTTCCATATACTAGCCTAAATGACATAGTACTAAATGGAGTTTTGAATGCAGTCCAAAAGGCCCATAGAGCACTGTCTAATTTCTCAGACCAATCCTTTTGGGATCACTCTACAGCTTTTTCAAGGATCCTTTTTTATTTCTCTATTTGTGTTCTCAACTTGGCCACTAGTTTGGGGATGGTAAGGAGTAGAAAACCTATGTGTAACACCTAGCCTTTTGAAAACTTTCTCAAGCTGAGTATTACAAAAGTGAGTACCCCTGTCACTTATGATTGCTTTTGGTGTACCAAATCAAGAAAATAACTTTTTCAAAAACCTCATTACTACCCTAGCATCATTCATTATTAAAGCTTGGGCTTCAGGCCATTTAGAGATATATTTTATAGCTACAAGAATATATTTATTACCAAAAGAATTAGGAAAAGGACCCATAAAGTTGATCCCCCATACATCAAAGACTTCACACACTAGAATTCCATTTTGGGACATCTAATCATGAGAGGAGATGTTTCCAGTTCTTTGACAACGATCACAATATTTCACAAAATCATAGCTATCCCTAAACAGCGTGGGCCAATAAAATCCTGATTCTAGCACCTTTTGAGCATTCCTATTGGCTCCCATATGACCACCAGTTGGTCTAGCATGACAATGACAAAGAATAATCATTATTTTGGGCCATGCCACGTAATGCCGAATCATGTGGTCTTTACATAACCTAAATAAGAAAGGATCCTCCCAGAAGTAGTATTTTAAGTCAGAAATGAATTTCTTCTTCTATTGATAGGCATATCTTTAGGGAGTTCCCTAGTAGCCAAGTAGTTAGCAAAATCTGCAAACCAAGGTACTTCAAAAGTTGAAACATTTACCTCACTTACCATGGCGTAAAGCTGCTCATCAGGGAAATGATCATCAATGTCCCCTTCTTCAAACTTCTCCAAGGTTGGGTTCTCCAAGCAAGAAAGGTGATATGCTACCAGATTTTTAGCTCCCTTTCTATCTTGAATCATCAAATCAAATTCCTGCAATAATCAAACCCAACGAATTAGCCTAGGCTTTGTATATGTTTTGGAAAATAAATACCTCAAAGCCAAGTGGTCCATATACATAATCACTTTGGACAAGATCAGATATGATATAAACTTGTCAAAAGCAAAAACCATAGCTAACAGTTCTTTCTCTGTAGTTGCGTAATTGGCCTAGGCTGTGTTCAGCATCTTGCTTGCATAATAAATGGGCTGAAAATGCTTCTCTTTGCATTGACCCAAAACTGCCCCCACTGCAATATCACTTACATCACATATCAGTTCGAATGAAAAATTCCAATCGGGAGCTACCATGATTGCAGCATGGGTCAATTTCTCCTTAAGAGTTGTGAAAGATCTTAAACATTCCTCGTCAAACACAAAATCAACATCCTTCTCAAGGAGTCTTGTTAGACGATGAGCTATCTTAGAAAAGTTGGGTATAAACCTCTAATAGAAGCCTGAATGTCCCAAAAAGCTTTTGATGGTCTTGACTGATGTGGGGGTGGTAGTTTTTCAATGGTTTCTACCTTAGCTCTATCCACCTCAATACCCTTGCTTGAAATCTTGTGTCCCAACACGATTCCTTCTTGAACCATGAAATGACATTTTTTCCAATTAAGTACCAGGTTTATTTCCTCACATCTTATGAAGACTCTCTCAAGGTTTTCCAAACAACTTTCAAATGAGCTGCTATAAACCGAGAAATCATTCATAAACACCTCCATAATATCCTCAATAAGCTCATTGGAGATTGCAACCATGCACCGTTGAAAAGTTGCAGGTACGTTGCATAATCCAAATGGCATCCTTCAATATGCGAATGTCCCATATGGAAAGGTGAATGTAGTTTTCTCTTGGTCTTCTGAGGAAATAGGAATTTGGAAGTAGCCGAAAAGGCCATTCAAAAAGTAGTAATACTCATGCTCAGACAATCTCTCCAATATCTGATCAATGAAGGGCAAAGGAAAATGGTCCTTCCTAGTTGCATCATTTAACTTCCGGTAGTCGATGCAAACCCTCCAACTGGTAACTATTCTTGTTGGAATTAGCTCATTATTTTCATTGGGAACCACTGTTGTCCCTCTTTATTTTGTACTACCTGAACTGGGCTCACCCAAGAGCTATTAGAAATTGGATATATAATTCCCGCATCAAGTAGCTTGATTACTTCAGCTTTAACTACTTCTTTCATTTTAGGGTTTAGTCTCCATTGTGGTTGCACTACTGGCTTGAATTCATCCTCCATCAGTATTTTATGAGTGCAATAGGATAGACTAATACCCTTGATATCTGCTATCTTCCAAGCTATAACTTTCTTATGCTTTTGTAACAACTCGATGAGTTTTACCTTCTGCCCAGAAGATAGGTGGGAACTCAAAATAATTGGCAATTTATTCTCCTCTCCCAGGAATCTATACTCAAGATGATCTAGAAGGATCTTAAGTTCTAAGTTGGGTGGATCAATCACAGATGGTCGCGACTTCTGTTCTTTTGGCATTTCAATAGTTTCATATGCCCGACTCTTAAATGATTTGGTTGCTTCAAGATAAGTAAGCTGCTCCAGTGCTTCCTGACCCTCAACATTACCCCGCAATAAATACAACTCAAGGGGATCCTTGGAAACAACATTAGTAACACAATTTAAGGTTTCATGCTCAATGATATCATTGCATGAATCCACCTTATTGAGTGTAAGTGGGTGCTTCATAGCATAATGTATATTAAAAATAACTTTCTCACATCCCACTCTTAAGATCAATGTGCCATCATGAACATCAATAAGGGCACGGACTGTATTTAAAAATGGCCTACCAAGGATAAGCGAAACATCTGCATCCTCATCTACATCAATGATAACAAAATCATTGGGGAAAATAAAATCCCCGACTTTTACCAACACATCCTCTATAATAGCACGAGAGTGAATTACTGGCTCATCAGCAAGTTGAATGGTCATGAGTGTTGGTTTAGGTTCTTTGACACCTAACTCTTTAAACATCTTGTAGGGCATAACACTTATGCAAGTCCCCAAGTCAGCCAATGTACTTTGAACTTCAAGATTACCTATCAACCATGGAATAGTAAAACTACCATGATCCTTTAATTTCTTAGGCAACCTCTTCTGCGAAATTGTTGAACTCTTTTTCGACAATAGCACTAAAGATACTTCCTCAAGTTTCCTTTTGTTAGAAAGGATATCTTTCAAAAATTTAGCATATTTGGGCATCTGCAATAAAGCTTCAACAAATGGAATATTAATGTGCAATTTCTTAAAGAGTTCAAGGAACTTACCGAACTAAGCATCCATCTTGTCCTTATTCAACCTTACTAGATATGGCACTCAAGGTCGGTATTCTTTCACTGCTGGATTGCGTTCTTGAGGTTGATTTCCTTTCTCATTTTCCACTGCAACCTTCCACCCGAAGTGACAGTAGGGTTATCTTCTTCTTTCTGTGTCTCAACCTCTTCTGCTTGTGAGTCAGCCTCTTTTTCAACCACACCACCCTTAATTTCCTTTCCACTCCTTAGAGTAATTGCCTTCAACTGTTCCTTCAGGTTTGCCTCAGTATTGTCAGGTAAGCTCCCTTATGGTCGTTCACTGAGTAATTTGGCAATTTGCCCCACCTGATTTTCTAAATTGTGAAGGAGGCTTGCTGATTTCTAAGGGCAGTTTCTGTTGATTGAAATCTGGTTTCTAAAGCTGCTATAAACTTCTCCATCATGTCCTCCAAATTGCTCTTTCTTGGATGGGCAGCTTTTTGATGTTGAGGCTGCTAAAATCCAGGGGGAGGCCTTGGATTATTCTGATTATTCCAAGAGAAATTAGGATGATTTCTCCACCCTGGATTATAAGTGTTGCTATACGGGTTGTTCTGCTGTTGCCTAGGCATATTTCCAACATACTCCACCAGCTCTTGTCTAGCAAACATATTGCCACTTTGGCAATCTTGACTTTGATGTCCACCCCCACACCATTCACAAGACATCACTTGCATTGATTTCCCCAATGGTGAAGCTAAAGAATCAATCTTTTTATTCATTGCTTCTAATTGTGCTGTCAAAGCAACCACGGGATCCAATTGATGTGAACCAGTGACCCTCAATTTTTCTTGTTCCCTTGGAGTTTGCCACTGATAATTGGTAAGGGCCATATCTTCAATTAAATCCCTTGCTTGTTCGGGTGTCTTATTATTTATGGTACCTCCGCCAGCTGCATTGATGGATTGCTTACTTGCATAATTCAATCCATTGTAGAAAGTTTAAATCTGGAGCCACAACGGAAGCCCATGATGAGGAAACCATCTCAATAAATCTTTGAACCTCTCCTAAGCATCATAAAGAGTCTCACCATTCAACTGGAGAAAAGATGAAATACCATTCCTCAACTTGGCAGTCTTTATTTTTCTAAACACTTTTCTACCAATTGACCACATATGGTGAAAGTGTTTGGGGTAAAAGATTTCAGCCATTTCTTCGGTCAATCTCTAATTGTGAATGGGAATAACCTCAGCCTAATTACGTCTTCGGAGACATTATGTATCTTGAATGTGTCACATATTTCCAGAAAAGTCTCAATATGTGCATTAGGATCTTCATCTGGGAACCCATCAAACTGGTAAGTCTGCTGTACCATTTGAATTACATTTGTCTTTATCTCAAATTTTTTTGCAGCAACTACCAATTTCTGTATGCTCGAATCAATCCCAATAAGAGTGGGCCTAGCAAATTCCTGCATTGTCCTTGGCTTATCTCCTACCATCACTTCAAGTTCTTCTTCTGAGCTGAGATCTTTAAAGTTTGGTTCTCTTTCTGCCAGAACTGCTTCCCTTTCTTCCTTTCGCTTTCTCCTCAATGTTCTATCTAACTCTAGATCTAATTCAAGTAATTGGGAAGAGCTATCTCGGGTCATAAACGGGAAGAAGTACCTAAAATGACAATCAACAAACAAGAACTAATGTTAAAACAAATAAAAATAAAAACTAAATCAACAGTATTGATTTTATTACTAATATTGATAATAGTTGTCCACCGCAACGGCGCCAAAAACTTGATGACGAATCTATGCTATCACACTGTTACCGCAAGTGTATGAGTCGTGCAAGTAATAAAATAGTGAGTAAGATATTGTTTCACTAGGGACAAAGCCAAATATTAGTGCAAATTTCAACTGTTGTTTAGTGAATCAATAGTTTGTGTGATGATTAAAACCTCTCTCAAGTAAATTAATCCCTAATCACCAAGGAGAATGCTAGGAATCCCTTCTTAAGCATAACTAAATAGATCTTGCAATAAGAACAAGGAACTTTGAACCAAAGGGTCTTGTAAGTCTATCTCTAGCACTCCAATCAACCCTCAATCCTAATGAAAATTCTATTCATATCAAGTTTTCTCAAATCAATAATATGAAAATTACAACCAATCAATAAGTATGTTATTATTAATTGGAAAAAAGAAATTAAAAATCAAAAGTATAAAACAACTTAATCAAATGATTTAATTTAATAAGAACTATTCAATCCATACAATAAAGCTAGGGTTCATCAATATCTAGATAGATAAAATTTAGCTCATGTTCATAACCAGAAAACCAAAACAAAGGAAATAAGTAAAAGAATTCAAACAATCCATAATGAACAATTTGTGTTTCTTCACTTCAATCCTCGAATCTTGGATTAAATCTCGTATGAATTGGATCTTCACCTTCACTCTTAGCTGCCAAAAACTCTCTTTTTCTCAGGAGGCCGGCTCTAAAAATAAAACTGGATCCCTAATTCGCTCTTTAGCTCAGATTTTATAGCCCAAAGATTTTTGCCTAACACACCTATGGACACGCCCATGTATGTTGGCCTATTAACGGTGCTATTTCGAGCTTTAATGACATGGGCAGTGACACGCCCATATCTTCAAGCTTGTCGAAGCTTCTGTAAAGTAGTTGAATGATACGGCCACTGACACACCCATGTCACTGGGTGTGTCAATTGAAGAATTTGCCTAAAATAGCTTCTTTCCTTGTCTTTCATCCGTAATTCCAGCCTAAATAACCTTAAGGTCCCAATGTGTCAAAAGTTCCTTGAATCAATCCTAATAAACACTTGAACAAACAAATTAAACTCAATTTGACAATAAATATATTAAGAAATAGGGGTAAAAATATCATCAATTATACACTTATCAATCAAATAATTAGTATATGTGTTAATGAAAGTGAGATTCCTTCCATTTTAAACATTGCTCATTCAAATGCATGTGGGGGACATTTTGGCCCCAGAAGAATAGCCCGTAAGATATTAGAGTGTGGTTTGTTTTGGCCCTCCTTGTTTCATGATTCCTATGTGCATTGCAAGTCTTGTGAGAATTTTCAAAAGACTGGCACTTTGAGTCATATGAATCATATGCCTCTTACACCAATTTAAATTTTTGAAATTTTTGATGTATGGAGTATTGATTTTATGGGTCCATTCCCTTCTTCTTTTGGCAATTCTTATATCTTAAGCGCTATTGATTATGTTTTGAAATGGATAGAAGCTAAAGCTACTCAAACTGACAATGATAAGGTTGTTGTAGATTTTTTCAGATCATATATTTTTGTCAGCTTCAAGATGCCAAGAGTTCTTATAAGTGATAAAGGGACACATTTCTACAATAAGGTGATGGAAGCTCTCCTTGGAAAATACAATATTATTCATCACACTTCGACAGATTACCATCCGCAGGCCAATGGCCAAGCTAAAATATCTAATCATAAGATTAAGTCCATCATTTAAAAAACTATGGAAGGCAACCCATTTTCTTTTATTTTCTCTTTTCTATTTCATTTCCCCTACTAATGCTCGTTCTTTAATCTTAGTTAACTTAAAGTTGATTTGTTCCTTTCAAATTTTTAGTATTACTTTAATTTTGGTTTATTCTGTTAAAAAAATTAGTATATAAAAAATTATAATGAAAATAATAATATAAAAATAAATAAATTAAAAACAAATTATATATATGCTACTATTCATCTTATTCCCATTAGCAAAGTCTAACATTTTTCCTTTGTTTTGCTTCAAGTTTGTAATGGTGGATTAAGGAGCAGTGAGCTTGATTTTTAGTTTATAGGCAAGAACTTTAGTCATATGGCTACTAAGTGACACTCTTAAGGAGAAATGAAAATGCAATAAGTAATAAAAACCTTAAGAGCATTATGGGAAATTTCACTCATTCAAGTCACTTAACCCTATAAAGATTCAAAACCTCCATTCTCTCTCCTTCTCTTTTCTTTTTTGCCACTAGCCACCTCCCTCTTCTCCTTTGATTGAACTACACTAGACTACCGACCAGCATCCACGCCTAGCCCATTGAACACCACCAACCCAGCCACACAGCTAAACAGCTAGCCCTTCTCCCTTGCCTCTCCCTTCATTGTGTGACCCACATAGATCCATCGGGCTACATGTGATCTAAATCGAGCCATTGACCCACTACTCGACCCATCACCATACACCAATGATCGAGCAGCAACACCCATTGAGCGAGCCACCCCAAGACACTAGATAGCTCCACCAACCAAACCACACCTTGCCTCACTCTACGAATGATAGCATGCTCATTGTGCTAGGCATGATCCAAACTGAGACACCACTAGTCAACCCTGAGCCACCCAAGCTTGTCTCTCCACCTTTTCTTCCACCCAAGCCATATCATAATGAACTAGTAGCTCTCCCCTTTACACCGAGCAAGTACAGAACCTAGCCATCATCATTGACCATAAGGACCAAATCAGGTGTGAGGTGTGTTGCACCATCTTTGAGCCCTTCCCCCAAACGCCCTTGCATGATAGATAAGTGTTTCGATGAAGACTCTAACCACCAGCAACTATTTAACTGAACTCCACTCCCTCAGCCTTCTAATTCCAATGATCCAACCTGTACCGCATAAAGGAAGAGTCACTCGCATGTTATAAAGGGAAAGTTTGTACCTAAACATTCTAAAATAATTCAAAATCAGAACTTGGAATTTGAAAATCTCAAAGAATGATAGGGATTTGAACAAATAAGTGAGCTTTCCATCATTCTAGCTAAATGTGCCCATTTTCCTACTTTGAGTTCTTTGAATATCATGTTTGAATGTGATAAGTTAGAGGTATCAGTTAAGAATTATTTCTCATGATGGATTACCCGTTTATACAGATTTGGTAAAAAAAATTATGCTACTTTTGATTTTTATAAAACTGACAATTTGATTTGATTACCCCCTATTATGGTTAAGTTCTGTTTAATGGGACAACAATTTAGCTTATCCTTAGAGGAATTCAATAGGAATTTAACGTTTAATGTCAATGCCACTGTTTGTGATTTTTCTGATGATTTCTCAGTTGCTGAAGTATATTCAGATTTTTGTGAAAACCCTCTTGCACCATATGACCCTAGTAAATCAAAGGATGTGTACTTTAAGGACCCTAGCTTAAAATATGTGCATCGACTTTTGGCATATGCATTTTCAGGTTTAAAAGATACCCCCAGTTTAGAATCTAAATCTGAGTTGTTTTTTTTTTTTTGTAGTGCGTGAATAAGAAGAGGAAAGTGAATTTGGATTTTTGGTTTGCGAGTCAATTTTCTAATATTATTTCCTCCAAGAAACCATTGATTTTAGGCACTGCTATCACTCAGCTAGCCATTAATGCACATTTGCTTGATATTAAAAATACTTATTTGCACTTTTCTTGCTATTATGATCAATTATGTGTGCATTTTTAGGGTAATTTTCATTAGCTTTTTAGTTAATTTTTCTTAAAATGAGTGTTTAAGTTTACTTGAAGTTTTATAATTTGGGTTAAAGCATGAACATGTGCAAAATAGAGCTTCAATTCACTTGTTGAAGCTAATTTGGAGGAAAGGGCATTGAACACGGCCAAGTTATGTTCAATGACTTGGTCGTGTTCCTCATCAAATAAAGTGAAAATTTTGACAACATATAACACACCTACCCGACCTAGCTGTGTCACTTAAAATGTCACATGATATGGCCAGGACAAATATGAAGCTTGGTCGTGCCTTTGATATGGAAGAAAAATAAGATCAAACAAGGAAGAAGAAGACACAACCATAAGATACAGCAGTATCACTCAACACACCCAATGACTTGGTCGTGTTCCACCTTAAGAGAAGAAAAATCAATAACAGGCAGAAAAAAATAGGGCCATAAGACATAGCAGTGTCACTCCACACAACAAGCACATATGACAAGTAGTGTTGGACACAAGCTTTCGACTTGACCGTGTCTAAGGAAAGATTGAGAGACACAACCAAGACCATATTGACTTAGCCATGTCTGAGAAAGATTCATTGTATTTTTTTAATGATTTGTGGGACAAGATTAAGGAGACAATATGTAATGCTTTCTTAAAAAAAATAAAAAGGTGAGTTGTTTTTTATGGAATAAAAAGTTAAAAATGGAAAAGAGGGAACAAATGAAAGTGAGAATTTAGAGGTGTGAGGTTGAAATTTTTCTTTTTTTTAATTAATTAAAAAATAAGTTGAATGGGGCTAGATAAGAAAAGGTGGCTACAGGTTTTTAGGCAAACCATTCTTCTTCCTATTAGCCTTCTTCTTCTTGGTTGAAAAACCACCATCTTCTCTACCTCCTTCTTCTTTTCTTCTTTTTCTTCTTTCTTGGACAAGTTCCTTTAACATTTTTAGGATAGTATTTGGGTAGTTATTGAACAAGCTCTTAAGAGGGATAGATTTTAAAGAAGGTACAAATAATTGATTTGAGGCTTGAGAGAGTTTTCACTTCATTTTTAAAGATAAGACCATTGATTTAAGGGTTTAAAGAGGCTTGGGAATTCTTCATCACATTCAAGTTGAGCTAGGAGGGATAACATTAAGTTCCAACTCTTGGCATCTTCAAGGAGTTTTTCTATTCTCTCAATTAATTTATTTTTCAGATTTTATTATTTGTATGCATTAATACTTCAATGAATATTTGTGAAATAAATTATATTGAGATGAATGTTTATTTTAAATTAATGATGAGCTAAATTACTCATGCCTAGAATTTGTAGTAGATTTGATTAAATGACTTAATTCAATATTTTCATTAATATAACTTGTTATTAGTTGTTTGCATTGGATTATATATTAGGTTGATAGATTGGCCACCTATTGATCTCTTAATATTGAATGAAGGATCGATAGATGAAATTTGATATTTAAACTATACAATCAACTACCCAAAAAATGAATTATAAATATAAGTTTTAGGGTGTACTTAATTTCCAAGTTAAGATAATTGGTTTTTGTTAATTCATGAATTTGAAAACTACTGAATTGATAATTGTTAATTGATATTAAGAAGGAAATTAAGTTATAAGGTTATGTTAATGGATAATTGAGAATTAACTACAAATCCTAAGTACCACTCCAAGAATTTGAATTAGTTTTGTACAACAATTACTCATTTTTATTTTCAATCTTAAGCACATTTCACCATTGCAACATAACACACATTCGACCTTTAATTTATAATTTCAATCGAATTATTACCAATAAACGTCTTCCCTGTGAAACGACCTTGGGACGTTCCACCATTACTATAACTACCTCATATACTTGAGAGTGCCGCTTTTAGTAGTGTTAAGTAGAACACAACACTTGTACTTCGTCCCTTTTAACTCTTTACACTTTGGATGAAATGGGGTTGTTGCAGAAAGAGAATGTCATTTTTTTCTTTAATTCCTCCAGGTCCTATTATGCAAAGAAATCAATGGGTGCAAAGCATCATGGGCCACAACTCATGCTAATCCTTCTTTCTCATCTAATCAGGTCTACTGCAAACCATTCTTGATAAACTTGATCACATAGAAAAATCCTAGAGATCTTAGAGGATGATAACAGTCAGATTAGAGATCAGGTCATGGAGGTTGACCAAAGCATTGTTAGATTATCCACAGACTTAGACATACAATATCCTCGACGTCACTAACCGATCCAGCGGCCTGCCCCTCCTTGCCGACATCAAGGGAGTCCTCTATTTTCCATTTATTTTCATTTACTATTTTGCTACATTAGGACACTATAGATTCTAAGTGTGGGGGATATTTGAACCTATTTTCGACTAAATTTTGCTGCTAGATTGATTGATTTGTTCATTGGATTGATTGCTTTTCAAGTTGATATACCATGTTCATTGTTTTTATTTGGATTTTGATGATGCCTTGTATTTATAGGAAATGTTTACTGCATCACTTTATTTTTCTTAAACTTTGTTGTTATTACCCTATGTTTTATGATTTCTTAGCTAAAGCCCCATTTTAGCTTTTATTGATTTGAATGTGAAATTTTGAATCTCAAATTATTTTGGCAGTCTTAAGATTGAATATTCTAGTTTGATTCTTGTTAATTCACATGTTATGAGCTATTTTAATTAATATTTATTATTAGTATAAAATGTTTTAAGAACTTTTGCTCTGTGATGTTCTTGTTTTATCAACTTAAATAGTTTGGAGCATATAGTTAGTCTCATTTAATCTGTCTTTAGTTATTTTATTTAAAATTAGAAATATGTTAAGAACTAAGTGAATAAAGTAAAGAGCCTAAAAGTTAAAAAAAATAAACAATTTACTCCACTAGTCAAAAGATTGTGAGTAGAGCTAATAGCAATTTAATTTCATGACCAATTGAGTAATCGGATGCCGGCATTACAAATATTTGCCCTTGCGTCAAAAGACTGGTGGTGTGTCAGGCAAACATAAAAGTACTCAAAAGTAATAATAATAATAATAAGGTTCTTGACACTAATTTTTATATGACTCGACATATTAAATGTTGCCTTCTATAAGTAACTAGTTTTTCACTTGGTAATCAATTGTCATCAAAGTAGGCCAAAATTATTGACATTTTAATTATATTGATAATGTTATTAATTGAGTTGCTTATACTTATGAATTAGCGAGAAGCTTGTTCTAAGAATTTTCAATCTTTTGTTGCCACTCTATTTGAGGTTATTGAAATGTTATAATTTAAATTAAGAACTGATGAATGTGGGGTAGTGCTCTTAAATTGTAAAGTGCTTGAGGGTAAACACAGTTCAAGTGTGAAAAAATTTGATAGTGAAAAAACTTTGCTCATATTTTGCAAGGATAATTAAGCTTTTATTGGATGATTATATTGATCTTAACATGTTTTTGCATATGATATAACTTAAGAGGGGAAAAAGAGCCAAGTTGAAAAAAGATACGAGGAGTTGTTGGAACAAGCCTTGGGTGTAACCCTTTGGCAAAGCTGGTACCCAAGGCAGGTTTGATACTAGAAGAATACATGCGTCATCTGGGAATTTTGACTTATTTGGGACACTTGAGTTACGAATTTTGAGTAGATTTCTAGAGATATTATGATTAATCTATTTCCATATTAAGTATACAATATTCAGGAATTTTAACAACTATTAATTTTTATTTATTTGTATTTTTATTTTGATTTTTCTAATTAGAGCAGGAAACTTGAAAGGTATAAAAGCAAAACTTTTGGCTGCCCTAAAGACTTCTTCTCTCCAATTTATTGTTCACGTTTTCTAGCATACTTATTTGAAATATATTTTAGTTTTCTTTTTTAAAGAGCATGTATAACTAAACTCAAATTTAGTTGACAGTGTAATCAAGATTTTTAATTCACCAAGATTTACGAGATCTAATCAAACTATTCCTTTGTTTTCTTTAATTTCAATCTTTACGCATTTTCTGTAGCTAAAATTTATTATTCTTTTGCTAATTAAACAAAAAGAATTCATTGCTTAATTAGTTGAATAATATATCTCCATTCAAAACTTAGAATCCATAATTGTTCTTAATCTTTTGATACTTGTAGCAATTAGGTATAGTACTAAGAAAGATATGCAATTTAATTTAAATAAATTTCGTGGTAAAATTTATTGATTGGAATTAAGTCATTTTAAATTTTAAAATTGTTAGTGGATTAAATCCTAAAGGGCGTCTCTATAGTATTATTCAATAACAATGATTAGTTATAGAACGTTTCTTAACTAATTTATCATTTAAGAAAAAATTAGTCAATGCGAACGTCTCGGTTAATTAGAACTAATTTATTGAAGAATTTAAAAAACATTATTTTGTATCAATGACCAAATCTAAAGATTGAAACCAAGATTATTCCTTTCAACTAAAATCATCACCATTATTATTTTCTAATTTTATTTTGCCGCTATTTAATTTTTAGTATTATTTTTTCAATTCTAAATTCATTTTAGCTTTCGGTTATAAAACCCCCCCATTTAGTTTTATTAAATACACACTTTAGGTTTTCAAGAAAAATTAATTAAAGTAATCAATTCCATGAGGATTCAACCCTATTAGCTGCTATTGTAATTTTATTTTATCTAACAATAGGTTTTTATTTTTGGTAGCTCCGACACCCATCAAATATATGTTCATAAATCATAAAAGTATTATACTAATGCACATGTCTATATAAGTGTATGTAACCAATTGAACAAAAAAAAAGGCTCGCTAATTAAGGATAAAACACATAATAATACAGTAATGAATTCTATGAGGTGCTTGGTAACTTTAAGTCGACCTGTACCCTAGAACCATCGCTCCTCTGAAATCTGGGTGTGACTCGTTAATACTTCTTCCACATTATTTTAAGAACCATAGCTACATAACAGTTAGAACCAGAAGGTTCCTGACTCATTATAAATATATATGCCACCCTAAGCAAACATACAATAGTAAATTCAAACAAATCGGATCTTACAGTTCCCTTAGACACTTCACTGGGAAGTCATTAATTATATTTAGACGAAAAGTTTTAAAATGAAGTGTTTAAGGGAACTCCTTGTGTCATTTGATACGATTAATGATCTATAATTGGCATATAGGGTTTATTTAGCTTCTTTCTTTTCTTTCTTAATGCAATTGAAAGTTTTAAAAGAGAGAAAAATGATTATTAGTTTGAAGCTAATTTCTTGCATATTATGGTAATTATTCCCCTATCAAAATATAAGGCCTTTCGGTGATTAGGGCTTCCTTGGAGTCATTCTTTATAGTTTCTCATGTTATCTGTGTGCTGCTTCTGTTATTTAATAATTGACTAAGATATTTAACTCTTGCTTTTGGTGTATTCCTTGTTGTACAATTGAGTCTGGCTTTTTATTATCAACTGGGTTACATTTTGGTTGTTATTGCCTTGGCTTCAGTTCATCTTTGCGGGGCTTGTGTACTAGGTTCATTTTGTTTTTATTGCTGGGTTGGCTTTGTTTGCTGACGGTTTTATCTACAAATCCTTTAGCTTTTTTTTTTTTAAACGAATCATTTAGCCTTTTAGTGTCATGTGATCCCTGCGTTCACTTTAATCATTTTGACAGTCTAATTTAATATATTTCTTATCTATTTAACATTTATTTATTAAGGCAGTAAAACATGTAAGAATGCAATTTCTTATCTCACGTGAAAACAAAAATTTACATTAAATGAGTTGATATTTGACAAAACGAAGGTTTAACATATAGGTAACCTCCTTATTTGATACAATTGATCAATTTAACCATTTATTTTCATTTTAACCATTTTGACACTACAACTTAACTTCTTTTTTTTTAGCACTATAACTCAGATTATATACATTTTTGTAATTTAGTAAAAATTTAAAATATTACTCTCTCAAAAAAATAAAATAAAATAAACATATATTTTTTTATTTTGAATATCTATTATTTGCTTATGAAATTATTTATCTTTTTTTTAGTAATAAATCTTCTATATATTTTAGAGTTTTAGCAATTTGTTCATTGCGTAATTTTAGATATGTTATTAATTTGTGTTCCAATAATTATTAGTAGATTTTTTTTCAAAAAATTATGTTTAAAAAATATTTTTATTTAGACACACACATATATAAGAATTTAAAAAAAAATAATTCGTTCTACTAATGCTAAAAAAAATTTTAAAAATTAATTGAACTTTATTATAGTCTGTAATAAGAATTTAGCTTAAATTCTCTTTAATAATTTTCAAGAATATATTAATACAGTATTAGAATTATAATTTACAAATGTACTTCTTTGATAATTATTTTAAGCTTGTTTGGGAAAACATTATTGTCAAAATATCAATAAAATTTCTTAAATTTCAATCTTGATCCAAGTATTAGCTAGACTTCAAATAAAGAGGGTCGGATTAAATACATAAGAAAAATTAAATTAAAGTGTCAAAATGGTTAAATATTAAGTAAAAGAATCAAACTGACCAATTATATCAAATATAGAGGGATACATACATATTAAGCATTCTCTAATTATAATGAAATCATATGGATTATAAAAAAAATTAAGTCATAATAACAACAATTTATCTTACAGTGTATTCTATTTGTTTTGTCATGTTTATTCAATGTAATATTTGTTTAGTTTATTCAGTATATTAGTGGCAAAAATCCGTGTTTCTATATGTAATTGAGGCAGTTCCCAACGTAATTATTTTACTTGAATATTTAAGAAATTATGCTTCTTATCAATTTGGCGTAAGTCTCCAATAAAATCATATTCAAAGATTAATTAATTGTGGATGAGTTTTGCTTAATTATTTAGCTATATTGTGTTGTTTGAATATGTTGAAGCAAGAAACCCTAGGACAACTTTTTCTGATAATCAGCAGATGAATTTAGACATCAAGTATCTATCTAAATAATCATCCAGAAAGGCCTGTTGTTCCCTTTTGAAAAATTCCGTAATTCATACATAAAAACCAGAGTCTGAAAACATCTTGATTTTATATTTATGTCTCAGTGGGCATCTCAAAACGACAGACAGGGCAATAATGGCTATTTTCCAACCAAATGAGAATGCAATTGCCATGGAAAAGGTGACCGCAAGGCATACTGGCAGAGAATTCCTGAAGCTCCTCCAAGCAAATTGTACAATTTTCACGCGTTCGTCTTCTCTTTCTTTCTCTAGCTTCATCTTCTTCCTCTGTAAAAGCAAATATTATGTATTGGATATGAATTGTAACTTGCTTACTTAAAAGGAAAGTAACCATCTCTAATATTATCCGTTAAGAAAAGGATACATTTTTTCCTGATTACTGGCGGCAAGTAGAAATTCAGTGACACTTGGCAGTTAAATCACGTAGAATGGTCCTTGCCAGCTTGTTGACTTGAAAGTCATCAACACTTAGAATGGGTCTGGCCTGCTTGTTGAAAATAATTTTAATTTCTCAACCGATACTACTCGATGATTGGGAAGAAAAGCAAAATCCAAAAAAGTCCTAGAATGTGACCATCCACCAAATCTACACACAAGCTTTCTCACATCCTTCACTCTTCTCCACTCTCTTTCCAAATTTTACAAGAAAGCTTGTGTGTAGATTCATAAATAATTGCGCTGAAAAATTTGGTGTTTTTAGTAAGAACTCTCTCTCTCTCTCTCTCTCTCTCTCTCATCTTAAAATTTTGGCCATCGCTATCAAAGGAGGAAGAAGATGGTGTTTTATTTCATTTTTTCTCCATTGCCATCCATAAATATTAATTTATTTAATTATTTAATATTTTTAATTTCTTTTGATCTCCACCATTTATTTTCTTTCTTCTTTTGACTTTTTTTTTTCTTTTTATTTATTTATTTATCATCTACCACCCATAATTATGTGTATGCATATGTCATTCATATTTAATGCATGTGTATATGTCATTTATATTTTAAATATATGCTATTTATATCTTTATGTCTATATATATGTAATGTGTAATTTATGTATATATTACAATGTGTGCATATTTTATATATATCAAGCGTATGATATGTATCCGATATATATCATAAGTATATGTGAAGTATATATTATGTATATATTAGATATATATTAGCTATATACTACACATATATCTCTCCTAACACTTTAACTATCCTCCCCCATACTTATTTAATTTGTCTAAATTTATGGATATTACAACTTTATTTATAAAATAAAATTATGATTAAAATAATTTTAAAAAGTAAATGTATTAAAAAAAAGTTCTCAAAGATATACAAAAAATAAAAGATATAAGTAAATGTGGAAGAAATAATTATCAATGTGTTTTATATTTTAACATTAAAATTTAGTAATAAAGAGAAAGAGTAAAGGAGATATAATTACCAACATAAGTATTCCAATAAATTTTTTTATTATTTTTTTTTATTTTATTTTTTTTATAACTCCGCTTATACATGAGTTTTTTTGTGTATAGCTGGTCTCAAGCCCGAATAAAGGAGGAGGGTTGTCATAGGTGACAGCCAGATTAAAATTTTTGTCATATTTCACAATATGAATTCTAATAATAATATCGTTGGGATGTTCCCTACTTGCGACGCGCTACATTGGAGTCCAGGTGTAGTAAAGAATAACAAGGGTGTAGGGCATTCCTCGAATGTGATGCTCCATAATTGTAATGAGTGAAAAAGAAGAATCCATATAGCCGACCCTAATTGACTCGGGATTAAGGCTTTGTTGAGTTGAATTGAGTTGAGTATTTTTTTTTTATAAATTATTTTGGATCTTAATTAAATAAAAGAATATTTGATATAAAGTATAAAACAATAATTATTTCTAAAATTTATAAAGGATTAAATTTAAATTAATTAATAAACAAATTAAAAATAATTTATTAGTTAGACTAAATTAATAAATGTTTAATAAGAGTAATTAAAAATTTAAATAAATTATTTCTATGCAAAATACTCAAATAAAACAATAATATACTATAATAATAAAATTAAAATAATATAATAAATATATAAGACTTATTTTTATTATCTTAAAATCACTAATAATAACATGATATAATTTTAGTTATTTATTAAAATTACTTCATTTTAATTAAATGAATGTAACCGGTTCATGTATCAATCCGTTATGATTAATTTATTTTGAGTCATATTATAAACGGATCAATTTATTTTTGACACTAATCATTAAGGTCAATTAACTCATTTATTTTATGTTTTTTACATATTAAATTGACGTATCATGATTCATTTTGATATTCTAATTTTATATAAGTGATGCTAGTCAACTAGTCTCGGCTTAATATTTTAATATTACTTTTAAAATATTTTATTTTGTTTTTATTTTTATAGAGTATTACTAGAAGTTATCATATTTTCATGTTTTATTAATCATACTTTCATCCTAACTATAATTAAACTTTATCATGGTTTTAATATGTTAACTATTTCTTGACTTCCTATCATATTAGTTAATCAATTTTATTTATATATTTACTTTTCGTTTTTTCTATTCTTATATTGCCTCATTCACATTATACTTTTATCACAAACCCATAATTGTTTATTAAACATGACAATAGTAAATAGTGGTGAGCACAGTTCATAGCATTCTGAAAACTGAGAAATCTGGAATGAATCAAATATCAAAAATTTTTAAAATTTCATTTCCAAAATCAAACCAAAACTAAAAATTTCTGAATTATTCGGAGTAATTCAGTTCGGCGATTAGGAGATTCGAAGACTATATTTTAATTTTTAATTATATAAAAAGAATCAATAAACTATATTTTATTGTTATTCATTGATTTTTAAATTGAATTATACAGTTATTTTGATTAGTAATAAAGTAATATATATTTTAATTACTTTAATTTCATATAATTTAACCATTATTTATATTTTTTTTATTCTCATTTATATTTCATTTTGTAATTAAATTAGAAAAATAATTATTTAATTGTATTTTTTATTTACTTTTAAATTAATATTTATGATTGAAAATATAATTTTTATAGTTTAGAAATGAGCATTGTCTAAATATTTTAGTGAAATTTGTATATTTAATTAATAAAATAAAAAATAAAAAAATTAAAGTGTGTGTGTGTGTATGTGTATATATATACTTAAACATATATAAATAATATGATAGAAAGATTAAAGTGAATATATTATATGATATAATGTGAAAAGTAATTCTAATACGTCTTATAAAATATGAACAATTTATTATAATTATATCTAAATTAATATTTATATTATTCTCAAATCTATTTATAATATTTTTGTCTCAACAATCACTAATGCTACTAATTATTATTAACACTTGTATTCATTATTTTTTATTGAAAACTAACAATATTATTATAAAGAATTACTTGTTAGCAATTATTTATATAAACACGTTGAATATCAATTTAATTTAAAATGTTTAATTAATAATTTATTAACAATTAAATTTTTATAAATTTAATTTATATTTTATTAATTTAATAATCTTATAAAATATGTAAATCAATATTGATTAGGAGACAAATTAAAATTTACATATAACCATAATTATATTTATATTTATATTTACTTTAGTTAAATTAGAAAATTTTAATTATTTATAATATTAAATATTAAGTAATAAATCAATGTAATAAAATATAATTTTATATTATTGGTAATAAATTAGTTCTTATTTCGGTTATTTGGTTTAGTTCAATATGGTTCTATGAAGTATAATCTCAAGAACTACTATACGTTATAAGAATTAGTACAATTCAGTTTGAAAACAGTAAAAAATTAATGAATTTTTTCGATTTCGGATATTTTTAGTCCAGATATTTGGATTGATTTAAGAATTTTCAAGATCCATGTTTAACCCTAATAGTAATAGTTGTGACCAACATGACACCAAGTGTTTTTATAAAATGATGGTAATGAAAAATAAGTCATTCCAAACATGCTCCATTTTTTCTATTATTATTAAGGTTAATCAAATTTTTTTTCTGAATTAGGTAAATAATGATGTTTTACAATGCAAGCCATGTGCTATTTCAATTTAGTTTACTTGTGAATTTTAAAAAAAAAATCTTATTTTTCATTGCGTATGAAAATCATAATAAATGTATGGACACTGATCTTCCACTAATGCACCTCTAAGGGATTTTTTTCCCTCTCGAAACTTCATTTGCTTGTAAATGACCAATTCTTCAAGTCTCAAGGAAAAGAGAAATGATATCATAAATCAGTCACCACTCTATGTAATAATACAGCCCAATCAGAGAATTGGTACAATTCAGTTTGAAAACAATAAAAAATTAATGAATTTTTTCGCTTTCGGATTTTTTTAGTCCAGATATTTGGATTGATTTGAGAATTTTCAAGATCCATGCTTAACCCTAATAGTAATAGTTGTGACCAACATGACACCAGGTGTTTTTATAAAATGATGGTAATGAAAAACAAGTCATTCCAAACATGCTCCATTTTTCTATTATTATTAAGGTTAATCAAATTTTTTTCTGAATTAGGTAAATAATGATGTTTTACAATGCAAGCCATGTGCTATTTCAATTTAGTTTACTTATGAATTTAAAAAAAAAAAAAAACTTATTTTTCATTGCGTATGAAAATCATAATAAATGTATGGACACTGATCTTCCACTAATGCACCTCTAAGGGATTTTTTTCCCTCTCGAAACTTCATTTGCTTGTAAATGACCAATTCTTCAAGTCTCAAGGAAAAGAGAAATGATATCATAAATCAGTCACCACTCTATTTAATAATACAGCCCAATCAGGGCGAGATATTGCTATTATAATGTTGACCCATTTCTATTGTATAATGTCATGAAATTGCGTTTGAAAAAATTAATCCGCAGTTGCTTGTAAACCGAGTTAATTATCTAAATAATAATAATAATAATAATAATAATAATAATTAATCCGCAGTTGCTTGTAAACCGAGTTAATTATCTAAATAATAATAATAATAATAATAATAATAATAATAATAATAATAATAATGAGTCAGCGCCGCGTAGCTGAATCAAAAAGACCAAACTATTATACCGCCAAATCTCATAAGCATCATTTTTTTGACTCTTGACTCTTGAACAAGTAATAATTAACATACTATATAAAACCTAGTAAATATTATCATTCAACCCACACATACATCAAGAATCAAAGAACGCATCAAGCTATTAATTATCAAAAAATCAAGAATCAAGAAGCCAAAATATCAGGAAAGCTTGCAAGACTCAAGAATCAATAAGGGTAATAAACAAGAAATCAAGAAACCAAGCATCAAATCGAGAAGCTAGAACAATTAGAAATCAATCAAGAATCAAGAAACCATGAAGACAAGAGGTCAAGATTCAAGAATCATGTCCAATAACAATCTTGAACGAGCAGGAGGCTCATTTTTCAGACAAATATTCAAGAATAAATATGAGAAATAATGATATAACATCAAGCTCAAAGAAATCGCCATTTCCAGGCACATTTGATGATATGTCACTTGTCGAAGAACTTGGAATTCAAGACAAGGCAGCAAAATCCTCAAGTGATTCAAGGCCAATAGTGTTGCCAGAGTTTTTCAGACAACTCTATATTCAGAAAAAGGAAGTGATCAAGAAAATATTTCCAGGTCAGTTACATGATGATTTTGCGGAGATCTTTAACAAATTTAATGATATGTGCTTACTTGGAAGATCTGAAAAGTTGGATCAGAATCAGATTACTACTAGAAGCTTGCAAAGAAGCTTGAGTGTTGGCTCACCAAGGCCACGTTCTATAAATGGAAATGAATCGCCGTTAAGACTTGAGAGGTTCAAAGTTCGCACAGTGATCACCAGCGGCGGTGCTCAAGGCGACAAGGGTGACACCAATTCTGGTGGTTCCAAATGAAACAAGGTTATTAAATTAAACCAAGGGAAGATATAGGATAACTCGAGGTTTAGCAATATTAAATCTCAAGTCATATAATTTTTTTTTTTTTAAGAAAAAGGACTTAGAGAATTAGTATCGCTTAATCTTGGGAGGATTTAGCCATATACCTTTTGAAAATCAAATACAAAGATTTCTTTTTTTGTTTTTAATTTTGTTCTTTTGTTTCATGTAATTTTTTTTATTAATTACGTATGGAGAGGGAGAATACCTAAAATACTCTAATCCGAAATATAAATGGGAGCAACAAACTCTCTAGCTCACAAAACTACACTAGGTTAAATAGAATAAAATAGTCTATATGTTGTTTGATAGTCGAATTTTCTGTACATGTTAAAAAATTATAAATGAAAAGAGCCAAAAGATTCCGTTTTTTTTTTTTCTGGAACTTTTTAACTAAACGAAAAAATTATTGGATATACATATATCTATGTATATATATAATGAAGAAAGAAATTAAATAAGGTAAACCAAAGATATAAAAGAACATATTTAAATCTAAACAAATCAAATATCCAACTGAAGAAGATCAAATTAAAACACAATAAAATAAAATTGGATTGATATTATAGACTAAACAAATTATACCAGACAACAATAGAAATTAAAAAGATGCAAATTAAAGGAAGAACTAGACCTAAAAATAAATTGAATCAAAATAAAGCAAAATTCTAATTTTAGTTTTGATTTAATCAACCTAGCATGCCTCTAACAAAACAAAACAAAAGGAAAAGAAGAAGAAACTTAGATTTAGAGCTTATACTAGAATAGTACATGTGCAATACTGCATATGTTTTTAATTAATGTATATACATATCATAATTTTAAAAATCATTTGATATATATTATGTCAATTCACCAAAAAATAGAGCTCCTTCAAGTATAATTATTGTAAAAATTAATTTATTACCAATAAATATGTGGATGACTACATAATTAGATTAACTTTATCTTATCAAAATTATGATTAATTTTATCATATTTAGATTATGAATAACTTCATAATAGTTATAATATTTTGTTATTATCTAAATTATACTTGTACAACTGTATATACCTATTATGGGTAGTATACATGAAATAATTCACAATAAATTTTTTTTTCATATTTTTCTTTTTCTACCTATCTTCTTTATATTTACAATACGTTATCAATATGATAATCTCTACAAGTTATAATAATAAAGGAAAAAAGATTTATTTTTTCTAATTTACAAGAGAATTAAGATTTAGTTTTTCTATTCAACAAGAAAATTTTTATTCTATCTTTTAAAAATTCATCATGGTTCAAGATACACTTCCTATAATATTTATATTCTTATTTTATTTGCATAGAGGATTTACTATGTTTTTGGGCTTAATTAAAATTTGGACTTGTACTTAAAATTTATTTGATTGATAATAATTATATGATTTTCTGCAATGTTTTATTGTTTCAAGATTACATACAGTAGTAATCTCATTCTTTTATTATAAAATAATAATATCATAATTATTAGCTATAAATTAAACTCTCATACCAAATACATTAATTATCGTGCTAGCTATTTGAATTGAATTAATATGTCTATTGGTTTTGATGTTCATGTCATAATTTATATTTGAGAAAAAAAATAATTAGAAAATTGATGTGATTGATTGTGCCCTCTTTAATTGTGGAGAATGCTTGTTATTTTAGTTAGTGTAAACATGGTAAGATCTGTTATAACATCCATAATTTTTAAAAATTAAATAAATTAAATTAAAATTAAATTAAATAGATAATTTAAATGAAAAATAGAAGGTTTAAAAGTGAAAAAATAAAAATATATATATAATATACATAATATATACAAAGTCAACATTTTAAAAAAAAGTCAAAGTCAAGTAGTAATTTTATAAATATACTTTGAAAAATTAAAATTATTTAAATAAATTAAAAATAATTTATTTTTGAATGAAAGATATAATTTATGATTTTTACTAAATAAATAAATAATTAATTAATTAAAAATAAAATAAAATATATTATATATGTGGTCAAAATGAAAGTGGAAAGAAAGAGAAAATTCTTAGATCATTTTCTTCTTCTTCTTCTTCCTTAAGGGTCGAACCACCATTGTTATGCAAGCCAAGTATTTTCTTCTTCCAAGCTCCATTAATTGAAAAGAATTCAAAGTTTCAAGTGAAGTTTTAGTGATTTGCTCTTGAATTAGTAAGTTTTCTTTCTTCCTTGGAATTTCATGGATATATGAATATGTTGAGTTTGGATTGTTGTGATAGCATGATTTAATTGCTTATTGGATATGTATGAAGTTATTTTGAGTAGTTATTAATGATTTTTAAGTTGGATTAAAGAAATGGTTAAGCTTGAGTTAAGTTGGTTGAAGAGAGAGGAGTATGGAACATATGGACTTTTGAGTTCATGTGTTTTAATTATGCAATTTAATTTCAAATGTATTGTTTTGATGCATAAACAAGGATTTTAAAGTCAAATAGTAAATTTGGTTAAGTTTGGATAGATATTGGATGAGGTAGTGTTGATTTAGGGTTTTGGTGAGGGAATGTTCAAAGAATGGTTAATTGTTTCATTTTAATGTTTCAATCATGTTATTAAATAATATAAGTGATGGAAATAAGCTTGGATTAATAATTTGAATGAGTTGAAATGAAGAACCTTTGTTGGTGAAGGTTACGCCATTATAGAATTTTGTAAAAGTATATGTGTTTATTGAATGTAATTGACTAAAACATGTTGTAATATATTTTTAATGATATAAATAAACTTAAAACACTAATTTAGATGGATTATAATGGATTTCCAAAGCTAAAATAAGGTTAGACTTAACTTTAGATTTTGATTAGAGTGATGTTTAATTAAGGTTTAAAGTTGGTAATGCCCTAAAATGTATTACTAAATGGTAATATTTATTCACATTTTAAATAGGAATTAAGGAGAGATGAATTGTCTAACCCTAGTGTTGAAGGACAAGTTGGAAGTGAAGGTTGGAGGGTGATTTTTAGTTTGCATTGGGAGCTTTTTGAGGTAAGTACAAATTTTTGATAAATTAGATATGTTGGCATTAAATTAGACTTAACACATTTTAGATGAAAAATGTATTAAGTTACTTGATACATTGACTATTCATGAACATTGTGTTATGAAATGTGAATTGTTATGTATGCATTATATGCATTATGAAATGCTATTATTAATGGCTAAAATAAATTAAATGTGAATAATGTGCATTATGTGAAAATGACCCAAAAATATTTGGGTAATATAATATTTATATGAAATGAGATACATTGTGATGAAATGATGAAAAATGATGAGATATAATGAAAAAAATAAAGTAATGTGATGAGAAAAATGGAAAGTGAGACAATATGATGAGAAAAAATTGATTATGGAAAATATAAATTATTGTGTGCATAGTTTATCATTCAAATTTCAGAGTTCTGTATTTGCAGCATGTCTATGAGGTTATCTTCATTATTTACCTTTAGGGTCAGACTCTATGCATCACTGATATATTATTTGTTTTTGAAGTTAGACGCTTGACGTCACTAATTTATGATTTGCCTTCGGAGCTAGATGCTTGACGTCACTGATATATGATTTATCTTTAGGGCTAGACACTTGGTGTCAATTTTTACCAAAATGGTAAGTTTGGGATTTGAATGATATATTTGTTTGTTTGGGCCCATGTTTATATATGTGTTAATGTAATTTATAAAATAATTAAAGATTATGTTCTTAATAGAATTGTATATCACATTATAACATTACATGCAAAGGTATTATGCATTAGCATTGTATTAAAGTTTTGTTACTATCAGAGTTTGTATTACTATGCTTTTAGCTTAGCATGATTGTAATTCATCGCACAGGTGACAAGGGTGATCCAGTTGATCCAGAGAGTTCTTCTAGACCCGGTCAGGTCTAGATTTGAGGTTGATCTGAGTTATTTTTGTTGCTTCTTCTAGATAAGAGTCATTTGTCATCATGTATATATTTTATATTATAATAAATTTTGGTATTTTGTATATTATGGTATGATTTTAAGTACATTGTAAATTATAAAGAATATTCTATTACTTATTAAATATATATTTTAATATGTTTGGAATTTTAAATTGAAAAGATGAAAATTTTTATTAAATCGGATTGTGATATTTTTATACTTTATATACGTGTTTTACATATGCTGAGTATATGTACGATATATATAGAGAGTATAAGGATGTTACATCTATTATAAATAATCTAAAAAGAATAAACATGTAAGCATCATGGGCCACCAATATTATCATTTTACTTCTGTCAAAAAAAATTTTTTTTTATCAAAGTATTAAAAAGAAAAAATTGATAATATTATGAAATTTCATTTATATTTAAGAATTGTTATATATAATCCGCTTATACATGTAGTTGTTATTATAACATTTAATAACACAAAAATATTTTATATGTTATTTGAAATAACATTATATAAGTTTATACCTATATAATTTATGATTCTTAATTTTTGTAAATATTGAGTAAAGTTGACAAATGAATTGATATTTACTATGATTTTATATGATTACTTGCAATTTTAGAGTTATGATAGTTAAATTCTAATTCTAATTTTTAATTCTTATTTATTAGATAGTACTATAATCTATCTATTTATGATTTTTAGTTATATTTGGTATATGTACAACGTTAAATCTTATAAAATTTAAATTTTTTTATCCTTAATATTTTCTGAAAAAATTATCTGTTATGGGTATTCGATAATGAGATCCACCTTAATATTGTGAATCTTAGAAACATTATGAAAATGAAATCAAGCATTCCTACAAGATCACTTAAAAATAATAATTTTCCTTTTGATTATTCATATGAGAGATTGAAAACTGATTATCTCATTATTAATGATTTATTACAGCCTTTTTAGTAAATATTAAATATTTTATGCCTCAAATGTGCTCATGTAATAGCAATAATGAGAGCATATATTCACAAAAAAATTTGAACTAATTTCTTATTTACGTATAGCTAAACAAAATTTTTAGCTTTTGATAAAAATTATCAAACTTGTTCAACTGACTTGACATTATTCATTGAAATAAATGTGATATTTTTTTTCAAGACCATGGATAAGACCTTGATAAAAAGAGATTGTGGTGGAATTTGTTTTTCTCCAATTTTAAAATTAAAAGTGCTAAAAAGATATATATTAGCACAACTCTCATAAATTTTTATGATTATAAAATATATGTTATAGTTAACATTAATAGAAATTAATATTAATATAATATATGATTCTGCAACTGTGGTTAAAAACTCTAGAAGAGTCCACCTTATATTTTAAATTTGAGCAAAATGATATTTCAATAATACATTGTATTTAAGTAGATCTTGAAAAAATCTACTAACTTTTAAAGAATACGTTACAATAGTTATTCTACTGTAACAAAATGATGGGGATATAGAATTTTTATTTGTTAACTCTATGAATTTGAACTAGAAGTTTATTTTTAAGAAATTTTAAATTTCTTAACTGGATTATACTGTATAAAAATAAAGATAATTGAGATGCATTATATGCACTGAAAGTGCATAGATCCTAAAATTTTTATACTTAGACATGAATCCAGATTCAAACATGATGCAAGAATACAAATAGACATCCATTGAAAAATTAGATTTTTTTTGTCTAATGATTACTTTTGTGCTTCTTATACTCAAATTAATTGTGAGACCTTCACCATATAAATTATATTTAAAGTCCCTTGAATTTTTAAAAAAATACATGGAGATATTTGTGGCTCTATCCATTAATCTTGTGGATCAGTTAGATACTTTATGATTTTAATTAATACTTCAACTTGATGATCACATGTTTGTCTGTTATCAACTTGTAATATTGCTTTTGCTAAAATCTTTGCTCAAATTATAAAGTTAAGATTATTGTATCTTGATTATTATATCAAGGCAATTTATCTGAATAATGCATATAAGTTTACTTTAAAAGAATTTTATGATTATATTACCACTGAACATTTTATTGGATATGTTCATACTCAATATGATTTAGCTGAATTAATATTTTTATTAAAATTTTACGATCAATTATTATTCTTATGCTTATGAAATTAAAATATTTTATATTTGTTTGGATACATGTTTAGATACATGTTATTATTTATGTTGCACCATTAATTTGTTTCTGATTTTTTGCACATCATAAGTTTTTCACTTTACAACTTATGCTTATCTGACATAATATATCTTAATTACAATTTGTGATGTTAAAATTTTTTGTTATAGTATATATGTTCTTATTGCATCCATTAAAGAAATAAAATAGGTTATTAATATTATCTCGATAGCTATATAGGTTTTGATTATCTATAATACATATTATGGACATTTCACAATAAATTTTTTAGAGCAAGTTTTTTAGTGGATTGATTTTTCCACCATTGAGGAAAAATAAAAATAAAGAGCCAAAAGCACAAGAGATTAGTTGGAACATACTAACTTTGTTTAATCTTGATGCATGCATAAATTAATGTGAAATGAAAGTTCAAAAACTAATTCGTTTGCAGAATATTGCAAATTAGTTATCAAATGTCTTTAGAGATACCCAGAAAGTGTCTAAATCATATGTTCAAGCTGTTAATACTCCTCCTTGATTGATTGTCCATGTATGATATTTTATTAGTGCAATAACCAATGAATCTAATATACACCTGAAGCGTGATAAGCCACTTGCTTCAAAATATTATTCTTTAAAATAATAAAACATGAATAATTTTAAAATAACACTTCTAAAGATGTCAAAAGAACATAAATCAGTAATCACGTATTTCTAAAAAAGTAATTCCAGAAGTAGTTTCGATACAAAAAATTTTTGAGATCTCATCAAAACTTAGAAATTTTCGAGAAAGGAATAAAATTATTGTTAATAATATATTTGCATATATTGCTACTGAAATTATTGAAATATGCTTGAACCTAAAAATATTTAAAATTATCAATGTTAGAGTGATTGGCCAAAATGGTACGAAGTAATTCAGGCTTGAGCTAGATTCATTTACTAAACATATAATATTTGGACCAGTTATCCAGACACTAGAAGATGTCATACCCATGAGGTATTATATGTAAAAGAAATGAATCAAATGAGATTATGTAAAGAGCAAATTTCATTTATTATGAATGTAATTACTTTGAAAATTAGTTTGACAATCCCTGAATGACTTGACATTATATTATGACAAACTTACTCATATGGCTCGTAAGAGAAATGAGTTAAATAAAATTGTGAAATACAAAGTATAACTTATGGCACAAGAATTTTCACAAAGTCCTTGTATATATTATGATGAGACATATTCTCCTGTCATGGATATTATTACCTTTAGATTTTTAATCTGTTTGGTAGCCTCTGAAAGGCTTAACATATATTTGATGGATATTGTGACAAATTACTTATATGGTTCATTAGATAATGATATATATATGAAAATTTCTAAAAAATTCAAGATGTATGAAGAATCAAGATATGTGAAGTATATAATACCTTGACAAATATACTGTATTGAGCTCCAAAAATCTTTCTATAAGCTAATACAATCTAGGCGAATATGGTAAAATTGCCTATTTGAATACTTAGAGAAAATGAATATGAAAATAATTTTATTTGCCCACATATTTTTATTTATAAGATAAATTCAAAATTTGTTATAGTTGCTGTTTATGTTGGTGATTTAAATATACTGAGAACTCTATAAGAGATCTCAATTACTGCAGACTATTTAAAGAATAAATTTGAAATGAAGGATATTGGAAGAATAAAATTTTGTCTTAGATTTTAAACTGAGTATCTGTCAAATGGAATTCTTATCCATCAAGCATCATATATTGAAACATCTTGAAATAATTTTATGGATAATCTTATCCATTAAGCATTCCAATGGTTATTCATTATCTTGATGTAAAAGGAGATTATTTTCGCCCATAAAAAAATAATGAAGAGATTCTTAGTCCTTAAGTATCATATCGCAGTGTAATATGGACGATTTTATATCTTACTAACAATACATGACCATATATTATTTTTATAGTTAACTTGTCTGCAAAGTTTAGTTTTACACCAATTAGAAGATATTGAAATAAAGTGAAACATGTTATACGCTATTTAAGTAGCACATCTGATTTGGGTTATGCCATCACATGTTATTAATAATATTGCTATTTTATAATGGCATGTCAAGTAGACAATCACTCATACTTCACCGAATTATTCAAAGATATTAGTCATTCATGAAACTAGTTGTGAAAATGTATGGTTGAGAACCATGATCAAACATATTAGATAAGCTTGTGGATTACTTAAGAAAAATGATAAACCAAAAATATTGCATAAAGATAATGCAACATGTATTACACAAATCAAAAAAGGCTATATAAAATGTGACAATACTAAATATATATCAACAAAGTTTTTTTACACTCATGAACTTATACAGGAAAAGCTAATATTTTCAAAGTTTGTTCAAGTGAAAATTCAGTAGATTTGTTCTCTAAGATGCTGCATCAATCTTCAAGAGACATCTGCACAACATTGGAAAATGTTCCCTTAAAATATTTTAGTTTGATGTATTTTTGAGGTAAAGTTATCTATGAATAATGTACTTTTTTTCATTTCGTTAAATTTTTATCCCACTGTATTTTTTAGCAAAATTTTAACGAGGCATATTCATAGAGGTAATCATCCAAGAGGAAGTATTGAGAAATATGTGAATGATTACTTAAGTGGATTAATCTTATCTTATCGAGATTATTATTAACTTTATTCTATTTATATTATGATTAACTTAATAATAGTTGTAATCTTTTGTTCTTTTCTAAAGTCTACTTACATCACTGTATATACTTCTTCTACATAATGTATATGAAACAATTCACAATAAAGATATTTCTCATATTTCTCTTTCTCTACCTATCTTTTTTTTATTTACAACATGTATATTATTATTAATATTTAATTTGTTTTTTATATAATACATAATAACTAATTATTATCGATATAGGTATTATAATCCTATTTGTACTCTCTAAATAATAATAAATTGAATATTTTAAAAATTAATTTACATTATTAGATAAATAAATAATTATCGGATAAAAATTAGATAAATATCATATTCATTATTTAAAAATTTAAATCATATTATTGGACAATAACTAATTATTATCAATATTAAATAAGATATTATAATCTTATTTGAACTCTCTAAATAAATATCTATAACAATTAATTAATTATCTATTCTAATAAATAATAATTTAATTAATATTTAAAAATATTAGTATTGTTAGACAATAACTAATTATTATCAATATTAAATAGAATATTTTAATCTTATTTCAACTTTCTAAATAAATATCTACAATAATTAATTAATTATCTATTAATAAATAATAATTTAATTTAATATTTAAAAAATATTAGAATTATGCCACATAGCATAATATTGTGCCATTGTTATATGTTTTAGTATTATATATAGATTTCTTAATCTTCTTTCCTTAGAGAGAGTTTTTGGAGAGCCCTTACTTATTGTAATTCCACCTTTCTTCAATCAAAGAAAAAAAGAAGACTACTTATTTTTTTAGTCTGAGGTATGAAGCCATTTTTGACTGAGAAAAATGCCAAAAAGTTGTTAAATTTATAGGTACAAATCATGACATTGTGGATTCAGCGTTGAAGATAGGGTGGAATTCGCACATCCTCCTGGTAGGCAGATTCCTCCTAGTTGGGAGGAATCCACCCGTTGGGCATTTTCCTTCCGACTGGAGGAATTTGCTCGTGGATTCCTCCAGCTAAGTCTCAGGTCAAGTTTGCTTCTCTGAGCCCATTTTGGTCTGCTTAGGATCTATTTTGTATGTTTCTTAATTTGATGGGTTTTAAATGTTTGATCTTCGTTCGGTGATTTAAAATTGAGGGTTCACACTTGTCTAGCTTGAAAAAGCTATGCCTTAACCCATGAAGTAGGATTTGATGCGTCCAAATGATCTTCATGGCTTAAGGCATGACTTTTCCAAGGTAGACATGATAAAAGTTTTGATATTTGATGTAGTGCCATTATATAAGTGCTAAACATGCATATGCCTTTGTTTTAACAAAAAAAAAAAAAAGATCTCTATGAACCTTCTTTTTATATAGATTTTTTGTCCATGTTTATTGTAATATTTTTCTTGGAAGAGGATCTACATTGTTTATAACAAAATAAATATTTAAATAATAGAACTAGCAATATTAGAGAGTTGGTGACTGTGGCTTCCTTCTCTGCTGTGATGGCGATGGTGACTTCGCCGCTTTAGTCTTAATAGAAATTAGCTATGCCTTTCTACCGTCATTATCTAGAGAGTAGGAGCACCGTGGAGGGACTTGAAAGTTTTATGCATTACTTTTGTTTCTGCCATTTGGTTTATGGACCCTTTATATATTTTGAATTTGACAGTTTCTTCCTTTTTTATTCAACCATGTCAAATTTGATGAGAATTTCACTTATTAATTGTGAACTAAAAAAGAAATAAAAGGAAAGGAAAGACAAGTGCATGTAATTAAATATGACTAAAAAGAAATAAATAAGATCCATTAATTATTAAATACTTAATCCTACTTGTTTGATATTAATAAGTGATAAAACTGAAAAATATATAAAATAAATAATAACAAAATTCCATTTTCCATCAATTATCTAATTTTAAAATTCTCTAAAAAAATTGAAAAAAAAATTTATAAACATAATAGCCATATAAAATTGGGGATGTGACATAAGATAAAAAAACTATGCCACAAAAAAATATTCTTTTTCCATTTTTTTTAAACACACATTACTTGTACATACCAATTTAACAAAACAAAGAATTGAAAAAATAACACACTTAAAAAACAATGTTCATATCCATATAAAAATAGGGCACTGCAAAAAAAAAAAAAAAAACATATATTTTGGCTTCCCATTCTTCAATATTACATAATACTTACCAATAAAAGAGCAACAAAAGAAAAAATTCAGTAAAAAGAAATTTTAAAGAACACTAGTATAGCCTTATAAAAATATGGCAATGCCATAAGATCCTAACACAATGCAAAAAAAGAAAAAAAAATCCATTATTTAAGACATAATAAACATTACAAAATATGATTACATTGTACTGACATTTCATCATTCGGACTCATACATTTACAACATAAATCTTGTTCCACGTACAATACAAGATTAGTGCAGCCATGAAGCTTCTTTCATAGCATTCTTCTCAATCATTATCATTGAATTAATATTTTTTCTTCTATGCACCATCAAATAAATAAATTACAATAATATTATATCCCACTAAATTCATATTCTTTTAACTGAAATCAACGATATCGAGTTCTTTTGTCAATAGGAACTAGATGAATTTCACAAAAAAAAAAATCATAATCTAAACTATTAGCTTAACAACACAAAATTAGGATATGGATTAATTTGTATATAATAATAAATTCAATAAAGTAACTGAATTTGTCACGCTCTAATTTCCAAGATGCGATAATTCTAGGGTCTAAATCAGCTTAAAGTCGTCGAGTACCTTATATAACCCTTATAGACACCCTTCCTAGGTTATGACTGCCAATAACATATATCATATTTGCACTAAGGTTAATTTTTTTTTAACCATCACACTTAAACTTGAACTAACCCTGGATAAATTAATACATTTATACATTTTAGAATTTTATTATGATTAAAGTTATGAATTGCTCTGTGAGCCCTTAACATAATGTCTAGCAATTCCTTGTATCCTCAATCTTTTAAATTTCCAACATTTAATTACGTGGACTTCATTATGTCCCAATTACTCATGCATAAGAATCACATTCCATGCACACAATTTAGTTATGTCTTGCAGTCTTTACCATGTTTAGACTAGGGACATTTACTTAAATACGGAAGAAGTCCAATATTTTTATTTAAATATGAGATTTCTTATAATATTTATTAAATTTATATGAGTTTAAAATTTAAATCAAAAGTCATAATTAAAACTCAAATCGAGAGTTGTACTTTCAATTTAAACTTTAATATTTTTTTTATTTATTTTGACGAATCAAAACTTTAAATATCAATTTATTATAAAACCAAAACCCAAAAGTTAATTTGTTTTAGCCAAATTGTTGCCGGCTGAGGGATGTCCCCTCAGCCAGCAGCAATTTATTTTTTTATTTTTTAATATTTCTTTTTGTACTTAAAATTTACACAAAGTTGGTAAAATTATTATTACCACTAATATTCTTTTTAAATGTGATGATGAGGTTTAGTACAAAGTATAGATAGATGTCATGATTTGAGGTTTAATATTTTTTAAAAAATTATTATTGTCACTATCATACTGCCATGCACACTGTACGCTTAATTTTTTTTTTTCAACTAATGGCAATTCAATTTTTTTTAATATTTTTTAAAATCTCAATTAATTGATGACTTGGCACATCAATCAACTGTAGTTCCAAATTGTACAAAATAATAAGGACAATGCTAACTCTTAATTCTTAAAATCTAACTGAACGAATATATAATAATTAACCAAGTCACATTCAATTAAATTAATTTAACAAAAATAATAATTAATAAAGATATTGTAAGATAAAAATAGTCTTAAAAATAAGTAAATTAATTTAAATTTACATGAATAATTAAACAAAATTAGTTTATTTGTCATAATTTTTATATTATTTGTCAATTTTTTTTAATTTTTAAATATATGTTAAAAAATAGCTTGTTACAAAATATTTTTTTAATTTATATAAATAATTTTGGTTTGTATTTTATTTTTAAAATTTAAACTAACATAATTAAAAAATAGAATTAAATCCGAACTAATAAAGACATAAATTATTTTAAAATTTATAAAAATTTGTTTTCTTTAAAATCACAGATAATTTTTTAAAAAATTTTAAATAATGAACAAACATAAATTTTGATATATATATATAAGTAATTTTTTTATTTGTTAGGTTAAAAAAATTTTAAAGTGCATTTGTTATATGAAAAAATTTAAGCAAATCAAAATTTATAGCTTCGGTTTATCTTTATTTATTTATTTATTTTAAACAAACTGAAACTCATAAATTAAAAATAAATCATTAAAGAAATTAAAATTATTTAAAACATGGAATCTCATTGTTCTAATTTTAAAAAAGAATAGAACTATGAACTAAAAAATTTAATGAAAAATATAGCATATACTATAATAAATTAAAAAAAATAAAAAATACAACATATACTCGTAGTTCTAATTTTTTTAAAATTTCAACTCATAGTTTTAATTTTAATTAATTCTTAAAATTAAAATCCATGAATCACAATTTTTCATGTTTATAAACCTAAATTGAAGCTTAAATCATAATTTATGAAGGAATTATGTTTAAGAAAAATAAAATTTTACAAAATAGGAAAAAATTTCTTTGGGCTATAAACACCACTATTTTGTGTTGCTTTTACTATGAAAAAGTTAAGAAAAAAACTAAGTGTAGAGTGTGCATGGCAGTAGCACAGTGGAGATAATTCATGGTACTCAAATCTTGTCATCTGTCTGTATATTGTAGTTTGTACTAAACCCCAACTATCACTTTTAAAAAAAATATTAGGGGCAATAATAATTTAATCAACCTGTGTAAATCTCAAATGCAAAAAAAAAGAAAAAGAAAAAAACTTGCTGTTGGTTGGGGGACGTCCCTCCAGCAGTTTTGGCCAAACCAAAAATATAACTTTCAGTTTGACTAAAATTTTTTTTAACCATACTTTCAATTTGGTGAGCATTTTATTGTGCTTAAATAATTTTTAAAAAACTTGTGATGTCTGTACTATAATACTCACAGTCATACACAATTATATCCATATTTACGATTATAATCATAATTATAATTATAACCATGATCACAACTACATAACCAAACCCAACAATCATAATCATAACTATGATCAAAGCAATCAATATATATTTATAAATTGCAACAAAATATAAAAATAATGAAGTGATTGGCATGTCTATCAACTGTAATAAAATGTTAAAATGATGAAGATAATCAATATGTCTATAAACTGCAATAAAATAAAAAAAAAATTAAAAAAGCCTACAACATGTCCTTAAACTGTTGAAATTTTCATAAAAAAAAAAGAAAGAAGATTTTGAATGTTGAAAGAGAAATACTATGATAACCAAGAAGGAGTTTAAAATTGATAAATAAAATTTGAAGTCATGCGAGAATAAATTTAAGTTTGCAGCAGATGATACAAGAAAAAGTGTTAAAAATAGGCCTCAATTGCTACATAAAATCAAGCAAGAATTTTAAGAATTTTGAATTTAAAAAATAAATCAAATAGTTTTTATTTGATAAATTATATTAGATTTTATAGATTTTATTTAGATTTTTTTATTACTATATTCATGTATAAATAAGCCATTTGATAGAAATAAATATAAACATTTTCTTAAGCTCCATTAAAAAAACCAACAGGGTTCAATGGTTCGATAACAAAAACTATATTGAAATGTTAGGACAATGAACAACAGAGGTTCCAATTTGCTTTAGTTATATTTAGAGCAATGGTTATTTATTCAAAATACTGGCCCTTTCAAAATTATTTGTCATTTCAGTTCAATGTAGCCTCTCTATTGTATTTAGGCATTATAAGGGTTACAATTACCACTATTATTATTTGGTACTTTACTGATATTTTATGCCACCATTTATGCTTACTGATATTTTATGCCATCATTTATGCTCAATAGAAATTAATTTTATTCATATTATTGGGTCATTGATTTCCATAGCTTATAATTGCTCTCTTTGCTCAATTCTATTCATCCATAATGTTCAATTGAAGCATAAATCTCTTCCAAGGAATATTCTAGCTATATATGTATAATTCCACTAAATTTGTTTAATGCTATTTTTAAATTTGAACATTACGAAATATTATCAATTTAACTATTATTACTTATCATCACCCATTCATAGATTTCTTTCTTTATTTCTAAAGTGATTGCTTACACTAAACCATAATGTCATAATATTTACTACAAATGCATGACTTTATTTCACTTCTTAGAAACTTTCATATTTAATTTATCACTCTTAAGTTTTTAATTATTTTAGTAGCTTATGAATAAAATAGTTGTACTTCTGATTATTATTAAGCCAATATAAATTTATTATATTTTTTCGGAATTCCTTAGATTTTCCTCTTATTATTTTAATGCTTATTATAACCTCTGATTCAATATTCAATAATTATTTAATCAATTTATCATTTCATCTCTTACTACAGCTTACTAATCTAAGGTCCAATTTGACATCATGAGATTTTCATTTAGTTACTTGTTATCATAATTCCATACTAATTAAATATAATTTGTATATGTATTTATATCTAAGTCTTTACTTAAATTTTTAGGGTTACTATCTCAACTATGATATCATTAAAGTCCAAAAATTCATAATCTAATGGCATAATTATTTTCTTCCCAATTCTATATACCACATTTTCCCACTTTTTGCTTTTAGTTACCCTCCTTCTCCATCATTTCTATTTTATTATTGTAATAATCTACTGTGAGTAGGTGGAATAGAGCCATCTCTCATAGTTGACTGAGAATAGGAGTTGGTTAAGTTTAGAAAAGAAACCTCTATGAAGAGGACTGACACAGGTTTTCAAATTAAAGTTCTCGGTTGATGATGTCAATTTACTTAAACTACAGTCAAGTGACCAAACTATAATTTTCTTAAGTGCTTGTCAAAAAGCACAATGCAACTTATGCAAGGTTTCTACATAGACAAAAAAAATTGTTAGTCACAAAATATTGCAATAAAGAGAATATAAATGCATAAATAAAAGAAAATAAACAAAAGAGAAAATTGGGTTAGATTATCCATGTATGGGTTTGTGCTTCTTTCAATATGAACAAACATATTAGTGCAACATATTAAGTAATAATATCATTATCCCATACATAAAATATAATGCAAATATGAAATAATCAAATATTAAGATCAAAAGAAAGCAATTAAAATGAACAAGACAATGAACTTAAATGAAAAGAGAAGTTTGATTATATTTTTACCCTCAAGGCTTACCAAATCATGTTTTTGAGTCAAAATTTGGATAGACTTCCCTCTTGAGAACGCTAGTATTGATGATATTGAACACTTAGGCAAATTGAAATGGACTAAAAATGATGAACAAAGTGAAACTTGGCACTTTAAATCTTCAATTCTCTTATTGAAGTGGAGAGATTTTAACTTTCAAGCTTGATCCAAATGGATGGAAAGAATGTGCAAATGATGACTTGATGGCTTGAGAAACCTTCAAAAAAATTTTGGATGACGTCAGAGGAACTTGACTATTAGAAAAGAAATCAAAGAAACTTGACTACTAGGAAAGAAAGAAAAATAGATAGAGAAAGTTTGTGTAGTGAGTATTGCTTGTAAATATTAATTAACAAAGAATGAAGAGGGATTTTGGCTATTTATAGGGTTTAGGTGATAAGGGGATAAGGGTTTAGCTGAAACAACAGAATAGGGCAAGATTAGATTAATTTGTATGAGATAAGATGGATGGAGATAAAGTTTTGATTTGAAAAGTTGTTGCAGCTAGCATTATTTGCCAGAGACCACTGCGCTGTGATCATAGACTTCCATGCGGCAGTCCATGGCAGATGAGCTGGGTTATTATGGGGCCGATTCTTAGATTGACGTGGGCTTGCCCTCATGGATGTATAAGACTACTGCGTGATTATAGTTCAGGTATCTAGGCTTGTTTTGGAGGTTTTAGCCCCAATTTAGGGAGGTTTTGGTGGTTTGAGGCCCGGTTCATCATAATCACGTCCATTCCACTATTTCTAGGTCCATTATCACTAGGTTTAGTGTAATTTGTGAGGAGCTTCATTTGATTTGAAACGTAATATGCTTTTCATCATTGGGTAACAAGTTATAAAATCAAACTAAGTAAAATCGAGGGTTAACACCTACTTTAATTAATTTCCTTTTTATTATCTTTCATTATCTTTGACTTCTTTGAGAGTTTCTTGCCTCCAGCATTATATTTTGTCTTCTTTAATTTAATTTAACCCAACTTTGGTGAATACTAATGATTATTAAACCATCCACACAATCTACCAATATAGTTGCAAGTCTCATCAACTTAAGCCATATTTTTATTAACTATTATTCATTCCCCTCCATCAATAGATTCTGCCACTATATATACCATCCTCTATAATCTTCCAATTACTCCAATTTAGTTATTTATACTAATTAAGTTTGGTCTATATTGTGTTGAATTCAAAAAATAAATAATTTCATGTCCATTATTTTACATTATCTTTATACATTAGGTCAACTTTTAATTTAATCGATAAAATATGTGACTTTAAAAAAATATCACTTTAATGTACTAATTATATTAAACATTATATATTAGTTACTACTCTTCATGCAAGTCTCGACCAAGCTATTTTCTCAATTAGCAATATCTTAAAAATACCTACTTATTTAATTAAATTTTAAATAATTAATCATGAATGCTTAGCTTGGTCTAAATTTCATAATTTGATTTTTTTTTCTAGACTTTTTGTCCATTATTACACTATTTCCTAGTATACTGCAAGTGCACAGTAATGCATACAAGTAATAAAATGATGAGCAAGTATTGATTAAATGAGGAAGGTGAAATACCCAAGTACCAAATTATTGAGTTGAAACGAAGTAAATATTTCTAACAACTAAACTAATCTAGACAAATTAGCTTAACTCATGATAATTTAATGGGATTAGATTTCATCAATTGATTCCCTATGGTCTTTCTAAATTATTAACCAATTTTAATCATATTATTATTAGTTGAATCTTCCTTTATTAAGTTTTTTTCTTTCTTAAGATCTAAAATTAATATTAAGATTAATCCATACGTTTATTTTCGTGACCATAAGAATTAATTCAATACCTTAAGTGCAGTGAAGATTCTTAAACAACTCCCTATGTATTTTCTTATCTCTAAACAAAATTCCTTAGGGTTATTATCCTTTTGAAGTTATATTGTATTTTCACGCTCGCTATTTTACACAATATCTTAGATCATACAATTAATAACTAGTTAATAACAAGTATAAAGCATAAGGATAATAAATTAATCAAATTGAATTAAATATCAATTAGCACAAAATAGAAATATCAAAAGAATCTATCTAACCCTACTTTAGAGTTTAGTTCCTCATAATAAAAAATAAAAACAAAACAACAACTAAAAGAAGATTATACTTGAACATATTGATTAAAATAAATAACAACTTTAAGAAAAAGAAAAGTAGAAATGATTAATGAAAAGCTTAGAATTATTGGTTTTGGATTGAATAGAGCTCTTGTTTCGCCTTAAATCTCTTCTTAGCTAGTCTCCTTCTCCTTTCTCTCTCAAGATGGCCCAAAATATATCCAAATATCCTCTAGTGTTTTATGCTTCCTTTTCATATGATTTCTAGACTTAGGTGCTCAATAGAAATCAATATCCTTGTAAGATTTTGTGTGGATTAAAAAATATCTACTGCTAGAAACACGACACATCCATACATAATCATTAACACGCTTGTGCATAATGAATATCCTTGAATTAGCAAGTCATAGCAGCCTTCTTCAAAATCACAATTGTACAACTTGGAAAAGCATAACTGTGCTTTTGGTTTATTTCTCAGGATCTCTTGAACTTCCTTTTGGCAAAGGCGCTTATAGAATTAATGGTCATGCTTGCTAATTATCTAGATTGTGATTTTCAAAAAGTCTTATGAACTTCAAAATTCCTTTCAAGTTAGTTTAGGCAGAATCGTCCTTGTATGTCACGATCGTGCCATTAAGATTTGCACGATTGTGCTCTTTCCCTTTTCTTTTGTTCTCATCCAATTTATGTTCTTTATTTCTTCCCATCTTGATTCATAGCACTTTTCAGCTTCCTTAAACCAAAAATAACTTCATTCTCTGTAATCACTTCAAATTTACTGACAAAAGTAGATTCATTAGCTCAATATACATAACAAAGTTCTTTTTTATAGTGTAGAACACCAAAATTGAACTTCTTATGGAACCAAAATATAGAACAAATTAGACTGAATATCCATGTTTGACCTCTTTTATACCTAACAAGAGTTTTAGCAGCTTCTAGTTCATTATATGTCATTTTAATATATTCTCCCAAAATAAAGTTAAATCAATATAGTTTCTATTGCTTGCATGAGTCGATCATAACTTCCTCATGCTTAAAAGTACATTTATATTAGTCAGCTTGATTTATAACATTCAATCATAAATTATTTAGGTTTTAACCTAAGCTATTAATTTTTTTTATTTTAATTCTTCAAAAAAAAAATCTATTCGATGTATAACACCCCTATATCCCATATACGCACACTACTACATCTGTAATATACGTATACTGGATACAAGAGTGTCACGGTTTATATTAAACAACCCAATCTTTCAATTTAACAACGATATAAGTAAACTTAAAACATTCAAATTATATTATAAAATATATTTATGTTATAGAACATAATAGATAAAACATTTATTTATTACGCAGCGGAAAATATAGCGGTATTTACATATATATATATATAAAGCAAAATCAATGTTTACAAAACATAAAGTTTATACATGTTTGGCAGTTCGTCTCTGATCTTTAAGCCCACAATCAACACTTCAAAGTCTAGACTCGACTCGGTCTAGCTGAACTCTCCGGTTCTACCCTGTCACCTGCGCGATGAACCACAATCGCGCTAAGCCATAACAATATGCTTTAATGCAAATGTCAATATCATACTTTCAAGCAATAGAGACAATATTCAGAAATGCTGTATTTCATAACATTACATTTCATTATTTTATTCAATTATTTCACCATTTGTGATTCACATAAAAACAAAGACAAGCATGGGCCCAAAAAGAATCTAATATGTTATTCAAAATTCAGAGTTACTGCTTTGGTCCATAATCACATTCATCAAGCCCGTAGACGATACATATATATATCTATCCATGGATAGTGTAACAGACCCAGTCTCTTGGACCTCAACCCTGCTAGACCCTAGGGCCCCAGTATCTTGGTCCTCAACCCGGCTAGACTGTTACTATTTTTGAGGCTTACGACCTGGTCTTTTCACCTCAAAAATATCATTTTTCATATTTATCAGCTGGACTCAGCTTACGACCCGGTCTTTTCACCTGTCCAGCAATTCATAGGCATGCCGCCAAACCCAGAACTCTGAAAATTGAAAAACATACTAGGCACACAATTAATTCATTTATCTCATTACCAATCTCTTTCACAATTCATTTCTCATTTCATTTCTCATAATCAACTAGACAATCATGCCCCAATTATTTCATTTGCATCATTATAGCCAATAACAATGGCTTCATATCTCATAATTAGGGTATACATAACCAATTACATTGGATATACAATTTGAATGATCATCATATCTTTCACATTATACAATTCATAACATTCATCAAATGTCTCAACAATGTAATAGATTACTTGACACATTTACAACCAAATGTGTTAAGTTCCAATGTCATGTAAATGTATGCAATAGTGTAAGGTTTGTACTTACCTCAAGAGCAACTCACTCCACACCAACTCCAAACTCCTCTTCCAAGAATTCTTCAACACTAGGATTAGGGCAACTCAAACTCTTCAAAACCTAATCCAAAAGGAATGATACACACTCACTTAGAGACACACATAAAATAATAAGGCTAAAAACCAACTAGGAAAAACTCTACACATGACGCGCTCAACAACACGGGCGTGTCCCTGACCGTGCCCTAAAACCACAACACAGAAGCTTTGACACGCTTAGAACCATGGGCGTGTCACTGAACGTGTAATACATTCTGTCTCACAGAAACATTGACACGTCCAACAACACGGGCGTGCTCATGGCCGTGTCAATTCTTCACCAACACAGTAGCTATGACACGCTCAGTGACATGGGCGTGTCACTGCTCGTGCCATCCATCCAGAAAATAGAACCATTGACACGCCTAAAGACCTGGCCGTGCTCATGGGCGTGTCAGGCCAAAAATGCATATTCCGGCAACATCAACACTACATCCAACAAACCACTTTCTTCCACCATTAACCACTTCAAACAACTTAACTAAACACACCCATAAACCATAATAACTTGCAGAAACACCAAAACAATTCAAAACATACATCAAACACCACTTTACAACCATCACATGCACACAACTCAAACACAACACTTACTCTTCCAACACCAAACTTAACTCTATCTCTTCAATCAAACTCCAAAATCAAATAAACCAAATACTCTTAAACACACCACAATCAAACAAACACATATCAACCACAACCTCAACTCACAAACTCAAAGAAAATCAAAGAATCAAGTGGAAAACTTACCAAGGATGAAGAAACTCTTAAATTTCCAACTTGATCACTTGAAAACTTCCTTCAATCTTGAGTTTGGAAGATCAAATCTCTCTCTTGCTCTCTTGCTATGGAGGGCCGGCCAACATAGAAAAGAAAAGGAAAGAAGATGAGCCACGAAGAAGAAAGAAAGAAAGAAGAAAACAAAGAAAGCAAAGTCAAACTCTCCCAACCACTCACTTCCTCAAAATCCTCTCCACCAAGCAATAAACAATAAAATAATCAAATATCTTCTTCCACTTCCACTAACTCAATTTCCAATTAATTAATTTAATTAATTTAAAATAATTAATTAATCTTCTTTTGACTTTCATTTCTTTGACTTGTATATGTTGTATATATCACTATATATACAACATATACACTCTTCCCTTACCTCATTTCTCTTCCCATTTAAACATATACATTTAATCCAAATACAACAATAAATATTCCAAAACTTTTAGGGTATACTTTGGGATATTACACGATACCCCTTTTAAAAAATTTCAAAATTTAATATTCTCACTTTTATATAAATTTGTATTAGCTTCTTAATGTGTTGGAACCAACATTTTCAAAACATTCTATTTTAACCTTTGTAATCAACATGCATGGCTCAATCCTCCTTCAATCCCATCATTTCAAGCTACTTTCCTTTATAACATCATTTTCTTATTAAGATCATGGTTTAAAGGTTTTATTAAAGTTTGGTTATGGTTTCATTCATCACAAATATTCATATTTATATATGTACATATTTTTCCACAATATCATCAATAAAATTTATTTTTTTCTTTGCATGCAATGGTGTGTGTGTGTGTGTGTGTGTGGGTGTGTGTATGTGTGTGTGTGTGTGTATGTGTGTGTGTGTGTGTGTATTGCAAAATAACTCATATAAACCCATATCAATTGCAAAATAACTCATACCAATCTATATCAACACATATTAACCATATCAATTACATAATAGTTCATATCAACCTATTTCAATTGCATAATAACTCATATCAACACATATAAATCTATATATCAACTGCAAAATAACTTATATTAATATATATCAACCCATATTAATTATAAAATAATTGAAATCAACCTATATCAACCCATAGCAATTGCATAATAACTCATATCAACACATATAAACTCATATTAACCCATATCAATAGCAATGTAACTCATATCAACATCTATCAATCTATATTAATTGAAAATAACTCATATCATTAGCCCATATCAACTTATATTAACCTATATCAATTGCATAATAACTCATATCAACCTATATCAATTGTAAAATGACTCATATCCAACCATATCAACTCATATCAACCCATAACAACCTATAACAAACATAATCATAACAGTTTGTAATACTCCATACCATTTACTAAAACATATTAACTGAAAATCAATTTTTCATAACCTAGACAATCATTAAATATCAATACAAATCAATATCACAACAATGACAGTCACTAAAAACTAACAAAAACTTCCATGGCAACAGTAACTAACTATTTATGCAATAGTACTCCACCATAGCAACACATGCATATGTTCAACAATTTTTAATAGCACTTCAAAAAATCAATAATCAAAGAATGTAAAAAATAAAATATCATTTTTTTATCATTCTCTTTGAAAAATAAAATACACAAAAAATTTATTACACTCACTATTTAATAAATGAAGAATGTCGAACTGTGTTGAGAAAGAGAAAGAGATACTACCACAACAACAATGAATGCTTCAAGAGAGAGAGAGAGAGAGAGAGAGAGACGTTTCATCAGAGAGAGAGAGAGAAAGAGAGATGCTTTGACAACAACAACAGATGCTTGAAGAGAGAGAGAGAGAGAGAGAGAGAGAGAGAGAGAGAGAGGCTTTGCTAGAGAGAGAGATATTTTATGACAATAACAATGAATACCTTGAGACAGAGAAACAGAGGCTATGCCAGAGATAGCAAGATGATTCATCGAAGAGAGAGATAGAGAGTTTAGATAGGGATGGGTTGACTATTTGAGAGAAGTTACAACTTTTAGGAAAAAGAAATCGACGGGTTTTGAAATGCAATGATTGCGCTTCTTCAACAATGGGTAGGCAATTTTTTTATTTTAAAGGGTATTTTTGTCCAAATGGGTCTATTTAAGGTTAACATGGTCTAAATTTTATTAGTGTTTTGAGTAGGTGTATTTTTCTAGTTAATTCCCAAAAACATTTGAAAGAAAATTCAAAAGCACTAAAATTGTAGGGAAATAATAAGAAAAATACCCTTACATAAAACACTAATAAATTTAAGACCATGTTAATCTTAAATAGATCCATTTGGACAAAAATGTCCAAATGGATTTGCTTCGTCTCACTCAAGTTAGGTAAATTGATTCATTTAGTTGTTTTATCCTTAAAAAAACCCAATATGAGAGAAAATGAATAATGCATAAATGTTTTAAGTTTGGAAAATGACATTGTCTTATGCATATAGAGAACTTTATTGATTTTGTGTAAATTTTATGATATTACAACTCTTTTTCTTCATCTTCCTTCATTCCTCCTCTTTTTCTTAATTTTAATGCATAAAGTCTTTAAGAGTTTGAATAGGTTTAGTTGGTATGTGTTGCTATGATTTAGTATGCAATTGATATGAGAGTATATATGAAGTTAATATGTGTTGATTTAGGTTGATATGATTTAGTATGCAATTGATATGAGGTATTTTGAAGTTGATATGAATTAATATTTGTTGATATGTATTGCTATGATTTAGTATGCAATTGATAAAGTTGATATGAAGTTGATACAAGTTGACATGTATTGATATGAGTTATTTTAAAGTTAATATGAGTTGATATGTGTTATTTTATAATTGATATGAGTTGACATGGTTTGATATGATTTAGTATGTAATTGATATGAGTTGATATATGTTGATATGAGTTTATATGATTTAGTATGTAATTGATATGAGTTGATATAGGTTGATAATATTAATATAATTTATGAATGTAATTATAGGGTATTGATGGAGGGCTTGAAACTTATCGGAGGATGAATTCATTTAATGGACAAAATAATAATTCACATCCAATATGGTAAAAAATTTAATGTGAACATCAACACATATGTTGGCAGGGGTGCTGTATAAAATAGAATGGTTAATTTCAATGAACTTAAGAAATTAGTATCAGAAGCGCTTCATATTGATAGCACATCAAAGATTGAATTCAAATTTGTTACCAATCATTACACACATCCACTTTATGATTTGGTAGATGATAGGTCACTTAAGATATTCATGGGCATTGTTATGGAGGATAGACTTAAAAATCCAATGATTCTTAGTGTTGAATAAGGTGCATATAAATCCAAACATAATAGTAATGATCCTTATTGTCTGGAAAAAAATGTTCAAGTAGAGGTACCAAGTCTTGATTCAATACCAGAAGATGCAGAGGCAAGGGTGTCACCGATTACTGAATCTATCCATATATTATGAAAATGAATATGATGTGCCTAATTTTTATGCAGAGGAATGGGCAGAATATAGTAATGACATTCCTATAGATTGTAATGTTGGGACAAAATATACTAATGATGATAATGTAGAATTTCAGCATACTGGGGTGGAACATAGTAATGATATTCATTTTAATTGTAATACTGAGACAAAACATACTACTGACAATGAAAAAATTATAACAGAGAGAAATCCAGACTTGATAGGTGAAAGTTCTACATCTGAAATAATTCACGAGGTAAAAATATTTATGTCAAAGAATGATATTAATACAATTGTGTCCCTCATTTCAATTAGGGAGAAATTCTAGTTTAAGGTCTTCAAGTCCAATACTTCTTTATTTGTCATCTGCTGTATTGATAAAACCTGTATGTTGAGATTGAAAGAGAAAAGTCTTGAAGATCCGAAGGGTTATTAGATGGTGATAAAATATGTGACCCAACATACATGTTTGACTAATTTTGATCAGACTAAACATAGACAAGCAACTAGTTGGGTTGTTGCTGAGTATGTTAAGAAAAAATTCATAAATCCTAGAATGGTTTTAGACCCAAGGACGTGATTAATGACATATATAATAAATTTGGTGCTGAGATTAGTTATTCTATCATATGGAGGGGATGAAAGTATGTATATGAGAATATCATTTTGGGTACTCCAGAATGATCTTTCTCAATTCTACTTGCATATTTGCATATGCTAGGTGAAATAAATCTTGGTACAGTTATATATCTACACTACGGTGATGATAATAGATTTTTGTATATTTTCTTCACTTTTAATACTTCAATAAAAGGTTTCCAACATTATAGGCCTGTAATTACTATTGGTGATACCCATTTGAAAGGGAAGTATCGATGTGTGCATTTTATTATTGTTTGTTATGATGCAAAACAATAGATATTTCCGATGGCATTTGGGATTTGTGATTCAAAAAATTACGCATCATGGACGTGGTTTCTCATGAAGTTGAAGGAAGCTTTCATTGAAAGACTAGATCATATTATTATTTCTGATAGACACCTCAACATTCAGAAGGTAGCAGCAGATGTTTTCCCCAATGCACTTTCATAGGATTTGCATGTATCACTTGGTAAACAACTTGAAATGCAAATTTAAACTTATAACCAAGGACTATGCGAAGCACTACTACAAAATAGCTAAAGCCTACAAAATAAATGATTTCACCAAATTTTTTAGTGGTTTTTACATTACTATTCTTGGTGCTAGAGAATATCTAGAAGGTGTTAAACTTAAAAGGTGGACACGATCTCATATACATAGAAGGAGGTATAACATCATGACGTGTAATATTTGAAATTTTATGCTGGTATTTTTTGTATTATATATATATATAAATATATATTGGACTAGGCATGATGTTATGTGTGGCCTAAAGATTTTGAATTGATAGAAAAATAAGGTTGGATAAGCCTTAAAAAGTGAAAAATTAAATTTGTGTATGGATTTATTTATTATTTTCTAAAAAAGAATTTAAAAGTGCTAAAAATTATAAAAATGCCTCTGTGGTTATAAAATAAAATTCGACCATAATTAAAATATGAAATAGGGGTAATAGAGCTTTAAAATAAATAAAACAAATATTTTTATGATTTTATGGAGATAAAAACTAAATTAAGAGATAGTTAAAGAAAGTAGGTGTGCTAAAGTTAAGTTGTGAGCATCATATAGAATCAAAACCCTAGATATTATTAAAGTGAATTTTGACTCTCTTTTTTTTCTTCTTCTTCCTCTTTAGGCCAAACTCACCATCATCATCCATCACCATTTCTTCTTCTTTCATTTTCTACATAAAAACCAAAGATTCTTTGAGAATAATTCATAGTTTTAATGGGATTTAGCTATCTTATGTGTGATTTCTCAATAATATAAAATCAAGGAAATTGAGAAAAGAGAAAATAAAAAGGGCTTTTGAAAGAGGTTAGTGCTTGTATAACACATAACCTGATATTAAATGAATTTTTCTTGATTTTTAATTGCTTATAAAGTTTGTAAATTGATTAAATTAAATTATTTATGAAAGAAATTGATTATGGAATTTTTCTTTCTTGAAAACTAAATTATACTTTTAGTATACATAGAGTATATTTGTTGATTTTTAACTTAAATCCAAGTTCAAATGGAACTTTGAGTTAATCAAGTGTTGAACTGAATGATTAAGGAAGAAAAATGATTATGAAACAAAATGATTATTTATAATATATTTGATAATTATGAATTAAATAAAATATGTTTAGTTTTAATTGAAATAAAATTTATTTATTTAAATTGTTAAAGTTTGAATGTCTATTAGTAGTTGAAAAAAAGGATTTTTTCTTTAAAGAATTATTTTAAGCAAAAATTATTATTATTAACTGGAAAATTGACTGGAAATGAGAAAATAAATTAATTGCCTGAATTATCCTTGTGACAAACCTAGTTATCAGATAAAATGACTAGTCAGAGGGTAGATGCTACATTGTTACTGAGCACATTGTGCCACCATTGGACACTTTATGTCATTATTTTAACTGGGCACCGCGTGCTATTACTTGGCCACTGGCCATATTGACTGAATGTAGGCATAAGTACTGCAGCGTTTATGCTTAGTTTTCTCTTCTTATCTTAAATTTTACTATTGGGCATTTAATTACCATTACTGCACCTAGTATCTGAGTCTAGGATTTAAAACTCGATATATGAGGGCAAAATAAGAGATTTTCTAAATGAAATTTACTTAAACATGTAATGTGCATTATGAGTGTTTATAATGATTTGTATTGATAAGTGAATGTAAAAATATGACTATTACCATAACCAGTGACATTGTGGTACATAATTACAATGTGAAGATATCTTATTATTTAAATTGAATTTGAATTTATTAATATTAAAATAAGTTAGCTTGAATTTTATTTAATTAAATAACTTGCTTTAGAAATTGTAATTTATGCTTCATTTATTATTTTAACTATTTCTCATGATATTAATTAGCAAATTATGTATATACAAGCACCACTAAGAAGTTTGCTTAGCGTGTTAGAAATTTCTGATGTGTAGATCAAATGGATTGAAGCAGATCTGACAAGTGAAGTTGTCGAGTTTCAAGGATCAACTGCTGTTTTAAAAGGTGTCTTTTTGAAAGGATTTTGTATTATATATTTAATTACAGTTTACATCGCAATAATTTGGTTTATATGACAGTTGTGTAATGTTGGGTTACAATTATGATTTTGATATGGCCTAAAATGGTCAAGTTTGAGGATTGTAAATAATGTAAACTTTGGATGGGATTCATGTTTTATTTTGAGCTTGTGTTTGGGTTATATGAATTTATTTTGGATTGTATAGATATATATATAATTATATACAGGTTGATATAAGTATATGATATTTGTTTTGGATTGTGGTTGGATACTGATGAAATGGTGTAGTTGGAGTTAAGGTTGATTAAAAGGAAGATAGAATTGTCTTTTCTTCAGGTGATGTTAGGTTGAAGAAAATTTGGTTGTGAATATTACAGAGAAAACTATGCCAAAATTTATAGTTGGATTGTTTTTAAAGATTATTTAAAATTTTGTTAAAAGATTGTTAAATACTGACTAACATCTTTTAATGGTTCTTTCATAGGATTGTCAGGGGGTGTTACATGACGACTAACATTTATGAATCAGTTAATGCCATGCTTGTAAAGGCCTGAAAGTTTCCAAATACTACATTTGTTTTATGAGGCCATAAAGATGTGTTAAAAATGATTTTATGAACATTGAAATAAAGTAGAGGAGTCCATGGATAAAATGGCAACAAATGTCGAAAAAAAATTGAGAAAGAGAATGATGAAAGGAAAAAAAAAATGAATGTAAGGTCTTTATTTATTTGTTGTAAAAGTTCTTTATTTATTCTTACTCTTTTGTCATTAATTATGATATTGTCATATCATATTGTTAATGTAATTTTGTAGATGGAGCCTGCTAGTAAAAACAAATATGACGTTAATGACTTAGAAGTAAATTATTGTGTCAATATATCTTTGAGGACTTGTTGCTGTAGGAAGTTCCAATTAGATCAACTATCGTGTATACATGCTCTTTATGGTTGCTAGAAATAGTACCTATAATGCTTATGAGTTGTGTTCTCCATATTACTTGCATGAGTCTTAGTATGAAACATACAAAGAAGTCATAAATCTAATTCCTCATATCACTGATTGGTCTATTTCAGAGCACATTCGTAAAGTCACTCTTCAACCACTAGATTTGCACAAATCAACTGGGAGGCAGGAAAAAACACGAGATTTCTTCACTAGGTGAGGAAACAACTCATCTTAAGTGTAGCAAATGTCGTGAGCATGGTCATAATATATCCACTTGCCAAAATCCCATTCCTTCACTATGCACTTATATGTTGTATTCACTAGTTGTTGCTATGTATTATCATGGTTTGTTGTATAATACATGTTCTAAACTGTAATACAGGATGTTGAATAATTACAGATTGTATTTATTATGAAATAATTATGTTGAATGTTTTATTTATGGAAGGTATTTATTGGACTGTAATAGGTGTTATTGTTTCGTTTGATAATGGATAGTTCTTTTGAAGTTGATATGAGTTGATATGAATTAATTTATGTTAGTATGAGTTATTTTGAATTTGATATGAGTTATTTTGCTATTGATATGAGTTGATATAAGTTATTATGAAGTTGATATCAGTTGATATGAATTATTTTGGAGTTGATATGAGTTATTTTGCTATTGATATGAGTTGATATAAGTTATTATGAAGTTGATATCAGTTGATATGAATTATTTTGGAGTTGATATGAGTTATTTTATATTAATATGTATTATTTTGAATTTGATATGAGTTTATATGAAATGATATGAGTTAATATATGTTGATATAAGTTATTTTGAAGTTGATATGAGTTAGTAAGCAATTAATATGAGTATTTTGAAGTTGATATGGTTTGATATGACTTATTTTGAAGTTAATATGGGTTGATACTAGTTATTTTGAAATTGATATAAGTTAGTATTAGTTGATATGAATTGTTCTAAAGTTGATATGAGTTTATACGAATTAATGTGTGTTAGTACGAGTTATTTTGAAGTTGATATGAAATATTATGCAATTAATATTAGTTGATATGAATTGATATGAGTTGGTATAAGTTGATATGAATTATTTTGAAATTGATATGAGTTATTTTAAAGTTGATATATGTTGATATGAGTTGAAAGAATTAATCAACCCAAACCACCAAACATCAATAGCAACCCAAACAAAACCAACCCAAACTAGTAACCAGTAAATCAATCCCCTGGAGTAAACATCTACAACCAACCAATATAGGATTTACTATACCTCATACATCAACAAACTTCCACAACCATAAAGGATCAACATATAACATTCGACATCAACAAAACAACCAAAAGCAACATCAACATATCAATAGTTGCTTTATAGAAATTAGGAAATAAATAATTGATATTTACGACTTAAGATATTCACATGTCAATTGTAAGTATACAATATTCATACACAATATTCACTCATCATTATTATCTTTTGTTGTTAGCATGCGTTCATAAAAGAACTATCGTGTTGTATCTAAAAGAATCCATATTTTACTCATTGCATTCCCAAATATCGAGCCCAATCATCATTAAATACTCTATGAATTTCATAATAAGCATTTTTTCTATCTTGACTGTAACAATATAAAAATATTAACAACTTTAAATGGAAATTAAACATAATACATAAGGATTCATATTATGGTAGCTTACCCATCTTGGAGCGGACAAATACCTCGCTCATAGTTGATTTTGAGCTTCGTACCCTTATTTTTCTCCGAATAGGTCCTATGGATGAAGAAACCAATTTCATCCAAAATATGTGGCAACATCTCAGCATCTAGTTTCACGCATTTTATTCTATCACTTTTATGGGCAGGATTATACAGCGAATAACATACCCTAATTTACCAAGATGGTAGATTTATCATTATTATAAACCAATGTTGTGTTTCTTGGTTCACCGTAAGATAAAACCACATGTGCACCTATAGAAATGCATGAAAACTAGTGTTAGTCTTTATTCTAAAACCATAAAACGTGTAGAGATATTAGTAATAGGAAAGTGATGAAGCAAAGCTAATAAATAAAAAAAAATGATTGCCTAACCTATAAATATAATAATTGTAAATAAAAAAATAATATAAAAGCTAAATTGAGGAATGAAAACTTGGCTCATTAACATGCACATGTAAGAAGGAATGAAGGAGTACATGATAGGTGGCTTATAGCATGGGTTATGAATAACAAATGTTAGAATTAAATTTACATGTTGACAGGTGTTATCTTCATCCTCCATCCAAACCAATTTAAGTTATAAAACACTTGAAGGAAAAAATTTCAAATGGTTACCGTTACTTATAAATAAAACCAACTATACACTATTACACATTATATCCACTTAAAATCGAGAGAGAAAGAGGCTTAGAAGGTTGGATTGGGTGGGGTTGCACAAAGAAGGCAGTAGTAATTCTTGCAAAAAAAAGCCTAAAAGAAGTAAGTGTTCAAAATGTACTTAAAATGGCTAAAATAACTTCTATGGAAATTGTAATATAAATGATTTACACCTTGAAAGATAGAACAAGATTCATTAAGGTTAAGCAATCTTATCGCTGGTAATGTTTTTCAAGATTTATTAAGAGTTTTACTTAAAAGAAGGTCATAAATGGTATGATATACACAACATATATACAAGATATACATGAAATATAAATATATGCATGAATTTTATACAATATAAACGTAGTATTTACACCCTTGAGTTGATGATGATAATTTATGAAACTTATATGTATGGAAATAGCTAATTAAAATGTACTAAACTATCACTTTAGAATCCAATTTCAACGTGTAAATTGAAAGATATGAGCTTATTAAGATGAATTTGTTGATAAAATAGAGATGGCCATTTTGTTCCAGATTTTAAATTTTATATTATATTATTGTTTGGTTATGTATGTTATTGTATTATATACGTTATGTTCTTTGTGATGACTGGTTGGAATAAATTAAAATAAAAGTAAGTACTTAGGGATGTATTCATGTTGTAGTAATTCAACTGGTGAAAATTTGTGATAGTTATTATAAAGTAATATGAGAAGACTAGGGCATGAAAATATAAAATAAAAATACATGTATATATATGTTAATAATAAAATATAATAAGCAAGAATAATAATAAGTAGTGGCTAGTAAGAAAAAGAGCTTGTGTATACATATTGTATACCTGTAATATACCTAAAAGAAACCTTAATTGAATTTAAAGATAATTTATGAAATATATATAGGTAAGTTAAGAAAATTATGTTAATTATGTCCATTAAAATAATTGAAGAAGTAAGAGCATATATGTAGCTATATACACCATGTAAACACAAAATTAGATTTTTTTTAAAACTGGTTGTTGCTTTGTAATATTGGTGTTGGATATAGTTTGGTTGAAATGTTAAATTACATGTTGGACTTTATAATTGCCTAGATATGATGATGTGGAAGTAGTAAGAATTAGTAATATAATGATGGTATTAAGAATTAGGAATTATTTTACTTAATGAGTTTAATTAAAATATAATATGAAAAAAAATAAAATACCCATGTGTCAAAAATGATAAATTATGAGTAAATAAATGGTGAAGTAAGCAAATTTTATTCATGTATGACCTTTTGGATGAGCTTTTTGAGACTAATCTGATGAGCAAACCTGATTTTCTGATAATCATGTTGACAGAGCCCAACCCTAGTGAGGGTTAAACCATTAGGCGGCATACACTGGTGTTTTGAAATGAGTATAAAAGGGAAGTTACCACCCTAAAAATCTAGCATTTAGCTGCCTCTGTTTATAGTCTTTGGATTGCCTTTGTTTTGTATTGTCATCTGATTTCCAAATTAAAGTATTTTATTATACTCTGGTTGATTATAAATACCTACTCTGACCTAGTAAATCTAATATATGTGTTAATTGAGAGTACTCAAGTAAACCTAAGTTTAGTATAAGTAAAATTATAAATACTGAGAATTTCTATTAAAAATTGATATTTTAGTATGCTCTAGTTGAGTAAAATATATATTTTGTTATGAGTATAATATTATAACCAGAGAGTTTTATATATAATAATCGAATTCTAAGTTAGAAAGTAAATATTAAACACTAATAATCTAATAATGAATATTATTGTTAAGTTGCTATTATTATGATTCTGCCATGAAGATATGTTTTGTGAATATGCCATAATGTAAATATCTTGCTTTATTAATTATATCTGCTTTAAATTAAATAAATGTGTTGTGTGACTCTAAATGTGAAACGGTATGCTAGTATACTAAGTTGAACCACAAATATTATATAAACTTTAATAAGATACTTAACTAGTTAATAACATAAAGTGAAACTAAAACACACACTAAAAAGTAAGAACACTCATTGAGTTACAGTTCATCCCTTGCTGTGTTATTATTTTCAGTATCATCTTATAGGTAATGCAACTCTGGCAATGACAGTACTGTGGTATCGAAGTGTAACAAAGGAAAATAACTATGAAGGATCCTAGTTTTATATAATGTAAGGAAAATGAATGTATTAATAAAAGGTAAAAAAAAAAAACTTAACAGGATTTTTAATATTTGTTATCTTTTGAGACTGGGTTCTACATGGTTCCAAATCCTAGGACCGTCACACCTCGAATTTAGGGTGTTGTAGACCCTTAATTTTTGACCCAGTTCAGTCCAATATATTTTATTTAGTCCAAAATAATTTTTGTATTATATTAATTAAATAATATTTATTTTTTATAATTATAGTAATAAAAATAATAAATAAATAAAAATAAAAATCAGCGACGAAAAAATCGGGGACAAAAAAATTCGTCGCCGAAAGTGTTGGACGAAATGGCCGTGGGCCATTTCGCCTGCTGGCGAAATGGTTTTGCCCGTAATTTTCCACGTATCGCCCCAATTTCACTCGCAATCCCTCGCAGCAGCCCGCAGCAGTTTTTTTCACCAGCAAAATTTTTCCGACGCAATTTTTTTCGAAACCAAATTCTATTCGGTTTCGGTTTTCTTTTCCTAAGTAAATACGGTTTCCTTAAGCAATTAAAATTAATCATCTAAATTTCCTATAAATAAGACCAAAAAACACAAAAAAAAAAGAAAAAACTTTAGAGAGATCAAACTTTAAAAATTGAAGGGACTTGGGAGTAAAACGATCGGACTTTTTAGAGAATAAGGAAGCAAGCAATCAATCCATCAAAGGCAGCCATCTTGCCTTTGTCCTTGTTCATCCAAGAAGCAATTTTGGTGGAACCAACAAAACGAAGGTTTGAATAACTAATCTTTTTTTTTTGTTATAGTAGCTTCAATCATTAAATTGTTTCTTTTGATTATAAAAACCTTAGACTCCTAATTTACTTCTTCTAAACTTTAGAACCTTAAATCGTCTCCTCTATTTTCAAAAACCCTAAAATCACTTTTCTGTTTCTTCTAAAACCTAAGAACCCTAATTTATTTCTTCAAAATCTTAAAACCCTAAAAAATACTTTCTGTTTCCAAAAACCTTAAATCATCTTGCCTATTTCCAAAAACTTTATAAAACTATAAATTGTTTTCTCAAATTCTAAAACCAAAACATATTTTTTGAAACACTAAAAACCCATTCAACTTCAAAACCAAAAACAGTAAACCCCAAACTAGTAAACCTAAACCCTAATTTTCTTAAACCCTAATCCTTAAAATCTTAAAACCTTATAAACCTAAATATAAAAATTCAACACACTAAGCCTAAAAAAAACAATCCAGTAGCTAATAATCATAAACCTAATGTTTTAATATCCAAACCCTAATTTCATGATTTTACCCCTCAAATTCTAATTTGGTTAATCAAAGAACCTTATCAATCTCTTAAATTATAAAACCTTAATCCATTTCAATTTTCTTAAAACTTACAGCAGCCTAAACCAATAAATTCCAAAACCCTAAATATTAATTAAATAACTTTAAATGAGAAACAATAAACTTCAATTTTTATCTTTACTTACCTCATTTGATTATATAGTTTATTATATGCTTTGATTTATTTAAGTTCAATGCTTGGTTTATTTAAATTATCATGGATGAATGTTTATATTTTGATTGATGTTTAATATCTTTGAGAATGATTTATTTATGATGAATGGTTATTTACTTTTATCAATTTATTTTGATTTCTAAATGATGTAAGAGGTATGTTTCCACTTTGTGGGTACCTCATTAATTAAGTTCTATGTAATTTAAATTGCTTTTTATATTTTAGACCAATGTAACGGATATGTTTCTACCTCATGGTGGGTATCCTATTTAGCTTAGACATGGATGATGTAAAGGCATGTTTCCATCTTCGAATGGGTATCCATTTATTTGTTTTGCTTGGACATTGTTTTGATTTTTAATACATCGATGCTTTATTTCAATTGTTGCATGTAATATGGATAATATTGTCATATTTAAGAATTTTATAATATTAAGACCTGTAAAGGAAGCCGGTTCTAATGAACCGGGCGTTGTGGGGGGTGCTGGGCCATTTCTTACTTTCCCCACACGTACCCAACTTTTCAAACCCATTAGGGGGTTGGGGATTCCTTAAGAATCGAGTCATCCACCCCTTTCTTTTTCTCGGCCCATCCGGGTGGCGACTCCATTTTACAATAAGCTACAAAAGAAGGGATTATTACAACCCTTGACTCCTCGGCCTTTGCCAAATCCTTTATCCCCAAAATTTATTACTAAGGCTTTTTGTCAATTTCATCAGACACAAGGACATGAGACTGATAGATGTACTCGATTGAGGAATGAGATCCAAGATCTAATCGATAATAGTAAACTGCCTGAGCCTAATAAACACAACACTGAGAATAATTCTCTACCTAAATTTAAAAGGGCGCCACCGCTTGCAACCTTCATGAAGAGTTTTATCTTATCATCTCATCATGATATGGATAGAGAAACTGCTAAAGAGGATGTACTACTAAATAAGTTTGGATTAACTGTGGATGATGAAGCAATGACCTTTGATGATGGAAAAAATCCTTACCCTTGAGATGTCTAAATAAATGAAGTGTCTTTGACTCCAACTCAATGAACTTCCCTTAGCTTGAATGTTATTTTTTAATTTTACTTTCTTTAATATTTAATTGGAATAATCATATTTTTCAAATTTAAATTTGTTTGAATAAATTACTTTCATAAAAATTTTGTTGGTCTTTGTTTATTTTGGTACTCAATCGATGAGGAATCTAGCTTGATAATTTATGAATTAATATATTTATGCATCATGACTCGAATGACTTTACTAGGTGAGGAGATTGCTCTATAGCATTGAGTTGTGTATGCTTACTTAGAGAGGGCTCCTGCATAATTACCTTTGTCTAGGTCTTAGTCAGTCTTAGAACATGCTTTGACAAACTTTCGAGGTGAAATTGAACTCTGCTTATTTAAGGGAGAAATGATTTAGGCATTGTTTGGTTAGCCAACAACTTGTATCCACCCTATTTAATAACAATCCCTAGTTGTCCCTTTGAGCCTTCATAAAATTTTATCTTTCTTTTCATTGGCATATAACCCCAACAACCTACCTTGAACTGTTGTGATACTTTTGACAAGTCTTATGATCACTAAGGTGAAGAGGCAAGAAGATCAAAGAATGGAATGCATAGCCAAAACTGTAAGGATAGTTGAAGATCTCAAGACCATAAGGGTAGGTGAAGTTCACCTGAATTAGACCAAATATCACATATAAAGTCAAGACTGAAGTAGATTTATACCACTCCACTCATCCATTATTGAAACCCAAGTTGGTACAAACAAGACAACTCTTTTAGTGCTAGAACCCAAAAAAAAAAAGAAAGAAAAAGAGGAAAAAAAAGAAAAAAAAAGAAGAAAGATAAAACCTAAAAAGGCGGTTCGGAAAGCCAATTGAGTTCTCTTTTCTCTAAAGCAGCAAAAGGCTTCTATTTGGTTTATAAGGACATTTTAATTTAAATTGGTCCAACCCAACTAAAGATTCGATCAAAATCAGAGAAAAAGGAGAAAGACCATCCGGTTCTTGAAAGCTCTGTACTTAACAGTCCTACAAGGAAGAAGGACAAAATGATAAAATGCTCAAAGAAAGGGAAGAGTAAGAAAAATAAAAAGACAGAAAAGGGAGAAGAAGAAAAGAAATAAATGTGGGTACTAAACTTTTTGCAAGGGCAAAGATTGCCCCAATTAAGATCTAGGTTAACAGAAAAAAGAAAGAAGAATGTTCAAAGCTCTATTTTTTCATGTTTCCAGCTGCCTCCAATAAAAATCATGGTGTAAAGGTTTGTCCATTGTGTCACATCAGCTCCTATCTCAAAATGGCCTTCATTTAACCCGTGTCCCTTATAGACCCCATTTCAAGCCTATCAAAGACCTGTTGATCTCTCTTGTTAGGTAGTGTCTATTAGTGGAGATAGTTTGAATAAGCATGCATATGAGATAGACAATATTTAAACTCAATGAGACCTTTAGCCAAGTAAGGTGTATGTGCCTATCTGAAGTGCAACAATTCTTTCTTAAATAGATATATTAATTTGGAAAATCAAGTCCTGAGGTACATTGATATTGATTTGGCAAACCCAATATTTGATTTCGAAATCAAAATAAAAAAATATTTTTGTCATACAAAGCTTTCAAGTTAAGGGAAGTATGTTGAACCTCGAAGGACGCATTGGGCAAGGAAATGATGATGATAAAAAAAAGAGTTACATTGAAGATGGAAATTATATATTGTCATTATTATTTTTATGCTCATTGTACAATGATTATACAATTGATACAATTTATACATCACTAAGAAGGTGGTGGTAGGTCATCAAATAAAGCCCGAAAAAATCATCGCCTGTTGGAGGAGGAGGTAAATCACTCGTCCCGAATCCGCCCGAAGCAGGAGCACCAAAATCCCTATTACCTTGGAGTTTCGATCTGTCACAGTCCTCATCAGAAGTAGACAAAAGAATCTCATGGTCATCAGTCAGGGGGCCTCTTGATGAAGAAGCGCCAGGATCCCTCATCCCCTGAAATCGGAAGTCTCAGAAATTTTATTCTGATTGATGATAAAAATTTTTGAAATGAGAAGCCTGCTGACGACTTGCGGCCAACTCTTCTTGAAGTTTCTTATTTTTTTCTTTAAGCATTTGCTGTGAGCCAAAAAGAAAAAAGGTAAGAACATACATAATCAATCATACATATAGCATAAATTACCTTGAAACAAGAAAACTCACCAGGTAATTCATATCAATGCCCTGTGAATGAGATGGCATATCTGGCGGGCTAGAATGAGCAAATGAAGGAACAGTAAAAGAAGGTCTAGCCTCATGATTAAATAAGCCAACAACCTACAACAATCATTAAAAAGTCAAAATAAGAAAGAAGTGATTGCAATGGAAAAATGGTAAAAGTTTTACCTGAGAAGTGTTAGCCCCAAAATGTGGAGCGAATTCTCCCGCATCTTCAACTCTACCCTCATTTTCTTTGGGAATTTCCCATACGCCGACAGGAGATATATCAAAGTTCAAGAGCCTCAATTGAATAAGGTAAGCATAAGATGCACTCGGTGGATAGAGAAATGTTTCAACACCATAACCGTGCCGAGCCAACCACCATGCATCCTCAGGCATTGATATAATATTTAAAGTATATTCCGGGCAAGGCATTGGAACCCTCCGCTACTCTGGATCAAGAAACCACTCATAAACTCTCTCTCCAAGAAACTAGCCACTATACACTGGGCCAGCAATGACTCGGCGAGTATGTTAGAAAGATAGTGCAACATTCATGGAGGGAGTCCAGTTTGTCCGCTCTTCTAGGTTCCACCAGGCCAAATTCACCTGCAAAATGACATAAGGTAAGTAAATTTTCATATAAATTTTAAAGAATACTAATGCCATTTTACTTGGTCCCAGGTTAAGCGGCTCAACACGAAGCGTTGGGTATACACATGGTGAAAGCCGGGAACATCCACACGATCTGACAACCAGAGATTTATCCTCGGATACTCGACTCTCTCTCGAGAAATACTAGGCACCCTCACGAGGTTGTGCTCATATGCCCATGCCTACAACAACAATAAAGATGAAATTCATACAAGAAAAGAACAAAATTGACATTGGTGGAAGAAGAATACCTCGACAACCGCCATCAAGCCGACAAAAGACTTCTTATTTCGGCAAATTTTGTCAAAACCATGGTAAAGACAAGCGAGACCAGCTTCACCCCAGCCATAAAGTGGTACCGTCCTAAAATAATAAAGGGCCCTCAACACTGACAAATGGATAGCAGATTCAGTACAGCCTAGGATGGTCGACCCAAGCAAATATAACAAGAATCCTTGAGCATACTGTTGGGCACTGTCTCTGTGAACCCGTCCTTCATAGTTCATCCAATAACTACGAATTGGCTCAATTTTTATCTTAAAAGGCCCTTTATATGATGGTTCCATACCAATTAATTGCTGAATTTCTTCAAAAGTCAATATATCATTGGTAAGAGGAACCGGAACGCCATCATACTTAATGTCGGTTATAGCAGCAAAATCGATCGGACCAATTGTCATCTCTCCAATGGGCAAATGAAAAGTATGAGTTGTGTCCAACCATCGTTCTGTAAGCGCCTAGACTACGCTCCGGTCTATCAGATATTTCTCGGATGGTAATTATAAAATAAAGCTCTCAAAGTCGCAATTTCGGATAATCTGCCTTACCCGAGAAGGCGCTACATCATACCATTGTCGAGCTTTGAAGATACACCCTCCGGCCCGAACAATGCAACGATCACACTAACACGGAGCCAAGTAAGTTAATACCAGGTAAGTATATATTAGTCTATCCGCTTAAATTAATATATCTTTTCTAAATTTTCTAAAAAAAATAATAATAAAAATAAAAATAAAAATAAAGACAAACATAATAATAATAAAAAATAAAAAAAAAATAAAAAAAATGAAAAAGAAAATAAAAAAACAAATAAATAAATAACAGGAAAAACAAAGCAAAAAGAAAAGAAAAGAAGAAAAATAATTACCGAGCTCTTTTGATTTGAACTACGATGAAGCGGTATCCCGGCTAGCAGATCTATATTCCCATCTTCAAGTTGCCGAATAAACTCCAATAACTCAGCATTAGAATGAGTTCCTGATCTTGAAGCATGTATTTTTTTTAATAAAAAATATATGCTAAATTTGAAAGAATTATAGTAATGAATGAACAAAATTAAGGGTTCTACTGTGAATGAAATGAAGGAATTCGTTCGTTTATATAGAGGAACGGCAAGGAAAAAAACAAAATTCAAAAAGTAAATTTTACTGTTGATGAATAGTAAATTTTACTACTTATAAATAGTAAATTACTATTTATAAATAGTAAATTACTATTTACAATAGTAAACTGCTATTTACAAATAGTAGGTTACTATTTATAAATAGTAAATAGTGCATAAACAGTGACTACAATTAAATAAACAGTAAATTCAATCATTCAATTTAATCATTCAAATACTTACGTGTATATAAATATTTTTATACGTAGGGGGCAAGGAGAAGATATGTGCGTAAAAATGAGCTAAATTTTTTGCAAACAAAATTTATATGCTACTCACTATAATTATTTTTTGCAGATAATAAAATCTCTTCTAATTCCAGAACTTAGCTCGGGTCCAAAACCCAAATTATGCTTAGGTCCAGAACCTAGAATTTCTTCTAAGTCCAGAACTTAGCTCGGGTCCAGAACCCAAATTATCCTTAGGTCCAGAACCTAGAATCTCTTCTAAGTCCAGAACTTAGCTCGGGTCCAGAACCCAAATTATCCTTAGGTCTAGAACCTAGAATCTCTTCTAAGTCCAAAACTTAGCTCGGGTCCAGAACCCAAATTATCCTTAGGTCCAGAACTTAGAATCTCTTATAAGTCCAAAACTTAGCTCGGGTCCAGAACCCAAATTTTCCTTAGGTCCATAACCTAAAATCTCTTCTAAGTCCAGAACTTAGCTCGGGTCCAGAACACAAATTATCCTTAGGTCTAGAACTTAGAATCTCTTGTAAGTCCAGAACTTAGCTCGAGTCCAAAATCCAAATTTTTCTTAGGTACATAACCTAAAATCTCTTCTAAGTCCGAAACTTAGCTCTGGTCTAGAAACCAAATTATCCTTAGGTCTGGAACCTAGAATCTCTTCTAAGACCAGAACTTAGCTCGGGTCTAGAACCCTAATTATCCTTAGGTCCAGAACCTAGAATCTCTTCTAAGTCCAGAACTTAGCTCGGGTCCAGAACCCAAATTATCCTTAGGTCCAGAACCTAGAATCTCTTCTAAATCCAGAACTTAGCTCAGGTCCATAACCCAAATTATCCTTAGGTCCATAATCTAAAATCTCTTATAAGTCCAGAACTTAGCTCCGGTCCATAACCCAAATTATCCTTAGGTCTAGAATGTAGAATCTCTTCTAAGTCTAGAACTTAGCTCGGGTCCAGAACCCAAATTATCCTTAGGTCCATAACCTACAATATCTTCTAAGTCCAGAACTTAGCTCAGGTCCAGAACCCAAATTATCCTTAGGTCCATAACCTACAATCTCTTATAAGTCCAGAACTTAGCTTGGGTCCAGAACCCAAATTATCCTTAGGTCTAGAACCTAGAATCTCTTCTAAGTCCAGAACTTAGCTCGGGTCCAGAACCCAAATTATCCTTAGGTCCATAACCTAAAATCTCTTCTAAGTCCAAAACTTAGCTCGGGTCCAGAACCCACCAGAACCTAGAATCTCTTCTAAGTCCATAACTTAGCTCGGGTCCAGAACGCAAATTATCCTTAGGTAGAGAACCTAGAATCTCTTCTAAGTCCAGAACTTAGCTCGGGTCCAGAACCCAAATTATCCTTAGGTCCATAACCTACAATCTCTCATAAGTCCAGAACCCAAATTATCCTTAGGTCCAGAACCTAAAATCTCTTCTAAGTCCAGAACTTAGCTCTGGTCCAGAACCCAAAACCTTAACCATCTCAGAAAAATTAAGTCTTATTGTTTTTCACTCTCTGTTACTAAACTCTTAGATCGTTCAAGCAGGGGGCAAACTGTAGACCCTTATTTTTTCACCCAGTCCGGTCCAATATATTTTATTTAGTCCAAAGTAATTTTTGTGTTATCTTAATTAAATAATATTTGTTTTAGTATTTATTTTTTATAATTATAGTAATAAAATAATAATAATAAATAAAAATAAAAATAAAAATCGGCGACGAAAAAATTCGTCACCGAAAGTGTTGGACGAAATGGCCGTGGCCAAAACCATTTCGCCCGCAGAGTTTTTTTGCGGGCGAAATGGCTTTGCCATAAAGCCATTTCGCTCGTAGGAACCTCCTGCGAGCGAAATGGCCTTAGCCATTTCGCCCGCAGGAAAATCCTGCGGGCGAAATGGTTTCGCCTGCAATTTTCCATGCAGCACCTCAATTTCGCTCGCAATCCCTTGCAGCAGCCCGTAGCAGTTTTTTTCTCCAGCTAATTTTTTTCGAAACCAAATTCTATTTGGTTTCGGTTTTCTTTTCCTAAGTAAATATAGTCTCCTTAAGCAATTAAAATTAATCATCTAAATTTTCTATAAATAAGACCAAAAAACATTAAAAAAATAAGAAGAAAAAACTTTGGAGAGATTGAACTTTAAAAATTGAAGGGACTTGGGAGTAAAACGATCGGACTTTTTAGAGAATAAAGAAGCAAGTAATCAATCCATCAAAGGCAGCCATCTTGCCTTTGTCCTTGTTCATCCAAGAAGCAATTTTTGGTGGAACCAACAAAATGAAGGTTTGAATATCTAATCTCTTTTTTTCTTACAATAGCTTCAATTATTAAATTGTTTCTTTTGATTCTAAAAACCTTAGACCCCTAATTTACTTTTTCTAAACTTTAGAACCTTAAATCGTCTCCTTTATTTTCAAAAACCCAAAAATCACTTTTCTGTTTCTTCTAAAACCTAATAACCCTAATTTATTTCTTCAAAATCTTAAAACCCTAAAAAAAACTTTCTGTTTCCAAAAACCTTAAATCGTCTTGCCAATTTCCAAAAACTTTATAAAACTATAAATTGTTTTCTAAAATTCTAAAACCAAAACATATTTTTTGCAACACTAAAAACCCTAATTCAACTTCAAAACCAAAAATAGTAAACCCCAAACTAGTAAACCAAAACCCTAATTTTCCTAAACCCTAATCCTTAAAATCTTAAAACCTTATAAACCTAAATATTAAAAATCTACACAGTAAGCCTAAAAACAATAATCTAGTATAAACCTAATGTTTTAATATCCAAACCCTAATTTCATGATTTTACCCCTCAAACCCTAATTTGGTTAATCAAAGAACCTTATCAATCTCTTAAATTATAAAACCTTAATCCATTTCAATTCCCTTAAAACTTACAGTAGCCTAAACCAATAAATTCCAAAATCCTAAATATTAATTAAAGAACTTTAAATGAGAAACATTAAACTTCAATTTGTATCTTTACTTACCATATTTGTTTATATAGTTTATTATATGCTTTAATTTATTTAAGTTCAATGCTTGGTTTATTTAAATTATCATGGATGATTGTTTATATTTTGATTGATGTTTAATATCTTTGATGAATGATTTATTTATGATGAATGGTTATTTGTTTTTATCAATTTATTTTGATTTCCAAATGATGTAAGATGTATGTTTCCACTTTGTGGGTACCTCATTAATTAAGTTCTATGTAATTTAAATTGCTTTTATATTTTAGACCAATGTAAAGGACATGTTTCTACCTCATGGTGGGTGTCCTATTTAGCTTAGACATGGATGATGTAAGAGCATGTTTCCATTTTTGGATGGGTGTCCATTTATTTATTTTGCTTGGACATTGTTTTGATTTTTGATATATTGATGCTTTATTTGAATTGTTACATGTAATATGGATAATATTGTTATATTTAAGAATTTTATAATATTAAGACCTGTAAAGGAGGCCTGTTCCAATGAACCGGGCATTGTGGGGGTGCTGGGCCATTTCTCACCTTCCCCACATGTACCCAACTTTTCGAACCCATTAGGGGGTTGGGGATTCCTTAGGAATCGAGTCATCCATCCCTTTCTTTTTTCTGGCCCGTCCAGGTGGCGACTCCATTTTCTTCGGACTTAGGTCTGTGTTCTCTAAAGTCCGAGCCTAAACAGTGCTTAAGTCGCAAGAACCATTGCACCGGGAGTGGGGGCGAAAATCCCCGCTCACAGGTGTGACAGTAATGGAGAATCTAATAACTTAAGATATAATATATTGATAATATTAAATCATTAGAGAGCCAAGTATCCTATACCCACAATCTGTGCCAAAAATCCTTTTCATAGGTCATATGAACCGTAAAGTCATAAGACTCATCCAATGGCAATAACTTCTCTTCATTAGGATTACTATTATAAATAAAAACACACATATTAACTATAGCAAATGAAATTTATTATTCACTAGATATAATTACTATAATAAACAAAAATTGAGATTGAAGAGCAGCATACTATTGATATTTATCAAAATGCTTCCGCCATCAAGAACCAAAACTTCAACATTATTGTAGAAGCAGAGGAGTCAAAGGGTCTAAAGGCAAAATAGGTGCATAGGAAATTTCATCCGCCATCTTTCAACATTGAACTTGCGAATGTTTGGTCCCTATGAGCAGGACTTTTGCCCCCACTCTCGATGGAATGGTTCTTGGGACTTTGGCACTGTTAGGCTCAGAGCCTTAGAGAACACGAGCCTAAACTGGAAAAAAAATAAAGTCGCCACCCAGACAGGCTAGAAAAAAGAAAGGGGTGGATGACTAGATTCCTAAGGAATCCCTAACCCCTTAATGGGTTCAGAAAGTTGGGTACACATGGAGAAGGTGAGAATGACCTAGTACCCTTATAGCGCTCTGTTCATTAGAATCGGCCTCCTTTTAAGGCCTAAATATTATAAAATTCTTAGTTATTATGATATTATCCATACTACATGCGAATAATAAAATAAAATATCATTGTATTAAAAACAAAATAATGTTTAATCAAAATAAATGGACACCCATAGAAGATGAAAACGTGCCCTTACAACCATGTCTAATGTTTAAATAAATAGGACACCCACCAAAGAGTGGAAATGCGTCCTTTACATTAATCCAAACTTTGAATGATAAATTAAATTACATAATAAAAACTGAGGTACCTACGAAGTGAAAACATGCCTTTTACAATCTTTAAAATCTAAATAAACAAATAATCAAATAAATTAAACCATTCAAGTATACTAATTAAAAAAAATCCATTATAAAACAAATCAAAATAAATAATCCATATCAAGCATTAATAATCAATCTTACATTATATTAAATGATAAGTGTACAAACTGGGGCTTTTAACGATATGAATTAGAGTTAGGGTTTTAAAGTTTTAAAAATAGTTTTTAGGGTTTTAAGATTGAAAACCGTTTTAGGATTTTGGTATTGAAAGCAGTTTTAGAGTTTTGAGGTTTTAAGAAACAGGCTACTGGAGTAGGGTTTTGGTTATTTGAAAACTAGTTTTAGGGTTGTATGGACAAGGTTACTGTATGATTATGCTCAGTGAAAAATAAAGTTACTGTGATTATATTTGGAAAACCAAGCTACTGTGATTATATTTATAAACTTTGAGCCACTGAATATTTAATTTAAATTAATTTTCATATGTCAATTATTACTATTACTGTGATAGGTGGTTTACTAAATATAAACTATTTGTTGGACTCTCAAACAAAGCTGCTGGACATTGTATAAAAATACAAGAATGAAATAAAACAATCCAATGAATTAATAATGGATGAAGTGTTGTGAATTTTAAAACAAATTAAATAAAGAATTGCAAACCTCCATTATTGGTACCACCGATATTTTGTATTGATCCAAACTCTATATTGCACTAATGATTAAATCTCGATTTGTGCAGAATGAAGATAATCGTTTATTGCCTTCTTGGTTTGGTGTTCCATCTCTGCTCACTCAGTTGCTAGGGTTTTTCTAATTAATTATTCTTGCTTCTTTTTATCCTCCTTTTCACTGCTTGCCTTTAAAACCTGTATTTATAAGAAAATTATTAGGTTAAGTCTGTTAAACCAGTATTAGTTTCCTCCTTAATCATTATTTTACTAAGTCATATTGAATTAAAATAATTTTTGTTCGAGATAAACCACGACCATGTCTAACTTAAATAATCTGAGTTCGAAGCCAAAACTACCATATTGAACTAAAAATCACTTAATCCGACATGGACTAGGGTCCATATCGAATTGGGGAAGCCCCATATCGACATGGAACTTCCCCATGTTGAATTAGGTGCCAAATTCAACATGGGGCCACCCCATATCGAATTGAGGGCATCTCAATTCGATATGGGGTGTCCCATGTCAAATTTAAAGTGCAGTAAAGGCCACATCGAATTAAATCCATTGAAACCTTCAAATTGGATCTATTTAGGACTTTAAAGGTTTAAATAGCTTATTTTAGGCTTATAAAAATTGGACCAGTCAAATTAAAAGCTTAAAATAGGTTTAAGCCATTAAGAATGGATAAATAAGTACTTAGGCCAACTTTAATTAGGACCGAACTAGCTTAGGGAAAAAATCAGGGGTCTACAGTTTGCTCCATGCTTGAACAATCTTGAATTTATTCAGAGAGTGAAAAGTAATATAAGTTTGAGCTGATTTTGAACACAAATGGGTTCTGGACCCGAGGATTGATTAACTTAAGTTATGGTCCCAAGACTAAATTGGTTTGGGTTCTGAACCCGAATTGGTTTGGGTTCTGGACTAAGATTGGTTTGGGTTCTAGACCCAAATTGAGTTTTGCACTAAAAAATGATTTAGGTTCTGGGCCCGAGTTGGTTTGGGTTCTGGACCTCTGATTGGTTTGCTTTCTAGACCTGGATTGAGTTATGGATTCAAAAAAAATTTAGATTTTGGACCAAACTGGTTTGGGTTCTAGACCCGGAATGGTTTGAATTTTGGACCAAATTGAGTTCTGGATTAAAAAATGATTTGGGTTTTGAAACCGAGATGGTTTGGGTTCTGAACCCGGATTGGTTTGGGTTCTGGACCTAAATTGAGTTCTGGACTCCGAAATAATTTGGGTTCTAGACTCGAGCTAGTTTGGATTTTAGACCCGGATTGGTTTGGGTTCTAGACTAGGATTGAGTTATGGACTAAAAAATGATTTGAATTTTGGACCTGGATTGGTTTGGTTTCTGGACTTGAATTAAGTTATGAACTCGAAAATAATTTGGGTTCTAAATTCAGATTGAGTTCTGGACTAAAAAATGATTTGAATTCTAGACCTGAGCTATTTTAGATTATGGACCCAGATTGGTTTGGGTTCTGGACCCAAATTGAGTTCTAGACTAAAAAATAATTTGGGTTCTGGACCCGAGCTAATTTGGGTTCTAGACCCAAATTGGTTTAGGTTTTGGACATAGATTGAGTTCTGGACACGAGCTGATTTGAGTTTTGGACTTAGATTGGTTTAGGTTTTGGACCCAAATTGAGTTCTAGACTAAAAAATAATTTAGATTTTAGACCCGAGCTAGTTTGGGTTCTGGACCCTAATTGGTTCATGTAAAAACTTAATTGTAGTCAGTAAAGCATTTTCCAAAAAAATTAACTATTTTTTACTCTATCTGTATACCTATACACTCTTGCCCCCTGCGAAAAAAAGTTTTATGAACATAAAAAATATTTTATAAACATGCAAAAATATAAATCCACAAAAAATATCTATTACTGTGTGTTCGCGTGTTATGTCTGAGAATAAAAATGGTAGAATATGAATTATCATAGGAAATAAGAGACAAATAATTAAAAAGAGACAGGAGACATGTCTCTTTCTTTGACTTGGAATCATGTGATTATATTTTTAACTGTTGACTTTTTTTTAATATTGAAAAAAAAAAGGTTAAACTTATCCTTCAGAATTCATATGTCTATAAGTAAGGATGTAGCATGCACTCATTTCATCAACACTTTTTTTTTTTAATTTGGCAAATCTTAAAATCTCAAGCTTCTTATTTTTTTTTTCAGAAGTTTTTAATTTTTGCAAGGAAAAGGAAAATGGCAGTAAACCAAGATGTGTCTAGGACTGGACCGTGCATAGATCTTGAATTGCAGGCTTACCTCAGAGATAGCAGGTTAAACCGAATGCCGATTTTAGCTGGGATGCATCTATATCAGAGTTCATAATAAAAAATACAGGTATTTTTATTTATTTATTTATTGTTTTCTACAAAATATATTTTTATTCTATGTATTTTTACTGCTAATTTATTATTTGTAGTAGAAAAAGGACCTAGTTAATTCTAAAAATAATGAGCTTATGCATAAAGAAGTTAATTTTGAACATTTGGGGAAAGAAAAATGCAAAAAATAATAATTACATGAAAAATAAAAAATTGCAAAGTATTTAGGAAAAATGCATAAAAGGTTGTAGTGGATAAATTAATATACAAAAAGATTTTATATAAAAATAAATGAAGCAAGAAAAAATTAGCTATGATATAAAAAATACTAAAATAAAGAGAGCAAATGCAGTGAGATAATAAAATTATTGAGTTGCTAATTTTTTTTTAGAATAATTAGTAGGGTGATATACTTACCTGGCTATACTTACCTTTATTGTGGCAGTTTGATAGCTGTGTAATTTATGTTGGTGGAAACATCCATAAAGCCTGCTAGTAGTATGAGCGAGTGCTGCCTGTAGTCCAAAGGATGATTAATGAATGTGGCTTTAAAGAGTTTGTGTTGCAACTGCCAAACAAGGGATACCAAATTGATAGAAGAGTAATTCAGGCGCTCGCTAAACGGTGGATGGACACCACCCACACCTTTCATTTTCCTGTTGGGAAGATGACCATCGGCCCAGTGTATTTTACTACAATAACAGACTTAAAATGTGAGGGGATCCTCGTCCCTTTGACCAATAATATACCAACCGATAGTTAAAATTTATAAATTAATTTGTCTGCATCCCAAATATAAAGTAGCATGCAAAATAAAGTACGAAAACATCCGAGAGTATTGGATGAGGTAGACCCGATCGATGTTTGGTAGACGGGCAGAAAGATATACCTAAGGATTTTTTCTATACTTGTTAGCTACGACAATCTTATGCAACACTAAGTCGGCAATTCACCTATCGATTTTGCGTGCTCTGGTAGATTTTAATCTAGTCCCTTTTTATGCTTGAGGAGATGCTGGCCTTGCCTGTCTCTATCACGGTTTTGATAAAATTAGCAGGAACAAGATATCATTTACAGGCTTCATGGTCGTTGCCGAGGTATAAGCTCTTCCTTTTTATTAATGGAAATAATGGTTTTTGATCGAAATTAACCCCTTTTCAATCATGACAGGTGTGGGCCCATAAACATAATCTCATGAGAGCGTCTAGTATTTATGGGGAACAGGTAGGATACCTGAGACTAAGTTTTTGGTTGTCGGGTCGCAGAGAAATACCCGACAATCGTCATGTGCATTCTCAGCGTTACCAGTTGAGCTGACTGACCTGGGATTAGGTAACGGCAAAATTATTAGGACTATTGAATTAAATAAGAGAAAAATAACTTACCGATAATATTACATTGCAGGTGAATGTCGCTTGGTGGAGAGCAAGTGAAAGGGCGAATTGGACCGACAATATGAATAATACGTTGGCCCTACAGAACTCCCTTCGAATAATTGCCTGACCGATTTTAAGTGGCTGTTTTTTAGATGAAAGGGTACAAAATTTGTTCCTTGACCGTGATCAGAGGTGAGTGCCAGCCAATATTCTAAAATCTGTACTGACTTGCAAATCCATGTCTGAGAACTCCTTGAGGCATGCCCGGGATTGACTTAATATGGATTTATTTTTGCTTCGATTAGACTTGTCATACAATGAGTTTGTATGGGATCAACTTTTGCATTTTAAAGTCTCCCCTGATGGTGTTGAAAATTTGGAGGAATAAGGAGATGAAGAGGGAGAAGGAGAAAAGGAGGTCGATGAAGACATGGATAAAGAAAGTGATGAGAATGAAGGTGAAGATGAGGGGGATAATGATGGTGGAGGTAATGAGGATGAAGAAGTAGAAGAGGAGAACGATAGTATAAGGGATTCTACTGCTCAAGATGATATTATGATTATTCCCTCCTAGGTTGATTAGACATGCTTTCTAGTTAATTTTGTGCTTGCATCTGGCTAACTCTTATGAATTTTTGCAGGAAGTTGAACATTCGGTGCTGGCCATAATGAAGCCAGTCCGACTAGTACAACTCTAGCTCAACCATTTCATTATGTTGAGTCATCTTTCGGGCCTCAAAGCTTTGACATGAGCTATCTAGTTTGTAATTCATGTCTCATATTTATATATATGTTAAATGTATGAATGAAAATGTATACATGTATGAACCTAACTCTTCCTTTTCTAGCTCAACAGTGGATGCTCGAAGAATAGAATAGGCAATTGCAAGAAGAATTGGCTACCACTCGTTGGCACGTTGCTTTCCTTGAATGAAACTTTCAGGACTTTAGATTCCAGGGCTATAGGGATTCTAGTTTGTCTTCATCAAGGAGGCCCTGGATAGATGACCATGATGTGCCACCTCCTGTCTCAAGCACTGACTTCAATAGGACTGATTTTCAGGACAATCAAGACCCAAATACTCCTTTCTTGGGAGGAAACTGGATAGATGATGTGTCGCCGCCTCCTACAGGCGATGATTTCCTTAGAGATTTATTTAGCTACAGACCACCAACTCCCTTACAGTAATTAGTGTGTGCATCAAAACTATGTATAAAACTCATTGTACACAAATAAATAAAGACTTGTAATAAATGAAATAACTTATATAAAATAGTGGACTGTAATGAACTTAATAAACATATTAAAATATGATATGTTGACTTTTCTAACCACTTTTTTTTACTTATACATAAAATCTCTTCAATCTATCAATGTTAAATAGCTCACTAAACTTGTTTCCGTCCATGTCTGTCAACTTGACTGTGCCCTTGCTTATGACTTGTTTCATGATGTATGGCCCTTCCCAACTAGGACTAAACTTTAGGCTTGCACCGACCTTAAGCTTTCTTAAATTATTCTATTGTAAGCCTGAGCTATTTTCCTTTGGTACAATTGGTGATGATATAATACTTTTAACCTTCTTTCTTCCAATAAGGCTAGTTATGCATATCTACTTGGTACCCATTTTGTTTCATGCAATTTAGCTTCTAAGACTACTCTTAATGATTTGATCTCAATTTCATTTGGAAAGATTGCTCCCATCCCATAAACCAAGGAAAATAATGTCATTCCAGTTGGGGTTCGCACACTCGTTTTGTATCCCCATAAAGCAAAAGTAAGCATTTTTTACCCGTCCCTATACGTCTTGGTCATCTTGGATAAAATCTGCTTAATTGTCTTGTTTGTCGCTTTCACTGCATCATTAGCCTTTGGTCTGTAAAGGGATGATCGGTGATGGTGAATCTAGTACTTTGAGAACAAATGTTTAATAACCCCTTGAAACTGTACCCCATTATCTGATATCACACTGGACGGGACTCCAAATCTACAGATGAGATTCTTTTCAATAAATCTAGCTATTTTTCTTGCCCCCAACTTGTTGAAAGATTCATCCTTAACCCATTTTGAAAAATAATCCACTGCTACTACAAATGAATTGATGATCATTCGAAGCTGTCAGATGTATTTTTCCCAATAATGTTAATCCCCCATGTCGCAAACGGCCAAGGTGAAGACATAGAATGCAACTCCTAGGGAGGTATGTGATTCAAGTTACCGTACATCTAGCACTGCTGACATTTCCTCACAAAGTCGATAAAGTCTTTTTCCATGGTCAACCAATAGTAGCCTTGTTGGATTATCTTCTTAACCAGGGACAACCCATTTATGTCTGGTCCACAACTTTCGGCATGTATCTCAGATATGATCTGCTCAACTTCAGACTTCCTTAAGCATCTTAAGTGCACTTCATATTTCCTTCTTCAATACAACTCTGCATGAAAGGTGATGTACTGCAACGAGCATCGCTTTATAGCTCTTCTCTCTTCTTTAGTTGCATCTTGTGTGTATTCTCTACTTTTCAAGAATCGTCTTATAGTGTCATACTATGCATCATGATTCGTATCGATTTCCATGACTGTTTCATACTCATAACAAGGAGTCGATAAAATAGTCAAAATCAGGCTTAAGAAATAACTTGACGGGATCCTCCCATACCAAAGCCAAGGTGGCTAAGGCATCGACCATATGGTTTTCTTCTCTTGGTAATGTATAAATATACACTTGTTGCGCTCGAATTAACTCTACCACAAAGCGTCACTCGCAAGTATACGAGGTAGCAGTAGCAAAGGTGATCGCCCCAAGGTCGTCTCACAAGGAAGCTAAAGTAGCTAATTGATTATCAGATTATAAATAACAAGTATTAAATAAATTTAAATTGCTAACAATTAATAAAGATAGATTGATCGAAGTTTAAAACAAATAAAAGTAAATTGAGCTGATGTTTTGATTCACTTAATAGGAGGGTCTAGGGTTTGCACTTCTCTACTACTTAAATGTATGAACGGTTATTCCTCTTAACCAATTTAATTTCAAACATTAAATCTCAAGTAACTTAATTAATTGAATAAAGGAAATAAGCTCTCACATTCAAACCTCTCTCAAATAATCTTGTTCCAATTGAAATAATCCTTTCCTAGTTTATATCTCTAATTCACCTAAGTCCTTAATTGAATTGTTCCAGCATTAGACTTCATCTCTTGATCAATCATCTAATACCTTAAAACACATAATTGGTGGCCAATCAATTATATATTAGCAATAATTCATTCAATAAAGGCTTAAAGAAATAATTGAGTTAAGAGTAATAACCAATTCATACAATCATAGCAGATCCATACAAACCCTAGACTAGATCAAATTAGTTCATAATGCTATCAAACATACTCATCTCATTAATATTCAAAGAAATCAATTTAGACATGATAATATCCATAAATACAAATCCAATGAAAATAAGAGATAAAGTTCAAGAACAAAACCAAATTACAAACTTCCTGAAGCTTTTGAAGAATCTCTTGTTCAAATCTTGCAAGAAGGATGTATCAATGGCTAGAACAATCTAATCTAAGCTAGATTAATCAAAGTGTAATCAAAATCAAAGAAAACAAGATATCCAAACCTAACTTCACTCTCTGACGGCTAAAAAGCTCTCCAAAATCTCAACAACCAAACCCTAGCTTTTTCTTTTCTTTTATACGAAACCTCCACTTAAAATCTGTGTTGTCTTTGGTTCATGAGAGACACGGCCAAGTTGGATGAGACTTGGCCGTGTTGGAGGTCTTTGGAGGGACACGGCCACAAGCCTGGCCGTGTCCCTTTCTTGTGTTCACTACTGCCTGCTTTTCTTCTTTTCTTCTTTGGTTGAGTGACACGGCCGTGTTGGAGGTTGACTTGGCCGTGTTGGACCATTTTAGAGGGACACGGCCAGTGACTTGGCCGTGTCCCTTGCCTGTGTCTTCTACTGATTGATTTTCTTCCTTTTGCTTTGGATTTAAGTGAGACACGGCCAAGTTTAAGCAACTTGGCCGTGTCTGAGCTTCTTTGGAGGGACACGGCCACAAGCTTGGCCGTGTCCCTTGAGTGTGTCCCTCTCTGTGTCTTGATCTTCTCTTTAACTTGGTATGGGACACGGCCACAAGCTTGGCCGTGTCCTCTGCCTGTGTCAGCTACTGTCCCTTTTTTCCTTCAATTTGGTTCCTTGGCTTTTTAACCTAAAACAAAACTTGAAACAAACGTTAAACAAGAATTAAATGAACATTAACCAACAAAATGTGAACACACACTAAAAACTAGGACAAAAACGACATAAACACTGAAATAAACTAAAACTACCAAAATTAATGAAAACACTAAATAAACATATTAAAACTAACAAAATACATAAAGAAAACAATAATTACCATAACAAATAAGACACAAATCTATAACAAAAACTAATAAAACAACTACCCCACACTTAAAACTTTGCTTGTCCTCAAGCAAATTCACATGGCATAAATTAAAAACTCAAAGATCCTTAACTATAATTCCAGTATATAAGATGAAATCCTTTAAGACTCAGCCATAAATAATTGCAATTTCCTTCAATCAAGATTTTCTTAACTCATTCATTAATCCAGATATACAAATCTCATCTCTCATCTAAGTGTTTCACTCGATTTCAAAGGTTAATCACTCAAACTACTCATGACTGCATACTACCATAAACTTGCTTAATTATCCAATCTCCCTCACTGATTTTCTCAAGAAATAATCCGAAGGTCTTTCATTTGGATGTAATAGGGCTAAGGTGAAGGTGTGAGAAAAGACATTTAAGCTGGAGCATCAAGAAATGGAGTATTTAAATTAGACAATACTCTTGCTAAGAAACTCATAACTCCCTCAAATGGCATACTCACCAATCCCTTGATACTTTCACATACTTGCATATTCAAGAAAAATATATGAGTCAACATTCCTCTAATGCTAGGAAATATATAAATTTTGTATATATATATATATATATCTTTTTTTTATTTCTTTTATCATTTCATTTTTCATTTCATTATATATATATATATATACAAAATATACAATTACATGGAACATCTAGCTTAAAATGAAGAGGAAAAGAATAATCAACTCTTAGTCAAATACAATGTGCAAAGTATGCATTTCAACCCCAAATGGCAATACTATTTTTTTTTTTACTTGCTTACCCCACACTTTGAAATAAACCACCCTATTGTCATATCATAAAACTCCATTCCTTAATGAAGGTATGATGATAATAAGAGAATGTTAAGTTGAGAATTGTGTTGATCAAACAAGAAAAAGGTCAAAGGCTCAACTTGGCTCACTAAGGAATTCAATATTAAGGGAAGTCTTTTTAAGCTAAAGGGCTAACCTAATTTGCCTTCATCATTTTAAAACTTGAGATAAAATCATAATGTGAGTTCAATCAGTATGCAAAAGCAAGCTCTAGAGATGCAAAATCATGAAGGTGCACACTTAAGAAAAGAAAATCAATTGACAATAAAATTCAATCTATAAGGCTCAAAACTCACAAAGGTGGGTTCACAAAGATTTATATGTCATGAATTGCAGAATGCAAAAATCAATCCTGAATGAATTCAAATGCTCATTTCTATGCTGATACTAAAGTCTCAACTATAATGCTAGAATCACAGAAAAGATCAATAAATTTTCAACAATTATGCCATGCACAACACACAATAAAACACACCAAGACAAATAAAACAAGAATTAAAGATTACCCCACACTTTAGAATTTACATTGTCCTCAATGGAAAATAAGAATAATAAAGAGAAAGAGTTAAAGGACAACATGTCTTTCATCGTACCCTGGTGAGGCAAAACCCTAACTTTTCATCACAAAAACAAATGTTCAAAAACAAAATACAAGAGAGCTTTAGGGTTTCCATTTATTTAAACTAAACAAAAAAAAATCAAAATTGCTAAATGTAAAATTATAACTATGAAAAAGAAATGCAAACCGATGGGTTGCCTCCCATTAAGCGCTTCTTTAATGTCATAAAGCTGGACATCACTGCAAGACTTAGGGATCATGGATCAAAGTGCTGTCAATGATCCTCACTTCATGAAATCCTTCTTTATATGGTTTAACTCTCTGTTCATTTACTTTAAAAATCTTATTGGTTCGAGAGTTAAGCAATTCAATAGCACCAGAAGGACATACGTTAATTATCTCGAAAGGACCACTCCATCGAGACTTGAGTTTACCTGGAAACAGACGGAGTCGAGAGTTAAAAAGTAAAACTTTCATACCTGGACTCAATGTCTTTCGCACTATAATTCTGTCATGAAGTGCTTTAGTGCGATCCTTGTAAATCCTCGAGCTCTCATATGCCTTTGGGTTAAGGCACCTTTGGGTCTCCCCCACTGGTTTAGCCCCCTCTTCTAAGGTCAGTGTCAGCTTCAATTTATCTGGGGAACCTGTCTGCAAGAAAGCATCTGAAACAACTGCGTCAACACAATTAATTAAAGAACAATCCTCATATAAAGCAGTTGTAGGAATAGGAGAAGTGTTAAAAATAGAAAAATCAACAGTTTGACCCAAGACAATCTTTGATAATTTACCATTTTTAACATCTATTAAAGTGTTGGTAGTAGCCATAAAAGGCCTACCCAGCAAAATAGTGTGTGCTGATGGTGTAGGGTTACTTCCTTCCATGTCAAGAACTATAAAGTCCACAGGTACTATCAACTCTCCAACCTTAACTAACACATCTTCTATAACCCCTTTCGGGAATCTAAGAGATCTATCAGCTAATTGCAACACCATTTTGGTTGGTTTAAGTTCCCCTAGTTCTAATTCTTTATACACAGAATAAGGCATCAAATTTACATTGGCTCCTAGATCACACATGCCATCAGTCCCCTTTCCATTCCCCACAGTAATTTGAATTATAAAGCTACCAAGATCCTTTAGCTTGGGATCTTTAGCTTGGGAGATAGTTTATGCTGCAGAACAGCACTAGCTACCTCTGAAACTATCACCTTTTTATTCGGCTCATACCTCTTTTTCTTGGTGATCAGCTCTTTGAAGAATTTGGCATAAGCTGGTATGTTCTTTATTGCTTCCAGTAAGGGTAAGTTAATACTTACCTTTGACAGCATGTTGAAGATGTTAGAAAATTGCTTATCTGGTTTATCATCTTTCAACCTGCTGGGAAATGGTATAGGTGGCCGGTATGGATTGCTTGCCTTATGTAAATCTGTTGAAGGGGATTTCGCCATTGATCTTTCTCCAGCACCTTTGTTCTCTGTTTCTCCTTCCTTCTTGTTCTCTTGGTCACCTACATTCACAGAATCATTTTCAACATTATTGTTAATTACCTTACCACTTCTAAGAACAGTCACTGATTGTGCCTGCTCAGGTTGACTTGGGAATTTTCCTTTTTGTTGAATCTGCATCTGTTGTGCAAGTTGCCCAACTTGTGTCTCCACTTTCTTAAAAGATGCTTCTAAGGAATCCAGCCTCTTGTTGGTCATCTCTTGATTCTTAGCACTGACCTGGATAAAAGCTTGTAAACTTTCCTCCAAACTCTCTATCTTAGACTTCCCTTGATTTGAGGATTGGCCCTGCTCTTGGTTCTATCTCTGGAGCAAATGGAAAGGCTATTGAGCATTATTTGTTGTCCAGGAAAAATTTGGGTGACTCCTCCAACCAGGATTGTAAGTATTGGAGTAAGGATCATTCCGGGCCCTTGGTTGAAATCCCCCCATAGCATTGACTTGCTCAGCTTCATTCCCATAAGACTCATATGTGGAGGGGCAAATATTTGCTCCATGCCCGAAAGTTCCACAAATTCCACAAATTTCTTGAGTGGATGAAGGAGAATTATTCTTCATGTTCAGCATCTGCACTTGCCTTGTCAACTCAGCTATCTGATTGACCATCTCACTATTGGCTTCCAGTTGATTCACCCCTTTACTTCTTCCCCTTACACTTTTCTGTTGAGAATTAGCTCCCAACATCTCAAAGATCTCATAAGTTTCATCAGCTGTCTTTTCTCACATAGCTCCCCCAGCTGCGTTATCAACTGTATTCTGAAATTGCTGGGTTAAACCATTATAGAAAAACTGGTTTAGAAGTTGAAGTGGGTAGTGATGATGTGGACATTGGATCAATAACATTTTAAATCTGTCCCAAGCCTCATGAAATGGCTCTCCTTCAAATTGAGAGAATGTAGCAATCTTCCCTCTCAATTCAGCTTTCTTCTGATGTGAATAAAACTTGCCCATAAATTTATTATAAACTTGCTCCCAAGTTGTCAAGGAATTTTTGGGCAACATCATTAACCAGCTCTTTGCCCTATCCTTCAAAGTGTATGGAAAACATCTCATCCTTAACTGATCTTCTGTTAGTCCTCCCAATGGAAAAGTGTTGAGGGTAGAATAAAAATCCTGAATAAAATTCAAAGGATCTTCATTTGGAACTCCATAGAATGATGGCAGCATATTGTAATGAATCTTCTTCAATTCATAGTTTCTTGCTGCATCTGTCAATCTTATGCAAGAAGTGGAAGTTCCAATGACAGGTGTAGCAAAGTCTCTCATAGTTCTTTGTCTTTCTTCTTCCATTTTAACAGATTGTGCAGATTCCGACTCAAAATCAGAAGTGTCCTCTTCGTATCAAATCCTGTATAAAGTTCAAATTCTTCTCTGTTCCTTTTCACTCTCTGAATTTCTGGAATGAATGGATATAGCTCTCCTTCGAGTGATCTCCTGGCTTGCATAAACAGAGTTTCTAGAAAAAGAAATTATTAAAACAAAAGACAAATAAAATCTAAAGTAAACAATGAAAAATAATCTGAAGTATTTTTTTGCCTAATAAACAATTATGCCAATTAGCATCCCAGGCAGCGGCGCCAAAAACTTGTTGCGCTCGAATTAACTCTACCACAAAGCGTCACTCGAAAGTATACGAGGTAGCAGTAGCAAAGGTGATCGCCCCAAGGTCGTCTCACAAGGAAGCTAAAGTAGCTAATTGATTATCAGATTATAAATAATAAGTATTGAATAAATTTAAATTGCTAACAATTAATAAAGACTGATTGATCGAAGTTTAAAACAAATAAAAGTAAATTGAGCTGATATTTTGATTCACTTAATAGGAGGGTCTAGGGTTTGCACTTCTCTACTACTTACATGTTTGAACGATTATTCCTCTTAACCAATTTAATTTCAAACATTAAATCTCAAGTAACTTAATTAATTGAATAAAGGAAATAAGCTCTCGCATTCAAACCTCTCTCAAATAATCTTGTTCCAATTGAAATAATCCTTTCCTAGGTTATATCTCTAATTCACCTAAGTCCTTAATTGAATTGTTCCAGCATTAGACTTCATCTCTCGATCCATCATCTAATACCTTAAAACACATAATTGGTGGCCAATCAATTATATATTAGCAATAATTCATTCAATAAAGGCTTAAAGAAATAATTGAGTTAAGAGTAATAACTAATTCATACAATCATAGCAGATCCATACAAACCCTAGACTAGATCAAATTAGTTCATAATCCTATCAAACATACTCATCTCATTAATATTCAAAGAAATCAATTTAGACATGATAATATCCATAAATACAATTCCAATGAAAATAAGAGATAAAGTTCAAGAACAAAACCAAATTACAAACTTCCTGAAGCTTTTGAAGAATCTCTTGTTCAAATCTTGCAAGAAGGATGTATCAATGGCTAGAACAATCTAATCTAAGCTAGATTAATCAAAGTGTAATCAAAATCAAAGAAAACAAGATATCCAAACCTAACTTCACTCTCTGACGACTAAAAAGCTCTCCAAAATCTCAACAACCAAACCCTAGCTTTTTCTTTTCTTTTATACGAAACCTCCGCTTAAAATCTGTGTTGCCTTTGGTTCATGAGAGACACGGCCAAGTTGGATGAGACTTGGTCGTGTTGGAGGTCTTTGGAGGGACACGGCCACAAGCCTGGCCGTGTCCCTTGCTTGTGTTCACTACTGCCTGCTTTTCTTCTTTTCTTCTTTGGTTGAGTGACATGGCCGTGTTGGAGGTTGACTTGGCCATGTTGGACCATTTTAGAGGGACACGGCCAGTGACTTGGCCGTGTCCCTTGCCTGTGTCTTCTACTGATTGATTTTCTTCCTTTTGCTTTGGATTTAAGTGAGACACGGCCAAGTTTAAGCAACTTGGCAGTCTCTGAGCTTCTTTGGAGGGACACGGCCATAAGCTTGGCCTTGTCCCTTGAGTGTGTCCCTCTCTGTGTCTTGATCTTCTCTTTAACTTGGTATAGGACATGGCCACAAGCTTGGCCGTGTCCTCTGCCTGTGTCAGCTACTGTCCCTTTTTTCCTTCAATTTGGTTCCTTGGCTTTTTAACCTAAAACAAAACTTGAAACAAACTTTAAACAAGAATTAAATGAACATTAACCAACAAAATGTGAACACACACTAAAAACTAGGACAAAAACGACATAAACACTGAAATAAACTAAAACTACCAAAATTAATAAAAACACTAAATAAACATATTAAAACTAACAAAATACCTAAAGAAAACAATAATTACCATAACAAATAAGACACAAATCTATAACAAAAACTAATAAAACAACACTCCTTGAAATTCTTCTTCATCATTGTCAAATAGTCATGGTTTGGTTTTAACTTCTCTTCTTTATCAATCTTCATGATCATCAGGGCCTCAACACCAAAAATACATGCTTCATATTCCACCATGTTGTTGGTTGCCCTAAACTTCAACTTCTTAGCTAGAGGGATAAGCTCTCCTTTTGGAGATTCCAAAACTACTCCTAGGCCAGCCCCTTTTCTATTCACTGCTTTGTCAAAGCACATCTTCCATCATTGCACTTTTATGGCCTCAAAATATTCATCCAGGAATTCCAAAGTTACCTCTTCATCTTCAGGCAACAGTTGTTGGTCCATAAATTCTGCTATGGCACTACCTTTAATGGTTTTCCTGGTTATATACTTGATTTCAAACTCTTCTAAAATGATCAACCATCTACCATATTTCCCGATCAATGATGGTGTCTCCCTTAAATATTTCAATGGATGCATCTTGAAAATCGCTTGCAAACTATAGGATTGAAAATAATGTCACAACTTCTTAGACGACCAAACCACAGCTATGCATATCTTTCGATGATGCTATACTTAATCTCAGAAGGTAGGAGCTTTCTACTTAAGTAGTAAATTGTATACTCAACTCCTAATTCATCTGCTTGGGAGAGCATTGCTCCTATTGATTCTTTCTCTCCTGCTAAGTATAGTAATAAAGGTCTACTGGATTTAGGTGGCTTTAAAATAGGTGGATTTAATAAATATTCCTTAATACGATCAAAAGCCTTTTGACACTCTTCATTCCACTTGACTGGCTGGTTTTTCTTAAGCAATTTAAAGATCGGTTCACAGATCATGAAAAGTTTTGCTATGAATTTGCTAATGTATTGTAATCTATCAATAACCCCTAAACTTTCTTCTCCATAGTAGGGGTTGACATGTCATATATTTCCTTAACTTTATCGGGGTCAATCACAATGCCATTTGGATCTATCATATGTCCCAACAACTTGCCTGAAGTAACTCCAAACATGCACTTCTTCGGGTTCAACCTTAGCTTATACTTTACTGCCCTCTCAAAGAATAACTCTAAGTTATGGAAATGTTGCTCCCTTGTATCCGACTTAACCATCATATCATCAACATAAACCTTGACTTCTTTATGCATCATATCATAAAATAAAGTGGTGGCCATCCTTTGGTAGGTTGTTCCGGCATTCTTTAGCCCAAACGATATCACCTTATAACAGAATATACCCCATGTAGTAATAAAGGAAGTTTTAGCTTTATCCTCTTAGGCCATTAACACCTAATTCTATCCGAAAAATTTGTCTACGAACGAGTGTAGCACGCTAGAGGCTATACTATCAATAAAGATATCTATATGGTGCAAAAGAAAATCATCCTTAGGTGAAGCCTTATTTAAGTCTCTGCAGTCCACACAAACCCTAATTCTTCCATCCTTCTTTGGCACGGGCACTATATTCACTAACTAGTTAGGGTAATCTATCACTTCAAGAAATTTGACTTGCATATGTTTGGTGACTTCTTGTTTGACCAATTCTGCCCATTCTGGCCTTAACCGTCTAAGCTTTTGTTTGACAGATTTTATGTGAGTATAGGTAGGAATCAAGTGCTCGGCTATATTAGAATCAATCCCAGACATATCCTCATAAGACAAAGAAAAGACTTCTTCATATTTTTTTAATATTTTTTCAAATCTCTCTCTCTCTTGAGGCATAAGGTCAAATGTTATTCTAATATTTTTAGGATTGTTGGTTATTCCCAAATTTAATAATTGTGTATAAATAGAGTTAATATTAAAAATGCTTATGTAATCACAACTTGAATGTATACAACCATCAGGAAAAACATCACACAAGTAAGCAAAATCAGACTTTATTGCATTCATTTTGGAAAAAGAAAACATAATCATCCTCATATATAGCAGAAATTGAAAACAAAATCAAATCATTATTCTCGAAATCATAAACTAAGACATCTTCAAACTTCTCTTCAACTAAAGCAACAATTTTCTCTGGAGTCTTTTGGATTTTCAGGATAGCTTCCTTCTTCTCTTCTGAATTAGGCTCCTTATCAACTGGCAGGATGAGCTTTTTCTTCATTTCTTCCACCAGTTCAGTAACATCAACAAAGATCTCAAAGCCTGAGATTAGCTTTCTATGAACATGATTGGCTTGAACTTCCCTTAAAGTGGTCCCATGTCTGGAGCTTTGACAAAAACCTACTCGAGTGATGGGAAGCTCATCTTCTCATTCTTCTTAGGTTGAACAACTTTGTTAGCTTCATCATATCCCAACACTTTCTTGGATGTTTGAGTCTTCAAATTAGGAAGCTCTGTCACACCTGTCTTACCCTCTCCAAGGCCAGCACCTGGTAAATAATTCATGTTCTTCATCATAGTTAGAACTTTGGGATCTACAAATTCAGCGTCAGAGATAACAGCTACTTGGAACTCATTAAGAGGCCTCTCAATCATTAGAGCATTCACCAATTCATTGTCCTCAGCCTCGATGACCACTGTCTCATTCCCATTTGGAAACTTCATCTTTTGAGGGAGTGTAGAAGGAACTCTACCAAGAGGATGAAACCAGGGTCATCCTAATAGTAGTGTAAAAGTGACAGGGATATCCAAAACCACAAACTCCACCATAGATTTAATAGGGCCAGCTTTCACAATAGCTTTGAAGGTTCCCTCAACATGCCTCTTAGTATTATCATAAGCCCTAATTATCACCTCTGTTGGGCTAGATCTGTTGTTGACATAGCAAGCTTTGGCAAGATTTTAAGTGGACATAGATTGATGGCAGATCCATCATCAACCATTACACATGGAGTTCTCTTCCCTTTGACCTCAACTGATAAAAAATGAGCAGGCGTGGACTTTTCCCTCTTCTGGCAAATCAGCATCCAAAAATGACATCATTCCCACATCAATCTTATTCTTCTTCTGATCATCCACACATTTCATCACTCCTTCAACTTTTACAAAATTAACCAGCTCCTCTAGTGTTATAGAAGTGGAAATTGGCATGCTAGCCATAACTTTAGCCATTATTTCTCGATGCTTCTTTGATGTAGCTAGCAAATCCCATATGTTGATACTAGCTTGTGTTCTCTTCAACTACTTAAGAACAACATCATCTTCTTCTTCTTGGTTCCTAATTTCAACTTCCTTTCCCTTATTAGCTTCTATTTCCTTTGGTGGTGGCCTTGCATAAGGCTTACCAGATCGGATGTTCATAACTTCATCTTCTTCGGGCTTGGACCAGATCCACTCTTCCTTCTTGGGCTCAGAATCATCATCACTATCAGTTGAGTCCCAAAACTCACTTACCATACAAATGGCTACCTCCTTCTTAACTTCATCTAGCTCCATCTTATTAAGGATCACTTCTTCTTTGGTTGTCTCCCCATCTACATCTTGGAAAGAAGATAGCACAAATCTCTCATTCAAACATCCTTCGATCATGAAAGTTACCGGTGGTGGGATCCTGTTGAAACTTGGTAACAAATTATCCTTCATGTTTGGCTTATTAGGTTTGGGCAACTTTCCACCGTCAATCAAATTTTGAATTCCATGCCTCAATCTCAAATATTTGTCCATCTCGTGCCCTTGCATTTGATGAAATTGGCAAAATGTCTTGGAGTCAAAAGTAGGTGGTAGAGGATTTGGTAATGGGCGCAGAGCTAATGGCTGTAATAGCCCTTTTTTCTGCAGCTTATTAAAAACCTAAGACAGTGGTTTATGCAACTCCAAAAATTGTCTTTTGCCCCCTTGGCCAGTTGAATTAACATCAACCGCCTTTTGTGTGTTTTGATTGCCAAACTGATAGTTTCCTTTCTCATTCCTCCTTGTCAAAAAGCGGTTCTTCTACCTTTTTCATTCTTCAATTTGGAAACCAGCTTGGAGGAGATCTTTGAAATCTCTTATGAGAGTGTGGGACATCCTCTTACAAAGTTTATGTAACACCCCTCTTACAATCATCCTAATCTGATATGATTCATCGGGTCTTTTTTTGAGCAAAGCGGCCTTGTTTCTTCACCTCTTCACATTAGTCAATGAAGTTTTCATTTGACTTTTGCCTAATTGATTCGACTTCCATCAAAGTAACCTCTAACTTAGCATTGTACCCAAATTGTTGAATAAAGGCCTTATACAATAAATCTCAACTCTTTTGAGCACTATCCTCTAAGGTATTGAACCAATTCTGCACAACTAGATCCAGTGAAAATAATGAAGTACCTTGGAGATTGAGCTTTAGTAGCTCGGGCTGACTGCATAGCAGTGATGTATTGCTATACATGGAGATGAAGATTTTCAGTTCCATTGAACTTGGCAAAAGAAGGCATCTTAAATTTGTAAGGAACTTCTTCATCTTGTTCAAATAACTTATCCACCTCAGACGTCTCTTCGGTTTTCAAATTCTTCTCAAACTTCTTTTTCTAAGTCCGCAATCATCTTTTCTACATCAGAAGTCTTAGTCTTTTCAATAGTTGATTTCTCCACAACCTTCAACTCCTTCTTATCTTGAGGATCCTGAAAATACTAAGCCCAGTATTCATCATCGTCCATAACCATCTTGTCATCATCGAAGGCTACTTCATCGAACTTGTCCTTTCCTTTGTCATTCTGCTTCTTGGTACTAGTAGATGTTTCAGCAACATTCCCAAACATTGCAGCCATTTGGTTTTTTATGGCCTTATCTAGGACCCCCTTTAGTTCTTCCATCTTAGTGTTGACTGCATTGTCTATCATCCTCTGAATTTGTTCAAGTTTCGTTGCTCTTGGTGAGAAGCTAACTGAGTCATTGTTGGATTCTATGTCACTATTGTAGGTTGGGTTGTCGTAGGCTCTTGAACTACTGTGAGCCAGAAAGAATCAATGATATAAGATGCAATGCATGTATGCATGGATGCACAAAGTATCAAACAAACAAACCAAATCAATATAGTAGAAACGAACCTTCCATCCTTATAACTTCGACACATGAATAGAGAGTCTCTTTTCATAGGTATATGGCCAACAAAGTACCAACATGGGGTATCTTGCTTTCAAATAATTCTCTCGAACGTTTTAACCAATAGTTATATTTTCATACTTAGAAGTTAGTCCATGATAATTCCCACTAATTAAGCCTTAATCCATTGGTCTAATAAAAAGATAGCTTTTATGCTATATTGGATTAAAACAAAATTAAAGGGTTTATCATAAATAGATTTTCCCTCTTGAAAAAATAACTAGTGATTCATACGTCAAACAAGCCCATGATTAATAAGTCTTGGCATAAACTAGGCCCACAATTGATTTTTGGTATTTCATAATTGACCTAACTAGTTGTATGCCTGTTTGTAATTTGAATGAAATGAAAAACTGTTTTGTTTCAAAGCCCATTGTAAAAAGGCTTCTTTAAAAATTAATCTTGGGCTTTGTATTTGGGCCATGAGGTAAAAGAATTTTTGACCTATCTTTAAAAATTTTTATATCCAAAGACCATCTTAAAATGTTTTTAAAATAATTTTGGTCATTTGGGCTTAAAAGAATGAAATTATTTTGGGCTTACAATGTTATTAGTTCATATTAGGAAAAGAATAAACCAAATAGGTCATGGTCCAAATCAAGATATATCAACCATAGTCAAACAACAAGCATTAGGGTAAAAAACCTAAGGAAAGTAACTAGGCCAACTACATGGCCAAAGGTTAGGTTCCCATAGCAAGTATATACCAAAAAGTACAAGGCTATGAGTGGTTATGTCATGCTCGATCTCCATACCTTGAGTGAAAGTATGACATCCCTTACATAACACAACATGGGTTACACGGGCGTTCTAGCTCACGCATACAATGCAATCTAATATGTTGCAATGGATAATATCATAATAAGAAAGAACAAAATAATATAAAGACCAACAGAATCAATTTCTCTTATCCCCAGTGGACTCGCCACTATGAACGGGAATTTTCGCTCCCACTACTGGTAGAATGATTTTTGTGACTTCGGCAATATTAGTCTCAGGGTTGTTGCGCTCGAATTAAGTACTACTACAAAGCGGCACTCATAAGTATAAGAGGTAATTGTAGCAATGGTGATCGCCCCAAGGTCGTCTCACAAGGAAGGTGTTGTTCGTAATAATTTGATTTAAACAAACTAATTTAAAGGATGGGAATGTGGTGTTTGCAATATTGGTGAAATTGTAATAAAATTAAAATAGCGAGTAAAGAGTTATCGGTATGCTTAGAATTGGTTTAATTCTTGGAATGGTGCCTAGGGTTGTAGGTCAACTTAATCAAAACTTAATTCTCAAATTATCTATTAATATAACCTTGTAAATTAATTTGTTCCTTGAATTTAGTTAGTCAATTACCAATTCATTAGTTTTCACATTCATGAATTAACAATAACACATTATTTTACATTTTCAAGTTAATAAAATCCTAAAACTTATATTTCTAATTCATTCATAGGGTGGTTGATTATATAGTTCCGATATCGAATTTCACCTCTCGGACCATCATCCAATATTAAAAGACTAATAGGTAGCTAATCTATCAACCTAACATTTAATCCAATACAATCAACTATTAACAAGGTATATTAATAGAAATATCAAATCAAGTCATTCAATCAAATCTACTATAAACCCTAGGCATAAGTAATTTAGCTCATCATCATCAATTTAAAATAAATATTCATCTCAATACAAATCAAATCATAATTGTACATTGAAATATTAATGTTCTTAACAAACAATAACAATCTAGAAATGAATTTTAAGAGAGAATATAAAAACCACTTTGAAGATGCCAAGAGTGGGACTTCTAGTCTTCCTCCTATCTCTACTTTGAATATGATGAAGAACTAACAAGCCTTCTTCAATCAATGGCTCTCCTCTTGATAGATGGAATGGTGACTCTCTCAAGCCCATAACTCCTCAATCAAGCTTTCTTCAAACCCTGACCTTCACAAGAGCTTGCTCACCCAATTTTATTCCAAAGAACCAAGTTGAAGTGTTGTCTATGGAAAAAGTAGAAGATGAAGATGTAGATGGTGATGGTGGTGTATCCCTCTCCAAGAAGGAGAAGAATGGAATGGAATCTGCCCCTTCCCTCTCCAATGTGTATATCTATATGCCTCTTCCATTCTTTTTAATTTCTTAAGACACAAAGCATGCTTTCCAACTCACACACTCACCTTTGTCTCCCACTTTTTTCTTTATTTAATATTTCTTCCATAAATCCATCCAAATTTCACTCCTTTTTATTATTTCTTTTCAAAAGATAATGCATGTTGTCCCCTACTTTGTCCCCTAATTTGTGCAAATAATTCAAGCATCTTAAGGGTGACACGGCCAAGCCATGAGTGGCTTGGCCGTGTTTCTCACTTTTCTTGGGACACGGCCAAGCTTGCTGGCGTGTCCATGGATGCCTTTCCTTCTTTCCTTCTTCTCAGGCCGTGTCATGTGACACGGCCAGTGGCTTGGCCGTATCTCTTGCCAGTGTCTCCTTCTGCCTTCTTTCTTTTCTTTCTTTGGTTTTGCTCTTTAGGTGAGACACGGCCAGTAGCTTGGCTGTGTCTCATTCCCGTGTCAGTCTCTGCTTCAATTTCTTTGAGGGACACGGCCAAGCCAACTTGACTTGGCAGTGTCTCTTGTTTGTTCCTTGCCTTGGTGAGTGACACGGCCAAGCTTGCTTTGACTTGGTCGTGTCTTGCTTGATTCATTCTTTTCCATCATTGCTTTGATCCATCCAAGGGATTTTTTGCATTTCAACCTAAAACCAATACTTCAAACAAACTTTAAACACAAATCAAATGAAAAATTAACTAAAAACAAATAATATTACTTTAAAAATACAATCATAAATGATCCAAATAAATATCCCACACTTAATTCCTTGCTTGTCCCCAAGCAAGGTTAAAATAAATAAAAAAACTAAACAAGAAAATTTTAGTTAAGTTCAAGAGTTTTAAGGATGTATCAAGACTTCCCTTTCCCTAAATCTACAATCAGTATCAAATCGAACAAAATCGATACCCATGCAATTTAGTGGCTTTTCATGCATAACCAATGCTGTCACTCCCTCACCATCTCTTAAAAGTGTTTGATTATGGTGGTGTTTACACTCATAACAATCAATAAAAGAATATCGCCATAGGCTTTCTCATCAATCAAATCTCCACCACCTAATTAAAATCAAGCATCAATCATAAGGTCTTTCATTTGGTTGTAATGGGGCTAAGGGAAAGGTATGACATTTGGGAGAGTGAGTTTATTCATTTAGATCAAGAACACTTCAAGAGTGAAGTAAGCAACGTAGTAAGATCGACAATCCCAAAATTCCTCCCAATCACTTAGCACTAAGCATTTAAGTGCTTTTAAGGAACTCCACTTATTTTATTAGCAAGGATAATTCCCAAACTCATTACAACCCTTCCAACAAGAGCAACAACTTCTATTATTTTGATTTTCATCATTTCATTTTTTTTATATTTTTTTAATTTTTTTACTATAAAATAGGGTTTCCAACTGAAGAATACAATAATTTGTAATTTTAAACCCACTGAATTTAACCCCACACTTTATTCAACACAACACTCCATCATTAATGCTCTTAAAATGCTCTTGACCTAATGAATGGGTAATAGATAAAACGACATGGTTCAAGCTAATGGTGTTGTGAAAAAGAAAGAAAAGGAAAAATGAAATAAACTCAAAGTTGGTGAACTAAGGTCGGATGTAAGGTTGGTCTTTTTAAGCAAAAATGGGTTCACCTAAATTGCCTTAATCATATTAATGCCTAATTGGAATTTTTATGTAGTCTCAAAATGCATTTCAAAGCAAGTTCTAGCAATTCATCAATCAAAGATGTTTACACAAAAAAAAATAATAAGTTGATGGCTCAATTCCTCACTAGTTTAAAGGCAATGCAAGGAAAACCAACAAAATTGACAATAAGCACCAATTCTAATCAATTCTCAAATTCATGCTACAAAAATTCAAAGGTCATCAAGAAGAGAATCTCAAAAAATAATAATACGTATCCCCCCAAAAGATAGTTCCTTTCTATTGCTACAAGACTTCTTTGCTCATTTTTTTCTTTATTCCTTAATACTAATTATTTCCAAGATGAATTTAAAAATTCAAAATAAATAAAAAAATCCAATATATTTTATAATAATATTAAATGCTATTAAAAATTACTATTTTATTAATGATATTAAAAAATATTATTTTTTTAAAAAAAAGAGCAATAATTTTGAAACAAAGGTCAAAATGAAAATAAAAGTTATTAGCAATGCTATTATATATATAAATTTTATGCAGGTTGTTCCAATGCAATTTCGTTAATCTTTTAATTAGCAATAGTATGAAATAATTAACAAAATTGCATTGGAACAATATTTTCTTTTACTGGTTTATATTACAGTGTTGGATTTCACCCAAATAAGTTAAAGATCCATTGATATTATATATATATATATACATATATATATATATATATTTACCCTATGATTACTTGTTATAATTGCAAAACAACATAATTAATTATTTTGCTCTTGATTATCTAAATAATTTATATTTGTCCATCCTGCTGCATGTTCACTATTTGGTAAGCTATATAGTGTAGCTATATAGTGTAATTTAGAGTAAATATAATTAATTAGTTTGATTTAGTTTAATGTATTCCTAATTCTCTTAAATTGAAATTATATAATTTACAGAATTCAATTTTATTATATATACATTCTACAACAAATTCAAAGTTATATCCAGAGTTTTTTTATTCGAATCTTTATTACAAAATTGGTTTTGGTCTTTGATACTACCTCTACTTAACTGAACTCTTGGACCAGACTTGAACTTATAAACCAAACTCATCACTCCACATATGTGAACCTCGTTTCCAAACACCTGTGTTTGGTCGAACTCCCCCATATCCGGTAGAGAGAGTTTTGGTGTGACAAGGAGTACTATATTAACAACCGGAAGATGCGTGGACATATTCAGACCTTATTCTCTCTCCTCAACTATAAATAGGGGTGAATCCCCACATGTAAAAAGATTTTTCCATTTTTTAAGCTCGTCTATTTTGCAGACAACTCAATCACTGACTTAAGCATCGAAGTCTCCCCACTAGAGCTCGGTCCCTCTCTTTATCTTGTACGTAGAGGAATTGACAGTCACAAAACCCGAACCTAAACTGGGGTCTTTGAAGTCCACCTCATCATCAGTGGTGCGATGAACGTGGACTGGCTAATCCCTGAAAAATGGACAATAGAACTCAAGATATAACCCATGATTCACAAAACCACACTCAAACTCCAAATAACATATTACCCCCACCACCATACACACCTCAATACCACACAGCTCAGAACTGTATATATAATCACCAAACTGGACCATCAATAATAGGACCTCCTCCTAGACCTTTATTCGCCACTCCAATAGTAGAATCAACCTCTGTCGGGCCCTCCACTCCATTCGTCTCACTAGCTTGAATGGCCTCAATAATGTTATAATCCTCAAGCCTAACCGAACAAGCAATCAGAGAGCTCACCTCCACTCTTATCGATTTCATTTGCAGCTTTCGGACTACAACTTGCTGGAAACCCAAACCAGCCCTAAACATAACCTACATTGTCAGAACAAGAATCTCCTCCTTCCCCTCTAGTATACCATACTCCTCCACCTGTACCTATAGCTTATTAAACACTACCTCCTTCGCCATAATATAATCTCAAGCCTAATCAATAGTACAGAACCATATATTCATCCCCTGAATCAGAGCAAGAGGCTCGAAGAAGGCTTTACTCATCCGAACATTCAACATCTCATACATCAGCCCACCAACATCATCCCCCGCCCAAGTTGTCTAATAGGAGAGAAATAGTGATGACAATGAAGGATATTAATGCCTTAGTCAAAGACAAGATTAAGCACATGTGCAGGGGTACAACACTACAATATGACCCTACCTTCGGCTCTTTTTTGTCTAAGCAGATTCTCAGCAATGTTTATCCGAGCTTTCATGTACCGAAGTTGAAGGAGTACAATGGAACAATGGATCCTCATTCACATGTTGATAATTTCTACAATTCTATCCTCTTATATATAACTTCAGACACTGCTTTATATAAACTCTTCCTAAAGACTCTAATTGGCAATGCTCAAATATGGCATAAGAATCTAGAAGTGCACTCCATTTATAATTTTGGCCAGTTCACCGAGCTCTTCATAAATAATTTTGTGGCTTCTATCGACTCCGGTTGAACCTCAACAAACTTATTTAAAGTCTATAAAAGCCCAAAGAATTATTGCGACAATACGTTGATAGATCTAATAAAATAATGGGCAAGATTCCAGTGGTGAACTTTGAGATAACATTAAAGGCATTAGTCTGAAACACTGAATGTGCCCAGTTTTCATAATCTCTGAGTAAAAACCCACTCCAAGACTTTGTAGAGCTCATGGCTCTATCATATAAGTATATTCATGCTGATGAGAATGCTCAGATGTGGGAGGAGCTTCACCCTAACCACCAAAGCAGCGACCAAACACCCAAAACCTCGAGAGGGCCCCATCAGCCCAAATTTTCTAAACAAACTCATCCAATCCAGATTCCTCGAGATAATCTAAACCAAACACTTCTTGAAGAAGTTTTAATTCATACTCGATAAGGTCATCAAGCCAATGTTATCCCAACCATACTTACCACATCACTAAAGCCCCTGAACAATTTGCACCTTTAACTACTTCACGAGCTAGCATCTTACGATGGCTTAAGCAAAACACATAAGTAAGCTTGCCTCAGCCAATAAAGGATGACCCAAATAGAGATTAAGAATTGTATTATAGTTTTCATAAGGGGTCATGGCCATAAAACCAATGACTTCACTAAACTGAAGTGAGAAATTGAGTGTTTGATCCAAGCAGGTCAATTAAAACAATTCATTGCTACTGCTACTGAAAAAAAAATGATCGAGCTGAACCAAGTTCTCAACCCCCTGCAGCTCCTATAAAGGCCACAACTGGAGTGATACATGTTATAGCAAGGGTGAGCATTATGATATCACATGAGCATCGCGAAAGTGGAAGGCCAAAGAGGTATTCTCTATTGCAGAGGTCCCAAAGTCTCAAAGCCTGGTCATTACTTTTGGCCCTGAGGAGTTGCATTAGGTCATTGGCCCACACACTGATGCCCTGGTTGTTGAGGCTATAATTCAAGATTACCTAGTTCAGTGAATCTTAGTTGATGCAGGCAATATGATAAATCTATTGACTTTATATGCCTACAAAAAGCTCGGTCTGTCACTTAATCTTTTAAGACTTGTTACCACACCTTTGGTTGATTTATCCAAACATACAATACCCATACAGGGATCTTCCATGTTAGATGTATAGTTAGAAGATGGTCTGATTGTAATAAATTACCGAGCTTTCTTTATAATACTAGATATGTATCTTGCCTACAATGCCATTTTTGGATGACCATTGTTAGTGGGAGTGGATGCATACATTTCAGTGAAAAACTTTTTGTAAAAGTCCCAACTCATCGAGTAGTTGTAGTCATTAAAGGGAATTAGCAGATAGCCCAGGATTCTTATGCAGTCCTCCTTAAAGATGCAAACATAATGCTTCCAGTGGATTCCCTTGATCTTCCTGATAACTCAAAATCCCATACTGAGCTCGTAGATATGCTAAAGGAAATATAGGTTAGGGGAGACAGAACATTCAAAATTATAACTTCCTCTATGCACGATGTTTTATTAGTTTTTTTCATAAAATTGATATTCATTTATTATGATAATTATTGTTTTCTTCATGCATTTTGGTAGTTTTGATCTATTACGTTGTGATTTCATCAATTTGGTAGTTTTTAATTTATCCAAGTGTTTAGATCATTTTTGTACTAGTTTTTAGTGTGATATTTATGTGTTTTTAGTTAATGTTTCATTTGATTCTTGTTTAAAGTTTATTTTAAGTGTTTGTTTTAGGTTAAAGTGCAAAAACTCCCTTGGAAGATCATTACAAAGAAAGAAAAGCATGAAGCAAGCAAGACATGGCCAAGCCAAATCAAGCTTGGCCGTGTCACCTCAAAAAAAATCTTGACAGAACATGACAAGGGCAGGAGACACGGCCAAGCCACTGGCCGTGTCTCACCTAAGGGGCAAAACCAAAGAAACCAAGAAAGAAAGGAAAATTTGACAGAAGCTGACACTGGCAGGTGACACGGCCAAGCCACTGGTCATGTCCCATCCTAAGCCAAAAATAAAGAAGAACCAAAGAAAAGATACAGAAGCTGACACACCAGGAGACACGGCCAGGAGCTTGGCCATATCACTCTCATCTTCAAAGAACAAAGAAGACCAAAGGAGAAATAGAAGATGACACACCCAGGTGACACGGCCAAGCCAGTGGCCGTGTCACATGACATGGCCACAAGATTGGCCGTGTCACTCCATGAGACCAAACAAAGAAAAGACGCCAAATGTTTAGCAAGGGATTTGTATAAATAGAAGAATTAGGGCAAGGGGGAGTGGACTTCTTCTTCATCAGCCATTGGACACACTTCATTCAGCCGTTCTACACATAACTTTCAGCTGTTCTCTATTTTTCTCTAGAAATTGATTTCACTTTCATCCAAACACTCTAGATTAAATTAGTTTAAGCCATTACGTTATTCTTTTAGAACAAATATGAGCAAGAGATTCTTCAGAAGCAAAGGAAGATTGTAATTGGGTTTTATTCTTAAACTCTATTTCTTAAGTTTCATTGAAATTTTGTTTATGAATACTCTGATGTCTAAATTGATTTCTTTGAATTTTAATGAGATGAATTTGTTTGATAGCATTACTATGAACTAATTTTGATCTAGTCTAGGGTTTGTATGGATCTACTATGATTGTATGAAATGGTTATTGCTCTTAACTTATTTATTTCTCTTATCCTTAATTGAATGGAATAATGTTAATATATAATTGATTGGCCACCAATTATGTGTTTTAGGTATTTGGATGAAGGATTGAGAGATGAAGTCTAATACTGGAATAATTCAATTAGGGACTTAGGTGAATTAGAAATATAAACCTAAGGAAAAGATCATTTTGATTGTAATAAGATTAATTGAAAGAGATTTGAATGTGAGAGCTTATTTCCTTGATTTGATTAATTAAGTTGCTTGAAATCTGATCTTTGAAATTAAATCTGTTGAGAGGAATAGCCATTCATACATATAAGTTGGTAGAGAAGTGCAAACCCTAAGCTTTTCTATTAAGTGAATCAATACATTTGTCCAGTTTTCTATCAATATTATAAATTCAATTCATTTCTGTTTTCATTAGTTGTTCAGCAATTTAATTTTATAAATCGAAGATTATTATTTGATAATTTGTTTATTATGATCTGATAAATAATTAGCTTAACTAGCTTTCTTGTGAGACTACCTTGAGGTGTTCACCAAAATACTACAGTAGCCTCGTATAATTGCGAGTGTAGTTTTAGTAGTGTTTACCAGAGCTCAAAAAGTTTTTGGCGCCGCTGCCGGGGAAGCTAATTGGCGTAATTATTTATTAGTCATATATATTTTTTAAATTATTTTTCATTATTTATATTTTATTTTATTTTTCTTTTGCTTTAAATAATTCCTTCTTCCAGAAATTTTGTTTATGCAAGGAAGGAGATCACTCGGAAGAGAGCTTTGCCAATTTATTTCAGAAATTCAAAGAGTGAAAAGGAGCATAGAAGAGTTTGAATTGTATACCAGGTTTGATACAGAGGAGGAAATTTCTGATTTTGAGTCGGATACTGCACAATCTACCAATATGGGAGACGAAAGGCAAAGAACTATGAGAGATTTTGCCAAACCTGTCATTGGGACTTCCATCTCATGTATAAGATTGACAGATGCAGCAAGAAATTACGAGTTGAAGAATATCCATTACAACATGCTGCCATCTTTCTATGGAGTTCCGAATGAGGATCCTTTGAATTTTATCCAGGATTTCTACTCCACCCTCAACACATTTCCATTGGGAGGACTAATAGAAGACCAGTTGAGGATGAGGTGTTTTTCGTACACATTAAAGGATAGGGCAAAAAGCTAGCTTATGATGTTGCCTGAAAATTCTTTGACAACATGGGAGCAAGTGTATAACAAGTTTATGGGAAAATTTTACTCACATCAGAAGACAGCTGAATTAAGAGGAAAAATAGCTACATTTGCTCAATTTGATGGAGAGCCATTTCATGAGGCTTGGGACAGGTTTAAGATGTTGTTAATTCAGTGTCCACACTATCATTACCCATTTCAACTGCTAAATCAATTTTTCTACGATGGTCTAACCCAGCAATTTCAGAATACTGTTGATAATGCAGCTGGGGGAGCTATGGGAGAAAAAACAACAGAAGAGACTTATGAAATCTTTAAAATGTTGGGAGCTAATTCCCAACAAAAAAGTGTAAGAGGAAGAAGTAAAGGGGTAAATCAAGTGGAAGCCAACAGTGAGATGGTCAATCAGATAGCTGAATTGACAAGACAAGTACAGATGCTGAACATGAAGAACAATGCTTTTTCATCCACTCAAGAAGTGTGTGGAATTTGTGGAACTTTTGGGCATGGAGCAAATATATGCCCCTCTGCATATGAGTCTTATGGAAATGAGGCTGATCAAGTTAACGCTATGGAGGGATATCAACCAAGAGCCCGAAATGATCCTTACTCAAAAACTTACAATCCTGGTTAGCAGAATCATCCAAACTTTTCATGGGAAACAAATAATTTCCAACAGCCTTTCCATTTGCTCCAAAGACAGAATCAACCACCGGGGCAATCTTCAAATCAAGGGCAGCCTAAGAGAGACAGTTTGGAGGATAGTTTACATTCTTTTATACAAGTCAGTACCAAGAATCAAGAGATGAATAACAAAAGGTTGGATTCATTGGAAGTGTCTTTCAAGAAAGTGGAGACCCAAGTGGGACAACTTGCACAACAGATGCAGAATCAGCAGAAAAGAAAATTTTTGAGTCAACCTGAGCAAGCACAAGCAGTGACTATTCTTAGGAGTGGCAAGGTAATAAAAAATAGTGTTGGAAATAATTCTGTGAATGCAGGTGATCAAGAAAACAAAAAGGAAGGAGAACCAGAGGACAAGGCAGATGGAGAAAAATCAATGGAGCAATCTCCTTCAGCAGATTTACACAAGGCAAGTAATCCTTACCGGCCACCTATACCATTCCCCAGCAGATTGAAGAATGATAAACAAAATAAGCAATTTTCAGACATCTTCAACATGCTGTCTAAGGTAAGTATTAACTTACTTTTACTTGAAGCAATAAAGAATATGCCGGCTTATGCCAAATTCTTCAAGGAATTGAACACCAAGAAAAAGAGGTATGAGCCAAATGAAAAGGTGATAGTATCAGAGGTAGCTAGTGCTATTTTGCAACATAAACTACCTCCGAAGCTAAAGGACCCTAGCAGCTTCATAATTAAAATTACAATGGGTAATGGAAAGGGGACTGATGGCGTGTGTGATTTAGGAGCCAGTGTTAATTTGATGCCTTACTCTGTCTATCTTGAGTTAGAACTTGGGGAACTTAAACCTACTAAAATGGTTTTGCAATTAGCTGACAGATCTCATAGATTCCAGAAAGGAATTATAGAAGATGTGTTAGTTAAGGTTGGTGGGTTGATAGTGCCCGTGGACTTTATAGTCCTTGACATGGAAAGAGATAACCCTACACCATCCGCACACACTATTTTACTGGGTAGGCCTTTTATGGCTACGACCAACACCTTAATTGATGTTAAAAATTGTAAATTGTCAATGACTTTCTTAGGACAAAAGGTTGAATTTTCTATTTTTAACACTTCTCCTATTCCTACAACTGCATTATATGAGAATTGCTCTTTGATTGATTGTATTGGCGCAGTTATTTTAGATGTTTTCTTGCAAATAGGTTCTTCGGATAAATTGGAGCCGGCAGTGACCTTAAGATCGTGAATTGGATATTCTTGACTCAGAAGCAGTCATTTGCCTTGATATATTAGAAAGTGCTAAAATAGAGGAATTTAAAGAGGAACCGTCATTTGAGCTCCCCTCCATCCAAAAAGAAGAGAAAAATCCTTCACTTGAGTTAGAGGTAAAAGAGTTGCCTAAAAACCTGAAATATGTGTTTTTAGGAGATCAAAACACCTTACCTGTGATAATTTCTAGCGAACTTAGTGAAAGGGAAGAGATGAGGTTGGTGAGTGAATTAAAAAGATTGAAAAGAGCTATGGATGGGGGTTGAGTGATATCAGAGGTATTAGCCCTTCAATGTGCATGCATAGAATTATCTTAGAAGAGGAAGCCAAACCTGTGAGAGAGATCCAAAGGCGTCTTAATCCAAACATGAGTGAAGTGGTTAAGAAGGAAGTGCTTAAATTGCTTGATGGAGTGATATACCCGATAGCCAATAGTGAGTGGGTTAGCCCATTACATATAGTGTCTAAGAAATCAGGAATCACTGTGGTAAAAAATGAAAAGAATGAATTGGTTCCTACTAGGACTATCACTGGGTGGAGAATGTGCATAGACTACAGGAAGTTAAATAATGCCACAAAGAAAGATCATTTCCCTCTTCCTTTTATTGATCAAATGCTGGATAAACTTTCTGGACACTCACACTATTGCTTTTTGGATGGACTTTCAGGTTATTATCAGGTGGCGATAGCACCAGAGGATCAATCCAAGACCACTTTTACTTGCCCTTTTGGGACTTATGCATTTCGGCGTATGCCCTTTGGCTTGTGCAATGCACCTGCAACTTTTCAGAGATGCATGATGTCTGTTTTCACGGACATGATAGATGACTTTATTAAGGTATTTATGGATGATTTTTTTTATTTTTGGTGACTCCTTTGATAATTGCCTTAGAAAACTTGTTCTTGTGCTTAAAAGATGCATTGAATGTAATCTCACTTTGAGTTGGGAAAAAAGTCATTTCATGGTCACTCATGGCATTGTGTTAGGCCACATTGCGTCAAGTAAAGGGATTAAGGAGGATAAAGCTAAGGTAGAGTTGATTGCTAAGTTACCCCTACCTACCTCTGTTAAGGGAATAAGAAGCTTTCTTAAGCATGCAGGTTTTTACCGGAGGTTTATTAAAAAAATTTCTAAAATAAGCCAACCATTGTGTCATTTGCTTGGGAAAGATGTTCCATTTGAATTTACTGCACAATGCATGCAAGCTTTTAATTCCCTTAAGGAAAAATTGACCAGTACACCGGTAATTGTAGCTCCTGTTTGGTCTTTACCTTTTGAAATTATGTGTGATGCATCCAACCATGCAGTAGGAGCTATCCTTGGGCAAAGGGTTGAGAAATTTTTGAGAGTGATCTATTATGCTAGCTTGACCCTAAATAGTGCACAAGTTAATTACACAACAACTGAAAAAGAAATGCTACCTGTTGTTTTTGCCTTAGATAAGTTTAGAGCATATTTGATTGGGTCTAAAATTATTATGCATTCAGATCATGCAGCTCTAAAATATCTCTTGACAAAACAACAGGCAAAACCTTGTTTAATTAGATGGGTGCTATTATTGCAAGAATTTGATTTTTCAAATCAAAGATACTAAGGGAAGTGAAAATGTTGTAGCTGATCATTTATCTAGGTTACCTTTCTTTGATAAAAAATCTTGCATCTGATAGCGTTCATAGAAATTTAGAAGTATTTCCTGATGAACAGCTGTTTGCAGTAATGAATTCACCATGGTTTGCAGATATTGCTAACTATCTTGCTTGTGGTATTTTGCATTCTGACATGTCATTTCAGGAAAAGAAAAGGATTTTGCACATGAGTAAATTCTATTTCTGGGATGAACCTTACCTGTTCCGGATATGCAAAGATAAGATAGTTCGCAGGTGTGTACCTGAGGAAGAACAACTGAGTGTTCTTCAATTTTGTCATGATGCGGTGGTCATTTTGGAGGGAGAAAGACTGCCGAAAAAGTGCTTCAAAGTGGACTTTATTGGCCTACCCTATTCAAAGATGCTCAAGAATATTGTAAGCATTGTGACCGCTGTCAAAGAGTTGGTAATATTGGTAGGAGGAATGAAATGCCCCTTCAATCTTATATTGTGGTTGAACTGTTTGATGTTTGGGGAATAGACTTCATGGGTCCTTTTCCCAAATCTTTTGGTTATGAATACATTTTAGTTGCTGTTGATTATGTTTCAAAATGGGTGGAGGCAATCCCCACCCAAACTAATGATGCTAATGTGGTTATTAAATTTGTGAAGAAATACATTCTTAGCAGATTTGGCACGCCAAGAGTGATAGTTAGTGATGGGGGAAGTCATTTCTGCAACAAACTTTTTGAGAAATTAATGCACAAGTCGGGTGTGAAACACAAAGTTGTGACCCCATACCATCCACAAACTTCAAGACAAGTTGAGACATCCAACAAGCAAATCAAAGGAATTCTGAAAAAAACAGTCAACTCATCAAGGAACGATTGGGCAAGTAGATTGAATGACGCATTGTGGGCATATCAAACTGTTTTCAAGACTCCTTTGGGTATGAGTCCATACCGATTGGTTTTCGGTAAGGCTTGTCATTTACCAGTGGAATTAGAGCACAATGTGTATTGGGCAATTAAGACTCTAAATTTAGATTTGGACAAGGCAAAGAGAGAACATTTTCTGCAAATTTCGGAGTTAAATGAACAAAGGAGCGAGGCATACGAGAGCTCAAGGATTTATAAGGATCGTACTAAAGCACTTCATGACCGAATTTTAGTACGAAAGACATTGAGCCCAGGTATGAAGGTCTTGGTTTTCAATTCTCATCTCCGACTGTTTCCAGGAAAACTCAAGTCTCGATGGAGCGGTCCTTTCGAGATAAATCAGGTATATCCTTCCGGTGCTATAGAATTACTTAACTCTTGAACGAATGAAACTTTTAAAGTAAATGGACAGAGAGTTAAACCATATAACAAAGGGTTCCAAGAAGTAAGGATTGTTGATAGTTCTTTGATCTACGATCCTTAATTCTTGCAGTAACGTCCAGCTAAGACGACGTTAAAGAAGCGCTCTATGGGAGGCAACCCATTGTTATTGTTTTTATCATTTTGGTTTAGTATCTTCAATTTATTTATTTATTTTCCCTTCTATTTTTCTTTAAGGCTTGATGGTTTGGAGATTGGAAGTGTTTTTATTCTTCCAGAGAACAGGCCAGGAGCATTGAGTTTAATTGAGAAAAGGAGAGCCATCCAGTTCTAACTTTCCTTGCTCGCATGTTTATGCTGAAGTCGCGGTATTTGTTTTAGTTGTTTTCTTTCATATTGATTATTTGTACGACAGCTTCACTATGCGCAACACAAAAGAGGTTCTTTCTATCTTTTCTTTTGTTTACATTGAGGACAATGTAACTCATAAGTGTGAGGTAATTTTTAAGCTTTTCTTTAATTTTTGTTTTGTTTTCTTTGGGAGTTATATTGTGCGTTTTTCATAGCATAATTGTTGGAAACTTATTTTCATGGCATAACTGTTGGAAACTTATTGACTTTTCTGTAATTCTAGTATTATATTTGAGCCTTGAGTATCAGCATAGAGATTAGCATTTGAATTCATTTAGGATCAATTTTCACATTATGCAATTCATGACATATAAATCTTTGAGAACCCATCCTTTGTGAGTTTTGTGCCTCATAGATTGAATATTATTATCAATCGATTTTCTTTTCTTAAGTGTGTTCCTTCATGATTTTGCATCTCTAGAGCTTGCTTTTGCATACTAATTGAACTCACATTATGATTTCATCTCAAGTTTTAAAATGATGAAGGCAAATTAGGATTATCCCTTTAGCTTAGAAAGACCTCCCTTAATTATGAATTTCTTAGTGAGCCAAGTTGAGCCTTTGACCTTTTCTTGATTGATCAACACAATTCACAACTCAACATTTTCCTATTATTATCATACCTTCATTAAGGAATGGAGTTTCTTATGATATGACAATAGGAGTGGTTTAATTGATAAGTGTGGGATAAATAAATAAAATAAAAATAAAAATAAAAAATAGTATTGCTTTAGTAAGATTTGGGGTTGAAATGCATACTTTGCAGATTGTATTTGACTAAGAGTCGATTATTTTTTTCCTCTACATTTGAGCTAGATGTTCAATTCAATTTTATATTTTGTATATATATATATAATAAATAAAAATAAAAAGAGAAGATATATATATATATATACGAAATTCATTTATTTTCTAGCATTAGTCATCAAAGAGGAATTTCGACTCATTTACTTTTTTTTAAGTATACAAGTATGTGAAACTATCAAGGGTTGGTGAATATGCCATTTAAAGGAGTTACGAGTTTCTACGCAAGATTATTATCTAATTTAGATACTCCATTTCTTGATGTTCCAACTTTAATGTCTTTTCTCACACCTTCACCTTAGCCCCCATTACATCCAAATGAAAAGACCTTTGGATTATTTCTTGAGAAAAATCAGTGAGGGAGATTGGATAATTAAGCAAGTTTATGGCAATATGCAGTCATGATTGGTTTGAGTGAATTAACCTTTGAAATTGAGAGAAACACTTAGATGAGAGATGAGATTTGTTATGTCTGAATTAATGAATGAGTTAAGAAAATCTTGATTGAAGTAAATTGCATTTATTTATTGTTGAGTATTAAAGGATTTCATCTTATATACTTGAATTATAGTTAAGGTTAATTGAGTTTTTAATTTATGCTATGTAAAGGACAAAGAAGCTTGGCCATGTCACGCTCATCTTCAAAGAGCAAAGAAGACCAAAGGAGAAATAGAAGATGACACACCCAGGTGACACAGCCAAGCCAGTGACCGTGTAACCGTGTCACATGACGCGGCCACAAGCTTGGCCTTGTCACTCCATGAGACCAAAGAAAGAAAAGATGCCAAATTTTTAGCAAAGGATTTGTATAAATAGAAGAATTAGGGCAAGGGGGAGTGGACTTCTTCTTCATCAGCTGTTGGACACACTTCCTTCAGCCGTTCTACACATAACTTTCAGCTGTTCTCTATTTTTCTCTGAAAATTGATATCACTTTCATCCAAACACTCTAGATTAAATTAGTTCTAGCCATTTCATTATTCTTTTAGCACAAATCTGAGTAAGAGATTCTTCAGAAGCAAAGGAAGATTGTAATTGAGTTTTGTTCTTAAACTCTATTTCTTAAGTTTCATTGAAATTTTGTTTATGAATACTCTAATATCTAAATTGATTTCTTTGAATTTTAATGAGATGAATTTGTTTGATAGCATTACTATGAACTAATTTTGATCTAGTCTAGGGTTTGTATGGATCTACTATGATTGTATGAAATGGTTATTGCTCTTAACTTATTTATTTCTCTTATCCTTAATTGAATGGAATAATGTTAATATATAATTGATTGGCCACCAATTATGTGTTTTAGGTATTTAGATGAAGGATTGAGAGATGAAGTCTAATACTGGAATAATTCAATTAGGGACTTAGGTGAATTAGAAATATAAACCTAAGGAAAAGATCATTTTGATTGTAATAAGATTAATTTAAAGAGGTTTGAATGCGAGAGCTTATTTCCTTGATTTGATTATTTAAGTTGCTTGAAATCTGATATTTGAAATTAAATCAGTTGATATGAATAGCCATTCATACATATAAGTTAGTAGAGAAGTGCAAACCCTAGGCTTTTCTATTAAGTGAATCAATACATTTGTCCAGTTTTCTGTCATTATTATAAATTCAATTCCTTTCTATTTTCATTAGTTGTTTAGCAATTTAATTTTATAAATAGAAGATTATTATTTGATAATTTGTTTATTATGATTTGAAAAATAATTAGCTTAACTAGCTTCCTTGTGAGACGACCTTGAGGTGTTCACCAAAATATTATAGCAGCCTCATATATTTGCGAGTGTAGCTTTAGTAGTGTTTACCAGAGCGCAACACACGAGAAGGAGCTCTCCCTAACTCAAGTGTTAAAAGAGCATCAAGATGTCTTTGCCTAGGATTTAACTAATGTTAAAGGCATCTACTTGAGTTTATAGTCCACAAGGTCCATGTAAATCCCAGGGCTATTTTGGTAAAGCAGAAGAAAAGAAACTTGGGACTAGAAAGGCAGTTGGCTGCAGAATAGGAAGTTGAAAAACTCCTAAAAGAGGGCTTCATCAAAGAGATTTTATTCCCATATTGGTTGTCTAATATAGTGCTAATGAAGAAACCTAACAGGAAATAGAGGATGTGTATAGATTTTATCAACCTGAATAAGGTCTACCCTAAAGAATTATACCCACTCCCCAATATAGATCACTTTGTTGAATCTACAATGGGCTATGGAAAGTACAATTTTATTGATGCTTCATTTAGTTATCATTAAATCCCTCTGAAAGTGGAAGATCAGAGTAAAACTTCTTTCATAGTAGTAAAGGACACCTATTGTTACAAGGTCATACCGTTCGGCTTGAAGAATGTCAGAGCCACATATCAAAGGCTCGTTAACAAACTCTTTCAGAGTCAAATAGGTTGGACTGTTGATGTAATATCCCAAAATTTTGAAAATATTAATTTTTGAAAATTAAATAAATGATTTAAAAGTATATATATAATTAAGTGAAAAATAAAATGTGTATGATGTATATATGTAAATATACATATAATATGCAAGTCAATATTTTAACTTGGTCAAATTCTATTTTGTAATTATTTAAATATTAATTAAATGGATAGTGAAAGATGATATTTGATATTAATTAAATAATAATAATAATAATATATTTACTTGGTGGATAATTAAAGTGAAAATTCATGTGGTTAAAAGTAAAGTGGTTGGTTAGAGTTGATTTTGGATCATCTTCTTCTTCTTCTTTCTCCATTAAAGCCGGCCACCTCCATCAAAGGAAGAGAAAAGTTTGTTTCTTGCTAACTCAAGTAATTGAAGGATTTCAAGTGTTCAAGTTGGAATTTTAAGGATTTTCTCCATATTTGGTAAGTTTCCAACTTGTTTCCTTAATTTTCTGTGGAAGTTTGTGTATGTGTTAATTGGATATTTGGTATAGTTTGTGTTAATGGTTGATTTTTGTATGTTTGAAGTTCTTTTGTCTAGTTAACTATGAAGTTTGGGTTTGGATTGAAGAAAAGGGTTAAGTTTGGTGAAGAGAATAAGAGTTTTGGGTTGTATAACTTTTGAGTTGAGAAGTCATGGTTGAAATTGTGTATTTTTATTTTAATTGAGCTGTTTGGATGTTTACACAAGTATTATGTGGTATAATGATGGATTTGGTTGAGTTTGTATGGAGTTAAAAAGGGTAATGAAAGATAATAGTTGGATGTGACAATTATGTGTGGATATCAGGATTTTGGCATGACACGCCTGGTGGCACGGCCATGTCTTTGAGCGTGTCGATGGTTTTGTTTTCAGTGTTGGTGACACGTGCAGTGACACGCCCATGTCACTGAGCGTGTGACAGCTTCTGTGATGTTATAGTATTGACACGTGCACTGGTGGAATGGTTCTTGCGACTTTGGCACTGTTTAGGCTCGGGACCTTAGAGAACACAGACCTAAGTTCGGAGAAAATGGAGTCGCCACCCGGATAGGCTGGGAAAAAGAAAGGGGTGGATGACTCGATCCTAAGGAATCCCCAACCCCCTAATGGATTCGGAAAGTTGGGTACGTATGGGGAAGGTGAGAAATGGCCCAGCACCCCCACAACGCCCGGTTCATTGGAACCAGCCTCCTTTACAGGTCTTAATATTATAAAATTCTTAAATATAACAACATTATCCATATTACACACAATAATTAAAAGAAAGCATCAATATATTAAAATCAAAGCAAGGTCTAAGCAAAATAAATAAATGGACACCCATTCGAAGATGAAAACATGTCCTTACATCACATGCCTAAATAGGACACCCACCGAAAGGTAGAAACATGTCCTTTACATAGGTTCTAAAATAGAAAAGAAAATTAAATTACATGATATTTAACTAATGTGGTACCCACCAAGTGGAAACATACCTCTTACAACATTTGGAAATCTAAATAAATTGATAAAAGTAAATAATCATTCATCATAAATAAATCATTCATCAAAGATATTAAATATTAATATAAAGTAAATATCCATCCATGATAAATTAAATAAACCAAGAATTGAACTTAAATAAATTAAAGCATATAAAATAAATTAAAGCATAATCAAATATGGAATTGAATAAGGCAAATAAAAATCTAAATTATAGCTAATATTTACATTTTGGGTCTTTTATTTCATGTGTTTAGGGTTTTGGAATTAATGAAATTTAGGCTACTGTGACTATAAGAGAATTAAAATAGATTGAAGTTTTATGTTTTAAAAGGTTGATAAAGTTCTTTGATTAACCAAATTAATGTTTGGATGGTGAAATCATGAAAATAGGGTTTGAACACTTTAAAATACTTTTGATTTGTGGTTTACGGTTACTCATATGGTTTCAAGCTAGGGTTAAAACACTTTAAAATTCTCTCCTTCTGCCTCCCTTATTTATAGAAGAATTCCCTTCCTAATCCTAATTACTCATGTCATACAATATAGAATAAGAAAAGGAAACCGAAACCTAATTGTATTAGGTTTTGGAAATTTTGCGTTGGAAAATTTCACTAGCGAAAAAAAACTACTGTGGACAAATTGCGCTGGTAAAAAAATTTGCCGCAGGAAAAATTGCACTGGCAAAAAAATTTACCTTAGTTGTCTGCGGCAGGGGGCAGGGAACGGCCTACAAGCCATTTCGCCAGCAGGAAGCTCCTGCGAGCAAAATGGCCCACGGCCAAGCTCGCGCTGGTGGTTTTCGGCGACAATTTTTTCGTCACCGATTTTTCCGCCGCCGATTTTTATTTGTTGATTTTATTAATTTATTTTTATTTTTTATTAATAAAAATTAGATAGTAAAGCAAAAATTATTTAATTAAGATAATAAAAATTATTTTGGACCAATTAAAATATATTAGACAACACAAAAAATTATTTTGGACTAATTAAAATATATTGGACCTGTAATATCCCTATGCATGCCCTAGAAGTTTTGTATGTTGTTGTTGTTGTTGTTGTTGTTGTTGTTGTTGTTGTTGTTGGTTTAAATTGAGAAAAGAAAAGTATATGTATATGTGTTTTGGGAAGAAATAGGGTTTAGAGACAAGTTTATATGTTGTGTATATGATGATATATATGACATATAAATTGGTCAAATGATGAGTCAAGGTGATGGTTAAGTGGAAGAAGATATTTTTGGTTGTTATTGAAATTACTATAAAGGGCATGCATAATGAAAAGAAGTTTAACTATGTTAAAGAGGGCATTTTGGTAATTCTTCTTTTGAAATTGTGTGGTGGAGATTAATAGAGAGTTTGACTTTTATTTTGATCAATTTTCTCTCTTCTTTTCACGTGTGGCCGGCCAACCTAAAGAACATGAGAGAAAGTAAAGGTTTGATGATATTTTGAGCTCAAATTGAAGAAGTTCTAAGTGGTTAAGTGGAAATCAAAGAAGATTCACTATATTTGGTAAGTTTCTCTTGATTCTTTTAAGTTATTTAAGTTGTTTGTGAGTTGATTGTGGATTTTAAAGTGGGGTTGTGTTGATTGTTATATGTTGGATTTAATTGGTTGTGGTGTTGGTTTTGGATTTGAAGATGATAAGTTAAGAGTGATGTTGGTTTAGGGTTTTGGAAATGGTAAGTGATAAATTATATTGTGTTATTTTGGATTAGGTTTTGGAAGAAAGTGATTTGCTCTAAGTTGAGAAGTGAAGAATTCTTGGAGAAAAGAAAGTGTTTAGAGATGTATAATTGGTGCTAAAGGTAAGTACAAACTATATGGTTATAAACATGCATATATTGTTTAATCTTAAAACACTTTTGTTTGTAAATGTGATAAGGTATCAAATGTATTGTTAATGAATGTTGGTGATGAAAATATTGTGATGAGCATGTAAAATAATTGCTAATGATGTTGATAATGTCCATTTGAATGAGGTTAGGTTGTGTACAATGTGTTTTAAGTTAACCAAAAGAGATTTGGCTACATTTAGGGTTTATGCATGAGAGACACGTAATTTGGGACGGTCGCTATTATTCATGTGCGGTCGCGACTTAGGTCGACTTAGATCTTAGAAACATAGTAGCGATGTTCAATATAGTTGATGATATATGTGTATACTATTTTGATGTGATAAGAAACTAAGATTATTGGCAATGATGTTGGAAATGATTTAGAATTGAGGTATAGTGCTTAATTGATTTTGAGAAATGAATTGTGAAATGATGAATGAACGGACCTATCTGCCTCCTGCGGAACCATGCGGACCCAATGTGTTGGTCAATTGAACTTAGACTACCGACCTAGTTGGAAAAAAAAATTCGTTTATAGAACTATAGTTGTTGGCTATATTGATAAACTTTGAATGAGTATGAGAAATGATGATATCATTATTAAAATAATGAAATGTATATGTATAAGCATGATTCTTAATCAATAAGAATCTGAAAAGATCAGAATTTGAATATAAGTTTGACCTAATGGAATTAGGTTATATTATTATGTATATATGGTGAAATTCAATGAAAAATTTTGATAAGTTGATTGTTGATTTAAATCGAATAAGGTTGAAATGTTAGTATATTGTGATAGATAGATCGATTGATCTAGGTTTCGCTAAAGTTGCAAGTCTATATTGAGATTTAATATGTACAATTGTATTGGGAATACTAAATTTAAATGGTAATGTGTATGATGTAATGTTTTGGCTTATGAATGAACATAATAAATTGAATTATATCAATTGTACATGGTGAGAAAAAGGAAATATTGTTCATCTGTTAAGTAAGTTTAAGAGTATTGTATTAATATTTATAGTAAGTGAGAAGCAAGTTAAAGGAAGTAAGGATATTGTTATCCATTGAGGTATGGTAAATGTTATTTTGAAAGTGATTGTAAGAATTGAATAATGACTTTGGAGGTTAAAGTTAAGAAAATATCTATAAAGAGGTACAGTGATAATCCGACTCAAGTACAAAGATAAAATTTATAGGAAATGAAATGAGTTATATTGATTACTTTGTTGAGATAGTAATAAGATATAAAGATATATATATCTATACAATGATGAATTGTGAAATTCAGAGAAGATGATTATTCCTAAGGGGGAGAGTAGAAGTTATGTGATTTGATAAAATTATAATGTAAGATACGATTATCTTTGTATGGAAGTTAAGATGGTGATTTGTGCTACATGGGTTGTTCTTATGTTGGATAATTTTGAGGACGAAATTATTTAAGGGGGAGAGAATTGTAATATCCCATATTATACTCTAAAAGTGTTGGGGTTATTGTTGTATTTGGATTCAATGTGTGTATTGAAGGGAAAGTGAAGAGAAGATGTAGGAAAAATAAATGCAAAATATATGATATATACATATAACCACATATACATCACATATACATGATGTATAAAATGGTGTAGGAAAAGTGTGTTGTATATATATATATATATATTTGTATAATTAATGAATAATAATAATGATGATAAGGACAAAAAGAGAAAAAGATGAAGAAAGTCAAAAGGAATTGTGTGTGTGGTGGAGATTTAAGTGTCCTAATGTTATTATTATTATTATTATTATTATTATTATTATTATTATTATTATTATTATTATTGTTATTGTTATTATTATTATTATTATTATTATTGTTATTATTATTATTATTATTATTATTATATATATTGGATAAGAACGAAGAAAGAAGATTCATTCTTCTTCTTCTTCTTCGTTTTCTTCGAAGTGCACGAGAGAGAGAGAGAGAGAAGCTAGAGAGAGAAAGATGATTTTGCTTCAATTTACACCAAAGACTAAAGGAGATCAAGAGATTTGCAAGTGGAGTTGAAGATTTGGCAAGCTATTCATGTAAGTACTCATTTCTTGAAGTTAATTTTTGTGATTATATATATATATATAAGTTTTCATCTTCTTGTTTTGATTTCTCTTGATTGAGGTTATGTTTGATATAAGTGGTTTGTGAGATGATGATAATGAAAGATTGAAGTGTGTAAAGGTGTTAACTTGGTATTTAAGTGATGATAAGTTGGGGAAATTGTGAGGGTGATGATGAATGGTTGAATTAGGGTTTTGAATTAATGAATTGGTACTTTGAGTAATTGATTATAGTGATGTATATATATATTTTGTTTAGTATGATGCTATAATGAAGTTATATAAATGTTAAGGTGATAGAAAATTGATAAATATAACAAAGATGATGATTAAAAGTGTTGTGATGTGAATTTTGAAAGGCTTGGATGAGTTTTGAAGTATTTGGTTTTTGAATCATTGAAGAACACGGCCAAGTTGTGAGAGACACGGCCAAGTTAGGGCAAACTTGGCCGTGTTATATGAGTTTTGGAGAGACACGGCCACTGGCTTGGCCGTGTCCCTTGACCGTGTTTGCCACTGCCTAGTTTATATTGAGAGACACGACCACAAGCTTGGCCGTGTCCTGTGCCCGTGTTTGCTACTGAAATGTTGAATTGGGAGACACGGCCACAAGCTTGGCCGTGTCCTTGGAGGGTATTTGCTATTTGTGTTTGTTATTTGTTCTTCTTACATTGTTGAATCTTCAAAGGGTCTTTTGTACCTAGACACATTTAAAACAATAATGATTCAACCAAATGGATATGGAAGATTCTAAATCTAGGAATAATGGGAATGGTTATGTATATATTAATGATGATATAGGAAATGTGGGAAATATAATAATCATTGAAAAAGTATGTGCAATGCCATTGATTATATATATTTGAGTAATGAATTGATTAACATGAATTAGTGATAATGATGATGCATATGAACAATGTATTGTTTTATGCATTGTGAATCTTGTGAATTGCAATGAGGCTATAGATATATTGTGAAGAATATGATAAAGTAATTGCTTATATACAATTGAATAATGAAATATTATGATATGATTTGAGATATAATATGATGTGAGGTCATTGTTAATGACTATGATGATTCAAATGTGATATGATGCCATTGTTATTGGCCATGAGAATTCAATTGAGAATGAAATTGATAAATGAATTGTATAGCTAATGTGTTATTCCATTTTCAGAGTTTGTTGTTGGTGGCATGCCTAATAAGTGTAACAATCTCTTGAAGTTAGGTTGGATTGAATCCTTGAAGCCTAATTGAGATGTTACCACCCTTGAAGCTAGGTTGGGTTGGTTCTTGAAGCCAAGTTGGGTTGAAGCTTAGCATGCTTTGCTCCCCTTGAAGCTTGGTTGAATCTAATCCTTGAAGCCTAGTTGGGTCTATGATATTGATAAATGAGATAAATAAACCAAAACATTACTCTGAAAATTGAATGGCATATTAGTATGTTGTTTGGGCCCGAGTCTGTCTTTGTTGCCAAGGTGATATTTAAATGTTGAAATAAATGAGTAATGAAATCTATGATTACCTTTGCTGAAGGTGTGATTCATGATTGGTGAATTGTGAATAAAATAATGTTATGAAGTATGATTTTGCTAATGTGTGTATTGTTGTATTGAAAGTAAACATGGCTTGAGGTGCTTTGTTGAGTTATGAATTTATGAAAATGTTGTATGATGTGCAAAATGTATATGCATGTGGAAATTTATGAGAATTGTGTTCATGAAGGTTTGGATAGGTCATTGAATGGTGTTTTGTTGATGTGATATATATATATATATGAGATAAAAAGGGTATGTATTGTGTTGTGAATATGTTATGTAATTATGTATCTAATTTATGAGATTAGTGTGAATATATGAAGAATGTATTGAGAAAGGAAAACGTGGTAAGGGATCAATAAAACATAATGCTAAAAGAATGAGGTATGATTCTTTTGTAAAGTATATTTTATTATTTATTTATTTATTTGTACTACTAAGCTCTCGGGCTTAGCGCGGTTGTGTAATCGCGCAGGAAATCATGCGGATGATTTGGAAGTCCATTAGTTATGCCACGAGAAGATTATGGGTGTCTCGAGACCAACTAGAAGGTGATGCATACATGTGTGATTTTAAATTATATTGTATTTTTGAGTTAATATATATATTCATATGGATGAATGAAGTTTTGATAAATAAGAATACTGACTTTTGTAAATGTGGTTTAAATTAATGTTCAATTTTATGAATCTGGATAAAGGTTTTAAATTGAAACTAAAAGTAACATTCTTATACTTTATATACGTATTGTATGTATACTAGGTATATGTATAGTACTTATATGGAGTATCAGGGTGTTACAATTATTTTGGTATCAGAGCTTAGGTTCGAGATTCTCGGCCTAAGTGAAATTTTAAAAAAAAAAATTTGAAGAATTTAAGTAAGAATTAAAAAGAAGATTTTGGAAATGCAATTGGTAAGACATGCATATGCATTCACATCTAGGTTGGTCTCGAACGTGGCATTATGTGAATTGTGAATTGTGATGTATTTGAATTACATGAGATAAATGATAGTGTGTAAATGAGGTTTCATATGAAAGCAAATTTTGAAATGTTGATAATTGAGAGGTGATTGTGATATAAATAAATGATATGGAAAGTGTAAGTAAAAAGTTTGATTATTGATATGTGTTTGATATTTAAAGAAATGAGTTAAAAATAAAATTTAGATTAAAGTATGTAATTTTTCCTTTATTATTTGAATCTCTTTATAATAAACTTTATGTTTGGATTTATAGAAAGAGAAAATATTGTTGGATGGATAATATGGAAAGATATATGATTTAAATGAAAAGAGTATGGTAAATTATTGAATGAGTTGATTGATATGGATTAAGTATGATAATTTAAGGTGTAGATATGAAAAGTTAAGGTTTTGTTTAAAAAAAAAAGAAAAAAAAAAGAGATGATGTTGGTTAGGTATAAAGAGATATTGGTGTTGTTTGTATTGTTATTTTAATGCAACCATGGTGATTTCAATGTTAGAAATGTAATACGTTTGAATATTGTAAAAGCTTATGTAAATGATGGTAATATGAGACATTTAGAGTTTTGGAATGAGCTTAGTAATGGTGAAACATATATGTTATGATGTTGCTTTGTGGTATATACATATAAGATGTTTTAAAATTGATATTAAGAGAATGAGATGAATAAATTGAAGTTTAAGTAAATTAGTAAGTAGGACATTTATAGTTTTAATGGAATGTGGATAAAGATCAATTAAATATTGATAGTTTAATGTATTTAATACATGAGACATATGAAATGAATATTATTGCTCATGGAAGTATTAGAAATTGGGAGATGTGATTGTTAGTAGGAAAATCTGGTTTGAAAGTAAAGAAAAGGAATTAAGCAAATAAAAATGAGTACTTTAAGTAATTTGATTGGAAAGGATAAAAATGAATATGAAAGATGTGTTAAAAATATTTATAAACAAATGTGAGAGAGATATCACATTGGAAATGTGATTAAGCTCCATGTGAAATAATATTATAAGTAGAGTGTGTATATTTATTTAAGTTAATGAATGACTTAAGTTATGATAAATAAATGAGAATGATAATAGTCAAAGGAAAGTGATAAATATTAAATTGGTATAAACTATATGCAAAAGAGAAATTTAATAAACTGCATAATTATGTATATATATAAAGAGGATATGTGAAATAAACTTTTTGACATGAAAGTAATGGTTATATGTAAAAAAGGTGGGAAGTGAATCACACTATAAGTGTGACCTATGAAGATGTATATAATATGTTTATTATTTTATATCATTATATATTTAATGATATTAGAAGTGAGAATGGATCTGGGTAATAGTTAACAATGAAATTGTTATAGCAATAACTAAATGAGGCTATTGTAAGATGTTTTGGAACTCAAAGTATTTATGTGTGGAAAAGTTTTATGTATAAGTGTATAATAAGAAATTGTAAGGAAAGAATTATGTATTTGAAATTTTTAAAAGAAATGGATTGGAAATGGAGTAATGAATGAAACTTGTGTAAGATTTGTATCTGATTGAAGATTGAGCATAGAAAATATTAAAGATAATGTTATTGAATATGAGTTGGGTTAATGATGATCAAATCATTAAAAGCAAACTGTTTTGAAATGGAATTAAAATGTGTTAACTCTTGGTGTAAAAAAAAAAAAATGGAGAATATATGATAGTCGTAAAGATTGGAAATTGAATAATAGAAGAATGATATTGATTTACAAACCCCAAGTGTGATTGTTAATATATCATGGTCATATGATTTGGTTAGTGTGATTTGTTGGTTAGTTTTAATATCTTCAGATTTAGAGCTGAGATGATATAACTGTAGTAAAATTTTGGTGAGATTGATAACTATGTTTCTAAGATCATGGTTAAAAGATATGATTGAAGCATGTCTAGATGATATGATGGAATAATGAGATGTTCAATATAGTTGATGATATATGTGTATACTATTTTGATGTGATAAGAAACTAAGATTATTGGCAATGATGTTGGAAATGATTTAGAATTGAGGTATAGTGCTTAATTGATTTTGAGAAATGAATTGTGAAATGATGAATGAACGGACCTATCTGCCTCCTGCGGAACCATGCGGACCCAATGTGTTGGTCAATTGAACTTAGACTACCGACCTAGTTGGAAAAAAAAAATTCGTTTATAGAACTATAGTTGTTGGCTATATTGATAAACTTTGAATGAGTATGAGAAATGATGATATCATTATTAAAATAATGAAATGTATATGTATAAGCATGATTCTTAATCAATAAGAATCTGAAAAGATCAGAATTTGAATATAAGTTTGACCTAATGGAATTAGGTTATATTATTATGTATATATGGTGAAATTCAATGAAAAATTTTGATAAGTTGATTGTTGATTTAAATCGAATAAGGTTGAAATGTTAGTATATTGTGATAGATAGATCGATTGATCTAGGTTTCGCTAAAGTTGCAAGTCTATATTGAGATTTAATATGTACAATTGTATTGGGAATACTAAATTTAAATGGTAATGTGTATGATGTAATGTTTTGGCTTATGAATGAACATAATAAATTGAATTATATCAATTGTACATGGTGAGAAAAAGGAAATATTGTTCATCTGTTAAGTAAGTTTAAGAGTATTATATTAATATTTATAGTAAGTGAGAAGCAAGTTAAAGGAAGTAAGGATATTGTTATCCATTGAGGTATGGTAAATGTTATTTTGAAAGTGATTGTAAGAATTGAATAATGACTTTGGAGGTTAAAGTTAAGAAAATATCTATAAAGAGGTACAGTTATAATCCGACTCAAGTACAAAGATAAAATTTATAGGAAATGAAATGAGTTATATTGATTACTTTGTTGAGATAGTAATAAGATATAAAGATATATATATCTATACAATGATGAATTGTGAAATTCAGAGAAGATGATTATTCCTAAGGGGGAGAGTAGAAGTTATGTGATTTGATAAAATTATAATGTAAGATACGATTATCTTTGTATGGAAGTTAAGATGGTGATTTGTGCTACATGGGTTGTTCTTATGTTGGATAATTTCGAGGACAAAATTATTTAAGGGGGGGAGAATTGTAATATCCCATATTATACTCTAAAAGTGTTGGGGTTATTGTTGTATTTGGATTCAATGTGTGTATTGAAGGGAAAGTGAAGAGAAGATGTAGGAAAAATAAATGCAAAATATATGATATATACATATAACCACATATACATCACATATACATGATGTATAAAATGGTGTAGGAAAAGTGTGTTGTATATATATATATATATATATTTGTATAATTAATGAATAATAATAATGATGATAAGGACAAAAAGAGAAAAAGATGAAGAAAGTCAAAAGGAATTGTGTGTGTGGTGGAGATTTAAGTGTCCTAATGTTGTTATTATTATTATTATTATTATTATTATTATTATTATTATTATTATTATTGTTATTATTATTATTATTATTATTATTATTATTATTATTATTATTATTATATATATTGGATAAGAACGAAGAAAGAAGATTCATTCTTCTTCTTCTTCTTCTTCGTTTTCTTCGAAGTGCACAAGAGAGAGAGAGAGAGAAGCTAGAGAGAGAAAGATGATTTTGCTTCAATTTACACCAAAGACTAAAGGAGATCAAGAGATTTGCAAGTGGAGTTGAAGATTTGGCAAGCTATTCATGTAAGTACTCATTTCTTGAAGTTAATTTTTGTGATTATATATATATATAAGTTTTCATCTTCTTGTTTTGATTTCTCTTGATTGAGGTTATGTTTGATATAAGTGGTTTGTGAGATGATGATAATGAAAGATTGAAGTGTGAAAAGGTGTTAACTTGGTATTTAAGTGATGATAAGTTGGGGAAATTGTGAGGGTGATGATGAATGGTTGAATTAGGGTTTTGAATTAATGAATTGGTACTTTGAGTAATTGATTATAGTGATGTATATATATATTTTGTTTAGTATGATGCTATAATGAAGTTATATAAATGTTAAGGTGATAGAAAATTGATAAATATAACAAAGATGATGATTAAAAGTGTTGTGATGTGAATTTTGAAAGGCTTGGATGAGTTTTGAAGTATTTGGTTTTTTAATCATTGAAGAACACGGCCAAGTTGTGAGAGACACGGCCAAGTTAGGGCAAACTTGGCCGTGTTAGATGAGTTTTGGAGAGACACGGCCACTGGCTTGGCCGTGTCCCTTGACCGTGTTTGCCACTGCCTAGTTTATATTGAGAGACACGACCACAAGCTTGTCCGTGTCCTGTGCCCGTGTTTGCTACTGAAATGTTGAATTGGGAGACACGGCCACAAGCTTGGCCGTGTCCTTGGAGGGTATTTGCTATTTGTGTTTGTTATTTGTTCTTCTTACATTGTTGAATCTTCAAAGGGTCTTTTGTACCTAGACACATTTAAAACAATAATGATTTAACCAAATGGATATGGAAGATTCTAAATCTAGGAATAATGGGAATGGTTATGTATATATTAATGATGATATAGGAAATGTGGGAAATATAATAATCATTGAAAAAGTATGTGCATTGCCATTGATTATATATATTTGAGTAATGAATTGATTAACATGAATTAGTGATAATGATGATGCATATGAACAATGTATTGTTTTATGCATTGTGAATCTTGTGAATTGCAATGAGGCTATAGATATATTGTGAAGAATATGATAAAGTAATTGCTTATATACAATTGAATAATGAAATATTATGATATGATTTGAGATATAATATGATGTGAGGTCATTGTTAATGACTATGATGATTCAAATGTGATATGATGCCATTGTTATTGGCCATGAGAATTCAATTGAGAATGAAATTGATAAATGAATTGTATAGCTAATGTGTTATTCCATTTTCAGAGTTTGTTGTTGGTGGCATGCCTAATAAGTGTAACAATCTCTTGAAGTTAGGTTGGATTGAATCCTTGAAGCCTAATTGAGATGTTACCACCCTTGAAGCTAGGTTGGGTTGGTTCTTGAAGCCAAGTTGGGTTGAAGCTTAGCATGCTTTGCTCCCCTTGAAGCTTGGTTGAATCTAATCCTTGAAGCCTAGTTGGGTCTATGATATTGATAAATGAGATAAATAAACCAAAACATTACTCTGAAAATTGAATGGCATATTAGTATGTTGTTTGGGCCCGAGTCTGTCTTTGTTGCCAAGGTGATATTTAAATGTTGAAATAAATGAGTAATGAAATCTATGATTACCTTTGCTGAAGGTGTGATTCATGATTGGTGAATTGTGAATAAAATAATGTTATGAAGTATGATTTTGCTAATGTGTGTATTGTTGTATTGAAAGTAAACATGGCTTGAGGTGCTTTGTTGAGTTATGAATTTATGAAAATGTTGTATGATGTGCAAAATGTATATGCATGTGGAAATTTATGAGAATTGTGTTCATGAAGGTTTGGATAGGTCATTGAATGGTGTTTTGTTGATGTGATATATATATATATATGAGATAAAAAGGGTATGTATTGTGTTGTGAATATGTTATGTAATTATGTATCTAATTTATGAGATTAGTGTGAATATATGAAGAATGTATTGAGAAAGGAAAACGTGGTAAGGGATCAATAAAACATAATGCTAAAAGAATGAGGTATGATTCTTTTGTAAAGTATATTTTATTATTTATTTATTTATTTGTACTACTAAGCTCTCGGGCTTAGCGCGGTTGTGTAATCGCGCAGGAAATCATGCGGATGATTTGGAAGTCCATTAGTTATGCCACGAGAAGATTATGGGTGTCTCGAGACCAACTAGAAGGTGATGCATACATGTGTGATTTTAAATTATATTGTATTTTTGAGTTAATATATATATTCATATGGATGAATGAAGTTTTGATAAATAAGAATACTGACTTTTGTAAATGTGGTTTAAATTAATGTTCAATTTTATGAATCTGGATAAAGGTTTTAAATTGAAACTAAAAGTAACATTCTTATACTTTATATACGTATTGTATGTATACTAGGTATATGTATAGTACTTATATGGAGTATCAGGGTGTTACATAGGTCGGGCTTCTGGCCGCGAAACCTACTGTAATAAGGTTTCATCTTGTAATTGTATGGCGCGGTCGTATTCAGGTGAGGTGCGACCGCTAGAAAGGTTCTGTTCACCTTATTGGAAACAATCTAATCCTACAACAAGATTCTCAAATACATGTTAAATAGATCATCCATTTGAGTTGTCAAGGATCAAAATAGAGATCATTTGTCTAACATCATTGTTGAATCATGAAATGTGAGATGATATGGAATTGATAATGCATATGATATTACATGAAAAAGGTTATGTATTGTGTATTGTGAGGCTTGTGAATGGTGATGTGTATTATGAATAATGTACTTTGAAATGTGATACCAATAATGCTTTATGCACAATATGAATTGAGATATGAAATGCTATAAAGCCATTGTGATTGGCTATGATGGTTCAATTGTAAGAAATGAGGCATGTTTGCCTAGTTGATAATGAGATTTGAAAATGAAAATGATAATTGAATAATAAATGAATTGTGTGGCTAATGTGTTATTCCATTTTCAGAGTTGGTTGTTGGTGGCATGCCTAATAAGTGTAATAATCTCTTGAAGTTAGGTTGGATTGAATCCTTGAAGCCTAATTGAGATGTTACCACCCTTGAAGCTAGGTTGGGTTAGTTCTTGAAGCCAAGTTGGGTAGAAGCTTAGCATGCTTTGCTCCCCTTGAAGCTTGGCTGAACTTAATCCTTGAAGCCTAGTTGGGTATATGATATTGATAAATGTGATAACAAAACCAAAGCATTAACTCTGAAAATTGAATGGCATATTAGTGTGTCTTGGGCCCATGCTTGTCTTTGTTTAGTGTTGATTATGAATGGTTAAATGAATACTAATGAGGTATATGAAAAGATATTGAAATGTAATATGTAATGTGAAAGTATGTTGTTAGTTTTGCATATATGATGTTACATGTATAATATGGATTGAGAAATAACATTGCATTGCACTAAGTCATATCATTAGCATGATTATCTTACTAAGCCGTTGGCTTAGCGCGATAGTGTTTAATCGCGCAGGTAATAGAGTTGATAGAGTTGAACCTGAGAGTTCATCAAGACCAAGTGAGAGTAGACCTTGAAGAATCCATTTTGGGAGCTTAAAGATCAGAGCAGACTTGCCAATCATGTATACTTCTTTATATTTTGTAAAGAAATGTTTAATATGTAAATATGTACATATTTTATAACTTCCGCTGTGTAATATTTAAATGTATATATATATAACTAATATGTTTTGTTTTATAAGTAAATGATCTACTTTTCTATAATGTATAATGATAAGGGTATTGTATCAAGTTTAAAGTGTTTTGAATGTTAAGAAAACCGTAGCATCCCTATGTTTGGTGCACTTATGCTACATTGTTGTGGTTGTAGTGTGTGTGCATTGGATATGGGGGTGTTACAATTGTTTTGGTATCAGAGCCTAGGTTTGAGATTCTCAACCTAGGTAAAATGTAATAAAAAGAATATTTTTACTTAAAAAGTTGGTTTTGAAATAAAATACATGTTTGGGATTGGCAATCTCTGATCTTTAATAAGGTGTGTCCTTTTGTGCTTGCAGTGTTAGGTGTTGATGGATCCTCATTTGAGACAGTCAGTTGAGGGTAGTGAGGAGAGCGTTGCTCCTGATGATGGAGCTAGGGTTGATAGTGTTGAGGATGCACCTGCTTCGGTGTCGGGTAGACCAGCTGGAGAGGAGGTTCCGCCAGCCTGGTTTAGACATATGATGGAAGTTATGAGGCAAGCACCAGTGCAACCAGTGCCACCACCCCCTCAGCCTTTGGTATCTGTGAGGCATTATGACAAACTAAGGAAGTATGGAGCGGAGGATTTCCTTGGTACTACTGACCCAGCTGTAGCAGAGCAGTGGCTTGACAAAGTTCAGAGGATCTTTATTCAGTTGCAAGCCACCCCTGAGGAAAAGTTTGACTATGCAAGATCCTTGTTGCAGAAGGATGCATATAGTTGGTGGAAGACAGTGCCCCATTCTATGGATGATCCACCTACCTTATCCTATACAGATTTTCTGAGGGAGTTTGAATTGAAGTATACTCCAAGGGAGTATAAAGATGGGAAGAAAAGAGAGTTTCTAGATTTGAAGCAAGATCACCGGACTGTAACTGAATATGAGGTTGAGTTTATTCGATTAAGTCAGTATTCTGGGGGTATCATTGCTGATGAGATTGATAGATGTCGGCGATTTGAGGAGGGATTGAGGCCCTCGATCATGTGCTTAGTGGCTGGATCCAGATATCAGGATTTTTCACAGCTTGTGGCAGCAGCTCGAAGTGTAGAGCGAGCTCAGGGTATTGCGGTTGTTTCAGAAGAAGAGGTTAGGGTTAGAAGGCCCCAGTTCGAGGTAGGGTCTTCTTCTGCGAAGAGGGGTAGAGGAAGTTTTGTTCCTCGGAGTAGTAGAAGTCAGAGGTCAGCTGGTAGGTCAGTGCAGTTACAGAGGCAGAGATTTAGACCTGCAGCTTCAGTGGCGAGTGCTCCGACCCCTATGGTTCAGAGATCCACCTTACCCATCTGCATCCATTGTGGTAGGCCGCATGGTGGTCCTTGTTGGAAGGCTGGTGTTGCAGGGGTATGTTTCAGGTGTGGGTCACCTGATCACTTTGTGAGAGATTGCCCTGAGAGGCAAGAGCAGATGTCAGTTGATACAGCAGCTTCTCGACCTAGTGCGAGGGGAGGTCGAGGAGGCAGAGGTGTCAGCCGAGGAGGTAGACCGGGGTACAGTTCTAGAGGAGGTGCTACCTCCAGGGAGAGTAGACCAGAGGAGGTTGGTTCTTCCCAGAGGATGTATGTTATGCAGAGGCAGCTTGATGCATCGGCAGTCATAGCTGGTACTTTTTCTTTATTTAATACTCCAGTACTTGCTTTGATTGATCCGGGTTCCACGCATTTATATATTAGTGCATCTGTTTTGCCTATATTTGATGTGCATGCTGAGTCCCTAGGATTTGATGTGTTGGTGACAAATCCGTTAGGGCATAGTGTGATTGTTAGTAAAGTGCACCGGGATAGTGCAGTGAGGGTGCAGGGTGAGGAGTTCCTTGGAGATTTGATTGAGATGCCATTTAAGGAATATGATGTGATCTTAGGTATGGATTGGCTATCTCGACATGGAGCTGTGGTGGATTGTAAAAAGAAAATTGTTTCTTTGAGAACTGTTGATGGTAGAGAGGTGATAGTATCTAATGAGCAGGAACAGCTAGCCTCCTTATTTGTTTCAGCTGTTGCAGCTAGGAGATTGATTAGAAAGGGGTGTGAAGCCTATCTTGCTCATGTGGTGGATACTAGAGTGAAGGGTTCCCCTATTGATAGCATTGCCACAGTTGCTGAGTTCCCGGATGTGTTTCCAGAGGAGTTGCCAGGGTTGCCTCCTGAGAGAGAGGTGGAGTTCGGTATTGAATTGTTGCCTGGTACCACTCCTATCTCTATTACTCCTTATAGAATGGCACCAGCAGAATTGAGGGAATTGAAAGTGCAATTACAGGAGTTGTTGGACAAAGGATTTATTCGCCCCAGTGTTTCTCCTTGGGGAGCTCCTGTGCTATTTGTGAAGAAGAAAGATGGTACTATGAGATTGTGTATCGATTATAGGCAATTGAACAAGGTGACTATTAAGAATAAATATCCTTTGCCTAGAATCGATGATCTCTTTGATCAATTGAAGGGTGCAGCTGTGTTTTCTAAAATTGATTTGAGATCTGGGTACCATCAATTGAAAGTTAGAGCTGAAGACATTTCCAAAACCGCCTTTCGGACCAGGTATGGGCATTATGAATTTCTAGTTATGCCTTTTGGTCTGACGAATGCACCGGCAGCTTTTATGGACTTGATGAATAGGGTGTTTAGGCCCTATTTGGATCAGTTTGTAGTGGTCTTCATTGATGATATTCTGGTGTATTTAAGGAATGAAGAGGAACATGATATGCATCTGCGGATTGTGTTGCAGATTTTAAGAGAAAAGCAGTTATTTGCCAAATTGTCGAAGTGTGAGTTCTGGTTGGATCAAGTAGCTTTTCTCGGACATATTGTTTCTGTAGAAGGCATCAGAGTTGATCCGAGCAAAGTTGAAGCAATTTTGAATTGGAGTCCACCCAAGTCGGTGACAGAGGTTAGAAGTTTTCTGGGTTTGGCAGGCTATTACCGGCGATTTGTGAAAGGGTTTTCTTTGATAGCTACTCCAGTCACCAGATTGCTTCGTAAGGGAGTGAGGTTTTTGTGGACAGATCAGTGTCAGGCTAGTTTTGAATAGTTGAGAGATATGTTGACTCAAGCGCCTGTTCTTACTTTACCTGTTGAAGGCAAACCATATGTGATCTACAGTGATGCTTCACATAGAGGTTTGGGGTGTATATTGATGCAGGAAGGGAAAGTTATAGCTTATGCATCTCGACAGTTGAAATCGCATGAGCTTAACTATCGGACCCATGATTTGGAATTGGCTGCCATTGTGTTTGCATTGAAGATTTGGCGTCACTATCTGTTTGGGGAGAAATGTTTCATCTACACTGATCACAAGAGTTTGAAGTATTTGGGTGTCCAGAAAGAACTCAATCTTCGTCAGAGGAGATGGTTAGAATTGATTAAAGACTACGACTGCTTGATTGACTATCATCCAGGTAAAGCAAATGTCGTTGCTGATGCCTTGAGTCGGAAGTCTTTAGCTGGTTTAACAGTTTACTCGCTCTCGTTGCTTGTTGAGTTGAGAGCATTGCATGCCAGTTTTGTACCTTGTGTTGATGGTGCATTATTGGCACAGTTGCAATTGAAGCCGGTTTTGTTAGATCAGATCAAAGAAGCCCAGTTGGCTGATAAGAAGATACAGAAGATTGTTTCGGATTGTCTGAGTGGAAAGGGTAGAGATTTTATTGTGAAGAGTGATGGAAGTCTCTGGTTCAAGAGCAGATTGTGTGTACCCGATGATGCTGATTTGAAAAGGGTCATTTTGGAAGAAGCTCATCAGTCGATGTTTGCTATGCATCCGGGTAATACGAAGATGTATCATGATTTAAGACAGCATTTTTGGTGGATGGGGTTGAAGAGAGACATTGCTGAGTTTGTATCGAAATGTCTCACTTGTCAGAAGGTTAAAGCAGAGCATCAAGTTCCAACTGGGTTGCTTCAGCCGTTATCAGTGCCAGAATGGAAGTGGGAAAGAGTGACAATGGACTTTGTGTCTGGATTGCCATTGACACAAAGGAAACATGATGCCATATGGGTGATTGTGGATAGATTGACTAAGACAGCTCATTTCCTTCCGGTGCGGATGGATTACTCTTTGGAGAGGTTGGCTGAGCTGTATATCCATGAGATTGTGAAACTGCATGGTGTTCCAACTTCTTTAGTGTCTGATCGAGATCCCAAGTTTACTTCAAGATTTTGGAAGAGTTTGCATAGTGCTTTGGGTTCTCGACTGCACTTCAGCACTGCTTTTCATCCACAGTCAGATGGACAGTCTGAGAGGGTGATACAGATTATTGAGGACATGTTGAGAAGCTGTGTTATTGATTTCTCTGGAAGTTGGGACAGATTTCTACCGCTTGTGGAGTTTGCTTACAACAACAGTTACCAATCCAGTATTGGTATGGCACCGTTTGAAGCATTGTATGGCAGACGGTGTAGGACACCTCTTTGTTGGAATGAGCTTGGAGATAATAAGTTGGTTGGTCCTGATTTGATTCAAGAAACTGAAGAAAAAGTAAAGTTGATTCGAGGCAGGTTAAAAGCAGCTTCAGACCGACAGAAGTCTTATGCAGATCTGAAAAGGAGAGACATAGAGTTTGATGTTGGAGATAAGGTATTTCTGAAAGTGTCTCCTTGGAAGAAGATTTTGAGGTTCGGTCGGAAAGGAAAATTGAGTCCTCGTTTCATTGGGCCGTATGAAGTGTTAGAAAGAGTTGGGCCAGTGGCGTATCGACTTGCTTTGCCACCTGAGTTGGATCGTATTCACAATGTATTCCATGTTTCTATGTTGAGAAGATACAGATCGGATCCATCTCATGTGTTGCCGATTGAATTTATCGAGGTGAATCAAGATTTGACGTTTGAAGAGGAACCAGTTGCTATCTTGGCATGAGAAGTGAAAGAGTTAAGGAACAAGAGAGTGCCATTGGTGAAGATTCTTTGGAAGAATCATGGAAAGGAAGAGGCAACTTGGGAAAGTGAGCAATCTATGCGAGAACAATATCCTCAGTTGTTTCAGAGTTGATATCAGGTAATTTCGAGGACGAAATTTTCTTTTTAGATGGAGAGAATTGTAATATCCCTATGCATGCCCTAGAAGTTTTGTATGTTGTTGTTGTTGTTGTTGTTGTTGTTGTTGTTGTTGTTGGTTTAAATTGAGAAAAGAAAAGTATATGTATATGTGTTTTGGGAAGAAATAGGGTTTAGAGACAAGTTTATATGTTGTGTATATGATGATATATATAACATATAAATTGGTCAAATGAAGAGTCAAGGTGATGGTTAAGTGGAAGAAGATATTTTTGGTTGTTATTGAAATTACTATAAAAGGCATGCATAATGAAAAGAAGTTTAACTATGTTAAAGAGGGCATTTTGGTAATTCTTCTTTTGAAATTGTGTGGTGGAGATTAATAGAGGGTTTGACTTTTATTTTGATCAATTTTCTCTCTTCTTTTCACGTATGGCCGGCCAACCTAAAGAACATGAGAGAAAGTAAAGGTTTGATGATATTTTGAGCTCAAATTGAAGAAGTTCTAAGTGGTTAAGTGGAAATCCAAGAAGATTCACTATATTTGGTAAGTTTCTCTTGATTCTTTTAAGTTATTTAAGTTGTTTGTGAGTTGATTGTGGATTTTAAAGTGGGGTTGTGTTGATTGTTATATGTTGGATTTAATTGGTTGTGGTGTTGGTTTTGGATTTGAAGATGATAAGTTAAGAGTGATGTTGGTTTAGGGTTTTGAAAATGGTAAGTGATAAATTATATTGTGTTATTTTGGATTAGGTTTTGGAAGAAAGTGATTTGCTCTAAGTTGAGAAGTGAAGAATTCTTGGAGAAAAGAAAGTGTTTAGAGATGTATAATTGGTGCTAAAGGTAAGTACAAACTATATGGTTACAAACATGCATATATTGTTTAATCTTAAAACACTTTTGTTTGTAAATGTGATAAGGTATCAAATGTATTGTTAATGAATGTTGGTGATGAAAATATTGTGATGAGCATGTAAAATAATTGCTAATGATGTTGATAATGTCCATTTGAATGAGGTTAGGTTGTGTACAATGTGTTTTAAGTTAACCAAAAGAGATTTGGCTACATTTAGGGTTTATGCATGAGAGACACGTAATTTGGGACGGTCGCTATTATTCATGTGCGGTCGCGACTTAGGTCGGGCTTCTGGCCGCGAAACCTACTGTATTAAGGTTTCATCTTTTGATTGTGAAGTGCGGTCGCGACTTAGGTCGGGCTTCTGGCCGCGAAACCTACTGTAATAAGGTTTCATCTTGTAATTGTATGGCGCGGTCGTATTCAGGTGAGGTGCGACCGCTAGAAAGGTTCTGTTCACCTTATTGGAAGCAATCTAATCCTATAACAAGACTCTCAAATACATGTTAAATAGATCATCCATTTGAGTTGTCAAGGATCAAAATAGAGATCATTTGTCTAACATCATTGTTGAATCATGAAATGTGAGATGATATGGAATTGATAATGCATATGATATTACATGAAAAAGGTTATGTATTGTGTATTGTGAGGCTTGTTAATGGTGATGTGTATTATGAATAATGTACTTTGAAATGTGATACCAATAATGCTTTATGCACAATATGAATTGAGATATGAAATGCTATAAAGCCATTGTGATTGGCTATGATGGTTCAATTGTAAGAAATGAGGCATGTTTTCCTAGTTGATAATGAGATTTGAAAATGAAAATGATAATTGAATAATAAATGAATTGTGTGGCTAATGTGTTATTCCATTTTCAGAGTTGGTTGTTGGTGGCATGCCTAATAAGTGTAATAATCTCTTGAAGTTAGGTTGGATTGAATCCTTGAAGCCTAATTGAGATGTTACCACCCTTGAAGCTAGGTTGGGTTAGTTCTTGAAGCCAAGTTGGGTAGAAGCTTAGCATGCTTTGCTCCCCTTGAAGCTTGGCTGAACTTAATCCTTGAAGCCTAGTTGGGTATATGATATTGATAAATGTGATAACAAAACCAAAGCATTAACTCTGAAAATTGAATGGCATATTAGTGTGTCTTGGGCCCATGCTTGTCTTTGTTTAGTGTTGATTATGAATGGTTAAATGAATACTAATGAGGTATATGAAAAGATATTGAAATGTGATATGTAATGTGAAAGTATGTTGTTAGTTTTGCATATATGATGTTACATGTATAATATGGATTGAGAAATAACATTGCATTGCACTAAGTCATATCATTAGCATGATTATCTTACTAAGCCGTTGGCTTAGCGCGATAGTGTTTAATCGCGCAGGTAATAGAGTTGATAGAGTTGAACCCGAGAGTTCATCAAGACCAAGTGAGAGTAGACCTTGAAGAATCCATTTTGGGAGCTTAAAGATCAGAGCAGACTTGCCAATCATGTATACTTCTTTATATTTTGTAAAGAAATGTTTAATATGTAAATATGTACATATTTTATAACTTCCGCTGTGTAATATTTAAATGTATATATATATATATATAACTAATATGTTTTGTTTTATAAGTAAATGATCTACTTTTCTATAATGTATAATGATAAGGGTATTGTATCAAGTTTAAAGTGTTTTGAATGTTAAGAAAACCGTAGCATCCCTATGTTTGGTGCACTTATGCTACATTGTTGTGGTTGTAGTGTGTGTGCATTGGATATGGGGGTGTTACAGGACCGGACTGGGTCAAAAATTAAGGATCTACAGTAGTATTGACACGTGAAGTGACATGCTCATGTCACCCAGCGTGTCATACCTACTGTGTTGTTGTAGTATTTACACATGCAGTGACACGCCCACGTTACTGAGCGTGTCAAAGCTTCTGTGTTTTGGGTTTAGGGCACGGTCATTGACATGCCCGTGTTGTTGATCGTGTCATGTGTAGAGTTTGCCCCAAATAGTTCTTTTATTTTCCTTTGTGTTTCTTATCCTTGTGTTGGGAGGTTTTTTTATGCATATAAGTGTATCACTGAGTGATTATTTATAATCACACTTGGTTTAGGCTTTGAAGAGACTTGAGTTACCCCAATCCAAGTGTTGAGGGATATCTTGGAAGAAGAGGTTGAAAATGGTGTTTGTTGCTTTAAGAGGTAAGTACAAATTTGAATAATTATTTATATTTACTTGACATTGATACTGTAAGCCCTTAATTTTTGACCCAATCCGGTCCAATATGTTTTATTTAGTCCAAAATGATTTTTGTTGTCTAATTGGTCCAAAATAATTTTTGTTAAATAATTTTTGCTTCAGTATCTAATTTTTATTAATAAAAAATAAAAATAAAAATAAAAATCGGAGTCGAAAAAATCGGCAGCGAAAAAACAGTCGCACGGGCCCGTGGGCTATTTCGCCCGCAGGAAATTCCTGCAGGCGAAATCACTGTGCTATTTCGCTCGCAGAAATCCTGCAAGCGAAATAGAATTTCTATTTTGCCTGCAGGAAAATCTGGCAGGCAAAATAGCTCGCCCGCAGGAAATTCCTGCGGCCGACGACCCAGCCCGCCCACTGCCGCAGTTTTCTACGGCAGTTTTTTTTCTCCAGCGCATTTTTTCCTGCGGCAATTTTTTTCGGCAGCGCAAATTTTTTGAAACCTAATTCAATTAGGTTTCGGTTTCTTTTTTTTTATTAATATTACTTACCTTAACTAATTAGGAATATACATAGAAAGACTTCTATAAATAAGGACCAAATGAGGCCAAAGAGGGGGAGGAAAATTTTTGGCAGTAGCTTGGAAATTGAAAAACCAAATCAGTGAAGGAAAAGTAATAAATTCAATTCAATTGATTTTTAAAGGAGCAGCATCACGATTTAAGCAATTCAACGGCAAAAATGGTTTTTCTTTGGAGCTAGTTCATCCAAGAAGAATTGTTTTTGGAGGAATCATCAAAAGAAGGTATGTGTTAATTGATTTTCTTTAATTATTTTTACACAGTAGCTAAAATTAGGAAATTGTGTTATTCAAAATTAAAAACCTTTGAACTTTAATTTAGTTTTTCTAAAGTTAAAAACATTAATCCGTTGCTTTATTTCCCAAAGAATTTAAAGTTATTAGTTTTATTTCTTCAAAACCCCAAAACCAAAATTTGTTTTCTAAATTTATAAAATCTAAAAACATGTTCTGTTTCTCATAAAAAAAACCTAAAAACACTTTTTCCAATTATATAAATCTTTTTTATTTATAAAAACTTTAATTTGTTTGGTTTATTTTCATAAAATCACATAAAAGTATCAAATTGATTTTTAATCCTAAAAATTCCATGCATCACCCGTAACCATAAATTCTAAAAATACTAAATCCAAATTCAACTTCTAAACCTAAAATAATAAGCTCTAAACCCTTTAAAATCTTAAACCCTAACTTTTTCTAAACTTTAATCTTTTAAAACACTAAAAACCATAAAAATACAAATTTTACAACTTTACATAGTAGCTTAAAAACACAATGAATCACCATTTAAAACTACAAATCAAAAGTATTTCAAAGTATCTAAAACCCTAGTTTCATGATTTCACCATTCAAATATTAATTTAGTTAATCAAAGAGTCTTACCAACCTTTTAAAACATAAAACCCAAATCTATTTTAATTCCATAAAAAGTCACAGTAACTATAATTGAACTTTTATTTGCTTTATTCAATTCCATACTTGATTATACTTTGTTTTATTTCTTATGCTTTAATTTATTTAATTTCAATACTTGATTTATTTAATTTATCATGGATGGATTTTTATTCTATATTTTGATTAATAGCTTTGATGAATGATTTATTTATGATGAATGATTATTTACTTTTATCAAATAATTTAGATTTCCAAAAGTTGTAAGAGGTATGTTTCCATTTGGTGGGTACCTCATTAGTTAAACATCATGTACTTTAATTTGCTTTTCTATTTTAGGACCTATGTAAAGGGCATGTTTCTACATTTTGGTGGGTGTCCTATTTAGGCATGTGATGTAAGGACATGTTTCCATCCTTGGATGGATGTCCATTTATTTGCTTTGTTTGGACATTACTTTGATTTTAATATAATGATGATTTATTTTAATTATTGTGTGTAATATGGATAATATTATTATACTTAAGACTTTTATAATATTAAGACCTGTAAAGGAGGCCGGTTCCAATGAACCGGGCATTGTGGGGGTGCTGGGCTATTTCTCACCTTCCCCATATGTACCTAACTTTCCAAACCCATTAGGGGGTTGGGGATTCCTTAGGAATCGAGTCATCCACCCCTTTCTTTTTTCCCGGCCTGTCCGGGTGGCGACTCCATTTTTTCTGGACCTAGGTCCGTGTTCTCTAAGGCCCCGAGCCTAAACAGTGCCGAAGTCGCAAGAACCATTCCACCAGGAGTGGGGGCGAAAATCTCCGCTCACAGTGGCGACTCCACTGGGGATAAGAGAAGTTGATTTCATTTGTCTTTATATTATTCTATTCTTTCTTATAATGATATTATCCATTTCGTCATCTTAGATTGCATCGTGTGCGTGAGTTAGGATGCCCGTGTTACCCGTGTTATTTTATGTAAGGGATACCATACTTTCACTCAAGGTATGGAGATCGAGCATGGCATAACCACTCATAGCCTCATACCATTTGGTATATACTTGCTATGGGAACCTAAGCCTTTTAACCCAAAGACTAGAGCTCATGTAATTAGCCAAGTTACTTTCCTTCGGTTTTACCCCAAATGCATGTTGTTTGACTATGGTTAATTTATCTTGGCTTAAATCATGGCTTATTTGGTTTGTTCTTTTTCTAATATGACCTAAGTATATTGTAAGCTCAAAATAAACTTTTCTTTAAAGTCCATAAGACCAAAGCTATTTTCAAATTTTTTTCAAGTTGGTCTTTGGACATAAGACTTTTCTAAAAACAAATCAAAAATTCTTTGGCCCATGGCCCAAATACTAAGCCCAAAATCCATTTTTCTAAAATCTTTTACAATGGGCTTAGAAACAAAACTATTTTCACCCAACCATTTTTTACAAAGAGGTTGCAAAAATATTTAGGTCAATTATGAAATACCAAAAATCAATTATGGGCCTAGTTTACACTAAGAATAAATTAACCATGGGCTTGTTTTTGGCATGAACCATTAGTTACCTTTTTCAAGTGAGAAATCTATCTATAATAAACCTCTTAATTTAGTTTTAATCCAATATAGCATAAAAGCTACTTTAGTTGGTTGAATGGATTAAAACCTAATTAATGGGAATTATCATGGATTGATTTCCATTTTCAAAAATACAACTATTCGTTGAAACATCCGAGGGAATTATTCGAAAGCAAGATACCCCATGTTGGTATTTTGTTAACCATATACCTAGGAAAAGAGACTCGCCATTCGTATGTGGATGTTATAAGATTGGAAGGAACGTCCTAATTATCTTTCTTTGTTGATTGTTCGTGCATACATGCATACATTTGCATCTCATATCATTGATCTTTTCTGGCTCATAAACCTGAAGTACAGCAATTCAAGAGCATACAACGATACCAACTTGATAACTCGTAAATCCAACATGTTCTTGTTCCTAATTTTATGCTGAAATTGTCATTATTTGTGCTTAAAATAGAGTTTTAATTTGGTTTACTATTTTTATGCTAGGAAATGTTGGATTTGGTGAAAAGGAAGCAAATACGAGCATAATGGAAGAATTTTGAAGCGAGGATGCAACTGCTGGAATTTCAGAGTGGAAAATCAAGACTGCCAGGCCTTACTCTTGGGCAAGACTAAGTACAAAGGAGCTGTTGACGGGAAGCATTTAATTGGACAGCTGGCCCACACATTTTGATCACGTTTTATACTTATTTTGGAGCGGAGGAAGATGTAAAAACACTGTGTTTTGGGTCTTTATGGGATATATTTAGTTTGGCCCCACTTTTACCAATATATAAGTTAAAAATTAGGTTTTGAGAAGACACTTTCTGCCACCCTTTGAATAGTGACGGGATTGACAGAATTTTCATGAATGTTTTGATGTTTTCTTCAATAGCCATGTGTGGCTAGTCGTGTTTTTTCAGTCAAGGTTTAATCCAAGATAGGAGCTTGATTATGATTGTGAGATTGAACAGTTTTTAATCGAATTCCTTGATTTCTCTTTGCGATTATAATCTTTTTGTGATTTATTGGGAAAATCCATCCCTTAGTTTGATTCTATTGAATGATTTAACAGGGCCCGTTAATTGTTTGATAGCAAATCTTCATAACCATTCTACTTAATTGGATACGTAATTGTTTAATTAGGTCGATAAAAGTGGTAATTGATACAAATCTAATTGGGTAAAACTTTTTAGGTTGTATTAAGAAAGATTATAATATGATTTAAATGGAAACTCGTAGTTTCTGTTAGTTAGGTCAAGGTTCTACTAGTTTTTAAGGCTGTTAACGGTTAAACCTTTCGTCGTACTTAGGGTTGCTAGTTAATTAGGGGTTATTATTAGATCGAATCTTAATAACTTAATAATACGGTAGGATTGGTTAGGTTGACATTCTTCCTAACTATAACTTGTCTATAATTTGGAATTAAGGATTATTATTTGAATCAATGATCAATCATAATAAGCTTCGAACCGCGGTATACCTTGGCTGAATTCATCTCTTTGATTTCAGGTTTCAATATTAATTTCTTGCTTTACTTTAATTTTATTCAGTTTCGATTCTGTTTTCAAATCTCCAATTGATTTTTTTTAGTTATTTGCAATTTTATTATTCAGTTCTGGTTTATTCTTGACAAGCTAGTCTCTAGGGATTCGACCCTTCTCACCATATTTACAAGTTTTATTTGTAGGAGAGCAGGATTTTATTTTTGGTGGATTCGGCAACCATCAAATTTTGGCGCCGTTGCCGGGGACTAGTTAACTTTATTGTTTGTTGTCTTTTTGGATGACCAGGTCTGAAAATTTGCCTATAGAATTTGATCCAGAGATAGAAAAGACAGCCCGTGCATTAAAGAAGAAAACTAAGGAACGAAGGTGGGCAGAAGCAACTTCCACATCTAGTTTGGAAGGACCAGCTGTTGATTTGGTTGATAATCCCACAGAAATTGAAGAAGGAAGTCTAGTGCAAGAAGATTGCTCAACAGATTCTGATAGAGAAGAAGTGATGGCTGATAACCGCACAGTTAGAGAGCTACAGGCTGCCCCTGTAGAGCAGCAGCCTATGTGCATCACTTATCCGAATTTGGAGGTGCCTTTTGAGCTAAAATCGGGTTTAATTCATCAGCTACCTACCTTCCATGGAATGAAGACCGAGAACCCACACAACTTTTTGAAAGAATTCCATGGAGTTTGCTCTAGTATGAAGCCTCAAGGGGTGATGGAAGAGCAAATTAAGTTGAGAGCATTTCCGTTTTCACTTAAAGACGCTGCTAAAGAATGGTTGCTTAACCTACCACCGGGTTCTATAACAACATGGCCTGAAATGGCTCGTGTATTTTTGGAGAAGTATTTCCCTGCTTCTAGGGCTGCCATTATTCGAAGGGAAATATGTGGTATTAAGCAACGAGTTGGAGAGAGCCTTTATGATTACTGGGAGAGATTCAAGAGGTTATGTGCAGCTTGCCCGCAACACGGGATGTCAGATCAGTCTTTGATCCAGTACTTTTATGAAGGAATGGTAGATATGGAGAGGAAAATGGTTGATGCTGCAAGTAGGGGAGCAATTATGAATAAAACTCCAGCCCAAGCTAGAGAGATCATAACTACTATGGCAGCAAATTCACAGCAATTCGGGCAAACTGAAAAACCTTCAAGAAAAGTCTACCAGGTAAGTAATTCTTCTGTAGATGATAGACTTAATGAACTAACATCTATGTTTAAAACCTTTACTGCAGGATTCAATGCTCGTGCAAATGTGTGTGGATTGTGCAATTCGCCTGATCACCCGACAGATTTGTGTTATCAAATACAAGATGATCAGGAACAAGTCAATGCAATGGGTGAATTTTCTGGGCAGCCCCGAAGGCCATTCCCTAATTCATCTAATGAAGGATGGAGAAATCAGCAGAATTATGGCTATGGGAATAGGCTGAATTTCCAGCAAGCTAGACCGCCTCCTCAACAAGCTTCTAACTCAAGTATGTCTTTGGAAGACATTGTTAAAGCTCTTGCCACTAGTACGGCCACATTTCAGCAAGAAACTAGGAGGGAATTGAGCGGGATTACCACCAACATGAATGCCTTACAATAAGAAACAAAGAGGAGCTTGCAAAACTTGGAGACCCAAGTCAGCCAACTTGCCTCTTCCGTGAGCAGGTTGGAGAATCAAGGAAAGTTACCCTCTCAAACAGTTGTAAACCCAAGAGAGAACGTAAGTGCTATCACTTTACGTAGTGGAAAAGAGCTAAATACAACAGCTCCAAAGAAAGGCAGCAGCAAGCCAAAGGAAGAAGATGAAAAAGAGGTTGAGATTTTGAAGGATGAGCCTACCAAGCAAGTGCAAGGATGGATGTCCGAACCAATTGTCATTCCGCCTCCTTTTCCCGAAAGGTTGAAGCAATGCAAGAAGGAACAAGAAGAGAAAGATATCTTTGAAGTCTTTCGCAAGGTCGAGATAAATATTCCCTTACTTGACTTAATTAAGCAAATACCTCGTTATGCAAAATTTTTTAAGGAATTCTGCACAAGTAAGCGAAAGCAAGCTAGTGATGAGAAGGTAAGTGTGGGGGAGAATATCTCTGCTATTTTACAAAGAAAGCTTCCCCCGAAGTGCAAGGACGAGGGTATGTTTTCTATCCCATGTAGAATAGGCAATGTGCAATTTAAGAAAGCTATGTGTGATTTAGGTGCTTCAATTAATGTTATGCCATTGTCTACTTTTTCTTCTTTAAATGTGGGTGAGTTAAAGAAAACTAGTATTTGCATTGAATTGGCGGATAAGTCCGTAATCTATCCAGAAGGGGTGCTAGAAGATGTGTTAGTTAAAGTAGATGGTCTTATCTTTCCTGCTGATTTCTATGTTATTGATATGAAGGATCCTAAATCCTCAAATTCTTCTGAAATCATTTTAGGGAGACCATTTCTTAGGACAGCTAGGACTAAAATTGATGTTTTTGATGGTATTCTTACCATGGAGCTGGACGGTGAAGTTGTCAAATTTAATATGTATAGTGAAGTTAAGGATGTTAGTGTTGTGTCAAATGTGAATGCTATATCTAATGTTGAGTCCGGTATTGAAAACTCTTCTCAATTGAATGATAAAAGTGAGTTAAATGTGGTTTCTTGCAATAATTCTGATATTGATTGTACTAATAAGTTCAAAGAAAAAGTTTTGTTTGATGAAAAGTTGCAGGAAATTAAGCTGGAAAAGGCGCTAAACATGGGACTACAACCATTGCCTAGCCATTTGAAGTATGTGTTTTTAGGTGATGGAGATCCAATTTCATTAATTGTCTCCAAAGAGCTAAGCAATGAGCAAGAAAAGGAGCTGATTCGAGTGCTAAATGAGTACAAGGATAATTTTGGATGGGCGAAGAATGTTACATTTGGAAGCTCCACCGAATTCGGTTGAAAATTCGGGAACGTCTAGCCTAAGACGTTAAATGAGGGCGCTTTCTGGAAGGCAACCCAAGCCTAATAAATTTTATATTTTTTTTCTTTTTATTTGAATTTTCTGCACTTGTTTTTATTGAAAAAAAAAAAATTTTTGATGAACAATGTCATCGTCTTCCTTGTTTCTGAAAATTATGAGTGAGGGTTGAGGTTTAAAATTTATTTCAATGGTTAATGGGTTTTATTGGAAGAAAAAAAAGTGAGTGTCTTATGGTTGTATTTAAAAGAGCTTAGTCTTAATATTTATAAGTGAGGTATATTTTCTTCCTTTTCTGAGAATTATAAGTCAAGGCGGAGGATAAAATTGGTCTTCAATGGTGGATGAGTAATGTTGACAGTAAAAGCTTCAATTTGAATATATTTACTGCACATTTTAATGGGTCTAATGGAGCTTTTATAATTTTTTTTTACCCCCAGCTTTGTTCTATTTTAATTTACTCTACTAATATTTCTTTTTATTTTACAGCTAAGTAAAAGGAAATAACTTCACCCCTCTCTCTCTCAAGGCACGATAGTTGGCTCTCCACACTAGGGGTCACGGCCACTCACCATCGACGCTAATCCACCAGCTCCGATCGCAGCTCACTGCTGCGTCTCAAAACTAGAAATCGTAACAGCCCCTCAATCGCAAATCCAGCAGCCTCTCAAACCCAGAAATCGCAAATCCAGCATCTATCTCTCTCTCTCTCTCTCTCTCTCTCTCTCTCTCTCTCTCTCTCTCTCTCTCTCTCTCTCTCAAACCCAGAAATAGCAACCACCAGAAATCGCAGCTCACTGCTGCGTCCCATCCGAATCGCTCCTCCCACATCCCTATTTCGATTTTCACCCATAACCCCACACAACCACCTGCACCAGTTCTGCTGTCTAGGCTTACCTCGCAACATCAAACTTGCGATTTCTCCTCTGCCGTTCAGACAAGTGGCCACTTTCCATTCACTGCACTTCCAATTCTGGTTTCACAACAGAAAAGAACTTCCACAGTGAGGTATTTTTGAACTCAATTTCAATTTCGCAGTTCAGATCAGGTAAGTACCTTTCTATGAATTTTTCATTGCATTTAAAAAAAAAATTCTGATATGCCATGAAATTGCGAATTGATTGAATGTTCTGTGAATTGGTGGTAAACTTTGAATGGTATTGTGATAGCATAACTTTGGTGATGAAAGATTGGGCTTTAAATTGAATTGAGAAGAATGTGTTTTAAATTGAATTGATGAGCTTGCAATTTTGATTCTGTTACCTTGACTCATTTTGGTAAAGGCTGGATAAGTGTTGTGAGAGATAGTTTGGAATTGAGTTTTTGTTGTGCTAATTAGTAGCAGTGAACACGGATGTGCCAACTTGGGTTCGTAAATTGAGATATTGTCTTCATATATACTGCTGGAATTTGGTTTTCAACTTGTCAAATTGGGTGTTTTGATTTTCTCTGGGATTGTTCGACAAAAGATTAAAAAGTTTTAATTGTTTCCATAGATTAGTTGCATTTCTAATTTTGATTGATTATGTCGCTCGATGCGCTTTTGAACTGTAACTATTTGCAATTGAAGGAGCTTCAAATTCTGTTCTAATATTCACTCTTCCGTGATTATATTGCAAATTGATTGATTGATTGAGTGTTGTTGGTATGCCTTAAATTTGATTTTGAATTGAATGTTGAGTGTTGAGCAGAAAATTCAGATTGAGTTTTAGTAAGAATGATGAGATGTTAAGTCCAAGGTGCTGATGATTTATAGCTTTGAGATGCCAAATAAGTAATTTTAATTCTCTTTAGGTTAGTACTGAACTGAATTTTTGTTTTAAAATTAAAATTACTTTTCTGATTGCTGAAAAAAAAAAGAAAAAAAAACTTGAGAAACTTTGGCATGAGAAGTTAATCTTGGTGTTAATAAAGTTCAATATTGCATCTTAGTGACAAGTTCAGTTGCAATTTGATTTTTATTGGTTATATTGCTTGGTATGGGAATTTTGAACTGTGATTATTTGCATTGGAAGAGATTCCAAAATCTGCTTTAGTCTTTGCTGCATCTTAGTGTTTTGCTTTGTGCAAGTAAAAAAAATGTTGATCAAATTTTGATAATATTTTTGTCATAATTTGTTGTCAATTGCTCGTTTGCTTGTATTGTTGCCTTGGGTTGCGTTATTGGATTCTTTTGCAGGTAATGATTTTGGTAAATGGATTGGTTCAAAACCAACTCCTCACCATGCTTAAACAAGCAGGAAAAGTTTATGAGCAGATTTCTCTGAACAGGGCAGTCTTCTTATACTCACTCTCTTTAATTTTATTTGCTTGTGACCCTTTCTTTATGTTTGATTATGATTTGTCCACATTGAGGACAATGTGTGAAATAAGTGTGGGGAGAGGATTTGATATGAGAATGTTTTTGCTGCAATTTTTGGGACTGATTTATGTTATTGAGACAGCTGAAATTTCTGCAATTTTTGGGACTGATTTATGTGATTGAGCAGCTGAAATTTTGATGTTATATTGCTGAAATTTTGTGCTTAATGTGATTAATATACTGCTGCCATTATTTTGTTCTTTGGTTATGCTCCGTTTTGGTCAAGTTTTTCAGCTATATGAATGGCATTTGATTAATTTTTCATGTGTTTTTGCTGCTGCCATATGCTTAATTTCAAATAAAACTTGGCTGTTCAGTTTGTGTTTAATGAGTTAGAAGTTAAGACACTTGTCCCATGATATTTTTGAGTAAAATTTTTGTTTGGTTGATACTATAAACTGATTTTGGGATTACTCATTGGGTTGTTTATGTTTTTAAACATGATTTTGAACTCTTAGGAAGTCTAGAGAGAAGAACTTTGCTATTTTTACTTAGTTTGACCGTTGTGAGAACCTTAGACGATAAGGCTTAGCGAGCGGAAACCATAACTTGAAATTAACTGTCATTGCACTCATGAGTCTTAAATTGTTTACACTTTGAATTCTCAAAATGGTTTTCAAAACTTAGTTTCTTTGGATAGGTGTTTTTGAGAGCAATTTCCGAAGCTAAAAATTTAGAATAGCTTCCGAACACTAGAACCTTCTTTTACGTTCCCTTGAGGCGAAATCCTAGGCAAGTCTCGACTTTGGAAATGATTTGGGCATTCTCTTGGCCGATTCATTAATCCTTTTATGTTTTTCCCACCTTTACATTACCGTTCTTTCACCCCCTTCTAGCCTACGAAGTATGCTAAACGCGTACTCTAAATTCTTTTCATAACCCACGATATAACCATATAACCGAAAAAGCCTTCGCCTACCACCCTTTTTGCGAGAAAATAGTCTTTTCAATTATTTGTTGAGCAAGTGCATATGTTAATAATTTGGGATTGACGCAATTGCATTTTGTTTAGTTTTTAGAATTTGAAATCTTGCTACCCATGCTTATCAGATGTAAATTTTTCTTGGGTTCAATTATTGTTGTAAATAGATTTTAGGGTGTTCTTTATGAAAAAAAAAGAGAAAAAAATTTGAAAAAAAAAATAGAAAAAAAAAACAGCAAAACAGAAAAGAAAAAAAATGAAAAAGAAAAAAAAAAGAGAAAAGTTGAGTTTGTATATAGAATTTTGTAAGTCTTGTTGTTGTAGTTGTATTCGTAAAGAATTTTTATTTTGAGTCGCATTTGTAGTCATTTGAGCATTAATTAAGGGTAAATACATTGTGCATTGCTCGTTTGAGATTTAATATTGGAGACTTATTTTCTTGTTATTCTTTATCCTTACATTATCCTTTCTTTTGTAACCTTCACCCTAGCCTAACCCGAGTAAAAGACCTATTGATCCTTTGTTGAGATTTGTCCTACATTAGTGGATATGGAATTTGGATGAGAGCTTATGGTTATTCATTATTTGGTTTTCTTGAAGCTATGAAAATGTGTTTTATATGCTTTGTTAATTGCTCAATAAAATGCCTATCGATTCAAACTTCGTATGTGTGCGTGTGTGTTTTAAGAATTCTTAGTGTAACCTTTTTCGATTGAGTTCATGATGATGGAATGATATTGACGGTTTGGTATCCAATTGCGAGGTTGAGTTGTTTGCAGTTTTTGCATATGTTGGATTGAGTTTCATGGTGAAGTTGTGGTCTCCTATATGGATTGATTTTGAGTTTTGAGTCATGCTTGAGGACAAGCATGGGATAAGTGTGGGGAAATTTGATAACTCGTAAATCCAACATGTTCTTGTTCCTAATTTTATGCTGAAATTGTCATTATTTGTGCTTAAAATAGAGTTTTAATTTGGTTTACTATTTTTATGCTAGGAAATGTTGGATTTGGTGAAAAGGAAGCAAATACGAGCATAATGGAAGAATTTTGGAGCGAGATGCAACTGCTGGAATTTCAGAGCGGAAAATCAAGACTGCCAGGCCTTACTCTTGGGCAAGACTAAGTGCAAAGGAGCTGTTGACGGGAAGCATTTAATTGGACAGCTGGCCCACACGTTTTGATCACGTTTTATACTTATTTTGGAGCGGAGGAAGATGTAAAAACACTGTGTTTTGGGTCTTTATGGGATATATTTAGTTTGGCCCCACTTTTACCAATATATAAGTTAAAAATTAGGTTGTTGAGGGAAAATGCAACAACTGAGCCTACAAAGAAGCATAAATTTTCAAACTTAAGGGAGCCTTTGTCAAAGATGCTAGAAAATCTAATGAAAATGGATTTGCTACAACCATTGGCACCTCGGCCTCTACATAAGCCTCTATCGCCAAATTTTGATGCCAAGGTCTTCTGTCAATTCCATCAAATGCAAGGCCATGAGATAGATAAATGTGTTCGATTAAGGCATGAAATCTAAGATTTAATTGACAGTGGAAAGCTGCTTGAACCTGATAAGGCCAACACTAAGAATAATCCTCAGCCTAAAATTGGAAGGGCATCATCGCTTACAACCTTCATGAAGAGTTTTATCTTGTCACCTTGTCATGATATGGATAGAGAAGCTTCTAAAGATGATATGCTACTAAGCAAGCTTGGACTAACTGTGGATGATGAAGCAATGATCCTTGATGATGGAAAAAATCTGTGCCCTTGAGATGTCTAAATAAATGAAGCATCTTCGACTCCAACTCAATGAACTTTCCTTAGCTTGAATGTTGCTTTTTAATTTTACTTTCTTTCATATTTTAATTGGAACAATCTTATTTTTCAAATTATGTTTGTTTGAATAAATTACTTTCATCAAAATTTTTGTTGGTCTTTGTTCATTTTGGTGCTCAACCAATGAGGAATCTAGCTTGACGTTCATGAATTAATATATTTATGCATCATGACTCAAATGACTTTACTAGGTGAGGGAATTGCTCTATAGCATTGAGTTGTGTATGCTTACTTAGAGAGGGCTCCTGCATAATTATCTTTGTCTAAGTCCTAGTTAGTCTTAGAACATGCTTTGACATGCTTTCGAGGTGAAATTGAACTCTACTTATTTAAGAGAGAAATGATCTAGGCATTGTTTGGTTAGCCAACAACTAGTATCCACCTCATTAAATATCAATCTCTAGTTGTCCCTTTGAGCCTTCATAAAATTTTAGCTTTCTTTTCATTGGCATAAAACCCCAGTAATCTACCCTGAGTTATTGTGATACTTTTGACAAGTCTTATGATTACTAAGATAAAGAAGCAAGAAGATCAAAGAAAGCAATGATTGGTCAAGATCATGAAGATAGTTGAAGTTCTCAAAACCATAAGAGTAGTTGATGTTCTCAAGACCATAAGGGTAGTTGATGTTTTCAAAATCATAAGGGTAGTTGAATTTTTCAAGACCATAAGGGTAGTTGAAGTTTTCCTAATATCTCCAATATATCAACATCAACATCAGAGTAACAAATGATTTATCCCTGCTAAAGAAGATTTATGTTACTCCACTTATCCATTATTGGAAGCCCAAGTTGGTACAAACAAGACAACTCTTTTAGAGCTAGAACTAAAAAAAAAAAGAAGAGAGAAGAAAAGAAAACAAAAGAAAAGAAAAAGAAAAGAAAAAAGAGGAAAAAAAAGAAGAAAAAAGAAAAAAAAACCTAAAAAGGTGGTTCAGAAAGCCAACTGAGTTCTCTTTTACCTAAGCAGCAAAAGGCTTCTATTTGGACAGTTTGACTTGAATTAGTCCAACCTAGCCAAAGATTCAATCAAAATCAAAGAAAAAGGAGAAAGACCATTCAGTTCTTGAAAGTTCTGCACTTGACAGTCCTATAAGGAAGAAGGACAAAATGATAAAAAGAAAGAAAAGGGAAGAGTAAGAGAAATAAAGAAAAGGGAGAAGAAGAAAAAAAATGAATTTGGGAACCAAACCTTTTTGCAAGGGCAAAGACTATCCTAACCAAGATCCAGATTAATGCCAAAAAGACAAAAAGAATTTAGAGTCTAGCAAGATTGCTCCCAACTGCCTAAATTTCCAACAAAAAATTTGTAGTGTGAAGGTTTGTCCCTTGTGTCACATCGGCTCCTATCTCAAAATAGCCTTCATTTAACCCATGACCCTTATAGACCCCATTTCAAGCCTATCAAAGACTTGTTGATCTCTCTTGGTAGGTAGAGTCTATTAGTGGAGATAGTTTGGATAAGCATGCATATGAGATAGACAATATTTAACCTCAAATGAGACCTTTGGCTGAGTAATGTGTATGTGCCTATCTGAAGTGCAACAATTCTTGCTTAAATAGGAATGATTCCCGAGTTTAGTAGGATAACTAGGATTGTCATATTATAGATATGTTAATTTGAAAAATCAAGTCCTGAAGTACATTGACATTAATTTGGCAAAGCCAACATTTGATTTCAAAATGAAAATTCAAAAATTTCAAAAAATGTTTTGTCATACAAAGCCTTCAAGATAAGGGAAGTATGTTGAACCTCCAAAGGACACATTGGGCAAAGGAAATGATTATTGGCAAGGTCATGAAGAAGCTATCAACTGATATGCTGAGACATAGTTTGAAATAGATAAATCTCTGAGTCTACTTCTTAGGGTCTCCACCACTCATGTTTTCAACATCTTGAAGATAAAAACTACAAATGCAAAGCTTTCGATCATTCCAATGCAAGACTTGAACAAGCATCAAAACAGAACCAATAAGAACACTTCCACTAATCACCTCGGTCTGTGAGTCAATGGAACGACTGTAAATATTATTCATGCATATCATGCATACATGAGCATATCACATTACACTTTCTGGTCTTGTATTCTTTATCAAAGTGAACAGCAAACACTCTGTGAAGTAAGAAATCAAAAGAAGATATCAAATCAGGGGGGCATAGAAATCCCATTGCTTGAGAAAGCTTCAGTAATTTTGCAAAGAGAAGAAATGCGTGCTTGTGCGAAGAACTAGATGACAACAACATCAATCAGAGTCCGCATAGAAAAATCAAGAGTTTGAGCCTACACAGGGGGCAAAGTTTCTCCTTTTCAATTTTTTGAGTTTATATACCAAATATTTTTAAACTCACTTACAAATATTTTGCCACACAGGGGGGCAAGGAGAGGATATAAGGTCCAATTAAAAATAGCTAAATCTTTGCAAAAAGGAAGAATAAAAGAATGGAACATTAGAACTCTCAAAAGAATGAAGATGCAAAAGACAAAAGACCAATCCAGCTAAAAGAGCTGAAGCCAGGGTGAAGACCCGATCTCAAAGGATGAAGATCCATTTTCAAGGGTACATACCCGATCTCAAAGGATGAAGATCCATTTTTAAGGGTGAAGACCCGATCTCAAAGGATGAAGATCCATTTTGATGGTGAAGAATCACAATGCATAAAACAGCCGGAGCAGTCAGACTTCTCAAATGATAAAAGGTCAGTCAAACTCAATCTCGGGTCCAAGCACCCATTCTCGGGTCCAAGTACCCATTCTCGGGTCCAAGTACCCAATCCCGAGTCCAAGTACCCAAATCAAATCAATCTCGGGTCCAAGTACCCAATTTCGGGTCCAAGTACCCAAATCAAATATAATCTCGGGTCCAAGTACCCAAATCAAATCAATGTCGGGTCCAAGTACCCAATCCTGGGTCCAAGTACCCAAATTCCATCCAATCTTGGGTCCAAGTACCCAAATCAAATTCAATGTTGGGTCCAAGTACCCAAAATCAATTCAATCTCGGGTCCAAGTACCCAATCTCGGGTCCAAGTACCCAAATTCAATCAATCTCGGGTCCAATTACCCAATCTCGGGTCCAAGTACCCAAAATAAATTTAAATCGCCATCTCAAAAATTAAGTCTTGTTGCTTTTCACTCTCTTTCACTAAAATTTCATATTTTTTCAAGCAGGGGGCAAACTGTAGACCTTTAATTTTTGACCCAATCCGGTCCAATATGTTTTATTTAGTCCAAAATGATTTTTGTTGTCTAATTGGTCCAAAATAATTTTTGTTAAATAATTTTTGCTTTAGTATCTAATTTTTATTAATAAAAAATAAAAATAAAAATAAAAATTGGAGTCGGAGTCGGAAAAATCGGCAGCGAAAAAATAGTCGCATGGGCCCGTGGGCTATTTCGCCCGCAGGAAATTCCTGCGGGCGAAATCACTGTGCTATTTCGCTCGCAGGATTTTCCTGTGAGCAAAATAGCTCGCCCGCAGGAATTTCCTGTAGGTGACGCCCCAGCCCGCCCACTGCCGCAGTTTTCTGCAGCAGTTTTTTTTCGCGAGCGCATTTTTTCCTGGGGCAATTTTTTTCGACAGCGCAAATTTTTCAACGTAAATTTTTTGAAACCTAATTCAATTAGGTTTCGGTTTCTTTTTTTATTAATGTTACTTACCTTAAATAATTAGGAATATACATAGAAAGACCTCTATAAATAAGGACCAAAGGAGGCCAAAGAGGGGGAGGAAAATTTTTTGCAGTAACTTGGAAATTGGAAAACCAAATCAGTGAAGGAAAAGTAATAAATTCAATTCAATTGATTTTTAAAGGAACAGCATCACGATTTAAGCAATTCAAAGGCAAAAAAGGTTTTTCTTTGGAGCTAGTTCATCCAAGAAGAATTGTTTTTGGAGGAATCATCAAAAGAAGGTATGTGTTAATTGATTTTCTTTAATTATTTTTACACAGTAGCTAAAATTAGGAAATTGTGTTATTCAAAATTAAAAACCTTTGAACTTTAATTTATTTTTTCTAAAGTTAAAAACATTAATCTGTTGCTTTATTTCCCAAAGAATTTAAAGTTATTAGTTTTATTTCTTCAAAACCCCAAAACCAAAATTTATTTTCTAAATTTATAAAATCTAAAAACATGTTCTGTTTCTCACAAAAAAAACCTAAAAACACTTTTTCCAATTATATAAATCTTTTCTACTTATAAAAACTTTAATTTGTTTGGTTTATTTTCATAAAATCACATAAAAGTATCAAATTGATTTTTAATCCTAAAAATTCCATGCATCACCCGTAACCATAAATTCTAAAAACACTAAATCCAAATTCAACTTCTAAACCTAAAATAATAAGCTCTAAACCCTTTAAAACCTTAAACCCTAACTTTTTCTAAACTTTAATCTTTTAAAACACTAAAAACCATAAAAATACAAATTTTACAACTTTACACAGTAGCTTAAAAACACAATGAATCACCATTTAAAACCACAAATCAAAAGTATTTCAAAGTGTCTAAAACCCTAGTTTCGTGATTTCACCATTCAAATATTAATTTAGTTAATCAAAGAGTCTTACCAACCTTTTAAAACATAAAACCCCAATCTATTTTAATTCCATAAAAAGTCACAGTAGCTATAATTGAATTTTTAATTGCTTTATTCAATTCCATACTTGATTATACTTTGATTTATTTCTTATGCTTTAATTTATTTAATTTCAATACTTGATTTATTTAATTTATCATGGATGGATGTTTATTCTATATTTTGATTAATAGCTTTGATGAATGATTTATTTATGATGAATGATTATTTACTTTTATCAATTAATTTAGATTTTCAAAAGTTGTAAGAGGTATGTTTCCACTTGGTGGGTACCTCATTAGTTAAACATCATGTACTTTAATTTGCTTTTCTATTTTAGGACCTATGTAAAGGGCATGTTTCTACCTTTTGGTGGGTGTCCTATTTAGGCATGTGATGTAAGGACATGTTTCCATCCTTGGATGGGTGTCCATTTATTTGCTTTGTTTGGACATTACTTTGATTTTAATATAATGATGCTTTCTTTTAATTATTGTGTGTAATATGGATAATATTATTATACTTAAGAATTTTATAATATTAAGACCTGTAAAGGAGGCCGGTTCCAATGAACCGGGCATTGTGGGGGTGCTGGGCCATTTCTCACCTTCCCCACACGTACCCAACTTTCCGAACCCATTAGGGGGGTTGGGGATTCCAAGTGTAGAGGGATATCTTGGAAGAGGAGGTTGAAAGTGGTGTTTATTGCTTTTAGAGGTAAGTACAAATTTTGAATAATTATTTATATTTACATGATATTGGGACTTAACACATTGGTTGGAAAATATGTTAAGTTACTTACTACATTATTGGTGCATGAGAAATATGATATGATTTGAATAATGTTATAAAAGCATGTTATGTAATGTGAACTTTGTGCAAAATATGATAATGGCCCAAAACCTATGGGTATTGCAAATTGTTATGTATAAATTAAAGATGGTATGTAAAGCCATTGGTGATGGTTATATTGATATAAATGAGATGTTTGAAGCATTGTGCTTAGTTTGATCATGAGAAAATGAGAAAGGATTAGGATTTGATAATGGAATTATGAAAGAATTGTGTGCCTAGTATGCTATTCAATTTTCAGAGTTTTGCATTTGGCAGCATGCCTAAGACGTAACAGTCCCTTGAAGCTGGGTTGGGCTTGGTCCTTGAATCCTACTTGGGTGTTACATATTGTAGCAGACCCTTAAAGCTGGGTTGGGCCTAGTCCTTGAAGCCTAGTTGGGATGTTACATATGAGGTAATCCTCATTGTGATTATGATTTGCCTTCGGGCTGGAAAAATGTTGTTATATTGGAACAAAGCAGTAACTCTGAAATTTGAATGACGTATTAGATGTTTTTGGACCCATACTTGTGTTTGCTTTTATGTGAATTATGAATTGTGGAACATTTGTGCAATTTATCAAGATATCATGATATAATGTTATGAGAAATAATATCCTTATGTGTTGAGCATTAGCATTGCATTTGAACTATATTGTTATCAAAGTTTGTACCACTAAGCTTTTGGCTTAGCGCTATTGTGATTCATCGCACAGGTGACAGGGTAGATCTGGTTGAACCAGAGAGTTCATCTAGATCGAGTCGAGTCTAGGCTTGAGACCTTGAGTGCAGAGTTGATTGCTGGACGTCAAGATCAGAGACAAACTGTCAGCATGTATATATTTTATATTTTTGTACATATTGATTTTGATGTATATAAATATGTATATTCCGCAAACTATCGAAAATGTTTTGGATAAACCTTTGGTAATGAAGTATACATATGTGTTTTAACAAGTAATGTTTCATCTATTATTTATATGATATCAGTTGAATGTTTTAAGGTCATACAGATTTTATAATTGATGATTTTTTTTTGTAAAAATGTGTTGTGACATTCTTGTATTCTATATTCGTATATTACATATGTTGGGAGTATGTAGTGTACATATATTGGGTATAAGGATGTTACAGTTGAAGTATATGTTGATTATATGATTATTAAGTCTGAGACCTCAACCGAACACCCCAAAGATCTAGTAAAAGTCTTCACAATACTCCGGCAGGCGAACATGAAACTCAATCCAAAAAAGTGTGCCTTTGGAGTTTAGTCTAAAAAAATCCCAGGGTTTATCATATCAGAGAGGGGCATTAAAGCTAATCCCAAGAAGATACAAACAGTAATGAAAATAGAACCACCCAAGAACATGAAGGAAGTGCAGAAGTTGAATGGAAGAATTACTGTTCTGGAAAGGTTCATATCATGCTCGACCAAGAGGTGCCTACCATTTTATAAGCTCTCAAAGAATTTGAAGAACTTCTAATGGACTGAGGAATGCCAGTAGGCCTTCATCAAGTTAAAACAATTCCTGAGCTCTCCTCCTCTGCTCAGTTAACCTGTTCAAGGTAAAGTGCTTTATTTGTACCTCTTAGTATCACCTACAGTTGCAAGCTCAGTCTTGATTAGAGAAGAGAATGGTCAAAAGTACCTAATCTACTATACTAGCCATGCATTTAAGGGGCCTAAACTTTGGTACCTTCCCTTAGAGAAGCTAGCCCTGGTGCTCCGAGCTGCTTCGGAGTGACATCTTTTATATTTTGATGTGCATACCATCATTGTGCACACTAACTCATTTTTGAAGAAAATTCTTTAACGATTAGAGACCTCAGGGCACCTGACATAATGGGCAACATGATTAGGGAGATTTGATCTTCGATATAAGCCCATACGGGCTATGAAGACACAGATTTTAGCAAATTTATCGCATAGTTGTATGAACAAAGTTCTAAATCAGCTCCTAAGGAAGCATGGATTCTTAATGTTGATAGAGCCTCAAGTGTTAAAGGAGTTGGTATTGGAGCAGTCCTTCCAAGCTCGGGAAAAATACAAATCAAATATTTAACTTTGTAGCTTTAATTAATGTAGCAGAGTATAAAGCTATCTGCTTGGAGCTGAGGCTTGGTCTAGATGTTTGGCCCAAATCCTTGCAAAATTTCTTTGATTTTCAGTTAGTTACTAGCCAACTAACTGGAAAATATGAAGCCTGAGAACCAAGCATGGTCTATTACAAAGAATACATAGCCGAGCTCTTGACAGCTCTAGAGAAGAGTTATTGCTCTTAGGAGATTCACTAGATAGTGCGGGCTAAAAATGAACAGGCTGACAAGCTGGCTAAAGCTACTGCTGCCAAAGAGGGAGCCCCTAAACAGGAAGTTCTCTTTGAGATTATTCAGAGCCCGAGCTATGAGACTTTACTGATATTAACAACCAAGCCAATGGAGGGGTGAAGACTTTCGATTTACAAATTTTTTAATTGTGGTGAATTGCCAGGAGACCCAATAGAAGCTAAGAAAGTTTTCAGAAAGTCTAGTCTATATGTCATTCATGATGGACTCTTATACATAAGGTGATTTTCCCATCCGAGCAGGTGTATATCTGAGGATGAAGGTAACTATATTTGTTGAGGGAAATTCATGAGAGAATTTGAGGAGCCTATGAAGAGCCCACACAATAGCTCAGAAAGCACTGTTGCAAGGTTACTTTTGGCCCTCCATGATCTTCGGTTTACCTTGGTCTACCACCCTTAGACCAACGGTCAAGCTGAGGTTACTAACCAAAAAATCTTGGCAGTATTGAATAAGAGACTTAATAAATCCAAAGATTTATGTGCAGAAGAATTGTAATGTTTCATGGGCCTACCGCAATTCCTCAAGGGCTGCCATTGGAGAAACTCCTTTATATTAACTTATGGTAGCGAGGCAGTCATCCCTGTAGAAAATTGACTCCCTTCAGCCAGAACTCTTAATTTTTCAGAGGAATAGGAATAAGATTCTAGGTACAACCTTGACATGTTAGAGTTTAAAAGGGAGCAATCTCGCATCAGAGCTGAGGCCTACAAGGCTATGGTAGCCAATTTTCACAATAAAAGAGTTTGCCATAAACAGTTATGCAAGGGAGACTTGGTCTTGAGGAGAGTCATTTCCACACACAGATTTGTCGGACTAGAGGAGCTTAGGGAAAACTAGGAAGGCCCATACAGAGTTTTCGAGGTACTTAGGGGAGGTGTATACAAACTGTACACTATAGAAGGCAAAGAGATACCAAGAGCCTGAAACACCATAACCTGAGAAAGTACTTTTAGTAGGCCCTTCCAAGTGATGATTTTAATTGAAAGCTTTTGTATTTTTACTTTTCTTGTATTCTTCATATACACAAGCAATATTTATATCTATACACATGAAAAGACAAGAAAGTGAAGAATGAGCACCGCCAGAGTGCCCATATAGTACTTCTATTCAATACTTGACTAAAATGAATACACATGTATGAACACACAAACACCAAGCTATTCAACTCTCATCTCAAAAACCAAGCTTAAAGTTATATGCACACATATCCAAACCTCTAAAAAATCAATCAACACATACTATATAGCTCACAGTGCCAAAGTCGCACACCAGGCACTACCGTGCCCTAGTCCCACACCAAGCTATCAACACCTACTGTGTAGCTCACAATGCCTAAGTTGCATACCGATCACTGCTGTGCCCTAGTCTCACGCTAAGCTATCAGCACCTATCGTGCATCTCACCGTCATTTAATCACACACCGAGCACTACTGTGTCCTAGTCACATGCCAAGCTATCAACACCAATCATGCAACTCACCGTACCCTAATCATAGATCGAGCCTTGTCGTGCCTTAGTCACATAATGAGTTTTACAGTGCCTTACTCAATACAGATGTTTAGCACATACTAGACATCTTATAGTGCCCCAGCTGCACACAGAACTTTAATTAACTAACTACATTATGAGCTCAATTCCTTTTCAACTAAAATAAGTTTACTCGATTGCAAAAGTTTAGATAAACTAAATAATCCATATCATTCATTTTAAGTTTTAAAATTACAAGTATGTAAATGTCAGCCTTTATATTAATTACAAACTGCCATCTGTATAACCTTTCATATCTATAAAAAGGTTGGCAAAAACAAAAATTGCAAAGCTTAATACCGAGCTAATAAAGCTCTCTACTGAGCTTATCCAGCACTTTACTGAGCTATACATAAAAAAAGAAAGAAATAACAAACAAACAAAACAATCAAAATTAGCTAATGCAACTAAAAAGCTCTGCTAAGCTTCCCTGTTAAGTTCTACAAAAAATAAAAAGAAGTTAGATGGCCTCGCCCTAAACTTCATCAACTTTGTCTCCAGCCACGACCTCTTCATCCTCCTCCAAGTTGATTGCTTCCACATTAGGAACCTGATCGAGGTCAACATCAGATATCCAGTCATATTCCCTTTAAGAGACCTCTTCTTCAGCTCAACTACAACGAGCTCTTGAAACTTCATAATTCCATGAGATATATTGTCATCCATCTTCTCCTTAAGCTTGACCAAAGCTTCTTGTTCCTTGGTTAGTGACCCTTGTGAAATGAAAAGGTAGCCCTTTACTTGGTTAAGCTCCTTCCCATTTCATCAACTCTGTGCTCTGCCTTTATAGCCCTTTTCTTCTCCCTGGCCAAGCATTGCTCGATATCTATCTGTCTTTTCCTCAAATACCCGAGCTCGTCCTTTATTTTCTCACAGGCGGCCACCACCCCAGCATATCAATCTCCCATATACTGGCATATGAGGTCATGCTGCAAAAACAATATAAGTTAATATAGATCATAAAATCAATATAAACATGTAACACCCCTTCCCGACCTATGAATAAGCCGAGGAGGAATGCTACATCGGGATACGAGCTCTGGTTAAGTCAGCTTACTTAATGCTCCTTATAAAAATTTTTCAAAAATTTTGACGGAGTCTCCCTTAAAATTCTAGGTCCCAAGTGTCGACAAAATTGATTTTTCTTATTTTTGAAAAACATTTTGTTTCACAATTCAACTCAAGCATACTCCCAATAATCCACCCTTATAACCTCAACTACAATCCTGCAAGAAGAATTCACACTTCTATATTCATAACCCAACTCAATTCAAAACCATACAGTTATTATACATTACTAGATTTACATGCTACATCAAGTTATCTCTTTGTATTGTTCAAATAAGTACATGCCAACTTCTAATACCAAAATACAAAATAAAGAGCACCACCTAAGTTTGTTGATGACCGACAGATCGCAGGACTCCTCTGCTTGCTACTGGCTCCTTGCTAATAACCTACGAGTTTAGAAGAAACTAAACTCGCTAAGCATTGCTTAGTGGGTACTTTAACTAATTACGGAAAATAAATAATAAAAACATAATGTACTTTTAAAAGCAATGAGTCGTATTGAAAAATAATATCACAGTAAAAACAATCCATACATGTCATATATTCAGTTATTATCATTTTATCAATTCGCTCCACAAGGTAATTTGGTAGACTAACTTATGGTAAGGAACTAACTGAAACAACTGTATATATATTCTGTGGCTGTGGCCCTAAAAAAAATTGCGGACCAAGCCCTGTGGAATCTGTGGCCGAAGCCCTCGGACCGGATTCCTATATAACTCGGACCGAAGTCCTATATAGCTCGGGTCGTCACCCTATATAACTCGGACCAAAGTCCTATATTAAAGCAGCACTGCATATAGTATGATATATCATACCCTTACCCTACTCAGTACTATCCCAAATACCCAGTGGAGCCAAAATTTCATGTCATTTCTTAATCGAATATGCATTATACAATTATCGACTTATGTTTCTTATATTATTTCAACGTGAAATATCATATTTTTTTCATTTTTTAATAACATATTATGCTCATTTATATGCATAAGGAATCAATTGGATTACTTTTGAAAAATGACCAAATGAATATTAGCAAAATGACCATATAAATAGTAAATTCTGGTTTTGGACTCAACTTGATCCTTATTTTGAAAAATTGTATAAAATAATCTACTTAACTAAAAACTCTAAAATTTTTACAGAATTTATTTTTACATCTTAAAATCATTCTTTTAAAATTTCAGATCAAACTGGACACAAAATCTTGGTCAAATAGTTCACCCAACCAGACTGCTCCAGTTTCCCTGCATCCTGGCAGCAGTTCTAAATTTTGTGAATTCCGTAAACTAAATTCAATCAATGTGGTTCCAAATTATTTTTCTCAAATACTAGACTCACTAAAAAACAACATATCCAAAATTCACTTCAATAAAATTTTTCTATATTTAATTAAAAATCATACAAGTCACGGCATTTTACTAATTCTAAAACAGAAAAATTTCAAGAAAATGAACAAACAATTAGTTAAAGTACCAAACCTTGCTTTTCCTTGCTCTTCTTGTCTATTTCACTTCCTTTCCTCTCTAATCTCCTTGATTTCCTATGAATTTTAACATCACATATACAAAGGTAAGAGCCCTAGGTATAGACATAGTCTTGTCTTATGATTTTTCTAATGGTTGCTGGCTTATTTTCACCATTAAACACTATTATTTCTTTCATCAAATCCTTCAAATAATTATTTCTTGAATTTTCTCCAAATCTAGCTACATGAACCCTAATTTCAATATCTTAATTTAACCATTAATCCATGAAATTAAAACTAGAGATAGGTTTCTCTTACCTTATAATCTTGTTTGTCACCAAAATCTTCAACCAAAAGCCTTAAACTTTGGAAAAATCACCTCCTTCTTCCTTCTCTTATGGTTTGGACGAGTTCACCATCTAAGAGAGGGTTTTTATATTCTTTCCTTAGCTTATTTTGATCCAATGGCAGCCATACGTGGTGAAAATATGTTGGTATAGATGTTGGCTTCCAATTGGTACACCTTATAGCAAAAATGGCCACTTTTAATTGGTCCCCTTGCCTTCTTCTTTTATCTATTTATTTGGCAAGCCATTAGGCTTCCTTTTATTCATATTTTGACCCCCTCAACTTTCTTGTGCTGTAATTTTATAGTCTAGGGTGTGAAAATATCAAAATACCCTCCAGCGATTAATTGATTATAACTTTTAAACCGTGCGTTTTCGGAAAAAAAATTGAAACCCACTGTTATGACCCGATTAATCTCGAGAATATTCTTCCGGGGTCGGATATGGGCACTATTAAGAACTTTCGACACTTAATTTTTAAGTTTACACAGTTGCCCCTAACTTTTGAGAAATTTCCACTTAGGTCATCGGCCTTTCGAAAAATTACTTTTAGGTCCCGTCGACTTCACGGGCCTCCTTTGCACACTGATTTTATTTTTGACTATCTCGAGCCTCTATTTGACCACTTATTTATGTCCTTCTTGCCTAATACTCGACTACCTAAACTTTGGGATGTGACAAAACAAACTACACTTCAAACTCAATTTACCTAGGTTGTTGCAGCCAGATACGTTTCCAAAACATTCATTAAGGTCATATCCCCAAAGTGTTTATTCTTCCGAGTTATGTTCCTCAGATATTATCTACTAAAATAATCAATTTTTGGCTCATTAACAGAGAAGTCATCACCGTACCAGGATTTAAAACCCTTAACCATCGCCTCTACCAATTTTTTAGGGGTCAACCTTGTGCTCCTACTCTTGACCCTCGGAATGAGTTTCTTCTCTTTGATCCCCTGAGAAAGTTCCTTCATCTCAACCTTGCATAAGAACGAGGTCACCTTCCGTGCCATGCTCTCTGAAAGCTTGGCTTGTAGGCACCAGTAGAGTGCTAGTCTCTACCCTGGTTGTTGCCTCTTTTCCTTTCTCTTTCTCTCTCCTCTTTCTCTTTGAGGGTTCTCTGCCCTTACCTTTAGAAGGAGAATCAGCACTCTTTCTTTTCTCTCTTTTTGCCTTGGCCTTTGCTTTCTGATCACTTTCACAAGATCCTCCATCCCCCCTCTCTCCATTAGATGCTACTGAATGGAAAATCATTTGATTTTTTTTTCTTCTATATTCAGTCGAAAGAAGAGAAAATTAACATGTTTCTAAAATTTCTTTCTATCATTTTCTTTACTCTCTTTTTTATTTATTGACAAGATTAATTATTCTCAATATTTAGAATTTAATTCAATTTTAGTTGAAGAATATATTCAATTTGGAGAAAATGGATTAAAGATTATTTAACAAAAATTTATCATATTAATAACTTAATGAGCATTTTGCAAATTATCGAAGTAAATTTTATTCTTTTAATTAAGTTGCTTGATGTTTCATTAGCCAATTAAACTTTTCTATTTAGGTTATTGTGAACTTTTAATTCCAAAAGTTAATATTCTCACTTGGACTCTTTACACATGTGTTTAGCTAATTAGATTATTTATTTTTTCTATTATCACTCTTTTAAGATATTTTTATTAATTGAGTGCACATATTAAGTGCACATACACTTGGTATAGATAAAAATTATTTTTAAAAATTCAATATTTGATATATTTTCAGAATTATTTTGAATCAAACAAAAATTTTTAAACATTTATATGGTAAGATTACTGTATTAAAATAACTATGATGAAGACGACAAAATGAAAATTACGCTACTGATGACAAAAAAAAAAGGAATTATACATTAATTTTTACTGCTTATAAAATATTATCTTAAAATATTAAAATATTTATATGTTATTTTAAATATTTTTATAGGTTTTTATCTGTATCTTTCTCTCTCTCTATTTTTTTTAATCCTAAATATATTTAGATATTATATTTGAATAATATTTTTTATTTTTTTATTTCTCTTTCTCTCTCTCTTTTTAATATGGATACTTATCTTTATATTTCTCTTTAAAAAAAAAAAAAAAAAAAACCTATTGCTTTAAATATTTTTCATAGGTTTTTATACTTATCTTACAAAAACTCCCATGTCCAACACTTCATCTACTGAGCCACCTCCAAAATTTATATTTAGTTATAATTGTATAAAAGAGGTCAATGTTTCAATAAAATACCTATAGTATTACGTTTATTTACACTACTTTAACAAAAGTAATAAGTTAATAAAATAAAATAATTGTAAATTTTCCTAGTTAAATCTGCCACAAACTATTAATAAGAAGAAAAAAAAATGACAACAATTACAAAAGAAGTACTCTCAATGATAAAAGAAGAATCATAGTGTTTTTAATCATAGTGTTTTTACTCCTTTCGTAAAATAAAAAATACATGATATAGATATATTTACAAAGAATTAAAATAAAACTTAATAACGCAGCTAAAATACAAATCCACATGTGACCATCCTTTAAATTGGCAAGAGAAATTTGCAGGCCAACCACAAAAAATAAATCCAAGAAGCCATAATCCCTCGAAGCAAACAACATTTGTCTCCATATTAGGAGATTTGTAGTAAATGATTTTAGCAAATAACAATACTTATTATCCTGAAAAATTTCTTTCAAAACTAAAATACCAAATGAACTGATCCAAACTATTGCAAATTTTCCAATACTTCCCATCAGAGGCGGAGATAAAGGGGGTCCCATGGGGCCCTGTTCCCCCTCAGTTAAAAATAAAAAATTTTTAGGTATATTTGAGAATGAATATTACATTGGTTGAGATGGAACAGCTTGGCCTTACTATGTGAGAGCACGCAACTTCGATCCACGCTCCCAACATTTTTCATCCTTTTTTTCCAATCTTTAAAACTGGGCCTTTTAATCAAGCCCATTACAAACAAACAAGATTTGTCAATGACTCTGCCCATTACAAACAAACAAGAATAACTTAATTGTGACTCTTTCTCTTCTTTCTCACGTTTCTTCTTCGTTAATTCCTTTTTCTTGTTTTATTTATTTTATTATAAATGTTATTTTTGTGAATTATAAATTTTAAGTTGAATTGGACCCCCCTTATCTAAAATCCTGGCTACGCCACTGCTTCCCATTATATGGAAATAATTAATCTGGATTAAATGACCATAATAGCAATAAACTAATGAGGAAAACAGAAGATATAAAAGAAAGAAACAAAAAAAAAATAATAGCATTACTATCACGATCACCAACAAAATCAATTGATACAAAAATTATAGCTTCAAATGTAAAAGTCACCAAAATCAACGTAAACCAAAGGATCATGTCAAGAATTTTCCTATCATGATCAGTAAGCTTAGCAACGTACCTTTTCAACATTTTTAGTAACTTAATAAATTATAAATATTTTTAGAGAGTAATCCTTTATTACTTCTACTTATTTATACATGTTAAATTGTAGGTTTTTATTATTAATTAACCTCATCTCTTTTTTTCTTTTTAAATTTTAAATACTTTTGAATTATGTTGTTTTAGATATGCTTTATAGATATTTAATTATCTTCATCTTAATATTTCTATGACTTTTTGCTGCTAATTTTATAAGAAACAAGATTGCAGCTTTTTATAAGGTATAGTTGTTTGCGTGATTTTCCTTTTAAAGAAAAGGCTAATTTTATCTCTTTTACAATAACTTTTGGTTTTTTAATTGCTGCAAAAATTATAGACCACATTAAATAAAATTATAATTTTGATTTATTAGCATTAAATTCAGCAAGCTTCCTAGATTTTTTGGACAATGAGAAAATTCATTCAATAATTAAAGTCAGAAAAAAACATTGCCTCCAAATGGGGAGGAGAGTTATAATCAATTAGTGACATACTAACTAACTAAATTTAATTGAGTGTGTCTTTAAGTATTTATTTTATGGTCATATAATAACTACTTATATAATTATTATGAAACATATAATCAGGTTTTGAATATAAATTTTTTGAGATTAAAGTTGTCAATTTTTTATACAATAAAATTAATTTTTTTAATAAATAATAAATAATCAACTGATGATTGAAATAATATTTTTTAAAGACATTTTTAATATTCTCACAATAATATAAGGTATTTAACTAATTTTCAAATCTCAAAATTCAAAAGTAAAAATGCTTACTTCCAAAGATATTTAATTTTTTTTTAAAAAAAAAGAATATTAAGATAAAGATAAATTAAATATACCTATTAAGAATATCTAAAAAATCCAAAGATATTTAATTTAAAAGTTTTAAAAGGAAAAGAGAGATAATACAAGAATAAATATGTACAGTTTTAACATGTATAAATAAGTAGAATTAAGGATTTCTCTTTCAAAATATTTATAATCGAAGTTACTGAAAATAGAGAATAATACTATCGAACCAATTCTTCTTCTTCTAACAAGGAAATTTGATTGAGCAATCCCTTGGTTTTTGATGGCCAATGGCCATGGTGGCTTATTTTTATGGTGCATTTTTCGTATCAGTACATGATTAATTTTTTCTTAATTATATTAATTTTTTCCTTTCTTTTATTTATTCTATTCTATCTTATCATTTCTTGTCTATTCTCTTTTTAATCCAATTAATTATTTCCATATAATAGGAAGTGCTGGAAAATTTGCAATAGCTTGGATGAGTTCATTTAGTATTTTAATTTTGAAAGAATTTTTTGTGAGTAATAAGTTCTGTTATTTGCTAATATCATATACTACAATGCTCCAAATAATGAGACAAGTATTGTTTGCTTCAAGAGATTATGGCTTCTTAGATTTGTTTTTTGTGATTTCCCTGCAAATTTTTCTTCTAATTAAGCTATACAGCTTCTTCAAGTTTATATAATAATTTGCATTTATATTTGCAATTTTATGTTTATGTTGTTGATTATTTTGTTGACTTTCTCCTACTAAATCAATTACAGTAATAATGGAGAAGCATGAAAATGAATCTTGGTGCAATTCTGATAAAAGGTCTCTTATTTTTCATTTTATTAATAGTTTGTGCAGAATATTTAACTAGGAATGTTATTTAGGTGTTAGTTTAATTAACTTAGTTTTGTGAAATTTAAAATTTATTTTCTTCCAAACAATAATCAATTTAGTTTATTGGTCTTGGCTATTGTGCACGTATAATAAAGTTAACATCAGGTTGATTTTTTGCTTATCCTTGTACCTTGTACCTTTTATTTAATTTATTTTTTGGACTTATGTTTACTAAGTTTGCTAAAAATGTGCCAACTTAATTGAAATGTTTGCAATCCTTCAATTAAAAAAAAGTTTCAATCAATTAATATTCTTCTTATGTTATTCATATATATATATATATATATTACTTGTATCTTTATTTTGTAATTTACATAAAATATAAAATATGAAATATGTTGGAAAAAAGGAATTTGATTGATATTTTTATTAAAGGAGTAAATTTTAACCCGATTCATAAATTGAATTTATTTATTTAATTCGATTTATAATCCATTAATATCATTTGAATTGAAATAAATTATTAAAAATACATCTCACTTTTGTTGACAAAATATTTCTAGAAAAAAAAAATTACAGCTTGATCCCTATTGGATAAAATCTTTTATAGAAGGTCATTTTTTCCCAATACTGCCATCAAAAACAATAATTGTAACTTACCAAATGATTTCACTCGTGAAGTTAATTTATAGCTATAAATATTATTTTTTTCATTTTATTTTAAGTGTCATATAAAAAAAATTATTTCATTTTAAATATTATTTTTAAAAATTAAAAAAATATTAATTAAAAAGAATTAATATTGCTTCCTAATTAAGCCATCTATTTAATGAAAAAGAATAAATAAAGTAACAATACAAAAAAAAGTAATTAGATAAATTGTAATAAAATTTATAATAGCTAATCATTTTCTTAATTTATGCACACTATTTTTATACGATACTTGAAATGAGATGGACGAATTATTAAATTGGTTATTAAAACTATTATACAGATAAAGTATTGCAAATTCTTTACTCTACAAAAAAAAAAAAAAAAACTATTGCAAATTCTTTCGATACTTGTACTTATTTATAGATGTTAAATTGCAGCTTTTTATTCTTAACCTTATCTCTTTTTTTTTCTTTCTAAATTTTAGATACTTTTGAATTAATGTTGTTTTAGATATTTAATTATCTTTATCTTTTGAGTGACTTTAAGTTTGAATTCCAGAGTATTTCAAGGGCTTCCATCTCTATTGAAGATGATACAGATACGAAACATAACTGACATGTTACTTTTGAAATGCTTGGAGCAGTATCCATGAAAACATAGCTAGAATATGGCTAAAATTAATTAAATAATTTCTAGTTCAAAATTTTATGTACTCCATGGACTTTAGAAGTTTTATTAAGGTTATTTGTAAGGATTTGGGGGTTAATTATTACTAATTAATCAAGTAGTTATGCTAACTCAGTAATTAATAATAATGAATAGTTTTGCAACAATATTTTCTTATTTTTTTATTTGTCCATTAGTTAATAATTAATATCCAACAAATAAAACATGAGTAATTGAATTTAGCAGACTACCGATGATAATCTATTCACGTAACATAAATATGATTATCCCCATCTTAATGATCATAAAAATAATATGTTTTTATAAAAAAAAATGATGACAGTGTGAAACAACTTTTTATCAAAATTGTATAATAGCTCTAACTATACAAAACTATAAATTTACATATTGTGGAATTGAATGAACTGGAATATGTTTCACGTGTCATTCCAAGAAGAAAACAAGAGTATTTATACAACTGTACAAGTTGACTAATAAACTGAGTCAACAAAACTAATCAGTTAGCTAAGTATCACTAATTATCTAACTAACCAAGAAACATCTAACTGAAAAATAATGACACAACAAGTAGCTTCATCACCCCTCCCTCAAGATGTGGAGTATAAAGATTCAATACTTCCAGCTTGGATATAATATGTTGAAACAAAGTGACAGGCAAATGCTTGGTAAACACATCTGCCAGCTGATGTGAACTTCAAATTGGCAATAGCTTCAGCAAACCAGAGTGAATTTTCTCCCTAATCAAATAACAATCCAATTCAATATGCTAAGTCATCTCATCAAAAATGGGATTGTGTGCTAGGTTCACAGCTGAAACATTATCACAAAAAACCAAAGCAGGCTTCAAATCTGTGACATCAAGATCTTTTAAAATAAAACACAACCACTAAACTTCACAAGAAACGGAAGCTAATGCTCTATACTTGATCAGCTTCAGATGATGACCCGGAAACCATTGTTTGTTTCTTTGATCTCCAAGAGTCAAGAGAACTACCAATGAAAACATGCATACCAGTCACATATCTCCTTGTAGTAGACAGAATGAACTAAGACTTCTGACCAATAGGCAACAAAGAAATGACTTTGAAATAAAAGAGCTCTAGTGACATTTGATAAATGTCGGTGCTTCCTCTCAGCAATACCATCTGTTCTTATAGCCTTAATCTGAATATTTAACTGAGTTAACACCATATTATAAAAACTCAGAATAAATGTGTAGACCCCTAAATTTGGCATTAAACAAGTTCAGTCCCAATTAAAAGAGGCCAAGCCAAATCCAATCTAATTTTAAAAGTTCAAACATGATCTGATCCAATTTTAAAAGCTCAAACTTGATTCGATCCAATTTTAAAGGTTTAAACCTTATTCAATCCAATTTTAAAGGCTTAAATATAGTTTGGTCCAATTTAAAAGCTTGAATCAGGTTCGATCCAATTTTAAAAGCCCAAACCGAGCCGGTCCAACACCAAAATGCAAGATCATGATGAATTGACCTAGCCAGTTCGCTATGAAGCCATCCACAGTGAATTGGCATTGGCCAATTTGCCATGAGTCCTTGATTCAGGCTAGATTCAGTTTTAATTGCATTTAAATCCCTATAAGACTCAGATAAGCAGAAAGGTATCTGAATTAGATGAGGATTAGTGAGCTGATCTAGGTTACCCTAATCGTTGCTTATAAATACAAAACCACAATTAGAAAATGGGGGGCCGAGATTTCTAATTAACTAACTAATACTACAAAAACAGAAGGAAGAGAAAGAAAGCAAAAGGCAAATAGAGATAGTAGTCAAAGCATCAAGTAATCCTCGGATAATTAAGGCACCAACCAAAACTTAGTTTGATCCAGGCAGTAACACCATCAAGCTCCAACTTTTATAGAGTTGAGGTGATAAAACAAGGCTTGATTCAATCAAATTAAACGTAGTGGAGCCAACAATGTAGGTATGACTTCTTATTAGCCAATTCAATTCAGTTTCTTGGTTTATTTCTATTGATTAATTCACTGTGTGGCCTAATTAAGAATCAATATTGCAAGTCCTTCACAGTAAGCTATAAATTTACGGTTGGATTAAATTGAAAGGTCAATTGCATGTTTTTGTAAACCCAAAACCCTAATTTGCATAAACATAAAACCCTAGTTAAGGAAAACCCTAATTTCATAGGTAAAAACCCGAACTTCATCTCGAAACCCTAATTTAGTATGTTTACATATCAAACCCTAAATTTGAATGGTAAACCCTAGTTTTAGGTTAGAAGCTCTAACATTGCATGTAAAACCCTAGATTGCATTATTAAACCTTAGCTTTTGGAATCTAACCCTAATTTGATGGAACCCTAATTTTATTTATTAATTTTTATTTATAATGAATGATGTGGCTTGTTTATGATGGATGATGCAGTTTATTTTTTGGATCATCTTCATTCATCGTCGTTTGGGTTTAAAGGAAGATGTAAGACATATTTTCACTTCATGAGTGCCTTATTTATTTTAATTATTTACTTTAGTTTTAAGGACTTTGGACCATTGTAAAGGATATATTTTCACTAATTAGTGAGTGTCCTATTTTATTTATTTATATGGACATTTGAACAGTTGTAAGGGCATGTTTTCATTTTGTATGGGCACCCATTTTGTTTGATTGTTTAATTTATAATATGATAAATGTTTATTTATGTTAATTGCATGTAGTATGGATAATATTATAATAATATAAAAATTCAATAATATTTAGACTTAAAAAGGAGGCCACTTTCAACGAATCGAGCGTTATGGAAGTGCTGGGTCATTCTCACCTTCCCATATGTACCCAACTTTCGGAACCTAATAGGAGTTAGGGATTTCTTAAAATCGAGTAATCCACCCCTTTCTATTTCTTTCCCTACCCATATGAGTGGCGACTCAAATTCTCTAGGTTTAGACCCATATTTACTAAGGCCTGGAGCCTAATAGTGCCAAAATTGCAAGAGTCATTCCACAGGGAGTGAGGGCAAAAATCTCCACTCATAGTGGCAACTCCACTGGGAATAAGAGAAATTGATTCTGTTAGTCTTTATATTATTTTATTTTTTATTATTATGGTATTATATATTGTATCATTTAGAATTGCACTGTGTGTATGAGTTAGGATACCCTGTGCAGCCCATGTTATGTGTATGTAAGTGATACCATACTTTTATTCAAGGTATGGAGATCGAGTATTGCATAACTACTCATTGTCTTGTACTTTTTGGTATATACTTGCTATGGGAACCTAAACCTTTTACATCAAAGACTAAAGTCTACGTAGTTGGTCTAGTAACTTTCCTTAAGTTTACCCTAATTTCTTGTTTGACTATGATTGACATGTCTTAGTTTAGATTATGACTCATTTGATTTGTCCTTTCCTAATATGATCTAATTATGGTATAAGTCCAAAAAAATTTTATGGTCTAAAAATTCTTTTAAGCTCAAAAGCCCAAATCATTTTCAAAGATAGGTTTGAAACCTTTTCAACAAAATTGAGTCAATAGTTGCTTTCTTGTAGCTCAAGTATGAGGCCCAAAATCGATTTTTGAAATAATTTTTTTTATAATGGGCTTTGAAATTTTTTCAAGGAAGAGCTCATATACTATCCTTCATTTTATGGCTCATGGACCTTAAAATTAAAAATATTTTTACAATAGACCTAGATTCTTGGAATGAGATTTCAAATAGTTAGGTTAATTCTTGAATATTAAAATCAATTGTGGGCCTTATTTATACTAAGACTTTTTAATTGTAGGCTTGTTTTATGGCATGGATCATTAGTTACTTTTTCAAATAAGAAATATATTTATAAAAAACCTATTAATTCAGTTTTAATCTAAAATATGGCAGAAATACTGCCACCCAAGCTGGGGACTTCCGATGATAAGGTGGACTTCCGGACTCAAGGCTCGACTAGTGTGCTTCTGAGCTCGATGGCTACGTGGAAGGACCTGCAAGATATAAGAGAGACTCAGGTTTCAGTGGAAAAACTTCGATGCCTAAGTCAGTGTTGGGCCTATTGTAAGTAGTGGTTAGGAGAGAATGAGATGGGATACCTGTAGTATTTTACCTTTGTTTATATATGGGAGATGGTGGGAGACAGGCCCTGAAAATGGTGGGGGCAAACCCTACCAGTGGTTGAAGACAAACTCCGCAGAATCGTGGAAGAGAAACTCTATTAAATGTAGGAGATAAACTCTGCAGATAGTGGGAGTACCGGGGAATATTTCGGAGATGTCAAGAATTTGTAAGAAACGATGCACAGGTCAACTAGCTAAGTCTAAACAACAAGCTTGATCGAAGAGACTTAAATTGATTTTGTGTACCGAGCATAAACAACAATCGTGGCTCACTTCTTGCTATGAAAGACTCGGTAAAAGGGCCAGATCTGGCTTAACTATCTATCGCCGATCTATGGGTATACACCAAAGAGTATTATACAGATTTTCTAAATCAACAATCTCATCATTCAAGTTTCTGTATTGCTGCATAATCATAGGGATGCGTCATCACCAGTTCTTCATGCTTCCTCTGGAAGTTTAGAGTTCTGATCAGTGAAGGCAACGGAAATACTAACACAACAATTCAGTATAAATGAAGTGCCAATGTGTGTGTGCTTTACAATAAGCTACTCACCTTTCGCTCTTCAACTAGTCTTTTTAATAAGCAGCTCACCCAACACTGCGTTGTTATAGCATTGGAGGTGTGATCTCTCCTCCAATCGAGCGCCAATTTTGTGTGCCAAAATGGCGTTCAGCTACACTGCAGTGTCCGATTTGCTGTGCTATCTTTTTTTTTTTTTTGTTAAATTCTGTATTTTTAGGGTTTAAGTGTAAATTAGTGTAAATTTATTTAAGTTTACTTTTTTTTTATGTTTTTTATAATTTCTGTGTTTATTTTAATGTTAAATTCTGTGTTTTTTTTTTGTAATTTTCTGTATTTTTATAATTTTTGTAATATTTGATTTAACTTTATTTGTTATTTAATTTTTAAAAATGTCTTTGTTTATATAAATTGTAATTTTTATTTTACTCTTAATATTTTATTAATATTTTTATTTATATCAAAATAATAACTATTTTTATATTTAATGACGGAAAAAATTATATAATTTTTATAATGATATTAAATTTATGAAGAAAATAATAATAATTTGACATAATTTTTCATAACATAATGAAGATTAGAATAACGAAAAGTAGGAAGATGAGAACAAAAGAAGGAATAAGAACTGGGTAGGTAACCTTTTGCCATTTGATTAAGGACATAATAATTCACAATCATTTGTATGATGAACAGAAAGCAAGATTTAGTATCAAAGTATAACAATTGAAACCGTTACTTAACTTGATCATCTTTAATAATTTTTTTCAGCCATAGATCGATGTCGTAATTGAGCTCCACATAAATATAACTTTATGATGTTGTAGCTGTATATAGTGCTGTTGTAACCCAAAGTATATTTTCACCTTTTTTTAAGAGTAATAGAATTTCAAATGGGAGGAGTATGGTAATTCGAAATATTAATGTAAAAATTTGTACTAGTATTTCGATTTATTTTTATAGTATTTGTAATATTTATGTTGTGTAAATAAACATTTTAATTAACATCAGTTAATATAATTATGCCGTCTAATGAAATTTCTTCAAAACATATTTTAATTATACATTAATTAAATTATTTATGTTATCCAATTAAAATATTTTTATTTAATAATTTTAAAATTAATTTTCTAAAATATTATAAATTAATCATTAAAATATTATAATTAATGTTAATAAATTGAAATTGTTGGAATGTTCAACATTTTCCCTCTGCTCTATCTCTATCTTTTATAAAGTATATTCCCATAAAAAAAGAATATTCTCCTTATGTTAAGTTAAGTAACGGTTTCAAAAAGTTAAGAGCTGCAATTGTTGGAGATGGCCTAAATTCTCATCAGCCTTTTTCTGCTCCATAGATGCTAACTGAAGTGCACTGTTTCTATGTTATGATTTTGGAATCACGCGGATATATACCTACAAATCCAATAATGCAGGTCTTGTAAAACTAGTCTCTTCATTTTTTTTACAAGTAACGAGATAATATATTGAAGAAATCCCATACTAAAATAGCCCTGAAGGCACTGTTTGGAAGGATTTTCAACATGATTTAATAGTGTATAGTTTAATAAATTCAGTATGATATAGTATTGACAATACACCATATTTAAAAGAATAATATAACACTAAATTTACTTGTGCTATAATTAACTTTAAAAAATTATTTAATGATATGAATTGATTTATATTTTATATAATTTCTATTAAAATAAATTTACTTGTGCTATAATTATCTTTAAAAAATGATAATTAAATTTTGCAATAAATTTAAGTGATACTAAAAAATATTAATAAAATTCAATTAAATCAATAATTTACGAAATAATAATATAATTAATATAATATATGTATATTTAATTATCTTTTTATTAATTATTTCACTATTATAATTTACAAAGTACAAACTAGTGCAATATGATGTCTATTTATTATTCACTAATTACTAAGTATTTCCTAAATACTAATCTAAAAAAAATAAGATATAAATGTATTAAAAATAAAATATAAATCACTTTTATTATTTTAAAGGTAGTTATAAAAATGTAAATTGAGTTATTTAATTTATATATTCTAATAATATTATAAAACACAATTTTTAGATCCACAAAAATACGTTGAACCACCATGAAAGTGGAGATCAAAAAAGAGCCCTAAAAGTCTAGATCTAAAAAAAGCAAAGCTAGAAACCACGGCAAAGAGGGAACTTCTCTTGGAAGGCAGAGAGAAAAAAGGGGGCTCTGGCTCTGAATTGCACAAGTTAAACAAAGAGAAGTGTTTCTTCCCCTTCCAGTCCTAAGTTAAATGCATGTACAAATTTATTATTCAATTTTTAATAAAATATTATTTTAACAGAATTAAAAGGAAATTTATTAAGAAAATTTATATTAATTTTAGAGATATACAAATAGAAATTTATCAGTACTTGACATTGTACAACAATAATGTAAGATCTAATCTTACTCTATAATCTTACTCTATCGATAGCAGATACAATTGTATTTTCAGCTTATATACTAATAAAGTATACAAAATATAAAATAAATAAACTTTATATGTAGATAAATAGTACCTTGTTGGATACTATATATTTTTACTGTAACTCCTTTATATTATGGATAAATAGTACCTTGTTGGATACTATCAGCTAATTTTTATTTTTCTTTTTCCTTTTTCTTTTCTTTTTTCTTTTTATTTTTCTTTTCTTTTTCTTTTTTCTTTTTTTTCTCTTTATCTTTTTTCTTTACTAGTGAAAAAATTTCATTGCAAAACCTGAGCCTGAGGCAATAGTGGAAGATGATATGGATGAGGTGGAGGAAGAGTCAGATGAAGATGAAGATTTTCTTCTTCTGAATTGAGCTTTAAGTTTTTTAGACTGGCTCTTACTGGAAGAACCAAAAGAACTGGGCTTTAAAGGTACAGAGGTCGAAGAAATAGATTTAACCATCTGTTGACAAATGACTTTATAATCTTCTACAGTTTTTGCAGCTGCGAGAAGGGCTTGACAATGAACTTTTTGGGCTCCAAAAGAGGAAGTTAACTGTGGGTTAAAACCACTGTTATTCCGTTTTAGAATCCATTGTTTTACGGTTGATTCATAAGTGGAATTTCTGAAGGCATTCCACCATTTTATTTTATGTTTTCTTAATATAATAGGTATATTAGTTCCTGACTGGTAATCTATATCAAAATACCATTGATATACCCATGGTATAAAGAAATTCATACAAAAGAGAATAAGAGGAGGAACTTGTTTTTCATACAAGGATGAATGAAAATTGGTTTTAAAATACCGGTATGCTTTAAGTACTTCAGGTGATAATATATTTTCATGATTACCACAGTAGTACCACCAATTAACAAACCACATCGGAATTTTAACGGTTTTAATGTTAGTATCGAAATATACTAACCAAGAATGGGTATTTGTAGGATTTTGAGTATAAAAGACATTTGTCCAAGCATGAATATAGTCCCAATAGTTATACGAAGAACATATAGTTTTATATGAGAGAGAATTGGCTTTAAAGGATACATGCATATGAAGAGGTTTTCTCCAATCAGAATGATGGAGAATCTTCTTAATTTTAATAGAGGAATAGGATATAATTGTTTTATCATCTTTATCATAGTTATGTTTAATTTTTACAGAATCTGTATCCTCAAGGATAGCTAAATAATATTCTTGAGATTTTGACAAATCATAAGGTCTAAAAAACCAATTTTTTGGATATACAGATTTAATAACTTCCCATGGATTTCTATGATAAAATTCATCTTCTATTATTAATTCTGTATCCACAAATGCTTTTGCAAACCATTTAGATTTTACTGAAAATTTTGAAGAAATTATTTGAGTAGGTGGTTTTGAAATTTCCAACTCTGGTTTTAAAATAATTTTAGATAGGTTGTTTGAAGAGGAAGATTCACCTATCTCAGATTTTACAAAAGGTATAAGAGTTTTACCTGAGGCTATAGGAGCTTGATCTGCTGGAGGCAGGAAGCCCATTTTTTGAAGTTCTTCTGGTGACTGGATTCCCAAATTCTTTACTGCTTCTTGTTGAGCTTTAGAGTATTCATTTTCTACCATTGCAGCCCATGACTTTATGGGTTTAGAACTAGGTTTTAAGATATCTGAGTTGTCATACAGGGCTTTATGTGAGTGGCTTGAGTCTGATTTTTGGATTTCTTTATTTTTGTTGAATTTCTTCTTTTTATTCTCGATAATTCCTGTAACAGAATTCATGAGTTAAGAGATTAAGAATATTATTGCTTTCTCCTTTTATATATTCAATATCAAAATAAAAAAAATACTTAAAATAGTCTACATTTTGCAAAAATTTATTTAGAAGCAAAATTTTTAACATTTTTTTACAAAATTTCTTTTGCAGATTTACAATTAATACGAAGTAAAAATTTTTTATTTAATAAAACATATTGAAATTTAGAAGAATAAAATAAAAAACTTAAAATTTCTTTTTTAATAGTAGAATAATTTATTTGGGTTGGATTCTAATGTCCCTGTTTTATTTGTCTTAAACACACCACCATATCCTATATTTGAATAATTAGTTTCATCAAATTTTTAGGTTGATGGGTCAAAAATATATAGGTAATGAATAGCTTAACTAAAACTTTTATTTGCTGGACTATATTTGTGTGGACTTCAGTCCATGGGCTAAAATTTTTCACAAGTCTATCTATTTAGATTTAGGTAAAAATCTATAACATTGTTTAAACAAACTAAAAATCTTTGTAATTTAGCTTAATTTAAAATTTTATCTGGGAATTTATCTCCAAAGGCTAAACTTTTTTTCTATATGAGTTATAATATCTTGTTTTATATAATGTCCTAAGAATCTAACATTAATTTGGAATAATAACATTTTTGTTTTATTGAGTACTAATCCATTTTTTTCTTACAATCATAAAGAATGTTTTAAGTGTTTAAAATGTTAAAACATTCTTTTTTTGAAGAATTAAAATGTTCTATTGCTTTACTAAAAAATAATACATTATTTATATAAACAATACAAAATTTTATATATAGGTTAAATATATCATTCATCACTTTTTGAAATTCAGAGGGTGTATTTTTTAATTTAAAAGGTATTAAATTCCATTCATATTATCCAAATAAAACTGTAAATACATTTTTATACTTATCTTTAAGGTGTATCTAAATTTGTCATTATTCCATTTATTTCTTTAATTTCTTTATGTAAGTCATTAATTGTTAGTTTGGTTTTTACTTGGCTAGTACCGGACAATACAGAAGGTTTTTGTTCATGATTTATTTTATCAAAACTTTCTAATAATTTATTTAAGAACTTTTCCTGTATTTTAGGATCACTTATATTTTTTATAATTTTTAAAATAGACTTTTATTCTTTAATTAAAATATTTATTGATTTATATTTCAAAACTAGTAGAATCAAAATTTATTGCATCTATCTGATTTTCTTCCTCATTCTGAACAGTTTTGTGATTCTGATTATAAATATAATTCATAGATTTTATTTAATACAGATTCTTCTAGATTTAATTTCTTAATTTTTTTATTAAATTTATAAAATCTAGAAGTGTGTTCTTTTTTAACCATTGTTATAATATTCTAAGTCTTTATATATTATATTTTTCTTCTTAAAGATTTTTTATTACTAAGTTTTTTTAGATTTATTAAACTTATATCTTTTATAATAATCTTTTTTACTATATTTTCTCTTATAATTTTTTTATAGGATTTTTATAAGACTTCTTATGATTTTTAGAATATTGTCATTGACAACCTTTATAATCTTAGGTTATATTATAATCAAACTGTTTATAGAATGATCCTAATTTTTGTTTAATTTTACATATTTCAAATTTTAAAGATTTTTTTAGTTTAATATCTTAACATAGAGTTTTAATCTCTTTTTTTTTTTTGAACTATACTAGTCAATTAACCATAAGTCAAAATGTTATAAAGAATTAAATTTTTAAAATTTTATTTTATATGATTACTAACATTTTTTCTTAAGAAGAAATGTAATCCTACTAGAAATTTTTTTTTCCGAAATCATGGTTGGGATCTTCCCTCAACATTATTGTAGTTAGAAATGTTGTTTTATAATATTGAAAATCACTAAGTTTTTTACAACTAAAGTTGTTTAGTAATTCAACATTTTTATATTTTAAGTGAGTAGAATCTCTTATAAAATACAATGATATAGTTTGAATAAGCGTTAACACAACATCCTGAATAGTCTCACCATATTCATTTAATATAAGAATTTTTTCCTCAGTAATTTTTATAACATTTAAAATTTTCAAGTGTTGTTCATCAGTGAGATAATTATCCAACAAATCTTTTAATTGGCTTATAAAGCCTGCTATAATTAATTTTGTTATAGTTCTATTAGAGATATCAGTTTGGATTCTATAGACATTAGCAACCATAGTTATCCATTGTAGAAGATTAAAGATGTTATATTCTGATAAATTATCTATATTCCATTATATAGAGATGTTATATTCTGATAAACGATTTATATTCTATTATATTTATATTGGGATAATATATTAGGTATTTCTATAATTTCATTGTCTGTCACAGTTATTCTAGGTACTATTAATTCACTATGAGTTATATGATTTATTTGAGAGAGAATAGTTTTATCAAAAGATTTAAGATTTTCAGTTTTATGAGAAGATTTCTCTTCTGATCCTGATCCTGAATCTTGATCATGTGTAACTACACTAATTATTTTTTACTGAAATGTATCTTAAACTACTTTTTTTGACTCAGAAATTAATTTAATTTTACTTAATTAGTCTTTAATTGTTTTACAAATACAGAATTTGATAAAAAAAATAATTAATTTAGCATGAGACAACACTAAAATATAAAGACTCAATGAAAAAAAAAATACTGTAGGGTCAAATAATGCATTTTGCCTAATCTATTTTTATACATCAAGAGTTCCGGAATGCCTAAATGTACTAAATGAAAATAAGTCGCAAATTCGATCTCATTATAATCAAAACAATAGATAAAATAGTATTGAAACATTAATAACAATATGTCAATATAAAAAATAGGTAGTTGCAAACAATATCAAGTTCATGGATAAAGGAGCATAAAAATACTTTTGTTATAAGCCAACAAGTGATGTACGCCTAACAAACAATTACTATTAATTAATTAAAACAAATCCACTCATTAGCTTATGTAAATGTCACCGTTTCTAAAATGGAAACGAATGTATTTTCGAAAGCAGAAACAGGTCAAAAGAAAGGAAATTAAAGTTTTCATTAGTTATCCAAACAAAAAAAGATCAATCATTCCATAAAAGCTTTCACAAAATAAACAAATAAAACAAAAAATTGAAGTTTAAATCCATAATGAGAATACAATAAAAAATTATCCCAACCATGAAAATGATTCATAAATTACAAAATGGATCACTGACCATCAGAGGAAGAGCTAGCTGCTGGTGACGCCATTGCCAGAGTACAAAGTGAGGAACCATGAACTGCTTTCTTAGGCACTGCTAGAGCAAGCAGAAAGGTCGAAATTGTAGACGGAGATGGGTTTGGGTGGTCACCGTCTTTTGAAAAAAAAAACAGTGAAATTGATCTAATCAATCAAGAAACATATTATGTGTTGTTTGATAATATATCAAAAACAAAAGGGAAACAAGATTTCAACTCTCTTTGAAAATCAGAAAGAAATGCAAGAAAACTCGGGAAAAAAAAGTTAGAGAAATATCCAAGGAATGTTTGGGAGGTGAGAAAGGAATCTACCAAACAAGGCAATATAAAAGAAATTCTAAAGGGGAAATAATATAAGTCGATTAATTAATTTAATATTATGATAATGAATTTAGTTAACTATTATTATTATTATGAATAAATATTTAATTTAGACTTTATATTATAGTGAGAAGTTAATATTATATTTTAAATTTTTTTTATTAAATTAATTTTTTAAAAAAATTTAGGCTAAATTAATTTTTTTACAAATTTAAATTAAATCGAAACTTTTTAATGAAATTGTTAAATTGAGTTAACAGTAGGATAATTTCGGTTAAATATTAAAAAATCTAATTTAAATTTCATTTAAATATTGAAATTTAAATTAAACTTAATTTTTAATATATAACTTTTTAATTATTAATATTTTATAATATCAATAAATAATTTTATAATATTTTTATTTATAATAATTTTAATAATTTATAATTTTAATAAATAATTTTAGTTTTTAATTTACTATAATTTATTAATATTATAAATTATAATATTAAAAAGTAATTATAGTCTAAGGATAAATATTATTTTATATTAATAATTTATTAAATTAATAAATAATTTTTATAATACTATTAATATTAAAACTATAAAACATAAAAATTAAATAAAATTACAAAATACATAAATAAATAAAAATACAAAAAATTTTAAACATTATTAATATTATAAATTAATATTAAAAATATAAAATATAAAAATTATAAGAAATGAAAAAAATCACACTAACAGATCATACCAACAATAGAGCAACATATGAATCACACCAATATCACTCCAACATATGATTTTATTATGAGCCTGATATATTGAATTGTTGTATATTATATGATTAAGCATTAATAAATTGTTGCATTGAAGTGACTAATAGCTCCCGGTGGATGTTTAAATTTTATATTTTTATTTATATGTTTTGTAATTTTCATTATTTTTTTATATTTTTATTTATTTTGTATTTTGTATTTTATATTTTATATTTTTATATTTCATATTTTTAATATTAATGGTATTATAAAAGTTTTTTTTAATATAAAAAAATATTGGCCGTTATATCAAAATAATTTTTTAATGTTATAATTTACAATATGAATAAATTATAATAATTTTTATAAATATAATTATTAAATTATTAATTATTTGATAAAATTATAAATTATTAAAAATTAAAATATTATAGAATTATTTATCAACATTATAAATTATTAATAATTAAAAAATTATTTGTTAAAAATAAGTTTAATTTAGACTCTAATTTTTAAGTAAAGTCTAAATTAGACTTTAATATTTAATAAAAATCTAAATTAAACCCGTTAACTTGATTTAATGACTATATCAAAAAAATTTTAATTTGGCCTAAATTTGAAAGAAAAAAAATTTAAATTAGACTATATTATTAACTCAATTTAATTTAATGACTATATTAAAAAGTTTTAATTTAGCCTAAATTTAAAATAAAAAATTTTAATTTTATCCCAAAAAAAAAATATTTAGAGTCCAATCTTAATTTCAGCCTATAGTAGGGTTCAAATTGGAATTTTGTTGTTGTTGGTGTTGTTATTATTATTATTATTATTTCATTGAAGCCCAACAAGATATATAAGCTATGCCTCAAGGGATTTATAACCCAGAGACTATCAAAATTTTGCAGGAAAACCTAGTTTTTCTCCACTCAAATATTCTAATTTATAAATAATATGAATCGTATAACCATTATCCCCTTCAGGCTTTGATGCCAATACCTCCCAATGGATCTAAGGGTGATAGTTTATGAAGAATGAAAATGTTTATGAATTTTATATCATGAAAATGCAGTGATACAAAATGAATGAGATCATAAAAATTTCAAAACTTGAAAAATACTAACAAAATTGGAGATACAAATTAAGCTCTCACTTAAAAAAACTCTTTTTCTAGTGAGCTCTCTGTAAAATTTTTTCTAACGCTTGAGGTTTCCTGCAGGGGAATGCCCTCTTAGAGCACCTCTAATAGAGAGGGACAAATCATTTCCCATTAGATTCCACTTACATACTAGATAAATAGAATTTGAAATCCAAATTAAATTAAAACTTGGTCTTTCAATAAAAAGACTAAGCATCATATTATTTAAAATTAATTTAAAATAACCGTATTAAAAAATATTATTTTTAAATTTTTTTAACGAATGAAAAGCTGCCATTTGACAGCCCTCCGTCCACTTTTTAGAAAAAAGAAAAATTAATAAACACTAGGAGAAACGTCCCTCCCACAATGGACGAGTTCGAAAATTAACAAACAGTGCGGATGCTCGATGTAGCGGACAGGCTGCGGTGGAAATGAGTTGGAAAGAGACCCTTCACGTGAAGTTGATGTTTGCTTTAATTATGGAGCTGAATATGGCAAAAAACAATAATTTCTTCTACTGTAGCCATGCTTGCTTCAATTACGGCAGACAACAATGATTCTTTCTACTGTAGCCATTAAGGATTTGGATTTTTGTTACCGACAAATAATGGCTGCCGACAAAACAGTAAAAATACTTTATTTTAAATTACCTTCACTTTTTAGTCCTAACAGGCAATGAATTTTTTACAATAATGAACTTTTAGAGGGGGGAAAATCTCGAAATGGTCATCTCCATTGTCATTACCTAAATCTACCATAGGTAGAAGATTTGGATTTTTCACTTTGCAATAGTTGTTCCGTTATTGCAAAGTATTCCTCTTTTGTCTTGGCCGCCGCTAATGTTGTTTGGCCATGGGCTTTTGAGTCACAATCTCATTGTGTTGAGGCCCAACACTCATGTATCCATTAGCCTGTGTATTCCTGGTTTAAAAATTCGTAGTGGAATCTTGAAATTACTCCGCCATTTAACTTTGAACTTGAAGATAAGCATGATTACTCCATCTTGTCGTGGCTGAAAATCTAAGTATAAAATATATTTTTGAATAAATTATATTTAAAATATATTGATTTTCAAATAAAATATAAGTATAAATTTACTATGTCCTCGTGATTATATCTTTTTATTTTATTTAAATAATATATTTTTGAATGTGATAATTATTTTATTATATTTATTTAATCTACTAATTATATATTATTTACTACGTTATACATATAAATTTATTTAATTGATTATATAATAAAATTAATTTAATATAATTTGCTATAGTATAAATATAAATTTATATAATTGACTATATAATAAATTAAATTTAATATAATTGACTATAATAAAATTATTTTAATGTAATTAATTATAGTATAAATATAAATTCATATAATTGACTACATAATAAATTTATAAGTTTAATTGAATATAATTGATTTTATTATAAATATAAATTTATGTAATTGATTATATAACGAGATTAATTTAATATGTTTAACTATATTATAAGTATAAATGTATATAATTGACTATACAATGAGATTAATTTAATGTAAGTGATTATGTTTTAAGTATAATTTTATATAATAGGCTATATAATAATATTAATTTAATGTAATTAACTATGTTATAAGTATAAATTCACCTAATTAGCTACATAATAAATTTAATTTAGAGTAATTAACTATGTTATATTATTTATTTAAATTCATATAGTTAGCAATATAATAAGATTAATTAATATAACTGACTATGTTGTAAGTATAAATTTATTTAATTGGTTAGATAATAAGATTAATTTAATGTAATTGACAATGTTATAAATATAAATTTATCTAATTGACTAAGTAATAAGTTTAATTTATAATAATTGATTATATTATATGTAAATTCATGTAATTTACTATATAATAGATTAATTTAATGTAATTGACTATAATATAAATATAAATTTATAGAATAGGCAATATAATAAGTTTAATTTAATATAATTGACTATGTTGTAAGTATAAAATATTATAATTGGCTGTATAATAAGATTAATTTAATGTAATTAATTATATTATAAGTATAAATTCTTTTAATTGGTTACATAATAATTTTAATTTAATGTAATTGGCTATGTTACAAATATAAATTCATGAAATTTGCTGCATAATAATATTAATTTAATGTAATTGATTATAGCATATGTATAAATTTATGTAATTGACTACATAATAAGTTTAATTTAATATAATTAACTATGTTATAAATATAAATTAATAAAATTTGCTATGCAATAAGATTAATTTAATGTAATTGACTATGTTATATGATAAATTTATATAATTAGTTACATAATAAGATTAAGTTAATATAATTAATTAGTCATATATATAAATTTATATAATTAGCCATACGATAAGTTTAATAATAATATGATTTGATCATCTCACTAAAGATAATGACTAAAATTTATAATGGTTAATTTTTAATTTATATCCATTGACTTAAACATCTATGTAATAACTGAGTCACGAGCACACTAAACTCTTATAAATGTATATGTATATGTTTGTGTGTGTGTGTGTGTGTGTGTCTTTGTATATGAAAAATCGATGCAAGGAAGATATTATTAATATTATTTTTTCTATCAACAAAACAAGTTATAGTACTATTAGCATTGAATCTTTTTTTAATTGTATGCATATTTTTAAATGCCATTAAATACTAACTATAAAATATTTTTAGACCATGTGAAATTTAATTTTAAAAATAAATATTTAATGATATTTGTTAATATTTTGAAAAATGACTTAAATAATAAAATAAAAGTTGTTATTGTCAGATCAAATAAAATTATTTTTTATTTTAATAAAATTACAAATAATTATGTAACAATTAATATATTTACAATATATATTGTGTTAAATTATTTAGGAATACAAGAAATATACAATATTTTGATTTTGAAATTTCCTAATTAAAAATGTGAACTACTATAATTTTTTAAAAAATAATATAGAATCATCTATCTATTAATTATTAATTTTTTTAAAAATATTACACAGCTGCGCGGTTTAAAACTAGTTGACTATTATTTTATTCATACTAATTACTCATGTTTATTTTATATTATTCATTTTATTTTTACAACTCTATAATGCACTTTAACAAATTTAATTATTTAAATTTTTTTATATTAATTTTTTTTTAATATTATAAACTTTCAAATCGTTTTTGTTTTAAACAATAATAATAATTAATTATATTTTTAAAAAATAAAAAATATTTTGAAAAAGATAAACTTATTAAATTATTTATTGTTAGGAATATAGTAAGAATTAAGAGAGAGAATGAAAATTTAAAATTCAAATGTAAAATCTAGACATTAAAAAGAGTGTAAAAATAAATTTAAATAAAAAAGTTGATTATAGCTATTATAGGACATTTACAAAACAAGTAGATAAATTTAAATAACAAGAATCCTTTTTAAAAATGGTATGTAAAGGTTTGTAATCTTCTTGAAATAGAACTAGAGGACAACAATAAATTAGTTGAAGAATTATAAATTCTATCAAATGTTGAGGCTTCATGTTCTACTTAACGATAAAATAACACCCAAAACTTATAGGTTTAAAATTAGATATAAAATTAATAAGAATATGAATGAAATGTTTATATAGAAAATTTTATACAACAGGTTAAACAAGTTATTTTAATTGAAAAGATATTTTAAAATGAAATTTTATCCTAAAATAATTTATCTATTTATTTATAAACTATCTATTATTATCAATAAAATTAAAATGTGAAAGTTTGAAGTCAAATAATAATTCTTCAAGAACATAGGAATTTTTATTTTCTACAAAGAGATTCATAAAAACAAACATGTTAAAGAAAAGGAAAAAAAAAACTCACTTGGAAGCAACTCACGTGTTCCCAAAAAAAAAAAAGAAACTCAATTGAGAATAAGAATATAAATGAATTAACTTATTCGAGCTCGGCTTAAGACGCAACTCAATAAAAACTCATTTATGTTCGAACTCATTTAAAAATAAACCAAACCCAAGCTGCTCGTTTATTAAAGGAGTTAAACACAAATTTAGAGATATTCGGCTCGCCAATCTCACGAGCTGGCTCATTTAATAAACTCGAAAGCTAGCTCGTTTATTAGGTTTTTAAGTCAACTTATTTATTAAGTTCGATAATTAGCTCGTTTAATATTTAAATATATTAATTTATTAACTAATTCAATTTATATTATTTATTATTGTAATTATATGTTATAAATAAATGAAATAATATAAAAATAATTTTTATAGCACATAATAAATTATAATTTAATTAATAAATTTTATTTGAAATTATATCTTAATATAATAATAAAATGGGATAATATGAAAAAATATTTTGAAATTAATGCCATAGATTATATATAATATCTATAAAATTTTGATTTTTTATTCTAATTATTTTCATTAAAATTATTAGTAATAGTATTTATTGAACTTATGTTTTAATTGACATATATTAGTTTTTGTTTTAAAGCCAAAATTATCATACCCCAACTCTCCAAAACTAAGGTGAACTTGATTTGCTATAAATCTCAAATCATATCTTATTTATTTATTATTATTCACAAATATATAATCATTTATAATATTTATTTCATCATCTACATTATTAAAGATAATCCATAAAATTTTAAATAATTTTCAAACTAAAATCAAAGTGAAAATACTAGTCTGCTGACTTAACCTCTTCTATATGCAGAATAATTTCAATTTTAAGAGTTTATATTCTACTGAAATCTATCAAGTTGATCTTCAAAAATATCTGAAAATATTAATAATAAAATGGTTAGTCTAACTACTAAGTGAATAAGTAATATGTAACAAGGGAGAACAAATAAGATTTAATAATAATAATAATACTTAATATATATATTTAATAAATAATTAGCTGGATAATTAATTCTTAAAATTATAACTTTCAAACATTTCTCAATTCTCAGAAAAATAAGAAATAATCCAATTTATGCATCTTATATATATACTCAAATATAATTTATACTGATCAAACTTCAATTCAAGGGCGCATACTTATGTCGCAAGCTCAAGAAAAAATGACTTCATTACACATATACAGAGTAATTATCCTATCCAAAGGTAAATTTATAGTATAATTAAATTTATATAAACACACGTCATCAAGGTGCGATCTCATAGAATTATAATAAGAATGTATATAAATTATTTATCTAGCACAATCTAATCATTCAGTCACATATATAAAAATTTAAACTACCATTATATGTTCTTACTTTATAAAAAAAATTTTCCTTTTTATAAAAAAAATTTCTTTAAAAATAAATCATCACTTTGAATTTTATAAATTCTTTTATAAAATGATAAATATATATAATAATTTATAAATATAATGTTACACATTTACCAACATACCTTAGCCAAAAACTAAATTCATAAATCCAACTGTATCATATTCATATTTTATCTCAACTGTTGAATTCACTCCTAGAGTGATACAATAATTATTAACTAACAAAAATATCATAAATTGTCAAACTATTATAATATGAGAATGCATATAAAAATTATTCCAAATTTCTAATGAAATTTTAACAATATTTTTATAGAAGTCAGTCATTTTTTTTAAATATTACAATATACTTATTTATCTAATTGTCACATGTAGCTTTCGTTAACTTATCATAATTTGAATGTTCAAAAATACTAAATATTTAAAATATCTTAATATACAATTATATTATATTAATTTAATTATTCTTATTATTATTATAGAAATGTTACCAATAAATTTATTTTATTAAACTTTTAATAATATTTATTTAGTTTACATACAATATATTCATTTAATATTATATATTAAATTAATGTTGAACAAATCTAAGAGAATAATTTTATAATTGTTCTTCAATTATGATTAATAATTTATTTAATTTTTCAAAAATATTAACTTATCAAGATAATAATGAAAATATATATCTTATATTTTTTATTATTTTATTGAACATAAACTTTATATAATTGCTTTTAGTTATAATAATTATTTAAATTTAATATTCATTATAAATTTACTTAAATAGTTCTTTAATAATTAAACTTTTTACTAAAATATTCTTCAAATAAAATATTATTATTTACTTAATTTTTAATTTTTTTTATTTTGCCATATTAAATTTCTATAATAATAATAATAAATACAATAATAATAATAATAATTATAACAATATTAAAAATAATGATAATAATACTGATGCTTATATTTACTAGTCATAATAATTATAATAAATTTTAGTAATAAACTTCATAATAATATTTAATTGCTATAACTATAACAATATTAATATTTAACTACTACCTGAAATTATAATTTAACAATTACTATTGTTCATTCCAAAATAATGATAAAATTAATAAAAATCAATTTAATAATAACTAATATAAATAATAATAACATTAATTAATAATTTAATTATTCTAATTAATATAAATAAATAATTAGTTTATAAACTTTAAACATAATATTTTAACTATTTAATTTAAATCATTTAGTAATTAAATATTCAATATATTTATTTACTAATTAATAATTTATTATTAACCCAATTCTTTAGTTATTAATCCTTACATAAAAAATAATTACATAATAGAATTAATTATTACTAAGTTAATCAATATATATATTTTAATTACCTTTATTTCAATTTATTATTTATAATTTTAATCACTATATTAATTTTGATAATAATATTAATAATTATTATTAGTTAATTTAAATAAATAAATTCTTAATTTATAAAACTATTTACTTAATAATAATAACACATCAATTAGTTAATTAATTTCAAACATATTCACACATAACCAAACAGTGGATAAATTTAGAAATTTACAGTAAATTGGTCAACTTTGTTTATTAAATAATTTCATCTTCATAAGCTCATATCTTTTATTTCACAAGTTAGAATAGAATTCGAAAGTGATATTCTTGTTCATCTCAACACCCCCATCTATACATATAAATTTCATGAATTATCATTCATGTTTGAGAAATTATATTTCATATTTATCTTGTATATATATAGTGTATATTTCATTATTTTTTATACCACCCTTAAAAATTCATATCAACATCTTATAAAGCCATTGTTCATCTACATGAATACTTAAACTCACTTTTTACTATTTTTTTAAATTCTAACAGTTTCTTATTATGTTCAAATTCATTTCTATTTGGTTTCTTATTACATATAAATCAATTCTATTACTTAGCTTCTTCTTCATGCTCAACATCATATTTCATTTTTTTTTCTCTTATTCATCATAAATTTCTGGTTTAATTTCTAGCTTTTAATTTTTTTTATCTTCCATTTTAAATTTTCAAATAATTCCTTTACAAATAAGTTTTTAGCAAACAACACATATAAAATCATATTTTAAAGGTTTTGAACACTCACCTTATTGTAGAAAATCCAAGAAATTCTTCTTATTTTGTTGTTGTCTAATAAGCTCCCTCTTGCCAACTTCTTTCACTCTTATCTCTTGAAATTAAGTTAAAATGGTTAAGTGTTTTATGAGCTTTTACCATTTGCTTATTATCTATTTATTCGGATTCATTTTCGGATAATTAATGGCTAGGTTTGAATTTCTCTTCTCATTTATTATTATTTTCTTCCTTTGCATGGTTGGATTTTTCTTTTCCGTTCTTTCAACCATCCTCCATTTCTCACGACACATAAGCCTCTTCACACACTAAATATTTGTTCTTTCTTATAATTTTGACCTAACTATCGATAAAGGACATAATTAAATAATGAAAGTTAGGTTAAAATTCATTGCACTAAGATTATGGGGTATGAGTCATATTCCCATTCTTCTATTTATAAAAATTAAGGTCAAATATATATATATATATAAATATATAAATATGTATATAATTTCTTAATAAATTTCCAACACTCTCTACCATGTTCTTACTCTTCTTTTAATTAGTCGTTGTATTTATTTTCCACTAGAATTATTTATTATCTATTAATCACATCAAGATTAGATGATCAACCTCATTACTTGTACACTTGTTCATATAATACCAAATATATACATGGCATGCGGTCACTTTTACAAATTATCTCAATAATTATAATTCCTATTTTATTTATTTTGTTTATTTTTTTTAATTTCTTTCCTTTAATAAACATAATCTTAATATTTAAATTAATAACCTATTTTAATTAATAATCAAAATTTAATGACTTGAGCACTAAATCTAATTTTGCCACTAAACATTAATGACCACTTACCAAATTTTAAATTATATTTTTTTACCTAATTAATTTCACTTCCATTATTTTATTATTATTAAATAAATTTTTAATCAAATTATATTTTTTTACTTTAATAATTTATTTACTTTAACTGTATTACTATTACAAAAAATTACAAGGTATTACAAAAATAATACTATATTTCAATTAAGTTTATAATTTTATTATTTTTTTTATCAAGCAATCATAACTACTTAAAAAATATATTATATACTGATAGTATCCCTACTTTTCAAGCTTCCTTAACGATCTCTGCACTGAAGCCCTGCATGCCCCATGGTCCTCATGTATCATGATTCATCACCTTCTACTGAGCTTTTATGTATGACTTGACTGCATTTTGACATAAATGTTAAAAAACTAGCGGGAGACTACTGATTCTACTCGTATTTTACCGAGCTCGCTGGCTGAGTTGGGTGTCCAGCTATTTTCATGGCCGGACTCTCATTAGCACGACAGACCTCGATATTTGGCATTTCGGCCCCACCAAATTTCTAATGTCTAGCAGACACTCCACTGGCACATCTACAAATCATGTTGACACAGTTCATACTTTGTCTCCTTACATCAACTATAAATAGGGGGTTTCCCCATAGGTAAAAGGTTACCCTCTCTTTATTCAAAATGACATAACTAACTTATGCATCGGAGCCCAGTCCCCTTCTCTCTTGTCTTGCAGGTAGGAGTGATATAACAGCAGTGACACCAAACCCGAGCTACGAAAGCTAGGGACCATCTTTGAGAAAAGCCCCGTCATCATATATATAATATATATTAGTATATTATATTTATTAATTTTACTATTTATCCCATTTTTTAAGAATTTATATCTCAAATTATATTTATTAGTACATATCTCTTTTATAATATAACTAACTATATATTATGACTATAATAACATTATATAGTTACTAAATTTTTAATAAATAAATATAAAAAAATATTCATATACTATTAAATTTAACATATTTTTAATAACAATAAATATAAAAAAATATTCATAAAAATATATTAAGTATTAATAATTTAATATGTATATTTATTTATGATAAATAATATCAATATTTATATAAGAATATGTTTGATAATACCTCTTATGATGGATTGAAAATGATAATGATATAATTAACTATTTATAAATGAATTTAATGTTAATAATTATTATGTTAATTATATTGTTTAATATTTTAAATACCAATGTGATTTGTTTATTTTATTTCTCAATCAATAACATTAAAACAAACTAAATATAATTTAATAATATATATATATATAATGAGACTAATCAATCTAAGTTTAATTTATCTTTTAGTATTTTAAAAATATTATTAATAATTATTAATTTAAATATACGGCTCAATATTTTAAATATAAAATAATTTATATTTTTTTTCTTAATCAACATATTAATATTTATACACATTAAAATATAATTTAATAATATATAAATATAAAATATAACTAATCAATATAAATTTAATTTTTCTTTTATTATTTTAAAAATATTATTAAAACCAAATAAAAGCCATTTATAAAATATTCAAATTATTAATTTATATTAATATATTATATTATATATATATTATTTTTATTTTTCTTAACTGAAAGTGTAAAAGACATCTTACACTCAGGCCCTAAAAAAATTTTCAGCCGCCGGCCCGCCTCTCAACTCCCTCTCAACTCTCATACAATTTCAACACAAAATTTCTGATTTCTTCATCGCTAACCCACTAAACCATCCTCAAGCTATCACCATTCCACCAGTCACACAAGAGGAGCCATAAATCTTCAAGCCACTTCTCATATTTGCAAATCGCAGCAACAGAGGAAATATAAGTTTTGTAGCTCAAAAAATCTGTTAAAGATGAATTGATGATAAGTAGTGGAGATTTGAAAGTCTTTCGAAGTTTTATAGACACAATTAATTATTTTTGGTATGGTGTTTGTTTAACAACTGTTGTTAATGAGTTGTTTCTGGTAGTTGGATATATGCTAAATTGCCAAGTCTTGATATTAAGTATTGAGAAATTTTATTTTGTGTTGTTTGGATTACACTTTTTTAGATATAGGATAGAGTAATCTCTCATTTTGCACTTGATTTACATAATCTATGATTAATGAGGAGTTAGATTGCTTAATCTTGTTGTTTTGCACTTGATTTACAACTATGCTTATTAAGTCCTGTTAGATTTTTTTACTTTCATTTTTATGTTCCTTTCTACCAAAGCTCTATGATTACATCTTTTAACGACCCCCATTCCATTAATTGGACCCCAGACGATTTGAAAAGACTATAGAGTTGAGAATGGTGAGGTTCTTTCATATCATTTCGTTTGTATTTCGTTTTTTTTTTTTTTTTTTTAATTTTAAGCTGTTATTAGTTCAATGATCCTTTGTTTCATAAAATAAAATAAGGCTTTTTTTAGTATTGAAACAGTAAAAGAAAAGTCAATTTTCAATCTATTATTTAAAAATATGTACTTATTGTTGATAATCTGTATTAGTAAATAAATAATTGATTATTTTAATTTTAATTTACATGTTTATTTTTAAATTTAAATATAATTCATTTCTCTTTTTTATCGTAATCAAAATTAATTTGTTATAGTATGTATATAATTATAAGCTAAAAAAGAAAAATGAAAATTAGGGGATGGAAACAATGAGGATGGTTGGGAGAACAAGCCATAAACGAAATCAAGTTGGCAGTAAGTCATTAACTGCGTTGGCTCAGTTGCAGGTTCGACTACGATCTGACGGTCTGATTTCAATGAATACTGACTTTTATCCTTATTTTATTTGGATAAACTGAATTAATTTAAATTCTGGTCATATTCATGTATATATTTAAGTTGATTTTTTTATATACTTAATTTGATTTGTATTTCCATTTCCATTGCCATATTGAATCAATGTTGTAGAGAGTATATTGCTAGTTTAATGATGTTTCTCGTTTCTGATAAAAAAAAAAGATCATAACTTTAACAAAGTTCAAAATGATCTCATTAATGTTGTAACTATAGTCTATAGATATTTGAATTGACTCCACTAGTTTTATTGATCTAGTTATAAGAAATTAGATTCTTGAAAATATTACACGATTGGTGATGTGTGGTACGAAAAATAAATTTAATTGGGTTCATTTTTATTGTATAGCAATTTTAGTTTTCTTGGCATTATGTCTATTGTTCTTCAATTCATGTGATATCTTTAACTGTGTGAGAATTGGATTTATTTGATTTTATGCGATACATGTATTTGTTGTTAGAATAATAATATCTATTTTATTTATTCAAGAATAATTAGTATATTTAGTGGAATATACACTAATATGTACTCTATTTTCATCTTAAGGAAAGTATGAAACAACTTTTATTGATGTGCAAAGTCAGAATGATAATTGTGGACAAACGCAAATTTTTATTCAACCGGCATGGTTGGAGGAGGGAAGAAATCTATATATACAAGTAAATAATATATTATTTTAATTAAATTATATATTTCTTTTGTTATTAAGCTATATTTCATTTTTCTGATTTTTTAATATTATTTTTTATGTCTTTATAAGTTTTGAGAATTTGAATTTAGTTTTTTTTGTACAATTAAATATATTTGTTATGGTTAACAAATCTTGACTTTTTAATATAATTTTTGTGTGCATCATAGTGGATATAAATTTCTCAGCTAATTATATTTAAAATTTGACTTTTAATAAAAATTGTGTGGATTTTTAAAAAATGATAAAAGAAATTAAAATTTTCTAATTTCTTTGGACAATTTATTTGTATTCCACATGAAATACTGATAGAAATTAATTTAATTATTTAGTAAAATAAGCTAAAGAGTAAACAAAGGCGATGCTTGATTTTTAAATAAGTTATGGAAAAAAGGAAAAATTTATTAGTAAAAATAGTAATGGATAGAGTATTTGTTAAAATTGCGCTATCTGTTCTTGAACCCATTTATGAATAAATTATCCAAATCTGTAAAAATCATTGTAACATTTAAGGTATTGGTTACCCATTAAGCTTCCAAGTCTTCATAAAAAACTATTGTAACACTTTATTCCAGGAGTAATCAATTTACTAAAAATCAAGTATGCTATTAATTAAAATTTTGGAAATTATAGGCTCTAAAAGAAATATATGTGTATATATATATATACATTTATATATAGGGTTAACTATATAAAATATGGAAATAAATGGACTTGTTGGACTAAAATATGTAAAATGTGAAAAAGAATGAATGGGGTTAAATAAGGAATTAGGTATTATTAAATATATATGTAAATATGTACCCAAAATAATAATAAAATAAAATAAATTCAAGGGATCGAATTCATTCAGAGCCCTAAAATAAAAATATATGAATGTGTTTAAATACATAGTTGATGAGTTTTTAATCATTTGGCCCAAAATGCATAAATTATCTTAGAGGTAAAATATAATTAGAAAGTGATGATCAAAATAATATTTAATAGGGTAGATAAAATATATAGTAACGATGTATATATAATAAATACACTAGAATGAAGAAAATAAAAGGAGAAAAAAAATAAATTGTGAATAATTGTGGGTTGGCCGAAATGGACATAAAGTGCACATAATAGATTTGCATGGGGATAGGGTGCATGAGTGGGAAAAGGGTTCCAAGCCATGTTTCTATTATGAATCAATTAAAATGTGTGCTTGTTTTATAAGATGAGGAAATACATGCAGTGTAGTTAAAAGCGAAAGGCGCACTCAAAGCGATATACTTTTCTATTGCCTAAAGCGCAAAGTATAGAAAAAGTGCTCGCTTCATTAAAGTAAAACCTAGTTTATCTAAAATAATTAAATAGCAATACAATATAATATGCCAAACAAAACGGGAAATCTTCACAAACAAAATCAAAAGACTAGAAACATTATGAAAGTTCAATCAGCACTTTACATGTCAAGAAAGATTGACTTTGCAAATTAATAGATACAAAATACTTGAGAAATAACTCAATTCTAAAGCTAATACAACAAATAGTTTACTCATCCTCACTTAAATCCTCAACACTTTGATTATCAAATTCAGATTCATATCCTTCTCCTTCAACATCTATTTCATAATCATCCAAGTCAGCCTTAAGATCTTTGAGCTAAGGTTGTGAAGTTGAGCCTTTTAAATTAGCACTTGACTTTGCTAGCTTCGTTTGATTTCTTGTGGTCCTACTTGGTTCTCCAACACCCATTGCTTTTGCCACAGCACCCCATGTCAAGCCACCACTATCATCATCTAAAAATACCATCTCATCTTCAACATAATCCTCATTCATGTCTATGGCATCACCCATTTTACCAATTAGCCATTCATTGCTTTCATCTATGTCATCTAATGAAATTGGATCAATAACATCTTCGATCATAACGAGCTTTGAGAGCTTGATTATACTTGATAAAACCCAAATCATTCAATCTTTATTGGGTAAGTCTATTCCTTCTCTTTGTATGAATCTAAGGATATCACATGAAAGCAATTAAATTTGATTAATAACTAAAAATAAAAATCTATTATCAAAGCTTAAACCATTAAGGCGTTAACATAAACAAACAAATGCTAACCTGTTCGAAGATACTCCAATTTTATTCACATCCCGATGCACTACATGATAAACTTAGGATTCTTATTGCTAATTGTTAGAGATTTGGAGCACTACTACCGTATAACCTCCACCATTCGGCTGCATAGCACTTTAATCATATGGTTAACAACTCAAAATTAAGTTACGAACATATAATTGCTACTTAAATTTAACATGCAATAGCATACCAAGAGCTTTTGTCTTCCGAGATCTTGCTACTATTTGGTTTTCAAAAAGACCTTCTGCCCTTTTGTATAAAGATAATTTGCTCATTATTTTATCTTGAACATCTTATTCTGCAACTAGTTTTTTAATACAAGAATAAAGTCCAGCTATTATCTCCCCATTAATCTCTATTCTTGTATCACTATAAAAGAACTCTGGGTTCAAAAATGGCCAGTTGTATGCAAGGGTTGGTGAAGTTGGCATTTCCATCTTTCATCAATAATTGCAAAAATCTCTTTACATTTATGCTCATTCTCATTGAAAGCTTTTATAATAGCCTCCTTAGCTCTATCCATAGATTCATAAATGTAACCCATTGCTGATTTTCTCTCATTGTCAAAAAGTCTAAGTACTCGAACAAGAGGACCCATAATCTTAAGTATGTAAACAATGTTGTTCCAAAATGAAGGCATCAAAACTATTTCCATAACACGTTTCCCCTTTGCGTCCTTTGCCCATTTACTAGAAGTCCACTCTTCTAAAGTAAAAATAACTCTCAATGAATTTTTATGCTAGTGGATGCATTTTATTGTGAGGTAAGAAGTGTAAAATCTTGTTTTCTCAGGCCTAATTAACTTCCTCTGTTTTGTAAAATCTCTGGTCATATTCAATAAACCACTATGATTGTATCTTTATAGCCTGTCATATTTATAGCCCTCTCTAGTGTCCTTAAAACTCTTAGGTATTTTTCCAATATCTTCTAACATCAGGTCAATACAATGTGTTGCACATGGAGTCCAAGACAAATGAGGCCTTTTAGCTTCAAGAAGTTGACCAGCTAATTTCAAATTAGATCCATTATCAGTGATAACCTGTAAAACATTTTCTTCCCCAACATGCTCTAAAAACTCATCAAGCAACTTAAAAATTTTTTCACTAGTTTTTATGATGGATAAATCATCTATTGACTTCACAAACATGGTTCCCATATGACAATTAACTAAGAAATTAATCAGTGTCTTATTAGTTCTACTAGTCCATCCATCTGATATGATAGAGCAGCCTTGTTTCACACTTATATCTTTGAGATTCCCTAATAACTCATTAGCATATGCTACTTCTTTATTCAAAATTGGGACTCTTAGTTCATGGTATCTAGGAGGCTTTAAATTTGGACCATACTGGCCAATTGCTTCAACCATCCATTTAAAAGAATCTAGTCGAGCACAATTAAATGGGATTCCAGCTTGGTAGAAAAATCTACCAATGTATTGGCATGCTATGGCTCTTTGTTCCTTATCTAAGGAATCATTTACACTAGTTTTTCTTAATTTACCTTGCTTCCTAAGTTCAACAACTACTTCAGGTTTCTTTAACACAAACGAATCCATAGGTTCTTTTTGCTTTGTCTTCTTAATTGAACCTACTCCTATGTTACCGACAACTTTGACTTTATCTCTCTTCCCATTTAAATTAAATTCTTCTTCTTCACCTTCAATTTCAACCATGTTGTCTAAATCATCAAAGTCTGGACACCTATCATAGTTCACCTTTTATTGCTCTTTTCTTTTTCATATAATTTTCCAACTCTTCTCTAACATGGTCAGGGCATTTAAGGCATTTTTTAGCATTCCTATTACCTCATATTTGATGCAATTTTTCTCTCTATATATTCCACCTTTAGTAATTTTACCACAGAAAGTACACGTAGTAGCATTTGTATCTTTAGGATTTACTAAAAAATTATACTTCCATGCAGGGTCTTTTTTAGCATCATAAGATTGGCACTTTAGAACTAGAATCTGCCATCTAAATAATAATAATAATAATAATAATAATAAGAAAATAGTATTAAGAAATTAAAAAATGGCAGCAGCATAAAAAAAGTAAAAGTATAAAAAAAGAGCTATATAAAGTGTACATATTTGTCTTGTCTTTTTTCTAATAAAGAACAGAAGAAAATGTGCTTGAAGAGCAGCCGACAAACTCAATTAAAAAAAGCAAATAGATAGAATAGGTGCCCTCTTTGACTAAAATAGTATTATTAAATAGGAAGTTTTAAAAAGAAATCAATATAATAAATCAACCAACTTGCAGTACCTACTATTTAGGAATATAAAGTCATATAGTCAAAAGTAAGTATTATTTAGGAATATAAAGAGTCGAATAGTCAAAAAGTAACTATTATTTAGGAATATAAATCATCCTATAGTGAAAGGGAACTAAAATGATTTGTTTTTAATAAAAATACTACTTCAGAAAATCTTAAAAGACACTGGACAGAAAGATGAGTGCTTTAGAAACATACGTCGGACGCACAAAGCCCAGAAAGTGTGCGCTATACTGAAGTTGTGCACTCCAAACATATGAAAAGTGGTAACACATTCCAGCACTTCGCTTCAGCCCTTAAGCGCACCAGGCGAACACTTTTAACTTTATTGAATATAAGATGAAGAATGGATTCTCCTTTTGGTATCTGGTAGTGCAATTGGAAATGGGTATATCCTTCTTGATGGATGGAATAATTATTTTTAGATCTGCTCCAAAATAGGACCATCATTGATTGAACCATGTTGGGATTTTTGAGGTATCTATTTTTGGATCCTGGTTGAAAAGCCATGAATGAGTTTTTGATGAAATTTGGATAAAGATGTTATATGTTATGACTTAGCTTAGCTTAACTGTAAGTGCACATGTCGTTATCAAGTAATATAGAAGTAAGTGAGAGTATCATCTCACAAGGAATGGTATTTTGAGTATCAAACAATTAAATTAATATTTTTGGGCTTAGGGCTAGACTACCTTAATTGATTAACTATGGATTTCTTAAGGTATTGATTTAATTTTAGTTCTCCTTTGATTATTGGTTGGATTCTCCTCATTTAATATTTAGTCTCTCTTAAGTACTAAATCTAATATTGAATTAAATTATTACATCTACTCTCGTGATCACAAGTAATTTAGTTAATTCATTAAGTTTAGTGAGAATCTATTAACCTCTTAAGTATTTATCTTATCTCTAAATGAAAAGTTTAACTTAAGATTGTTATCTCTTTTGACAAATGTTATGATTTCACTCTCGCTCCATCACACATTATCTCAAATCAATTAATTATTAGTTAGATAATTAATTCTTTAAGATCAAAGATAACAAAAGGATCAAAAGGAAAATTTCAATTGAATCAAATAAATATGAATTATTCCATACAAAAATCAATATAACGGAGAGTTTAGTTATTCATCATTGAAATAAAAGCTAAAGTAAAAAGAAATAGTAGAAGACATGATTAAACCAAGAAAAATAAGAAAAATTAAACTTGAAAGTCATTGATTAAATGGAGCTTCTTGATGATGAACTTCTTTTTGGATCAATCTATTTTGACTTGTTCCCCCACTATCGTGATCGAATAAGAATAGATAAAAGGCTTTTTGCACTAAAAATTGGTCACCCCAATTGAGAGGGAGGCCTAGGTATTTATAGGAGATTGGCGAACTTCTTTCCTAAGTAGGAAAAGATTTAGGGCAAATTTAGAGAGATTTAAATTGGATAGGAAGCCAAATCTTTAAAGTTTTTTTTTTTTTAAATTGGATTTCCAGCCGCCTTACATTCCCCATCGTGCTTAACTTTACGTAGTTAGCCCGCGAAAATCTTTCTTCGAGGCAATGGTTGAATGGACTCCATGGGCATGGCTTTAAGATGCACGACCAGGGTCTTGACTTTGCTTTTGGAATTTCTGGGTTTCATTCTTCTCTTCTTAGACAGTAGGTGAATGATGTCCACGGGCGTGGGGTTAGGCTACCACGGTTGTGTCTTTGAGTTATCTTCTAGATCTTTAATTTTTCTTCTTCTCTTTCCTCTAGCAGCTTCAATATTAAGTCCATGGTCGTGGCGTAGTCTTTCATGGGTGAGGGAGTGAGTTCCTTTCCACTAGTTTCACCTTTTTCCTTCCAACTTGACTTGAAATGAAGCAAAAACTCGTATTTTGCAATTTACATCGCAACATGAAGATTAATTCTATCTCATCAAAGAAAATTGATCAAATTCAATTTAAAATAATAAAAATAGAGTTAGAATAATCTTAAATAATGATCAAAATATGGTTTCATGTTTTCTGGTTGTGTAGTTCCAATCTAATTGGTTGATGTTTTGGTCTCATTCTTTTCAATGTTATTTTGTCAAATTTAACCTACATTTTAGCTATATCAACAAGTAATTCCTATACAGGTATTAGCTATCCTAATTGAACTTGTGAACTTCTAAATTGGAAAATTTTGAATGCCATTAATAAATTCTTAAAAATTTCCCCCTCTTTTCATAAACAAGGAAATTATAAAATAAGTAATATTAAATGAGATAAAATAGTCAAAATGATTCCTTGGAAACCCTCTGTTTCTTTCAATTTTATAGATAAAAGTTTACTTCTTCAATTGTTGTTATTGACCTTAGTAACAATGATCTTCTCAACTGGGTTGCTAATATTAATAGCCTTGTATTCTTTTGATGCCCACTATAGCTTGTTTCATGGAGGTTTTCCACTTGGTTTCGGTGACCTTCCAAATTTGAGATTCTTGTATCTCTCTCAAAATAATCTTAAAGCGAGCATCTATCAAGCATTCAAGAGGAGTTTGGGAAAAAATAGAAGCTTTTGATTTTGGTTATTGTGATTTATATGGTCAGCTACCTACTTTCACTGGAAACTTAACATCCCTCACTTATCTTTTTCTGCCCTTCAATAACATTAAGGGTCAAATTCCAAAGTCAATAACTAAACTTTGCAATTTGACAACAATTTAGGTAGAATCCCTTTTGAAGGGCACTTGACAACTTTTGAGGCATCTTTGCTTTAAGGGTAATCCAAAGCTTTGTGGGGCTCCCCTTGTTGTTGAGTGTCCAAGTGATCACAATTCAACTATTGAGAATGAGAATGATTTTGGGACCAATTATATATGGTCTTGAGAGCTAGTGGTTTTTCTTGGCTATTGGGATGGGATTTTCAGCTGGTTTATTAGTTCCTTTTATAATTTTGGCAATCCAAAAAACATGGAATGATGCCTACTTTCGTTTTACAGACTGAGTTGCTGTTTGATTATTATATTTGGCATACAAAACCAAGATGAGTTTGAGGAGTTTTTCAAATTAATAACCAATGCTAATTTTCAAATTTAAATTTGAGCATGGAAATGGGTGAATTGACAAGTGGTGGGATTTTCAATAGGATTATTGCTTCCATATTTAATTTTTGCAATGTAAAGATCGTGGGGTGTGTATTTTGCACTTGTGGATAGAATTGTTTATGAACTCTCAAGTTGAAACAGAGTAGCTGTAAGAAGAGCAAGGAGAAGGGGCAATTAGAGAAAAATGCTAAGATTAAATTCTCTCTCCCTATTTTGGGGAATTTTCAGTTTTTGAATAAGCTTCACTTCTAATATAATCTTACTTTATTGTTGGGCTTAGAAACCAATTTATTGTTAATAGATGGTGAAATTCTAATATTATAATGCTTTATATTATTGAATGTAATCTCTCTTTGGGTAGTATTAGGGTGACTCCATTTTTAACTCCGCTATTATGGAGAAGATTACGGGCCATTGGATGGGTTGAAAAGGTTGAAAATGTTTATGGTGAGATTAGATGCACTAAATCATTAACCTATAGTATAAAAAAGCTTCTCCACCTTAAAGGCAAATCAGTTTTTTGGTTATTCAAGATTCCATAGCAAATTTGACTTTTGGAAAACATTAGTATTCGTGTTTTTAGTCTAATTTCGAGTACCTTCAAATGATGATTTTTTTTTGTTTCAGACTTTGAATATGAAAAATTATAAACATAGATATTATATATTATTGTTAAATAAATTGAAATGTTTGGATTTTTGTGTTATATGGTACTTTTAACCAAAAACAAAATTGGGTTCTGTAATCCTTTCAGTGTTGTTATCTATTCTGGGCAATGTCTTTGTTCTCTGATATATTGAGGGGTCTGAGTAGACAACTAACATTGAATGACAATTTTTTTATAGCAAAAACAATATGCATAATCTGTCCAAAAACAATATGCAATCTTTTAGCCTATTTCTATTATAGCAACTTGAGGGATCTCAATAGACAAAAAAAGTTTCTGTTGTTTGAGGGTTTGAGCCAATCGCAGGACCTAATTGCTTTCATCTCATATTTTATGATTAATAGAATAGGATTAGTCTATTAGAACATGCTGTTTATGTTGTTGCACTGATCTTACTCTGTTATGCTGTAATTAACTATTTCATTAATTGGGAATATGCTTTATTTTCTCTACCTGCGATGGGTGACAAGAGGACGATGGGATAAGCTAATATCTTCTTCTCTTCCCCTCTTTCTTTAAATTTTTTTTTATTTCTTTTGCAAATTTGGAATAACAATACAACAAGGTGCTTAGATTTTACTATTTTTTCTTCTTTTTATTTTGTGTTTTTTTTAAATTATTAAAATATTTACATTATATATTTATATACAAAGAATATCACTTGAGTAATAAAAAAACATTATATATATATATATATATCTTTAAAGAAGAAAAAGTTATCATATATTTATAAAAAAAAACTATAATTATATGAAAATGCATTTCTAAATACTATGTGCTATTCCATGACAATTTTAAATGCTTGCAATTAGGTAAAGTATCATCTGCAGATATAGGCTTTTTAATTAAAACAAAGTATTCGAATAGATTAATAGAAAATTAAGGTAACTTTATTATGTTTAACATAAAATTGAGGTAACTACTATATCAATGTTTTGGATATTCTTTGAATTATATAACAGTCCCTTTGATTGAATATTTTAGTATCTTCAACTTCTTTGGGATTTATTAAAAAAATGTATTTGATGATGGTAAGATGAGGATATAATGTTGAATGTGATTTACAATATATGAGGATGATGAGATGAGGATATAATATTGAATGTGATTTACAGTATGATGATGTATTTATCCATTTGAATTTCTCAAGTAGGCTAGCTACAGATGAATCATTGAAATGAAAGGAAAACATATCTTCTTGATATTAGCACAAAATTGTGGAATATGATGCCTTTTTTTTTGTATCTTAGGAGTAGTGATCAATTTAATAAGGCTGAGGTTTAAAAATTATAGACAAAATTAATTTTCACTTTGTTAATTATAGTGTGCTGCCTAATGATGGGGTGGGCCAACAATTGGAGTTAGAACTTAGAACTTCTAAACCATTATTAACTCAATTTTACAAAATAAATTGAAAGAATATTGTCAAATGAGGATATATGCCAGGGTTTATGCCAGGGAGATCTACCATGGAGGCTATTTCTCTTCTAAGAAGACTAATGGAATTGTATCAAGAGAAGAAGAAAGATCTCCACATGATATTTATTGACTTGGAGAAAGCCTATATAGAGTACCAAGAGAAGTGTTATGGTGGGTTTTGAAGAGGAAAGGAGTCAGCGGAAAATATATCAACATCATCAAGGACATGTATGAGAATGCATCCACTAGTGTGAAAACACCTGGTGGAGACACTGAGGCTTTCCCCATTACTACTGGATTGCATCAAGGTTCGGCCATGAGTCCATACTTATTTACCCTGGTTATGGACGAGCTAACCAGAAGCATACAAGACGATGTTTCCTTGGTGTATATTTTTTGCTGATGACATTATTTTAATTGATGAGACTAGTGCTGGTGTAAACCGTAAGTTGGAAGTGTGGAGAAAAACTCTCGAGGACAAGGGTTTTAAGTTAAGTAGGAGTAAAACAGAATATATGCACTGTGAGTTCAGTCTAAGGAAGAAGCAGGAACATGAGATTAAGTTGGATGGAGTTTTGATGCCTAAAACCAAGCAGTTCAAATATTTGGGTTCGGTGTTCCAGAATGATGGCCGTATAGTTGAAGATGTGGCTCACAGAATACAGGTAGGGTGGTTGAAGTGGAAGGGTGCGACCGGGGTTCTATGTGATAAGAAAATACTTCTGAAAGTGAAAGGTAAATTCTATAGGACAGTTGTTAGGCCTGTGATGCTCTATGGTAGTGAGTGTTGGGCACCAACGGGACAACATTTGCATAAGATGAGTGTGGCAGAAATGAGGATGCTAAGATGGATGTGTGGACATACCAGACTGGACAAAATTAAGAATGTTCATATTCGACAAAAAGTCCAAGTAGCGGATGTCGGAGATAAGGTGAGGGAAGGAAGACTTAGATGGTATGGATATGTTTTAAGAAGACCTCATAATGTTGCGGTTCGTAAGTGTGAGAATTTATTGATTGAGGGGGCTAGAGGTCGTGGAAGACCTAGAACTGTGTGGAAGGAGGTGATAGCAAGAGACTTACGTGCCTTAGATCTTGATGCGGATTTGATTAATGACAGACTTGAATGGAGACGTAAAATCCGTGTCTTGGAAGGGGCCTATGGCTGGAGTATCTTTTTTGGTGTCTTTTGAGCTTATTTTGTTGAGGATCCATACAGCCGACCCCAACTTATTTGGGACTAAGGCTTAGTTGTTGTTGTTGTTGTTGTTGTATTGTTTGAATTCAAAAATATATTTTATCCTTTAAAACTATTCCTTCCCTAAACTCATGGTTATATTACTTCATTTTCTCAATTAACTTATCAATATTAACTTAAATAACTGAATACACTCGTATGTATTACACAAATCATCTTAAAAAGCTAAGAAGGGTTGCTGTTAGGTATACAGCAGGTATACAAACTGTATACTTGGGTTCTTTCTATTAGATTATCTTCTTAAATTCACTAAGGTTTCTCATTTTAATTATATACGCCATTGAAACAAATTCAGTCAATTATTTTACCGACTTGCTAATTGTTAATTGAATAATTAAATGAATTGTACTTATAGATTTTAAAGAGAATTGAATAATTTATAATATTATATATAATTGAAACTCATTGAACCAAGAAATAAAAAAAATATAAAAAGATTAAAGGAAAAGTGATATTGATTTTGATTATATATTCATTTAATTTGACAAATGCCCATTTACATTTTTTGACATTGAACTTTGAAACTTCTTTTAATTGTGAATAGTATGTATCATTTTCTTTTCTTTTCTTTATATTTATCATTTAGTCATTCATAAATGTTTAGTAAAATATCAATATATCAAAAAATTACTTTTCACAAATCATCATGGAAAGTAAGATAGTTTCCTCAAACAAAGAGCCCGATTGTTGATGTAACAAAGAGATTGCCATGGGTAGGAATAGTTATATGAAGTACAAAAAGCAAAAGATTAAAATTTCATTTTATTAAAATTATAAGGTGAGTGCTAGACTGTCCATTTTAAAAATATGGTAAATTTGCCATGTTTTAGTAGTATCAAATTTGAACCGTTAGATCTATTGACTAATTTACCACCTTTGATTTCAAAAGGTGTTAAGTGTAGTTATGGATACATCATTTCAAACCCATTGAATATAAAAGAAACATCACAGTCTCTTGATCGATCCAGCATTCTTCTCTCGTTCTTTGTTTCAGAAAATAATTTCTTTGGTTCTGTACTTCGAAACTTCTTAATCGATTTGTTCTCTTTTCAACTTCGTTCTTCAATTTCGTGTCTCTCTTAGTAAGCTCTCTGCATTCTCTCTTTGGTGAACGGTCGGTATTATAAATTATCATTTAAGCTAGGGTTTCTGCAATTCAGGTACCCACTACTGTTTCTTGATTTTTTGATCTTTTTATTTGTGTGCAATGATTCTTTTAGTTTGAGGTTTATTGTTATTTGTCACAACAAAACTTTTCTTTCTCTTTTTCTATGGAAAATTCACTGTTTTGATTTTCTTGTAAAACCATGAACCATTTAGAGAAAACGGTTCTTGAAGATTCAGTTTCCTCTATTCCACCATTTTGATTTCTAGTAGTAGATTTCTTTACATGGTGATGGGGATGGTAGTGGTAGTTATGACGGTAGTTGTGGTGGCATTTGCTGGGCTCAACGAGTCTTGCAGGGCTAGAAATGGGCCATGGAAGTAAGGTTAGATGGGCTTTAGAAGGTAAATATACCAATAGATCAATTGAAGGAGGTCATGTGGTTTCTTTTCCTTTCATTTTCTTGATTTTACGATGATCTTGAGGTTGATTTAATTGTAAAAATTGTTTTTTGGGTCTGAGGAGTTAATTTTTATAGATACAAGGTTTTAAAAGAAAAGAGGGAAAAGGAAGTTATAGATTTAGAGATTGACAGCTTTCATTTGCTTTTTTTTATCCCTTTTTAATGGTGTCTTTTCTTTCTTTACCATGTGTGTGTTTATTATTTTTAACACTACCTCACTCCTTTTTGTTGCCCTTTGAAATTGGGGTCACGAGAACAGTGAGCTTCTCACACTCTCCCATCTTGTCCTAAGCTTTTTCTAATGCTTGCCAAACTCATTTTAAAAAATAATGTCTAATATAAAATAAAGCTAAAATGACTCCTTTTATCACTCATAACCAATTATTATTATTATTATTTTTTATTTTTTAAAATTGAAATTTTAAACTCAAAACTTTACAATTCTGAAAATATTTTTGTTTATTTATGAAAAAAATAAGTAAAAAAATAAAATTAGACAGCTAATTTTGTGCTTATTAGTTAATATATATGTATGTATAGGAACTACATGCTAAATAAAGTGAAAGTTGCAAAGGAGAATGATAAGTGTTAATATAGAATTAAGAGGGTAATTAATTTAACAAGAATAAGAAAAATGCACACCGAAAGTTTAAACTGTGTGAAAAATGAGATTATATAAAGTGAGTGTTGGCATAACGAAGGGTGTAATGCAATTGAGAACATGGAGGTGGGAATTATATGGCCCCCTCCAATGAGATTAGCCATTGTTTGCTTGTCTCTTTTTACGACCTAAAACTCTTTATGATTTTATAGTTGTCATTATCCTGATTTGGATATGAGATATAAATTTAGTTTATGGGGACTGAATGTTTAAGCACTTAATTAGGAGTGATATGATGATCTCTCTTTATATTGTTTAGTTCCGTGTTTGTATATATACATGTCCATTTTAGTTTGGAATTCTTGGGAATTTATTATATTATTAATTTTTGCTGTCTAATTTATAGAAAACTCCAAGAATAATATTTGATGATAATATTATGGCAATTGAGATTGAAATGGATAGGAAGTGAATGAATATCGATATTAAGTTGTTTTGTTGATGCCATTCAAGAATATTTTGAAAGTTTCGTACAAAGATATATATATATATATATATATATAGAAAGTTTCGTATATGTTTTTTGAGACCTGTTCTTTGATGTTTGTTGGTCTAAATAATTTTTGTTAATTGTTTGAAGTTTTTTTTTTTTGTAATCCGTTTTCAAACTCTGTTGTGTGTTGTGGAGATGTAATTTTTATATTCGAAATTGACTGTTAGATCTAAAAGATCTGTTTGATTTTTTGAGATTTATTTTTGCTCCAAATATTGTTTGATTGTTAAATTTGTTTTCTTTATTATTAGTTTTTATCAGTGTAGTAAAAAGCATACCGAGCACTCGCAATAAAAAAATAATATTACTAAAAATTAAATTAATAATTTAATAATAATAATAATAATAATATATTATTATATATAAATAAATATAATATTAAATAATAATAAATAATTAAATAATAATAAATAATAATATAATAAAATAAATTATCAATAATAATAGAATAAATAATAATAAAAGAATTAATCCATTATTTAATTATTGAATATCATTTATTTATTGAATTATTAATTCAATTTAAATATTGAATTGAATTATTAATTACTATTAATTGTAGGCGCAAATGACCTTTAGCATTTTATAAAGTCCAAAGTCGGGCGCCTTTAGTTAGGCGATGGCTTTTTGCGCCTAAGCGGTTCTTTTTTAGAGAAAGCAGGAAGCTCAATATATATATATATATATACTAAATAAATATAGTGAATATTTTTTTTTCTTATTAATAGCCTATGTTTTAGTAAATAGTTATTTTAAAAAGTTAAAAGTTTAAAATCTTCTAGGAAATATAAAGTCTTTTAGGAAATTTAGAAAAATCTTTTGGGAAATCTAAAAGACTTTAGGGTTTTTTAATTTCATTCAAAATCAAAAAGCTTATTAAAAATAGAAAACTAATACAAAAAACAAAATTCAAAAATAAAAATCAAATTGATAGAAAACTAATATGTTAATTATTTTTATTTTAGCTATCTTACACTTTTTTTTTATTTTTTTAATGTTAAATTAATATAACTTCTAATATATTTTACTTTAAAGATGTACTTTACGCTATTACTAGTAATTAATATTTACAAGAACTTTACGCCTCACTTTAATCGGACCATCACTTTTTTCGCACCTTGCGCGTCCTGTATCGGCTTAGTTCTACCTAACACTTTTAACTACTTTTTTCATAGTTCAGTTGTATTCTAAAGAATTAATTTTTGAATTTGGATTTGATCTTTAGATCCTAAAGATATGTTCTTTGATATTTTTGGACTTGAAGTTCATAATACTACCATGTACTTATTTTTTTAATCAGAAATACTACCATGTAATGTTAGTGACTTTCTTTTGAGCTGAATTTTTTTTATGACTTTCAAGATTGGTGATTCTGCCATGCCATTACCAGGCCTGAGTTTCACTCTCTCTATTTTTTCATTTCTATAATGCACTGCATCTGCAGGGAATTATCCAAGCTAGATAAATTTAATTGTTCAAAATTTCATGTGTACATGTCTACATATATATTCTGTACTCAACCCAGTTACAATGCATAATTCGAGCATTCGACCTCAATACCAATCTAGTTGTGGTTGACATGATTGAATCTTTTCCCTTTTGATTCTGGTTTATATCTATAGAAAGGCCTAGTGTTACTGAGTTCTTCTTTATGACTATACCTTGTACGATTTTAGGCCTTCTCCTTATCTTCCTTGCTTTGACTTTTTTATCCTCAACGTTCATATTCATGCATTGCCAGTCTTCAATGGACATAAGACTGCTCTTTTTTATTTAGGCTTGCTCCTAACTACTACACTTACTTAAACTCAATCAATAAAGTGCTGGGAACAAGGTAATAAACACTCTCTGGCAATTGGAGATTCCAAGAGCATTCAAAAATTAAGATGCTAAACTGGTGAGTATTAATAGCCTAAGGCAAAATTTCCAAAGCATAAAGAATAAAGAATACCATGCGCCAACTTTGGTGATATAAGGATAGAAGTTACATGTGAAAAGAAAAAGGAATTTGCTTGCTATATATTTAATTCTAATCTTTCTGAAAAAGTAAGCAATATTTTAGAGTCTGTTGTTTGATAATATCTATGTCCATTTAGTTTCATATCTACTACGATGCCTCTTTATAACTTCAACAATTAGCAGGGAATCTCAATTTGAGATTCCAATCCAACGTATTTTATATGGATATCAAGAAGTGAATTTCATGGACTCTTTGTATGTGAGTACAACTTATAACGGATTGGAACTTTGATATTTTTATTGCTAAATGTTTCATGGCTTTGGACCTTCATTTAATCTTCTTAATCTTTCTATCGCAAGAACTGGTGAAATGGGGAAAGAAATATTCTTTTGAGTATGATTTTAAACTGCAAGAGAAAGATGAAAGTTTATGTTTTTTGTCAATCCACCTATTTATATTCATGAAAATGGTCTCTCTGTTTCTCTTTCTAATTACCATTAAATATTATCAAAATTAAAATAGAAATAATAATAGATTTTATTGTCTAAATAGAACTTGTATATATACGTATATCTTTCAATCACCCTCAAATGAGTAGCATCATTTGCATCAATTCAAATCTCAAAAGAAATACTCAAGCCCTTTCTAGGAAAGTATATTTGCCTCTCTCTATTTAAATTAGGGCAATAAGATGGGACAATTGATACTTGGCTTTGTTTAGCAATTGATGGGTTTATAGGTCATGTGTGGGTGTGCAATTACATATTTATTTAAGCATTAATTTTTACTTAATACAAAGGATAAAGTATGTTAAATATTTATAAAGCCCCTGCATTTCATTTTATTTTTCTACTTAATCTTGAAAAATGTTATTTTTAAATTATACGAAATTATTCAGTGTAGATGCTTATTTGTTCACACTTAGATAGGTTTGATGACTGTTGGTCTAAAAGTGAATAAAATGACATCAGCTCCTTAGCTTGTTAGAAGGTCAATTGCTTATGTGGGTTAAAATAAGTTTGTTTACCTGCAATTAATTCACTTTGCTGATCAGCTATGGGCAATATGAATACATTTAGCCTTGTTTTGGTGCATCCATGTGAATTTGCTTGCCGATGTATTTAGAGTTATGCTTAGTGCTGAGTATTATCAACGGAAAATGGTCAGTTTATTTGTGTGTTGAGTTATGCTTATTTGAATATATTGTATGGTCTTTCATATTTTATACAGCTTCTGTTATTTTTGTTAGTTGTGCTTTGGTGATTTTGATCTTTTTGCCATTTCTAATTATTTTCCTGATATTACGATGTTGTTAATGACGATTCTACAATTTTCATGATGTGCAAAGTAGTTTCTAAATATGTTGACTTGAAAATTTGGTAGTTAGTTGAAAATATTTTGTTTTGAATTGCTTAACTACCTTGGTCCTGAGAAGATTCTCCTTCCCCATGTTGAAACTTTTGCAATTTCTTGTGCAATTTTGTTTTCTTTGTTATAAGAATAAATGCAATTTTGTGCAACGTCGTTACTGTATATGTTCATCACCATTTTGACACAATTCTTCCCTTTGTTGGAATGGTATAAACTCGTGAAGGATTTTGTGAATGTGATATCAAGTGTCTATGTGTATATGTGCATGTACATGAAGGGAGCAAATACAAGACAATTATCTAAGCCGTGAAAGTGGATTTTTCACAATTATATTACTTGTATTTTTGTTGCTATGCCAATTTAACTTCTGATTCATGATATATTTTTTTTGATATTGTGCCTTTTATACTAACCTAGAGTAACAATTTGCAGGTAACTTTATTTACAATCTTCCATGGCAAAAGATGGCAAAAGACATGGTTCATTCTCGACCTAATAAGGTATGAAATATTGTAATTTTTATTAATTGAATTTATTATTTTTTGATTGTACTAGTGATGATAATTGATAATTTTTTTTATTACTTGCATTAGAATTACCCTTCATCGAGGGTTGGTTTATTAGAATTTGTCAAATTTATTGAAACGCTTACATTGAGACAAAGAGAAATAGTTAAGGATATGTGTTTATGTGCCTTGCTGCACTTGAGTGTCAAGCAATGTAGAACATCGATTGCATTAGAATTAATGCATTGCTTTGACCTTAGTTGCAATTCTCTAGTTGTTAATGAGGCAAAACTTGCGCTAACAGAGGGACATATAGCGAGACTTATTGGGTTAGCACATGGTGGAGTAGATATCAAAAATATCAAGTTTAATCAAACAAAAGCATGCAAAAAATATCAGTTGAAGTAGAATAAGATTGGCAGGAAAGATCTTGTAAAAGAGATGCGGGAAATGGATGGAGTTAATTGGCAACTATTAGCTTTGCATTGCGTTTTAAGGCCTACATATTTTTTGTGGGGCATAATGTTTTGCAAGCCATGTCATTTGAAAGTGATTTAAGCTGCATTAATTGGGCAAATTATGTGATTGATGGCTTAGCATCTGGAATTAATAAGGTCGTAAAACTAGACAATAATGAAAAAGTTCCTCAAGTTCACCTAAATGGTTGTACATTGTTGCTTGAGGTATAAAACACCATGTTATTAACTCATTTTATCAATATTAAAACATAAATTTGAAATTAATGGAACTTGTATTTACTGGACCTATTGAGTGCAGCTCTTTTATATCAAACAAGTGCAGGTCAGGCATACCCTCCCTCTGCATCGTTAGCGTACACTACCTCAAAACAAATCATGGACTGATGTGGAGATAAAAAATATTTTTGACTGGGTGAAGAACAAAGGTAGGTTTGATTTTAAAGAGGTACATGGATTTTATGCTTTGTTTCATTTATATATCACATTGGTTATGCTCATTAATTATGAATTGATGCAACTTATTAATTGATGGTTGCAATGTTTATCATTTACTTTGAAGGTTACGATTTTGCCATTCGAAGACAATAATGCTGAGAAATTACTCGGATTTGCAATGGAGGATGACCTGGTGATCTTTTCTTCTTCCCATTTTGTGTTCAATTTCACTTCTTCAATGCTTGTGACATTCTTCTGCTATGTGCATACAGACTGAAAAAAAAGGTAAAGGAAAGTCAGAAGAGACAAGTTTAGAAGTTAAAGCAGTGCAACATGAATTGATGGAGATGATAAAAGCATTAGACGAGAAAATGAGTAGTAGATTGATGAAATTGGAAGCTCAAGTCATGGAGAATCAATGACTACTTCGTGTCATTTATGAACGGGTTGGTGGTCCAAGTACTTATCTTGAAAAGAAGGATGAAAACCCAAATTCAACATTTGTAGGCACCGTAAGAGGCATCCCACCAAAGCTAGCCAAATTTGTTGGCGAGACTACTCCAACATTCTTAAATGAAGGTGGTGAAGACTTGTAGTTTGATTTAAAAAGTGGGCATGATGATGATTCCGGCACTGCTTCGAAGGACGAGGAAGATCTCAATAATAATTTGAATGAAAATGTGCGACACATCGCCTAACAAATTGTGAAGGACTTCAACAATATTATAACAAAAAGCCGATGAGGTACGCAAAATTCAATGTGCTTTGTTTTTTTTTTCTTATTTCTTTTCTCATTGTTTAATACATTTCATAATCTTAGTTGAAGAAAATGAATTTCACTTATGTGTGCAAGGAGTTGTATACCTAACACCTGAAATTGAGGTTCCACTTGCTAAGGACCCAGACTTGCAGCATTTGTGTCTCATAAGCAGGGATTTTTAAGGCTACGTATAATTTAAGAGTTAAAGAAAGGGAAAACCATCAAGTCTCCATATGTGATTATTTTTAATAAAAAGTAGGCACAAGTAAATAAACTTGTGAAACGGGTTGGTCAATTCAGGTTAAATGGATATGTCTGAGTTGATATGATTTGAAAAAAGTTTAATATTAAAAAGTGCATGATATTAAAAAGTGCATGTGTCATAATGGGAGATAGCATATATATTTGCAGTTATGACATAGGTTGACACTTTCTTTCTTGAATTTAGTGTGATAGCATGGAGGCAAGTTGCTGCAAGACCCCTACTATCAACTTATTAAAAGATCCCGTGAATGATGCATGATTACATAGTAAATGGAAAAGATACTGACCTTAGGTTTGTCGCATTTTTTTTAAAGCTTATGATTATTATGCGGTAAAGTTCATTGAATTTACTAACTTGTCCTCGTATTTTTATTGTGATTTCAACAAACATGCTTATGAAAATGGTGGAGAGTTTTTGCATTTTGTTGAGTTAAGATCCAATCTTGCTCCTCGGAAAAATATTTCTAGTTCGGTATGACACTACATAAGACATGGATGGAGTCCATTTTGTGTGACTTATGTATTAAAGTAAATGATTTCTATTTTAAAACTTCCTTGCAGTTACTCGATGTTGTTGCAAACATCTTAACGTTTGAGGAGCGAGAAAAGCAACAAGGCCAAATGTGTTGGTTTTTACCAACACATTTCTCAGTGAGTGCTATTTAAGTTGTTTATGATCAAATTCTTAGATCGAACTGCGTATAAGTTGCTACAACTGAAAAAACTGAGTACATTTCTCTATTTTCCATGGTGTTAACAGTCAAGAATATTGAAGGATGTGAAATTGAAGATGCTGCCATACATGCATAGTCTTGTATGATCATTCCGGCATAGGAATTTATATTGGACCGGTGACATTGCTTATGTCAATAAGGTATGACGCATGAATTATGATGTAACTTTTTGCTTGTGAGTCATTTGCTTTCATTTAAACACTTGTTTATATGAACTATGTTTGCGTTTATTTTTTAGTTATGGTTTAATATTCACTTGATTTACGTTTTCTATTTTAGATTTTTGTGTCCATGTTTGATGACATTGCAAAACATTGGTATTTGCTACTAGTGCATTTGGGAGAACACAAAGGCATGTTGATTGATAGTTTGCCTGCTGGGGATAGAAGTAAAAGGTGTGATGATTGTATTTCAATCGTATGCATTTATATCCTTTTTTTTTCTCCATTATCAACTAGAACTAGCCATTTTATAGTTTATTTCTATATTACTAACTAAAGATTTTACTAACATCTTGCAGTTTAGGACACACAATGATTTATTTAATACTGCTGATTTCAAGTTTGAAGCGTCGTACTTATACCAAAAGGTTGACATCTCCCGTTTTGCTGTTGTGGATATTGATGTTAAATAGCAGGCGAATTTGTAAGCCTTACCTAGATTTCATTGTCCATATATTATGATTAAACATGTTCTTTAAATAGCAGTTGATAATTACATATGATTTCAAAAAAATGTACAGGCATGACTGTGGAATATATGTCATTGAACTAATGCGTCAAAATGAGCTCCCGACATATGATTTGGTAATCACTTACCAGTTTTGTAAATGATTTTAACAATATCACTCACAATGCATTGATATAAAAGTTTTCAAGTTGTACATTTGAATTATTGGTGATATTTTTTATGGACTCTATTTGTTTTGATAGCGGAATAATGACAGCGACAAATTTGATATTAGCTGGAAGATTTTGCATTGGATTGTTTGCACTCCACACAACATGTCGGAAAGGGATATTAAGGGGGCCTTTTATGCACCGAGATAATGCTAATCGACAACAAAAAAGGCGTGCTTTGAGGGATCGTAAACAACCTAAGAGGGTTCACACAAACGTGAATTTCATTACATGTATCTAGAATCAGCATGTGCCTTTTCGTTATGATTCGGTGCTTGATATGTTGATATTGTATAGTTTTGTTGCCATTTTTTTAAAGTTCAATTACAGCCTTTGTTTGTACTATTGGTACCAATCCAATTAGTAAACATTCATAGTATTTTATATATGTGATTATTGTTTCCAGATGGTGACGAACATAATATTGTAAATATGTCACTTAAATAGCTTATACGCAAACAAAGAAATGAATGGGTTTTGGGTGATAGATTTTGTGTTGTACATGACAACATCCATGCATAACTTATTAATTTACATGCTATGTATAATTTGTTGCATGTTACATTGACTTTTATGTTGGGAAATTTGAGTGAATAAAAACAAGTCTTACAGAGAAGCTTTGGTATTTTTATGTGACTATATGGCTAAAATTTATATTGAAATTTGATCAATCCTTTTGGCCAAACATGTATTATCTCATGTCATGTTACTAATACTAAACATAGTTTGATTGAACGACACCATTTCCAAAATATAAGGCATACCCAAAAAAAATCATATTGGTCATACGTTTGTAGCCAAGGGCTATTACAGAATACCAAACAATGTGATTAATGCAAATTTAAATGATATTATATTTATATTTCATGTCTTTATATTCTGCAAATTATATAGGTTTGGTATATATTCAACCAATTGCTACTCGTACATTCTGTTGATGGGTTGATTAACCACCTGTATAAAGCATAGATTTAGTTCTCACGATAAACCAAAATGCAAATTACTAATATTCAATTGCATATAAAAGTTACTATATGGATTATGTTTGTTGATGGTTAAAGTAATTACCTCTAGGATGGATTGTATCATCATCACTGGTCCCAAAAGTATTAAATCAGAAGTTGCCCACATTATTGGAATTTAAGGTATGGAACTATGGATTTAAGGTTGGCCATGTGTTGGATGCTGTGAACCTCGGTTTCCACCAAAAAAGGATTTAATGAACATTCACTTGTTATTGGGAGTCGCCACTCAGTTTTTTCTGTTCAAAGGGAAAAACTAAGAAAACCCTTGTTTGACTCCAATAATACATCCAATGTAAAGGCTTCTAATCTACGAACCCAAGGAGGATTCGGGGACTATGTCATGCATTTGATTAATTTGCCAAAGAAGAAATGAACCTAAAAGGAACACAGAAAGGAAGACAAACATATTGTTAGTAAATTGTGGACTTGCTATTTGGGGTGAATCCCAAACACGCCTACATACTCTCGTTTTTTATGAGAGATCAAAACCCATGTAGTTCGGAAAAGCCTATTTAAAGGCAATTATGCATTATGCATGTGTGTGTGTATGCTTCGTGCATTGTAGGACTTTTTGCCAAAATTGTGAGATTTTGAGCACTTAGTGCTAATTTTGATGAAATTTGGGTACTTGGTACAAAAAAGAATGCAATTTAGGCTTTGTGCCAAAAGTTGATTTTAGTTGAGATCGGCTTCATGCCAAAGATAATCAAGAAGGAGATGTAGTGCTTATGATATGCCTGAATTGACAAAGGATAAATTAGGATATTACCTTGTTTAGGGTTCTCCCACTTCGTAGTTCCAGATCTTGTTTTCTCGGGCCTCGGATTGTGATTCTTGATTTATTTTTTTTATTTTAGATTAATTCCTGCAGCACAATGTTAGATTTATGCCAAGAAAAGTCCAAGAGAAGTTCTTAAGCATATGAAAGTAGAGAGTTCGTCCGCCCGAAGCCAACCCGAAAAAACCGAACCCAAAAAGTCTGAACCCTTCTTCTGAAAATTTAGAGGCCTTTTATAGACAAAATTCGGACCTGGACGGCGGTCGGACCGCCGTGGAAGCAATTGGAACCCGTACGGCGGTTGGACCGCCGCGGATGTGACTAGCCGGAAAAAAGGAAAAAGAAAAAACGGCGGCGGCGGTTCAGCCGCCAAAATAGCACATCGGGTCGCACGATTTTCGCTCAAACTGATTTTTCGGGAGCTACAGACCTCCAAAAAATATTCCGAGACCATATCCGTGATCCTCGCGTCATTCCGGACATTTCAAGCACCATGAAGACATACTTTCGGTGAACTTTACCGTGGACCTCTGGTTCGGCTCGGTCGTCTGCAGTCTGAGAAAAATTGGTTTTTCCGAGCCTCAAAATTCGAGTATTCACAATTGCCCCCACTGGGGTCCATAAAAATGATTTATGGGGCCCAGTGGTCTTCTGAAGAGTGAATTTTGAGCGAGGGGTAAAAGACCCGCCTTTTGGCATTTCTGGGTTGGTTGCAACACTTCTGATTTTTCTCTGATTGTATTCTGACTTTTCTGTACCTGCACTTTTGTTTAGCACAAACAGTACATATGTATGCATGATGTCCCCTTTTATTTTCAGAAAGGTATTTATTTGCTTCTTTACAACCATTGCATGCACAACTGGACCAAGAGTCTTCAAAAAGTTGAAAGGATCAATATGGGAAGATATAGATTGAAAGCTGTTGCTACTCTTAGAGGCGTAGCTGTAGATTGGGATTTCTTGCATGCTTGTATCAGATTTGGGATCCCCAAGCCCACGTCTTCAGATTTGGTGCCCGGATGGACGAGATATGTCCTCTTTTTGAGGAATTCTGCTCAATTATTGGATGTGACCCAAATGCCCCTCTTGTAAGGCATGAGGTTCGAGTTGGCTATGTGGGGTCTTTTCAGAGGCTTTTCAGCTTTACAAGGCCTCAAGCTCAAGCTATGATTGCAGATGGGAATAAGGCGATGCTGCTTCCTTTGATTGATGCATTCCTGACTGCTAATTTTGAAGATGAGATTCAACTGAAGCATAGGATGCGAGCTTTTGTTTTCTGCCTGTTAGCTGGATTTCTTTTCAACCGTGACCCTGGCTTTGGAGATTTAAAGCTTTGCCCCATGATTAGGCAAATGGAAGAACTTAACTGCATTGGTGGTATGATTCTGGCTGAAACTATTCAGAGTCTTGACAGAACTGCACTCGGATTTGAAAATTGGACTGTTACTCCAATCATTCTTCAGGTAATTTTGTTATACTTTTTGCTTCTTCTCATTTCATCATCTCTCTTTTTCCTTGTAAATAGAAAGGATCTATTTTTTTTCAGGTTTGGCTGAGAGACCATCTCCGAGTGGTTGCCGCTCCCCATGCCTTGACTTATAACCTTTCTCAATACCGCACCAGAAGAATCCAGATCTCTTTTCCCTCTATGGCTAAGTGGATCATCTGGTTGTATGAGCTTGGATCAGAAGAATTGTTGTGGTTCATCCCTTGGTATAGAATTTCTCACTTCATGGAGGCAAATGCAATGCATAACCATGTCTACCTTTTTGGTTTCACTCATAGTACATGGTATAGTGCTTCTCGCGTCCTCAGACAGATGGGAATTGATCAGAGGGTTCCTCTTCCTGTTGGGCTTACCATTGCTTCCCCCATTACTCCCGGAGTTACTCGAGCTGTTCTACAAACTTGGGTTAGGAACCATCATATGATCAGGCCTTTTGCTGAGCCTTCCCTTGTTCAGCCTACTCCAGAGTATAGAACTTGGTTTATAGCCGAAGTTTGGCCAATTGAAAAGCCAAGGAGGCATGCATTGCTGCAGGAGTTGGAGGGAGAGGATGTGGTTCCTCTTAATGAGGGGAAGATAGATGTTGCAGAAAGTTCCGGAACTAAGGAAGATGCCGAAGACTCTGCCCTACGTAGGAGACGTAGGATTTAGATCCTAGGGTTGACTCTATTGTCTGCTTTTTTGGATTGCTTTTACCTTTTTGGTTCATTGGATGTTTAGGACTTTTGGTTTGACTCTTTTCATGGAATGAATGACTCTTTTTGTAATGAATGATTCTTTTTCGGAATGAATGACTCTTTTTGGAATGAATGACTCTTTCATTTGCTTCCCAAGCATTATCTACTTTATTTACTTACTCTAATTTTTGCCTAAGCCGTCCTTTCGGATTTTCAACTTAGCGAGCTCTTACCCATTCTTGCCTAAGCTGCCCTTTGTGGGTTTTCAACTTAGTGGAATTTTTTTTTATATGCTGGCAAAAGAAAAATGAATCAATGGTTTTCATTAAAATTTAGACCGTGCTCAAGGAGAGCTGCCTACATATCTCGTATTAGTTTGCGAGAATCAGGTCTAATGTAGTTCCTTACAATGCATGATTATACATAATATTTCTTTAATTGATCCAGATTGCATGGGTTTGTGAACTTCAGACCATCCAAATCAGACAAGATGATGGCTCCGCCGAAATTATTTTCTTTACAATGTAGGGTCCAGCCCAATGAGGACGAAACTTCCCACGAGGATCTGTAACGGGTGTTCTGATCTCTTTCAGAACCAAACAACCTTCTTCCAACTTTCGATCTTTGACCTTTTTGTTGAAATGTCTGGCCATTCGCCTCTGATACCCTTGAACCTGATGGAGAGCTTGAAGTCTTTTTTCATCCAAACCCAACAACTGATGATGATAATTGCTAATCCAATCAGCTTCATTTATCTGACTTTTTTGAATTATCCTTGCCGATTGAACTTCCAGTTCAATGGGGAGTACTGCTTTCATTCCGTACACCAGTGAATACGGGGTTGCCCCAGTAGGGGTTCTAATTGATGTTCTATATCCCCACAAAGCCAGTGATAACTTCTCATGCCAACACCTATGTTCCTTGATCATTTTTTGTATGATCACCTTTATAGACTTATTTGCTGCTTCTACAGCTCCATTTGTTTGAGGTCTATAAGGAGAGGACTTACGATGTTGGATCTTCTTATCCTTCAAGAGTTTAGCAAATTCTGCTTGGAAATGAGTTCCATTATCAGTGATAATCTCAAATGGCGTTCCGTACCGACAAATGATGTTGGTTCGGACAAACTGTGCTACCTTTTTGGCGTCTAATTCTGTATAGGAAGCTGCTTCAACCCACTTTGTGAAGTAATCCACTGCTACCAAGATAAACTGATGTCCATTCGAAGCTTTCGGATGTATTTTGCCAATTATATCTATTCCCCAAGTAGCGAAGGGCCATGGAGAAGTGATTGGATTCAGGGCAACGAGAGGTTGCTTCTGCAGCTTAGCAAATATCTGACACTGATGGCATTCTTGCACAAATGCCACACAGTCTGCATTCATGGTGGACCAATAATATCCTAGATTGGCTATTTTTTGAGCCAAGGCGATCCCATACATATGCGGTCCTGATTCGCCACCATGCACCATTTCCATTATCCGCTTAGCCTCTGCTTCATTCACACACCTTAGGTGCATTCCATTCCAACTTTTTTTGTAGAGGATATCTCCATTAAGAATGTAACCTGTGGCTAGCTGCCTTATTGCTCCCTGATCAACCCTTGATGATCCCTCCGGATAACTTTCATCCTTGAGATAACTCTTGATATCCCAGAACCATGGTTTACCATCGGCCAAATGCATTACGTGGGCAGGTTGCTTCTGAAGTTGAACTTTCAATGGGTGAATGGCTTTCCCCTCCTTGATATTGATCATGGAAGCTAAAGTAGCCAGGGCATCAGCAAACTGATTCTTTGCTCTTGGGAGATATTCGAAGGACAGATCATCGAATTGTTGTGCCAAATGATCAAGGCGTTGTAGGTAAGGAACCAAACGCTCTTCTCTTATTTTCCATTTCCTTAAAGCTTGTGATACTATTAAAATAGAATCACCGTAGACCTTTAGGTTCTTAATCCCCAACTCCAGGGTAGCTTTAAGCCCATTGATGCAAGCTTCATATTCTGCTTCATTGTTTGTGCAGCTAAAGTCAAGTTTAACTGCAAATGGAATGTATTCTCCACAAGGAGTTTTGAACACAATCCCAATTCCATTTCCATGATAATTGGATGCCCCATCAAAATACATCTCCCAAACACTCCTTTCCACATTCAAGAGGTCTTCGTTAGGGAAATTCATTTATTGTATCTCGTCTTTTACGGGTAATTCTGCTAACTGGTCAGCTATTGCCCCACCTTTCACAGCTTTCCTTTGAATGAATTTTAAGTCAAAAGCTGCCAATGTTGACACCCACTTTGCCATTTTGCTGTCCAAAATAGGCCTCTCCATAAGGAATTTCAAGGGACTCTGTTCTGCGATGACACAAGTAGTGTAAGAAGACAAGTAGTGGTGTAACTTCGTGCAGGTCCAATACAACACTAAACACAACTTCTCAATCTTGTTATACTTTAACTCATAGTCTAGCATCCTTTTGCTGAGGTAGTAAATTGCATTTTCTACCTTTGTACCTTCGGCCTCTTCATAAGATTTTTGACTTTATCCTACTACTTAAGTAGAATTTAATCGACAAAAGTATATGATTGTCAATGTAATGTGTTTGTTAGTTCATTATAGCTATGATTGTGGGATATTCGTGATAAAACTTGATGCAACAATATGAGTTTGAGATAGATGGATTTGTATGATGCTATACTTCCATTACGAGTATGTGCTTTGATTGGTTTAGTTTATATATTTCCATGTTTTGTTTTAATATACATTTTTTGTTGTCTCTGTAGCGAGAACAACATTTTGGCAGTAACAGGTCCACCATTTAGGCAAAAATTTTGCAGTGGATTTTAACCAGTCCGCACAATAATGTCAAAAAAGAAGTTATTCATGGTGTGGTGTTGCATCATAAATATTGTGAAAGGTCAAAACAATTTTGAGCAAGCTAACCAAATGTGAGATTGAAACTTGGCAAACGCAATTAAGTGTGTATTATGAGATTGTGAATAGTGTTAGTGATATCATTTTATCATATTATGTGGTATATTGTCCCTCTAATTATTATTTTTTGGTGAATCGTTAAGGTATTAGATTTTGAATGTTTTTTGAATTACAAGAAGAATTTTAGTAGGGAATCTGCATTATTTTTTGAAGTAGTATTCTAATTTTTTGGTGTAAACATAGATATTGATGCTTTGCCACTATTTTTACTTTTTTAATTGTAAAAAAAATGGAAAGTTACATATTTTGTATTACATTCAAGGATTATATCTTACTGACAATTGTTGCCATAAATACTGCTACTAGTGGTGTATATGAAATTCCAAGTTCAGATATACATACATATTGTGAATGGATATGATATGTTTTAGGAACTATTATGCAATGGATGTTTATAGCTATTGTGCAAGGTGTTATTTTGATTACCCTTGAATATGTTATATATCAAGAATCTCCTGTAATGCGCCGAAATACCAAATTCTTATACATTATAATATATTTTTCAAAATGCCACAATAAATTGTAACTTTTCAAAATTGTGTTTTATCCTCATAGAATATCATTCATCCAACTTGTCTTTTTATTGAAAATTTGCCATATTAGTAGGGAAACTATTTAGCTATTACGAATTGCTAGTTGTCATATTGGTTGAAGCGGAGTTTAAAATTTTTATGAATGGCTGACCTCCTGTTGCGTTAGTAGGTGCATCCTGTAAAAAAACAAAACATAAGTACTTGAACAAGTGTACATTTTAATTTAAGGATGAATGTGACATTTGCAACAAATAAAATGTAAACTTACAAAGCTTGAAGATTCTATATTTATGCGATCCACATAATTTGAAGATGATATAAGGATGTTTAAGGCATCAAATTTTTATGGACATGTAAGTCTATTATGTCCAACTATTTTACAGACTGAGCATTTTTTTTTATCGATTTGCTCTTCTTGCTTGCATTGCTACTACCTGTCTTGGACGGTAGAGATGGATTGATTATGTTAACGAATTCTTATCCTTTGTTAGCTAAATTATGGGAGACCTTAAAGTTTGTTATTAACTCTGTTAACCGTCCTATTTCATCTCTAACAAGGTAGAAAGTGTTTTTTGATTCTTAAAAGCAATATGAGATATGGTCCTCCACATTGATGCCAACATTCCAAAGCGTATGCTGGATATGGCATCTTGTGGGAAGCTAGGATTTGTACCACTATTGCAAGTGGATGACATTGGCTCTTTTGTCCAAAGGACACAATGTATGAAACTGGTAATGTTTTCAAATGCTCTACCCGCATCACATAAAGGATATGCCAGCATAGGAAGCCAGTAGATTCAAACAATTGAAATGTACAATACAAGCTCATCTGCATCATATATCACCTCTTGAACCATCTTTCTTGAATCAAATCTTGTAACAAAATGCTTTTATCACCTTCCTTCTAATCAATGTTGACAATAATCCTCATAAGCAACCACTTGCTCTAGTTGTTCTTTTAAACCTTGAATAATTCTCTTGTGTACATGGTTGCAGTTGACATTTCTAGTTGATGTAATCGATGTGTGCAAATTAGTGTACCATACCTATAAAAAATATGAAAATTGTTAGTTGCATTTTTTTTTATTAAAATGACACTAATAGATATAATTTCTATTATTTATAACTTAATAATGCATACCTAGATAGATAATCCAATTCAAATTCCGTCTCTCCAATTCTTGTAATTATAGTATCAAATTGTTGGAGGAACTCATGAAAGCATAAATGTCTATGTACAAATATATTTAAGTATGTATGAAATCCCTCACATCTTGAAGTTGTATGTGTGCATGCAAAGAAATGACCCTTCAAAAAAGCCTCCACCCACATCCCATGATTTTTATACATTGTTGTAACCCATTCATTATCAAGTTAGAACTTATTAACAATTTTTAACCAACTTAAATTGAACTCACTTCGCCCATCCTTTTCCACATCAACTTAGAAAAATCTTTTAAAAATTTTGGATCATGGAATCCTCGTTGTACAATTCTTTTAATACGGAATGTACAAAGACAATGAACAACTTCAAGAAGGTCTTCAGACACAGCCCTGATCATGCTTTGCTCTCTATCTATGACAATTGACCTGGGCCTTTTCCCCATACATAACAACATACTTTTGAACATCCATGCAAAATTTTGCCATGTGCGAGCAAGATACCACAACCAAAAATAAAGGTTTGGTTTTGGTGATGGTGATTTACGCCAGCAAGGATGACAAAGGGCCTTCCATATTTATGTCTTTTAAAGGCCGAATCAAATGCAACGACATCACAAAAAATGAAGTAATTGAAGAGATTACTTGAATCTTCCCAAAAAAGGTTGCCCAACCGATTGTCATCACATATGGATTTGTCAAAAAAAAATTCCTGAATCAATAGACATTTTTTTATTGAGAATATGCTTGCAAGCCCTTCACGTCAACATCAATAATGTTGCAACCTCATTCACTCTAGACATAATTGTACACATATTGTACACATCTTTTCAAGTGAAACACATCTTATCATAACCCCCAGATTGTTTCCTTAATAAATCAATGACTTTCGTGGTTCTTACTCCACACCATCTCAAAGCAGAGATTTCTAACTTTGCTAGTCCATCCATCATCCTATGTGTGATCGGTAAATGTACATGTTCTTGTGAGACCAAATCATGGTTATGCTCTAAAATTAATTTCTTCATGACCTAGGTGTGTTTAGAACGGTCATACTTTTTGTGAAATTGAGCTAGGCAATCTTTTTGTATATTATGCCATGGTGTTCTCTTTCGACGTACTAGATTCAACCATTGTTCACTCCTGCTTCCTTTATTTTAACACATCATTACTAAAATTCTAGGCTCCCTATTAACATATTTTTTTCATCAACCAATTTCAAACGCCAAATCCACATGTGATGCATATGCAATATATAATACTTCTGCTTGCTCAAGTGAAGAGAATTCCATTGCCATTATTTAATCATAAGTTAATTTGGATAAATCTTGTGATTCATTATCACTAACATTAGCACATTGACATTCAACTGGTGATGGACTATCATTAATGTCATCAAACCCTGAAGCCACAAGGTCATCAACATCCATTTCATCATCTCCTTCTAAATTATCTTCATTACTGTCTAAATCAAGATCATCGAATTCAACCACACATTTTTCCTTTTGAGGATGCTATCATGAAACTTTACAAAATCTATAAACAATAGCACAAAAAAGGGTATAGTGCATAAGCAAATTATCAGGAAGTTCACATACTTTAAAGAATTTTTTCTATTTTGTAATTTTGAGATAAGTAATTTGATAAACGATTTCAAATTTTACATCAAATTTTTAAAACTTTTAGTTAAAATTCTGATAATTTGAATGAGATTTCTAAAATTTGAGAAATAAAATACTAGAAATTTACCTACTAGAATTTTTGGTCAAATTTTTAGAATTATCATTTAAAATTACAGAAAAGTCTACTAAAACTTACATAATTTACATCAATTTTTTAAAATTTTTATTTAAGATTCCAATAATTTGAGTTTGATTTTTGGAATTTTTTTTTCAAACAAAATTTTAAAATTGGACCCACTAGAATTTTTGGTCAAACTATTGAAATTATCATTCAACATTACAAAAAGTCTACTAAAACTTATATAATTTACGTCAATTTTCTAAAATTTTTAGATAAGATTCTGATAATTTAAGTTTGATTTATGAAACTTTTACAAATAAAATTTCAGAATTTGATCTACCATAATTTTTGGTCAATCTACCGAAATTGTCATTCAACATTATAGAAAGTTTATTAAAACTTATATAATTTATATCAAGTTTCTGAAACTTTTAGTTAGAATACTGATAATTTGAGTAAGATTTATGAAATTTGGTAAATAAAATTTTACAATTTGACCTACTAAAATTCTTAGTCAAACTACTAAAATTATCATTTAAAATTACAGAAATTCTACTGAAACTTAGATAATTACATCAATTTTTTGAACTTTTAGTTTAAATCCTGATGGTTATGAGTGAGATTTCTAGAATTTGGTTAACAAAATACCAAAAATTGTCCTACTAGAATTTTGGTCAAACTATCAAAATTACCATTCAAAATTACAAAAAGTTTACTGAAACTTACATAATTTACATCTAATTTCTGAAATTTTTAATTCAAATTCTAATAATTTGAGTAGATATCTAGAATTTGATAAAAAATAATTTCAAAATTTTATAAAGTCTACTGAAACTTACATAATTTATATCAATTTTCTGATTCTGATAGTTTTAAGTGAGATTTCTGAAATTTGATAAACAAAATACCAGAAATTTACCTATTAGAATTTTGGTCAAACTACTGAAATTATCATTCAAAATTACAGAAAATCTTCTGAATCTTATATAATTTATATTAATTTTCTGAAACTCTTAGTTCAAATTTTGATATTTTTAGTGAGATTTCAGAAATTTGATAAACAAAATATCAGAAATTGATATACTAGAATTTTAGCCAAAATACATGAATTATCATTCAAAATTACAGAAAGTCTATTGAAACTTACATAATTTATATCAATTTTCTGATTCTTATAATTTCAAGTGAGATATTTCTGAAATTTGATAAACAAAATATTAGAAATTGACCTACTCGAATTTTGGTCAAACTATATTAATTATCATTCAAAATTACAGAAAGTCTATTGAAACTTACATAATTTATATCAATTTTATGATTCTTTTAGTTCAAATTTTGATTTTTTTTCATGATATTTATAGAATTTAATAAACAAATACCAAAAATTGACCTACTAAAATTTTGGTCAAACTATCAAAATTATCATTCAAAACTACAGAAAATCTACAAAAACTTACATAATTTACATAAATTTTCTAAAACCTTTAATTAAGATTTTGATAATTTGAGTAAGATTTCTAGAATTTGATAAACGAAATTTTAGAATTTGACATACTAAAATTTTGGTCAAACTATTGGAATTATCATTCAAAATTACATAAAGGCTTTTGAAACTTATATAATTTATATCAATTTTCTGAAACTTTTAGTTCAAACTTGATAACATGAGTGAGATTTTTGGAATTTGATAAACAAAATTTTAGAATTTTACCTACTAGAATTTTTTGCTAATTACCAAAATGATCATTCAAAATTATAGAAAGTCTACTGAAACTTATATAATTTACATCAACATTCTGACAGTTTTAGTTAAAATTCTGATTGTTTGAGTGGAACTTCTCAAACTTGAGAAATAAAATATTAGAATTTGACCTACTAGAATTTTTAGTCAAACTATCAGAATTGTTATTTAAAATTACAAAAAATCAATTGAAAATTACGTAATTTATATCAATTTTCTAAAGCTTCTAGTTAAAATTATTATAATTTGAGTAAGATTTTAGAAATTTGACAAACATAAACTAAAAATTTTTGATTAAAATATCAGAATTGTTATGTAGAATTATAGAAAGTTGATGAAACTTACATGATACTATCAACATAACCTACCACAAATATTATTTGAACTTATAGAATTTTTACTCAAACTTTCAGAATGTACATTAAATTTTAAAACTTTTGTGAAAATATGTTTTTCTTTCAAAAAAAATTTACATCATTTTATAGACTTAATTATAAAATTAGATGCATAAATATACATACCTCAAATGTAGTTACAATGCTTGATTTTATTTCTCCAAGGGAAGGTTATCGGAGTTTACAAGCCAATGAAAAGTAAGCTAAAATCTTATAAAGACTCACGATGGATACTAGTTATTAGATAGCTAAACAATGCCTAGATCATCTCTCTCTTCAATAACCAGAGTTTGATTGTGCCTCGAATGTTCGTCAAAATATGTTCTAAAATCGACTAGGACCTAGACACAATTAATTATGCAGGAGCTCTCTCTAAGTAAGCACACACAACTCAATACTATGAAGACCTAGTAAAGTCATTCTGATCATAACACATAGATACAATAATTTATGAATATCAAGCTAAATTCGTCATTGGTTGAACACCAAAATGAACTAGAACCAATAAAATTTTAGTTCCTTATCACTGTAAATCGAGTCCCAAAATTCATTTACAAGATAAAGGGTCAATGCCTTTTCACCCATAGCTGGTTCAATCTTGTTGGGTAGAACTTCTACTTCTATAGTATCTTCATCTACATCTTGAAAAGATGACAAGAAAAACTTTTCTTTCAATTATCCTTCTATCATGAAAGTAGCTGATGAGGTACTCTTCCAAAATTAGGCAAATGGTTATTCTTTGTGCTACGTTTGTCAGGCTTGGGTAGCTTACCACTGTCGATCAGATCTTAAATCTCATGTCTTAACCTAACACTGGTATGTTTCATGCCCTGTGTTTGATGGAATTGACAGAATGTCTTGACATCAAAGTTTGGTAGGAGTGGATTTGGGAGAGATCGAGGGGCCAATAGTTGTAATAGTTCTTTATTTTGTAGCTTATTGAAAACCCAAGATACAGGCCTCCCCAACTCTGAAAACTATCTTTTATTCCCTGAGAAGTACATATTGACCTTATATTTTCTATCAGATTTAGAATGAAATTAAATTGAATTAATTTATTCTAAGCCTATTTATGTTTTTTGATTTTATTATTTTTTAATTAAGTTTAGTTTGAATTAATTTCTTATAAGTTTGTGCAAACTGAAATTTTAGGTAGATTAGACCTTCAGAGCTTCAATAAAGATTTCGGTGGTGATAGAGTTTGAGATTGGAAACATTGTCTTCATGAATTTTGTAGAGAACATCTCAAGATTTTCAAAGAGGTCTAGTTAATTAAAATCCAAGATCATTTGGTCTCCAACTATCAAGTTGAAATTAGGCCTAAGATGCTAAAGATGAATTCTAGTCCAAACCACTGAGAGTAATTAGGTCATAACTTAGGCGTCTAAAATTCAATTGAGATGATTAAAAAGCCTAAAGTCATCTAAACTTCAAGGGCTATAACTTTTTTGAAGGAGTCGGATTGAGATAAGGTGGCTATCGGATAGAAAATTGGCTTTAATATTTAAATTTGAATTTCTACAGAAATTGATTTCAAGTAGGAGTCTGTTTTAGGTAGTTGAGGGATGGTAAAACAATAGAGGTAGACCTAGAAAAAAAAAAAGGGAGACACAGAGCTTACAGTAACCATAGAGGAAAAACTCTTCTACACTTTTTATTTTTCTCTGGTTGATTAGCTTCATCCACCATTGGAGATCAAAGGAAGAAGAAGATTGTGCTAGAGGAGGACTTTATCATCTCTACAAGATTCTTCATTCTAGTTTGAACGTTCAATATGGTTTATAACTTTAATTTTTAACTCTTTGATTTCTTTGTTAATTCATTAGTTCATTTCTAGTACTATGGATTTTATGAGTTATTTCTTCATTACTATTGTTTTTATTTTTAATTTAATTATGAACAACTAATCTCATTAGTGAGATTAGGTGGATTTAGGATAATGGATAATGGGTATTGATTAATTTAATTACTTATTTATTTCTTGAATTTAAGTTTTCTTGATTTTGTTTTTAATACTTGTGATTGATTGGCCACCAATTGTATGTTCAATTGAAATCATATATTGAGTGAAAATTAGGTATGATTTTAGATTATGAAAATCAACAACTTTAGAAATTCATTTTAGAAATAAAAGAATTGTCCAGAGACTAACTTAATTCTTTTGAGCTTGATACATTGTTGTGATTTAATATTCATGAGAATATAATATTTAAATTTCAGCAATCACTAATTTTCTTTCTTGAAAGAGAAGAAGATTAAATTTTTAAGGAATTAGTAATTTTGATTCAAGAAAGATTTGAATTCATTTGAAAAGTTATATTTGCCCATTTGAAATAATTCTAATGAAACCTAATCCTGTTTGATCTTAATTTATTTGAATTTTGAATTTGAATTTCAATTCAAAGTTTGAATTAGTTAGATAACTATCTTAATTTAATTTTGAATTTGGATTTGATTTTAAATTTTAAATTTAGAAATTGTTAGATAATTTATAAGATATCAAATTAATTTATTTATTTTTAAATAATAGTAAATTTAAATTTTAGTTAGTCAATTAACTCCTTCTCTATGGGAATGTATAAACAATTACTCTTGTACAACCCATGCACTTGCGGTTAGAATTGATACACACATAATTCGTCAAAATAAGTTTTTGGTACCGTTATCGGGGAAGAAAAAATTAATTGATAACAATAAGTTCAAGGAGACTATTAATTTGAAATTTTATTTTAATTATTTTATTTTTCTTTTCTGCAGGAGTTATATGCACAGTAATAGACAAGCTGTATTAGAAGAATTTAATTCTGAGATTGAAAAGCTGTGTAGAGAGAATAACAGAGAAAGAAGATAGAGACTTCATTTAGCAAGAGAAGAAATGGAACAAATTCATGCACATGAGTCTCTAAAAGAAGAAAGTGGGGTTGAAGTGGAAGAAGCTTTTGATGAAGAAGTAAATATGGGTGACCCAAGAGAACAAATTCAACTAAGAAAATCTCACTCTGAGGGAACTCGTCATGCCTAATGCTCAGATTGGATCAAACATCACTTGATCTGCAATGAATGCTAACAATTTTAAACTTAAACCAGCTCTCATCAACATGGCTCAATAATAATTTTTCTATGAGTTAGACTAGGAAGATGCTATTGCTCATTTGAAAAATTTTCTAAAAATTTGTAACACAATCAAGATGAATGGAGTCAGCGATGATGCAATTAGGCTATTCCTTTTTCCTTTCTCATTGAAGAACAAGGCAAAAGCTTAGTTACAAGGTTAAGCTGCTGAAACTTTCACCACTTGGGATGATCTTTCTAAAAGATTCTTGGTGAAATATTTTTCTCCTGGGAAAACTTCAAAATTCAGAAATGATATAACTAGTTTTATGTAGTTTGATGGTGAATCGCTTTATGAAGCTTGGAAAAGATTTAAAGACCTTCAAAGAAAGTGCTCTCACCATGGAATTTCATATTAGCTAATTGTTCAAATCTTTTATAATGGGATAACAGGACCATTAAGGAGCACAATAGACGCAGTTGCTAGAGGTGCTCTTATGAATAAAAATGCAGCTGAAGCATTAGAATTGCTTGAATCCATGGCGGCAAATAATTACCATTGGTTTAATGAGATATTTTTGCCTAAGAAGGTAACCAGAGTTCATAAAGTGGATGGGATATCTCTCTTAGCAACTAAGGTAGATGCTCTAGCTAGAAAACTTGATCATGTGAATCTTGCTTCTGTTTTGAGTTGTGAAAATTGTGGAGGAAGCCACCGGACTATGAAATGTCAAGTTCAATAGCAGATTCAGTTTGTGAAAAATCAAAATTTTGCACCGTCAGGTCCCTTTGTAAATACCTACAATCCTAGCTGGCGAAACCATCCAAACTTATCTTGGGGTGGTAATCAAGATAACCAAAGGGCACCTTATCAACCTCCATTCTTGAGAAACCAAATTCAAAGCCATCTACAATCATAAGAAAGTAAATCATTATATAAATTGGCTTTGGAAAAATTAATTAGAGTTGCTTCTGAAAGGTTTGACTGATTGGAATCAAGAATAGAGCAGATTGTAATTCAAAGTAAGAATCTAAAAATTCAAGTTGATCAAATAGCAAGTTTTCTTAACAATTGCCTACAAGGAACGCTTCTAAGTCAAACTGAAATTAATTCGAGAGCACATTACAATATTATTTTCCTAAATGGTATACAGCTTAAAGACTCAACACAGAAGACCCCAACTCTATAAATTTATTCTTCTAAATTGACAACCAAAGAGAGTGAAGCCGAAAAAGAGGAGGCACCTATTAAACAAGAGATAAAATCTTACGTGCCACTCATTCCCTTTTCTTAGCGGTTGATACAACATAAATGGAATAAAAAATACAACAAGTTTCTTGAAATTTTTAAGCAACTTCACATTAATTTACCTTTCATAAAAACTCTTTTTTAGATGTCACCATATGTGAAGTTCTTAAAGGAACTCTTGTCTAAAAAGGGAAAGATGGAAGAAATAGCCTTAGTTGCACTTACTAAAGAGTGCAACTCATTGTTACAAAATAAACTTCCCTCTAAGCTTAAGGATTTAGGGAGTTTTTCTACCCTATCAAATTGGTAGATTTATTTTTCAAAATTCATTATGTGATTTATGTGCTATTATTAATCTAATGCCTTTTTCTATTTACAGGAAGTTAAAACTCACAGAGATGACACCTACCAATATAATCTTACAGCTTGCAAATAGATTAATCAAGTACCTTCAAGGACTTATAGAAAATGTACTTGTAAAAGTGAAACAATTCTACATCCTTGTCGATTTTGTAGTTTTGAATTTGAATAAAGATGTAGATGTTCCACTAATCCTTGGGAGGCTATTTCTAGCAACCGTTGGAGTTGTAATCGATGTGAAGAGTGGCAATCTCACCTTAAGAATTGGGGATAATCAGGTAGAGTATAACATGATTGAATCTTCGAATAATTCTACTGCCAAAAGTCCCCAAGTGGAGGTAAGTAATAAATCTCTTAAAAAAGATTTCATTAAAAAAGATTTGCTCAAATTTTGCCTAATGCCAAACTCCAAGGAAAAGGAAGAACACTATAAACCAATCCATTTCACTTTACCCATGGATACAAGTTCATAAATAAAAGCTGAAGGGTATAAAGAACTTGGAAAGAATAATTTCAAGTCAATAACAACAAGCAATATAGTAGAAAAGGAACTACATTGTGATCTTCTATCTTGAGCTCCAAAGGAAAGTCGAGCTGATGACTTTAAACAAGCAGTTTTGGAAAGCAACCCAATTTTCTATTTCTTCATTTTCATTTTATCTTTGTGTTTTTGGCAATTTTAGGTCATTTGATTTAGTTAATTTGAAGTTTGGATAATTGTTTTAAATAATTTTAAGGTTAGTAATTGATTTTATTGGTGTTTTATAGGTTGGGAGAGATAAAAGTTTTTTTAGTAGTAGTAACAATATTTAATTTTGCACAATTTTTAGTGTTTTAAGATTTTAATTATGTTATTTTCTTTAATGTTTTATTTTTGTTGTTAAGAAAATAGCGAAAGAAGAGAGGAAATGGCAAGAAAATATAAGTTTGAATTGATTTTTGTTTTTAAAGTTAAAAAAATGATGCGATCACGCCGGAGACAGGCATAAGGTCTGTCGCGATCACACTAGCCTAGTGTGATCGCGCGGCACAACAAACATAAAGTCTCTATCTCGATTGCGCTAGGTGTTGCGATGGGCCCAATTGAAAAAAAAGTAGCATGATCAAGCTGCTAGAGGAGCAGCCTTTGCGATCCCGCTAGGCAGCGCGATCGCGATCGCGACGGGCTGCTCAAGTATAAAAAAATATATTTTAAAATAATAATAAAACCTAATAAGCCCTCTCTTTCCCATTTATTTCTTATTATTCTAATTCTTTTCTCTCTCACACTCCCAATTTTTCTAATATTCCCAAATCATTCACCATAAAACCTCTAAAATTCTCCCAATCTCTTCCATAATCACATAAATCCTTATCAAATACATAATACCCATTACTCAAATCTTTCAATTATGGCATCAATAGTAAAAAGCATTGTAAGGAAATCTTCAAGGAAAGACAAGGAGAAGATTTCAAGTTCTTTAAGGGATGAAATAGGTTTATCTTCTCAATTTAATGCTCCTTTTCCTATTTATAATGAAGAGGAAGGTAAGAGGTTTCTATCTCTATGCTTAATAAATATTTCTCCTCGTAGATATTATAGCCATGGTCTATTTAAACATTTGGGTATTTGTAGACCTTTAATTTTGAACTTAAATTGGTACGGTCTTGATTAAAGAATACCAAAATAAATTCGATCCGACTTTAAAGATTTAAACCTAGTTTATAGCTTTTAAATAAGTCTGTTCTATTTTGAAAGGCATAAATTCAATTATAAAACCCTAAATTAAGTTTTTTGGCCCAAATTAAAATTGTACGGTATAGAAATTAAAAAAAAAGAAGATTAATTTAAGTCGGGGTGGCCTAGGCGACTTAAGCCATTGCTCATGTCGATCTGATTGCCCAGATCGATATGGCCTTAGCTCATGTCGATCTTGCACACCAGATCGACATGGTCCTAACTTATTTTAAGTTTTGGCCAACTGATTTCCTAATTAGGCTAGAATTCTTTTTAAAGACGAATTACACAGATTTAATTCAGGATTTTTAGGATGGTTTGCCAATAAATAATAAGGTTTAATGCTAATAACACCTAAATTAAAATTGTACGGTATAGAAATTAAAAAAAAACAAGATTAATTTAAGTCGGGGTGGCCTAGGCGACTTAAGCCATTGCTTATGTCGATCTGATTACCCAAATCGATATGGCCTTAGCTCATGTCGATCTTGCACACCAAATCAACATGGTCCTAACTTATTTTAAGTTTTGGCCAACTGATTTCCTAATTAGGCTAGAATTCTTTTTAAAGACGAATTACACAGATTCAATTCAGGATTTTTAGGATGGTTTGCCTATAAATAATAAGGTTTAATGCTAATAACAGATGGGGTAATCAATCGAAAGGCGGCAACAATAATCATCAAGCAACAACAATAATCATCAGCAGCAAAAAAGAATAAGCAACATACAAAGCATTAACCATCAACATTAAAGGCAGTAACCTACTGCCTTAATTTTTGCTCAGCCAAAAATAAACACTGTTGCAAGTAGTAAGCTTGGAATCAACAATCAAATTTGGTGGAGCCTTCAAATGTAGGTTTCATGTCTTAAATTTAATTTGCTTAAACATACAGTAGATAGGTTATCTTTTCATATTTTAATTTTTTTGCTTTAATTATCATATTGATGACAGAAATTTAATTGCTAAAATCTTAGTTGCATATTTTATAAAATTAAAAATCAATCTATTTGGTCCATCCAATAGCTTAAGGTTTGATGTGAATAATTGGCATAAACCCTAATTCTTAAACCTAGTGTCCAAAAACTGTAACTTCTTAAAACCCTAATCCCGTGACATCCAAACCCTAAACATTATTTTCAAAAGATAAAACCCCAGTTTTCAAAACCATAACATCCTAATTTCTATAAATATAAAACCCTAGCTTACATAGAAACCTTAATTCCCTTATAAAACTATATCCTATAAACCGTTTACCTTTCGGGGGTGCTGCACCCTTAACCCTTGCCTGCTAACTGGCTAGCGGGACCGCCGTAAGTGCGACCCTTGTCGCCACGCCCTATATTTCATTAATGGGTCAATATTAAGATCTATTTGTAAATTGTAATTTTTATAATTAACTTTAACTTCATTAGTTTAGCCCTAATTTACAATTATTTATGCAATAATTGATTATCTGTTTGATTACTTGCTTTACTATGGATGGTTTTTTTTATTTAATTTATAATGGATGTTTTATTTTTCATTGTTATGTTTGAATGATTTAATTTATTTGATTAATTATTCATTTGGATTTTAAGATTATAAAAGGTATGTTTCCACTTTGTGGGTGCCTCGATTTTTATTATGTAACTTAATTTATCGTTTAAGGATATTGAGACTGTTGTAAAGGATACGTTTCCACCTATGGTGGGCATTCTAATTTGTTTATTTTTCTTTCTTTTTGAACTTTGGACATTGTAAAGACACGTTTTCATCTTTGGATGTGTGCCTATTTTGTTTATTTTATTTTAATAAAATGATGAATATTTATTTCTTTTAAAATACATGTAACATGGATAATATCATAACATTTAAGAATTTACTAATATCTAGACTTAAAAAGGAGGTCGATTCCAATGAACCGGGTGTTGTGGGGGTGCTGGACCACTTTCTCACATTTCCCATGTGTATCCAATTTTTCAAACCTATTAGAGGGTTGAAAATTCTTTAGAAATCGAGTTATCCACCCCTTTCTCTTTTCCGGCCCGTCCGGGTAGCTACTCTATTTTCTCCGAATTTAGGCCCGTGTTCTCTAAAACCCTGAGCCTAACAGTGCCGATATCACAAAAATCATTCCAAATGGAATAGGGGCGAAAATCTCCACTCACAATATTGATGCTAGAATGAACCAATTTTTTGCTAAATTAGGATGGAAAAAATTGGCAGCAAAGAGATTTGACACTTATAGAGAACTCACTCTTAAATTTTTATCACTCTTAGAATGTCAAAATCTAAAGATAAGAATTTAAAGCGTAGATTATGTGATCTTATTTATAGTAAATTATTTATAGTTCCTGTATTTTTAACATCTAATTTTTGCATTCTTCAGTTTTCAAAAATTAAACTATTTAGTAATTCTGTTAATATTTTCATTCTAAAAATATTAGTCAATTACTTTAATATTATAAAATAATTTATTTATTTTTCCTTCATATATATTTTTCTTTGTTATTTGTTAAGTCATGCTTATTTTTAATTTTATCTATATTTCTTACACATAATTTATTTTAATTTATAAATATTTTAATAAGTTATTTTAATTTATATATATTTTTATAAAGATAAATATATTATTAATTTATATATATTCTTACAAAAATAAATATATTATAAAATAATTTATTTGCTCTTTATTTATATATATATATTATTTATTAAATTTATTTTATTTTAATTTTATTTTATATATAGATCATCTGTAAAATAATAAAAGGCATTATTTGTATTATTTAAATTTATTTTTTTAATAATACCTATAAAATTAAAATAAATAATATATATAGATTGTATATAAAATAATAAAAGATATTATTTATATTATTTAAAATTATTTTTTAATAATATTTATAAAATTAAAATAAATTATATGTAAAAAATATAAATAAAATTAAAAATAAGCATAATTTAACAAATAATAAAAATATATATATATAAAGAAAAAAAAATAAATTATTTTATAATATTAAAGTAATTATCTGATAAAAATATTAATAGAAGAATTAAATAATTTAATTTTTAAAAATGAAATAATGTAAAAATTAAATATTAAAAATATAATTATTAATTAGTATAAGTTGTAAAATATGATGAATTTTATAATTATTTAGCTAAAAAACAATTACTAACTATTTTTAATTCTTTCTCTCTCTCTCTCTCTCTCTCTCTCTCTCCGTTTTTTACCCAATGTGCTAAATAATTTTGTCTTCTCTGTCTCCGTTCTTCCACTCTCTTCCTTCCATTGGCAACTCAGAATCCCTTACCATCTCCATCGGCTATTCAGTGCTTCGCATCATCTCAATCAGTTACCCAGCCAGCCTCATCTTCATTTACGGTATGTTTTAATTTTTTATTTTATGGTTCTTTTTTTCTGCTTCCTTTTTTCCCCTCTTTGCAATTGATTTGCCATTATTTTGTTTATTATTTGATTCTGTTTCTTAAGCTTTAGATTTTCGTTTGATATTTTGCATTGGAATTATTTGCATTAGTTTCTTATTTATCATGTTTAGATCTGATTCTAGGTAACTAGTTTTTTTTTTAATTATTTGATTTGTTTTACTACTTTTTTAACGGGCTGCTATTGAGCATTGTTGAAGCAATTTATTTGAATCTGATAGTTGTCAATGTTGGATTTTTGGAATTTTATGTTTTGAACTGCTCTGAATTGAAGTTTTATGCAATTGATACTAATTCAAATATAGTGAGATCAATTTAAAAATTCATAAAAAGAAAGAAATTGCAGGACTGGAGTTTATAGACTTACCTTCTCAAATCAAGAAGTTAATGTTAACACAACAGCTTAATGTAAGCCGATCTACATATTATTTTTTATATGTTCTAAAACAATTTCAATTTTTTTTGACATTAAAATAAGAAAAAAAATTGAATATGCAGAATGGAGTTCGAGCCTTAATGTTGGACACTTATGATTTTGTGGAGATGTATGGTTTTGATACTTATTTGAAGGCAAATGTGAGGACTTTACATCATTTGTGAGTAATTCATATTTCTTCTTATAGTATTCTGTTATATTTATACTGTTGTACATTTACCCTTTCCTACGTAGAAATATCTGTGCTTTGTTTAATAACTTGATAAAAATTATTTGATCCTTGGCCTACTATCAATTATGCCCTCTCTTCAAATTTTAGTAGTAGTTTCAATGTAATATCTAAAACATGTTTGTAATCATTCCTTAAAGAAAGACAAACAGAACACGCACAAATCAATAAATATCACTCAAATTTTTTCAACTACAACTTATAAATACATATACATACATATGCTATCTTTTCTTTGTCTGTGTGTGTGTGTATACCATTACAAAAAAAGTGACTTCTACCGGTGAAATAATATGGGCGGTTTTAACACTCAAATACTTACCCATCCCACTTTCAATCTGTTTCCAGTAAAATTTAGAATTGTAAGATAAATTTGTACAAATCGGTTCAACCTGTACCGGTTGAACTAGATAAATCAAACTAAGGAAATATCAAGCCAATTTACTATTTCGGTGTACTGTTCGTTTATTTGGCTCGCGGTGAATGAAGTTGTTTGTTTGTTCACATCTTCGTATATTGCTGGTTTTTGGTTGGTGGAAATTGATGCTATAAATGTTCTTAAGATAGCAGTTCAAAGCTCATTCTATCGGTAAATTCGTTTCAATCAGTAATATGATACAGAACAAAACAATACAATATAATAACTTACCCTGGGGTCTCCTAAATTCGCCGATAAAACTTTGGAGACGGGTTTGCCGCGGCATATAGGGGCGGTTATAAAAAGTGCCTCTAGACACCGTAGGCCCCTATATGAAAAAAACAGCCTCAATACTACTCTTTTGTTGTTGCGATAATATATAATTCTTAATTGAATTTTATTGATATTTTTTTTATTTTTAGTGGCATAATCACTTTAATTTTTTGTAACATATAATTTATTTTAAATTGTTATACTATTTTATTAATTTTATTATTTTTTTGAATAAAATAGGTATTTGTTAAAAATCTTATAATTTTTTTGGATACAATTAATTAGTTTTATAACTTGTAAATTAAAAAAATTATTTTAATATGAATGTACATGAAATAATATATTAGAATTGAAGAGCATTTTGATCATTTTATATATGTAAATCAAATTATATCATTAAATATTATATTATTTTTTTTATTTTTAATATAGCATCCTGCTATAATTATATCATATTATTTTTTTATCAGTAAATATTATATTGAACATATTATATTTACTGATAAAAAAACATATTATATTATTAAAGCTCTTGAATATAGCTTTACTTGAGATTTGAGAAGCAACATTTTCTGAGAAAAAAACAAAAGGAGAGCAGAGCAGAGTAATTGTATTTAAAAATACTTGTTCTGATTAAGTCACTGCAACTCGGTGGCGCTGTGTCCCAACGCAGGTCAAACACTTGGAAAAGACCGCATGCTCCACTCGAAAGAAGAATAAATGGACTGCAGACTGATATTCATCTGTGAATTAAATAATCAAAACGTGAACACTTAAAATTGGACCAGTGATATGTACCAAAAAAAAGGATTTTTTTAAAAATATTCTAAAAGTAAAAATATTTTTAAAAATATTTTATTTTTATTTTTAATTTTAATTTTAAAAATATTTTTTTAACTTTTAATTGTAAAAATATTTTTTTGGGATATATTTTTATTATATATTTAATATATTAAAAATATATTTAACTTTTAAAAGTATATATTAAATATATATTAAGTATATAAAAAATATAAATATTTTTTTAAAAAATTAAAAAATATAGTGTAGAGTGTAATTTTTTTTAAAAATAATAATAAAATAAAATTGGACCCATGACGTTTTTAAAAGACGGAGAGGACCAGCCAAGTTATGAATCTGTCAGAATCTTTCATATCATTTCGTTTTTATTTCTAATTTTTTCATATTAAGTTGCCATTAGTTCAATGATCTTTTCCTTTGATTTATAATGTATATATATAATTATTAAAAATTAATTAATTAATTTTAATATTAATACACATATGCACTAAATTAATATATTTATTTTATTTTAATAAAATATACATTGAAAAGTCAATTTTCTCGAAATTTTTAACATTTTTTTGGGGTAAAAAATTATCGATATTTGTCCATATTTATTTATCAGCATGCTAATTAAAAGTCACATGCTACCCTTCCAAGTTCCAACCCATTGGACAAAACTCAATAACCTAACGCCTATAAATCTAAGAGCTTGGAACTCTCCAATGGTTCCCTTTCAAAAATAAAAATCGCTGAAAAGCCAAAGACTCTCCGGGTTAGATAAATGTTATTCTACCTTTCCATTCTCTGTTTTTTCTTTTGAAACAAAAAATAGAAATTGTTTATTTGAATTTTTTTTTTTTGCTTTGCTTGTATTATTCTGATATGGGTAAAAATCATATAAAAGATTTTTTCTTCCAGATAAAGAATTTCTTACTGATTTTGTTGCACCATTTGATATAGAAATTTTAATTTTCTTAGCATTATGTCTATTATTCTTCAATTCATGTGATGTCTTTAACTGTGTGAGAATAAGATTTATTTGATTTTATGTGATACATGAATTTGTTGTTAAAATAATAGTATCTATTTTATTTATTGAACTTTTTTTTTATATTTATTGAAGAATAATTAGTATATTTAGTTGGAATATACACTAATTTGTACTCTATTTTCATCTTGAGTAAGGTGTGGAACAATTTTTATTGATGTGCAAAGTCAGAATGATAATTGAGTGTGGATAATCTCAAATTTTTATTCAACCGGCATGGTTGAAGGAGGGAAGACATTTATACAGGTAAATAATATATTATTTTAATTAAATTATACATATATTTCTTTTATTGATAGCTTATATTTCATTTTTATTGTTTTTTAATATTATTAGTTATATTTTAATAAGTTTTGAGACTTTGAGTTTTTTATATACAATTATATACGTTTATTGTGGTTAACATATCTTGACGTTGTAATATAATTTTTGCGTGCATGGATATAAATTCTTCAACTAGTTATGTTAAAAAATTGACTTTTAATAAAAATAATTTGTGGATTTTAAAAATGATAAAAGAAATTAAAATTTGCTAACTCCCTTTGACAATTTATTTGTATTCCACATGAAATACTGATAGAAATTAATTTAATTATTGAATAAAATATGCTAAAAAATATACGAAGGCGATGCTTGATTTTATAAATTATGAAAAAAAAAGAAAAATTTATTATTGGAAATGACAATGAATAGAGTATTCATCAAAATTGCACTACCGTTATTGAACCCATTTATAAGTGAACTATCCAAATCTGTAAAAATCATTGTAACATTTACGGTACCGGTTACCCATTAAGCTTCTAGTCTTCATAAAATACCATTGTAACATACTTGATTTACTAAAAATAGGTATGCTAGTAATTAAAATTTAGGAAATTATAGGCACTACAAGAAATATATATACATGCATGCATGCATGCATGTATGTATGGATGTATGCATGCATGCATGCATGTATGCAAGTATATGGGGTAAACTATATAATAGGGAAATAAATGGACATTTAAATTATTGGACTAAAATATGCAAAATGTGAAAAGAATGAAGGGATTTAATAAAAAAAATGCCCCTACACATCACTGTTAAATTTTAGACCTTATTCATCTTAACTAGACCTATTTTGACAAAACTATCCTTAAACTAAAAAAGCCTGCTCATTCGAGTTCCTAAAAAAAACCATTGTACTCAGTTGATTTAAAATTTCCCAAAATCCTTTTTTTGTTTGCCCGATCGAAATCCCCTCTCTCTATTTCTTTCTTCCAAATCTTCTCCATCAGTGTTGCGCCGTTGTTGCTCGAGCCTAAAACCGTCGACCGGTGGAACCCTCCATTGCACGCGTCTTTCTTTTAGTAGAGGTGCTCTCTCTCTCTCTCTCTCTCATTATTGTGTTTGATTTCCATTTTCGGTAACTGGGGAAAGCCTTCAAATTTTTGAAATTTATTTATTTTTGTCGTGGTTTTGCACCTCTTTTGTGTTTATCTCCGTTACTCTAGTCTGGTCCTCTATGTTTTCATGTCTTAGATTGCATCTATTTCACTACAATACACACATCACAACACCTATTTTGCTAAAACCTTGAAAAAACCTCTCAAGCATAGAACTTTTTCATTCATTAAAGCTTAATATGGTTTCTTTTCTTTCAAATAACTCGTTTTCACGAATGTATTCAGCTATCGATTATCACCATGAACACATTTGCCTTCGTGGATTTTCTGGTTATTTACACTTAGTTTTATTATTTGTGTTGTTAGTTTCCTTTATTTGTAGGAAACTTTGGGTGGGCAATAATGAAGATTTTAAAGAGAGGTTTGATATGAATAAGAAATTGTATTATATGAACCCATTGAGCTATTTTTTCTGTAGCTGTTAGAATTTTTTTTTGTTGAGCTTAATTTTGTGTTAAGTTGATGAACACATTTATGAATAATTATTATTTAAATAGCATATCTTTTGTTTTTGTGATCCTGAAATATTAAATATTTATAGTTTAGGTGCTATGTTTTAGGTGCCGTTAACTATGAAATCAAAGTATTAAATCTTATGAGAGCGCATGTCAATGCTAATATGTTATGTTCTGTCTGTTTGGGGCATATATGTAGAGCAATAGTCAAATATGTCTCAAAAATATTTTTGCTAATCTTCCCTTTGAATGTAAAAGGGATTGGAATATGCTAATTGATAGGTTGCCCATTACAATTTTGTTATGTTCTGTCTGTTTGGGGCATATATGTAGAGCAATAGTCAACTATGTCTCAAAAATATTTTTGCTAATCTTCTCTTTGAATGTAAAAGGGAGTGGAACATGCTAATTGATAGATTGCCCATTACAATTTTCAGGCATTCTTGGATTGTTGAACTTATTTATATGAGTTGATCTACTTTGATATACTTAGAAATGAATAATTTTTGTTTATATATATTGTTTATGGGTTGATATGGAATTAGTAAAGAATGAATTTTTTTAAAATGTTTTTAGCTATGTTTAAAAGTTAAGATGTGTATTTATTGACTGATAATGATTGATCGTGATTGATCTTTGTTAATCTTAGTTGATATGGGTTCATATGGTTTAGATGGAATTATTAAAGCATGAGTCATTTTGTGCAATAAATGACGTTTAGCTATTTTAAAATGTCAAGAAGTGGGTTTTTATTGACTGATAGTGACCGATCTTTGTTGATTTGGTTAGTGTAGTAATGGAGTTATCAAAGCACGAGACATTTTGTATACTAGATGTTTAGCTGTTTTAAAAATATCAATAATTTTTTTATTGACTAGTTGTTATTGATATGTGTTGATCTTTGTTGATATATGTTAATATGATTTGATATGGGATTACTCAAGAGTGAATTTTTTATTTTGTTTATGTTGTTTATCTATTTTGAATATTAAAGATTGCCTTTTATTTTGTTTATGCGATGATATATTTTGATATGTGTTGATATGCTTATGTTGATATTGATGGCTTGGGCTGACATGTCTTGATATGCTACTGCTAAAACATCAAGCATTTATTTTATGTATGTAGTTTAGATATCTTAAATAGTGAAGAAATACAGTTTTGTTAACTGATCTTTGTTGATCTTTGATGATATGTCTTGATATGCTTTAATATGTCTTGATATATTTTGAAATGGTACTACTAAAATATCAAGTATTTGTGTTCTAAATATTGTTTATATGCTTTAAATAGTAAAGAAACGTGATTTTATTGACTGATCTGTATTGATATTTGAAGATATGGGTTGATATGTCTTGTTATGCTTTGAAATGAGACTACTAAAATATCAAGTATTTGTGTTTTAAATATTGTTTAGATATTTTAAATAGTAAAGAAAAATGATTTTGTTGACTGATCCGTGTTGATAGTTGATGATATGGGTTGATAAGTCTTAAAATCGTTTGATATATGACTACTAAAATACCAAGTATTTATGTTATAAATGTTGATTATATGTCTTAAGTAGTGAGGAAAGGTGATTTTGCTGATGGATCAGTGTTGATATTTGATGATATGGGTTGATATGCCTTGATATACTTTGATATGTTTTAGAATGGTACTACTTAAATATCAAGCATTTGTGTTCATTATGTTGTTTTAATATCTTAAATGGTGAGGAGAGGTAGTTTTGTTCACCGAATTCTATTGATATTTTAGGATATGGGTTGATATGCTTTGATATGTCTTGATATTATGTTTTGAAATGCGACTATTAAAATATTAAGTTTTTGTGTCCTAAATGTTGGTTAGATGTCTTATACAGTGTAAGAAAGGTAGTTTTATTGACTGATCAGTGTCTATCTTTGATGGTATGGGTTGATATGTCTTGATATGCTTTGATAATCTTGAAATGGTTTGACATGAGATTACTAAAATGTTGATTGTGTATGCTATTTAGATGCCTTAAATACTGAAGAAGTGTGATTTTGTGGACTGATCTGTATTGATCTTCTATGATGTGGGGCGGTATGTGATGATATGACTTGATATATTTTGATAAGGGTTGATATGAGGCTATTAAAACATCTCATATCAATCATTGGTGTTCTATATGTTATAATGTCTTAAATAGTGAATAAATATCAATTTGTTAACTGATCTGTGTTAATCTTCTATGATAAGGGTTGACATGTGATGATATGGCTTGATGTTTTCCATTTAATTTGATACGAGTCTACTAACATATCAACCCATTGGTGTACTATATATTGTTCAGATGTCTTAAATAGTGAATAAATGTGATTTTTTCGAATGATCTGTGTTGATCTTCTATGATATGGTTTGATATGTTATGATATTGCTTGATATGTCTTGATATGTGTTGATATGATGACGTTACTAAAATATCAAACATTGGTGGTCTATATGTTGTTAAGATGTGATAAATAGTGAAGAAATATTATTTTGTTCACTGATATGAGTTGATCTTATGGTTGATATGTGATGATATGACTTGATATAAGGCTAATAAAAATTATTTTTTATCATGTTTATCTGTTAAAATTAGTCAAAATTTATTTTGCAGGCATAAAATGACAATTTTATCTAAAACAACGGCCAATTCTAGGAGTTAATAATCTCTTGTGCGGCAGGATAATGAAGCGCTAAAAAATGTTAGCCTTGGGGCGATGTTTACAATAAGCCCCAAAGGCTTAAGGATTAAGAAGATATCTACTCAACTAGAAGGTACCAATGAAAGACAAGTCAGATGTGTGCTACTTCCAAAGCAAAAAGATAATGAAGACAAAGCTAAAAGAAATGATGATGAAGATGTGAGTAAATATTAATACTTTAATTTGTTATTTTTTGCTACAATAATTTAATTTAATGATTAAATTTATTACAGGTGCCTGAATATGTTATTTTAGAAAATACCTGGAAGTATCAGTAAGTGAACACTGTAGGTTATGGATTGAAGACCATTCGTATGATTAGAAATGTCATCGATGATGACAAGAAGGTTTATACATTATCAGTTGTTTTACAACTTAGTTGTATTAAAACATTATTTTGCCTTGACTATTCCATTTTTGTTGATCAATGCCTTATATTTTTTTTGTAGGTGGCGACCTTTCACCAGTACAAAGTAGGTCATCTTATAAGTGTTGATCATAAAAACTTTAAGAATTGACCCGGGTTAATCCATTGGCTTTTTATTTAGCAAGTGCTAAATCTAAAGCCACATGAGATATCATTTAAAATTGAAAAATTCATCTACTTCGGCTTCAAAGAGTATTGCTTAATAACTGGATTGGAGTATTCCGGCGTCGAGGATATGGATATGGATAGCTCACTTCTTGCAGACAAATATAAGGGATTAACCCGTGAACAACTATATGAAAAATTTAAAGCTTGCAGGGATCCAAAATTGCAAGTAATATTGGGTGTTGCATGCTTCGTTGAGTTTTTTATCTTTGGAAAGTGTAAAGTGTCAAAAATAGACCTAAAAATAATGGCTCGTGCGGATGATTTAGAGGCTTTTAATAGCATTGCTTGGGAGTATGCGGGTTGGAAATTTTTATATCCACATTTTAAGGAAGTTTTGAAGAGGTTGGAGGATAAAACACTTGGCATTGAGTATTCATTACTGGATTCTTCAATGTCCTCTATATTTGCAATGGATGTCATTCTAACTCTTTTACTAGTTGGGGTGAAGAAGATATTTGATGCGTTCCCTCGGATAAATAACTGGAGCTGTAACAAGAAACATCCATTTGTTAAGATACAGATTTTATTGGCGAGTGAGGTAAACACAAAGGTTGTTTTTTTAAAATTTTAATATATTTTATAGTAATGCATATTGGATTATTAAATTGTTTACTTTTATTTCAAATAAATGCAAAGGAATTGTGTGTGGTGCCTATGAAGATAAATACTTTTGAAGCTGCACATCCAATTATGCAAAGATTCAAAGTTGAAGATGAACACAAGGAAGAAAAGAGCATTCCTAAACAAAATGAAAAGATGAACATAGGGAAAACTGGAACAACCTTAAAGACAAAAGAATCTGGTTATCCAAACAAAATATTTGGGCCTGAGGTAATCCTTCAAATATGTATAATGTATCAGGTGGTGCTGTTATATTTGAATGATAAATTTAATTTTCTTAACATTTAATCCTTTAGGATTCAAAAGGGACAATATTAGGCTTTGAACAACAATGCATATATCTGGAGAAAAAGTGCAAAAATTTGGAAGGTAAAAATAAAATAAATGCAAATGCGATCAAAGATATGAAGGCTATTATTGGATTACTGAGCGACAGAATTGGTGCCTTGGAGGAAGAAGTTAGAAAAAATAAGGGGGCGGTACAGGAACTCCCATTTTCACACCTTATACTCCGTATGTTTTGTTTATTAATTTTTAATTATTTGTATTAATTAAACATTTTGTGTCATTGCATTTATAACATATAATCATTATGGATAATGACTATATTTTCAACAAAGATAATTTTATGGAAATGAAAGATAAAGAGGTTGCACTGGTTAGCCAATCGATAGTGGAGGTATCGCACACTGCATTTGAGAGAAAAAAAAAAGAAAAATGTTTATGTTCTAAAGAAAAGGGTGCCTATTCGAAATCAAAAGTACCTTAGAGATAAATAGACACTTGAAGGTAGAGGAGGACAAAGGGAGAAGACCAAATGTTTACAGGTAGAATGTTAAAAGATGGCATATGAAATGACTTATGCTCCTGTAATTCCACTTGACTCTTTATTTTCTCCATCTCTACAACAATTTTCAAGTTTTGATGAATAGTAGAAATTGCATTTTCATAAATATAAATTGTAACTCTCTTATCATTGTAGTATTTTAATATTCAATATAATTTAATTTCACATTTTGTTTATAATTTTGGATTTTTATTTATAACAATGATCATAACAAATATGAAAATTTGCTTTAAGGCGAAACGTACTATTTGACTATTTAAAAAACAAGTTTAAAATTATTTTGGTATCACATAAGGGTGAAGGATGCTTGACTTTCAAATGATGTAAAGTCATTATTTAATTTGATAAATATATGTATATTATTTTATCTAATGACTTTACAAAATGATTGTTATATGACTTGTAGGAGATTGACGCTGTCATTTACTATATCCTCTAAAAGTAGAAGTATTGTGATAAATATTTCAACCAGCATACGACATGTGGATCATGCAACATAAATGTAATATTTTTTTTATGGATATAAAAGATTTCAGGAAAAGTTGGACCCTTCATCAAGTCTTTTCAAATTTATGCAAGGTAAGAGCCAATACGAAAAATATTTTAAATACATTGACTTGGTATATCTTCCAGTGAATCATGAATGTCAGCATTGGTTCCTTATCGAGATTAATCTTTCCGAATGGACAGTTATGGTATATGATTCATTATATAGTCATTCTTATACTGAAGAGAGAATTAATGATGTGATGCCGATTGCTGTAATGTTGTTATCTGTGCTGAAAAAAGTTAGATTTTTTTTGTTGAAATGCCAGAATTGGAGAAATATAAGCACTACAATTTAAAAATCAGATATGAAAAACATATTTACCCGCAACAAGAGGGAATAATATACCATATTATGATGTCTTATTTACTATGCATATAAATTTTTATGTTTCAGTTTTTTAATACGTGTTCGTCATTACAGAACCAATTGTGGGATGTTCGTTGTGAAGTTCATAGAGCATTTTATAACAAAAGACTTAAATTTTCAGCACTGCACACAACGACTTGTAGACAGATTCAAATACAATACAATAATTCACCTATGGATACATATTTCAAACAAAAGAGAGAACGCTTATTACAGTAAGATGAAAATGATGACGATTTCATGCATTTTTTGTAAGCCAATAAGGATGTCATTTGTTGATTTAGATGATAAATTATATATATCATAATTCAAGTATAGTATTTATATATATGTTTACAAATATAGTTGTTACATATATAGTTATAAATTATGTGATTGTCGAGCATTATACAATTACCTGTAATTAAAATTTTCTCAAGAATGTGACCGTTATGTGATTGTTGAGCTTACAGGTTGAGATTAACAGATGTGATTGTTATGTGATTGTTGAGCTTACATGTTGAGATTAACAGGTGTGACTGTTATGTGATTATTGAGCTTACAGGTTGAGATTGACAGGTTGAGTCCATATTTACACATATCAACACATACAAGCACATAACATTCCATATAAATGGATATAAAAGCCCATATCATCTCATATCAATCCGTATATACACATATCAACACATACAAACACATATCAATCCATATAAATGCATATAAAAGCCCATATCATCTCATATCATTCCATATCAACACATATCAATCCATATTTCAATCCATATAAATGCATATAAAATCCATATCATCTCATATCAGTCCATATCTACATATATCAACATATACAAGCACATATCAATCCATATAAATGTATATAAACGCTCATATCATCTTATATCATTCCATATCCACACATATCAATACATATCAATTCATATAAATGCATATAAAAGCCCATATCATCTCATATCAGTTCATATCTACACATATCAATTCATAAAAATGCATATAAAAGCCCATACATCTCATATCATTCCATATAAACACATATCAACACATACAAGCACATGTCAATCCATATAACTGCATATAAAAATTCATATAATCTCATATCATTCCATATCAACACATATCAATATATATCAATCCATATAAATGCATATAAAAGCTCATAACATCTTATATCAGTCAATATCTACACATATCAACATATACAAACACATATCAATCCATATAAATGCATATAAAAGCCCATATCATCTCATATCATTTCATATCAACACATATCAATACATATCAATGCATAAAAATGCATATAAAAGTCTATATCATCTTATATCAGTTCATATCTACACATATAAACACATACAAGCACATATCAATCCATATAAATGTATATAAAAGCTCATATCATCTCATATCAGTCCATATCAACACATATCAATATATATCAATCCATATAAATGCATACAAAAGCCTATATCATCTCATATCAGTCCATATTAACACATATCAGCACATATTAATATATATCAATCCATATAAATGCATATAAAAGCTCATATCATCCCATATCAGTCCATATCTACACATATCAATGTATACAAGCACATATCAATCCATAAAAATGCAAATAAAAGCCCATATCATCTCATATCATTCCATATCAACACATATCAATATATATATATATATATCATATAATTGCATATAAAAGTTTTTATCATCCCATATCAGTCCATATCTACACATATAAACACATACAAGCACATATCAATCTATATAAATGCATATAAAAGCCCATATCATCTCATATCAAAACATATCAACACATATCAATCCATATAAATGCATATAAAAGCCCATATCATCTCATATCAGTCCATATCTACACATATCAATATATATAAGCACATTCAATCCATATAAATGTTTATAAATGCTCATATCATCTCATATCATTACATATCCACACATATCAATACATATTAATTTATATTAATGCATATAAAAGCCCATATCATCTCATATCAATCCATATCTACACATATCAATCCATATAAATGCATATAAAAGCCCATACATCTCATATCATTCCATATAAACACATATCAATATATACAAGCACATTTCAATCCATATAAATGTATATAAAAACTCATATCATCTCATATCAACACATATCAATACATATCAATCCATATAAATGCATATAAAAGCTCATATCATCTCATATTAGTCAAGATCGACACATATCAACATATACAAGCACATATCAATCCATATAAATGCATATAAAGGCCCATATCATCTCATATCATTCCATATCAACACATATCAATACATATCAATCCATAAAAATGCATATAAAAGTCTATATCATCCCATATCAGTCCATATCTACACATATAAACACATACAAGCACATATCAATCCATATAAATGCATATAAAAGCCCACATCATCTCATATCAGTCCATATCAACACATATCAATCCATATAAATGCATATAAAAAGCCTATATCATCTTATATTAGTCCATATCAACACATATTAGCACATATCAATACATATCAATCCATATAAATGCATATAAAAGCCATATCATCCCATATCAATCCATATCTACACATATCAATATATACAAGCACATATCAATCCATATAAATGCATATAAAAGCCTATATCATCTCATATCATTCCATACCAACACATATCAATATATATCAATCCATATAAATGTATATAAAAGCTTATATCATCCCATATCAGTCCATATCTACACATATAGGCACATATCAATCTATATAAATGTATGTAAAAGCTCATATCATCTCATATCAGTCCATATCAACACATATCAACGCATATCAATACATATCAATCCATATAAATGCATATAAAAGCCCATCTCATCTCATATCAGTTCATATCAACACATATCAATACATATTAATCCATATAAAAGCCCATATTATCTCATATCAGTCCATATCAACATATATCAATCCATATAAATGCATATAAAAGCCCATATCATCTCATATCAATGCAACACATATCAACACAAGTGAATACATATTAATCCATATAAATGCATATAAAAGCCAATATCATCTCATATCGGTCCATATCAACACGTATCAATGCATATCAATAAATATCGACTCATATGTTCAGTTCAACAATATGTCATAACAATCCAAAAATGATGCAACAATTAATTCTAAAGTAGATCTAGTTGAATACAACAAATAATACAACATATTATTTTATTTTTTAACACTCGATCCTGACATGGCCTGCAAAGAGATGAGATTTTGACAAGTGGTCCTATTATGGCCACGCTCACAGCGATGACTGCACTTCGGTTGAGATTTTTTCTCACCTAAAGAAGGAATCCTACATTTTTTCTACCTGCTAGTTGATGTGCACACATCTGGTGGTTAAAGAGTAACATTGTGAATGTGCTTCGGAATAGACCAATCACTAATATAAAGAATTAGATTTATGACTTCTTGGTATGTTTCATGCCAAAACTCACGTGAGTAATATGGAGAACATAACTCATAAGCATCATATGTACTATTTCTAATTAACACAAGAGCATGCACATATGGGAGTTGATCTAATTGGAACTTCCTGCAACAACAAGTACTCTAAGACATATCAACAATATAATTTTTATCTACATCCTTAACGTAATATTTTTCTTTACTAGACGACTCCACCTGCAAAATAGCATTAAGAAGGCTATATGATAATATTATAATTAATGACGAATGAGGAAGAATAAAATAAAGTACTTACATTCATTTTTTATGCTATCATCATTCTCTTTCTCAATTTTTTTTTCAACATTCGTTGCCATTTTATCCGTGGACTCTTTTGCTTTGATTCGATGTTCATAGAACCATACTTGACACATCTTTCTGACCTTATCCACTAATGCAGTAATTGGAAGCTCTTGGACCTTTACAAGTGCAGCTTTGACTGATTCAGAAATGTTAGTCGTTATAATGTTATACCTCCTTCTATGCATATGAGATCGCGTCCACCTATCAAGCCCAACATCTTGCAAATATTCTTTGGCACCTAAAACAGAAATGCAAAAACCACCAAAAAGTATGATGAAATCACTTATTTTATATGCTTTAGCCGTTTTGAAGTAGTGTTTCTCAAGGTCCTTGGTTATATATTTAAATTTGCACTTCAAGTTGTTTAATAAGTGATACATGCAAATCCCATGAAAAACATTTGGAAAAATATCTGCGAGAGCCTTTTGAATACTTAGGTGTCTATCAGAAATAAAAAAATGATCTGGTCTTTCACTAAAATCTTCCTTTAACCTCATAAGAAACCAAGTCCATGATATGTAAATTTCTAAATGACCAATCCAGAATGCCAAAGGGAATATCTATTGGTTTGCATTAAGGCAAACGTTAGTAAAAAGCACACTTTGATACTTTCTTCTCAAATAAGTGTCATCAATAGTCACTATAGGTCTACAATAATGGAAACCCTTTATTGAAGCATTAAAAAATGAAGAAAAGATACAAAAATCTATTATCATCACCACATTGTAGATATATAATTGTAATGGGATTTGTTTGGCCTAGTATATGCAAATATGCAGGTAAAATTGAGAAAAATTATTCTGGAGTACCCAATATGATATTCTCATAGGCATACTCCCGTCCTCTTCATGCGACAAAATAATTAATCTCGACACCAAATTTATTACGCATGTCATCAATCACATCCTTGGATTTGTAAACCCTCCCAGGATTTATGAATCGCTTCTTAGCACATTCAGCGACAACCCAACTAGTTGCTTGTCTATGTCTAGTCTGATCAAAATCAGTTGGATATGTATGTTGGGTTAGATATTTTGTCACCATCCAATATGTAATATCCCAAACAATACCCTAACATTTTAGAATGTTTATTGTTGAAATGGAATTTAATGATACAAAGTGTATATATATATATATATATATATATATATGATTAAGTGGAAAGAGAGGGAAAAGAGGAGAGTGTATATGTTGTATATATGAGAATATATGCAACATATACAAGTCAACATTTATTGATGGTCAAATAATATTTTGTTTATTTAATATAGAAATTTAAGTGTCGGTGGAAGAGGATATTTATATTATTTTAATATATTAATACTTGGTTGAGATTAAAGAGGAAATTTAGTGGTTAAGAGAAGTGATTTGTTTTGACTTTTCTATCATCTTCTTCCTCTTTCTTTTTGATAGCCGGCCACCACCATCTTCATCAAGGAAGAGAGGTTTTGTGATTCTTAACTCACTGGAGTTCTAAGGATTTTCTTCACTTTTGGTAAGTTTCCAACTTGTTTTTTTTTATTTCTTTTGAAGTTGTGTATTTGAGCTTGGTGTATGGTTGTTGTAGATGTATGTATGGTTGATTTTGATATGTTTGAGGTTGTGTTGTTTTGTTAGCTTTGATTTTGTGGTTGGATTGAAGAGAAAGGGTTAAGTTTGGTGAAAGAAACAAGAGATGTGGATTGTGTATGTGTTAAGTTGTGAAATATGGTTGTGATTGTGTTTCGATGCATGTTATTGAGTTGTTTTAATATTATGCAAGTTTATTATGGTTTATTGATGGTTTTGATTAAGTTTGTTTGGAGTGAAAAAGGGTAAAAGAAAGATGTTTGTTGGATATGGTATGTTTGTATCGATTTCAGGTTTTTGGCCTGACACGCCCATTAACACGGCCATGTCTTTGGGCATGTCATAGGTTCTGTTTTCAGTGTGGGTGACAAGAGCAGTGACACGCCCATGTCACTGAGCATGTCACAGCTTCTGTGTTGGTGTAGAATTGACACGCCCATGTCACTGAGCGTGTCATAACCACTGTGTTGGTGGAGAATTGACACGTGCGGTGACATGCCCATGTCATTGAGCTTGTCAAAGCTTCTGTGTTGTGGGTTTAGGGCACGATCAGGGATACGCTCGTGTTGTTGAGCGTGCCATGTGTATAGTTTTCCCTAGTTAGCTCTTGTCCTTATTTTCTTATGTGTATCACTAAGCGAGTGTGCATAATCACCTTTGAATTAGGTTTTGAAGAGAATTGAGTTGTACCAATCCAAGTGTTGAAGGATTCTTGGAAGAGGAGTTTGGTATTGGTGTTTATAGCTCTTGAGGTAAGTACAAACCTTACATGATTGCATACATTTACATGATTTTGGGACTCAACACATTTGGTTGGAAAATGTGTTAAATTGCCTATTATATTGTTGATATATGAGAATGGTGCAATGATTTGTTTTATGAGAACTATGTGAATAAAATGTTGAGGATTCAAAATACATGAACAATGTAATTTGTGATTTGCACATTAATGATGAAATGTGAAGCCATTGTTGATGGCTACAATGATATAAATGAAAATTTTGGGGCATTGTGCCTAAATGATCATGAGAAAATGAGAATGGATTTGATAATGAAATAATGAAAGAATTGTGTGCCTAGTATGTTATTCAATTTTCAGAGTTTTGTTGTTGGAGGCATGCCTAAAAGTAACACTCCCTTGAAGCTGGGTTGGGCTTGGTACTTGAAGCCAAGTTGGGTTGATGCTGAGCTCCCCTTGAAGCTTGGTTGGGCCTAGTCCTTGAAGCCTAGTTGGGATGTTACATATGAGATGTTTCTCATTGTGATAATGATTCGCCTACGGGCTTGATAAATGTGATTATTGGACCAAAACAGTAACTCTGAAATTTGAATGGCATATTAGTTTCTTTTGGGCCCATGCTTGTCTTTGCTTTAATGTGAATTATGAATAATGGAACAATTGAATAATGTAATGAGATTTAATGTTATGAAATATGATATCCTTGTATAATGATTTTAATTCTTGAAAGTGTGATATTGGCATTACATTTGAATCATATTGTTATGATGGTTTCTACCACTAAGCCTTCGGTAGCGCGATTGTGTTTTATCGCGCAGGTGATAGGGTAGATCCGGTTGAGCTGAAAAGTTCAGCTAGACCGAGTCGAGTCTAGGCTTGTGATCCCTTGTGAAGTGTTGATTATTGGACTTCAAGATCAGAGACGAACTGCCAAACATATATAAACTCTATATTTTTGTAAATATTGAATTTGATGTATACATATATATATTTCGCTACATTTTCCGCTGCTTAACAAACAAATATTTTATCTATTATGTTCTATAATATAAGTTAAATGTTTTAAGTTTTCTCATAAGTAATGTTTGTTTAAAATAGCCTGTGACATTCTTGTATCCGGTATACATATATCACATATGTGGGTGTATGTGATGTACGTATATTGGGTATAAGGGTGTTACAATTGTTTTGGTATCAGAGCCTAGGTTTGAGGTTCTCAACCTAGGTGAATTGTAAGAAAAAGAAAATTTTGGTTTTTAAAATATGGTTTTTGAATAAGATACATGCATTGGCACTGGCAGTTTATGATCTTTGATGAGGTATATTCTGCTGTGTTTGCAGATATAAGTAGTGATGGCGTCTCAGTCACGTCAGTCCATAGAAGGTAGTGCTGAGAGTGTAGCTCTTGAAGAGGGAAGAGATGGAGCTATGGTTGAGAGAGCTGGTGAGGCACCTCCTCCTATGCCAAAGAGACTAACAATTGATGAGATTTCATCGGTTTGGTTCCAGTATATGGTAGAATTATTGAGGCAGGCTCTAGTGCAGCAGCCGCCACCACAACCACAACCACAAGTACCAGTGAGGCAGTATGATAAATTGAGAAAGTTTGGGACTGAGGATTTCTTTGGTACTACAGATCCTGCAGTAGCTGAGCAGTGGTTGGATAGAGTTCAAAGGGTATTCATTCAGCTGCAAGCTACTTCTGAAGAGAAATTTGATTATGCTAGATCCCTGCTGCAGAGAGATGCTTATGATTGGTGGAAAACGGTTCTACATGCGATGGATGATCCACCGACCCTGACTTATAGTGATTTTCTGTGGGAGTTTGAGTAGAAGTATACTCCGAGGGTGTATAAAGATGCTAAGAAGATAGAGTTTCTGAGTTTGAAACAGGATAACGGGACAGTGACAGAGTATGAGATAGAGTTCATTCGGTTGAGTCATTATGCCGGTGGGATTATTTCAGACGAGATAGACTGGTGCAGAAGATTTGAGGAGGGGTTGAGACCCTCTATTATGTGTATTGTTGCTGGTTCCCGATACTAAGACTTTTCTCAGTTGGTTGTAGCAGCTAGGAGTGTTGAGAGAGCATAGGGTATTGCAGCAACTGCTACTGAGGGGGAGACTAGAGTTAGAAGACCCTAGTTTGAAGCAGGGTCTTCATCTATGAAGAGAGGTAGAGGAAGTTATGTTCCAAGGGTCAGTAGAAGCCTGAGGCAGTCTGGTAAGTCAGTTTAGTATCAGAGGCAGAGACCGAGACCTACAGTTTCTGTAGCTAGTGCTCCGACTCCAGTGGTTCATAGGTCTATTCCACCTACATGTGTTCATTGTGGTAGGGAACATGGGGGTGCTTGTTGGAAGATGGGTGGACCAGGAGTGTGTTTTAGATGTGGGTCATCGGATCATTTCCTCACAGATTTCCCTGAGCTACCGGAAGATAGACAGACTGATACTGCAGCTTCTCGACCCAGTGTCAGCAGAGGAGGTCGAGAGGGCAGAGGTTTTAGTAGAGGTGGTCGACCTGGGATTAGTCAGAGAGGAGGCTCTACATCTGGAGGTAGTAGGCCATATGAGGCTGGGTCATCTCAGCGAGTGTATGTGATGCACAGGCAGCCGGATGCTTCAGCTGTCATCGCGGGTACATTTTTTTTATTTGACATTTCAGTTCTTGCTCTTATTGATCCAGGATCTATGCATTCATATATAAGTGCATCTATCTTGCCTGTGACTGAATTGTATTCAGAGTCCTTAGGATTTGATGTCTTAGTAACAAATCCTTTAGGGCATAGTGTGATAGTTAGCAAGGTGCACCGAGATAGTTCAGTTGTGATGCAAGATGAGGAATTCCTTGGTGATTTGATTGAAATGCCTTTTAAGGAATATGATCTGATTCTAGGCATGGATTGGTTGTCTAAGCATGGGGCTGTGGTAGACTGTCAGAATAAGTGTGTTATCCTGAGAACCGGTGATGGTAAAAGTGTGATGGTATCTAGTGAGCAGAGACATCTTGCATCCTTGTTTATTTCAGCTGTTGTAGCTAGGAAGTTGATTCGAAAAGGGTGTTATGCTTATCTTGCTCATGTGGTAGATACCAGAGTAATGGATTCTCAGCTTGATAGTATACCTACAGTTGCTGAATTCCCAGATGTTTGTTCTGAGGAGTTGCCAGGGATACCCCCCTAAGAGAGAGGTTGAGTTTGGTATCGATTTGTTGCCTGGTACCACTCCTATCTCTATTACTCCTTATAAAATGACACTTGTTGAGTTGAGAGAATTGAAGGTGCAGCTGCAGGAATTGTTGGATAGAGGGTTTGTTCACCCTAGTGTGTCCCCGTGGGGAGCGCTTATTTTGTTTGTGAGGAAGAAGGATGGTACTTTGAGATTGTGCATTGATTATAGGTAGTTGAATAAGGTGACCATCAAGAACAAGTATCCTTTGCCTAGGATAGATGATCTCTTTGATCAGTTGAAGGGTGCAACAGTTTTTTTTTGAGATTGATTTGAGATTAGGGTACCATCGGTTTAGAGTTAGAGCTGAAGATGTATCTAAGACAGCTTTTCGTACAAGGTATGGGCATTATAAGTTTTTGGTGATGCCTTTTGGATTGACAAATGCACCAGTAGCTTTTATGGATCTGATGAATAGGGTGTTTAGACCCTATCTAGATCAGTTTGTGGTGGTCTTTATCGATGATATTTTGATGTATTCGCATAATGAGGAGGATCATGATAAGCACTTGCGGATTGTATTGCAGACTTTGAGGGAGAAACAGTTGTATGTTAAGCTAGCTAAATATGAGTTTTGGTTTTATCAAGTGACTTTTCTCGGTCATGTGGTTTCAGCAGATGGTATAAGAGTTGATCCGAGTAAAGTTGAAGCCATTTTGAATTGGAGTCCATCGAAGACAGTGACTGAGGTTAGAAGTTTTCTGGGTTTGGCAGGCTATTATCGACGGTTTGTAAAAGGTTTTTCTTTGATAGCTACTCCACTCACCAGATTACTTCGAAAGGGAGTTAGATTTGTGTGGACAGATCAGTGTTAAGCAAGTTTTGAGCAGTTGAAAGAAATGTTGACTCAAGCTCCTATTCTTACCTTGTCTGTGGAAGATAAACCATATGTGATTTACAGTGATACTTCACATAATGGTTTAGGTTGTGTTTTGATACAAGAAGGTAGAGTTATAGCTTATGCTTTGCGGCAGTTGAAGCCACATGAGTTGAATTATCCGACTCATGATTTGGAGTTGGCAGCCATAGTTTTTGCTTTGAAGATTTGGCGACATTATCTTTATGGGGAGAAGTATTTTATTTATACAGATCACAAGAGTTTGAAGTACTTGGAGGGTACATCAGTCAATTTTTGCTATGCACCCTGGGAGTACTAAGATGTATCATGATTTGAAATAATATTATTGGTGGTCAGGTATGAAGAGGGACATAGAGGAGTTTGTATCTAAATGTCTCACTTGTCAGAGAGTGAAAGCCGAGGAGCGAGTAACGATGGACTTTGTGACTGGTTTACCGTTAACTCAGAAGAAGCATGATGCCATCTGGGTAATTGTTGATCGGTCGATGAAGACAGCTCATTTTCTTCCAATTCGGATGAACTATTCTCTTGAGAAGTTGGCTGAGCTGTATATTAGTGAGATAGTGAAGTTGCATGGAGTCCCAATTTCTTTGGTATCTGATCAAGATCCTTGGTTTACTTTGAGGTTTTGGAAGAGTTTGCATGGTGCTTTGGGTTCTCGGTTGTATTTTAGCACTGCTTTCCATCCTCAGACAGATGGGCAGTTAGAGAGAGTGATACAGATTTTGGAGGATATGTTGAGAAGTTGTATCATCGATTTCTCTGGGAGTTAGGATAGATTCTTGCCATTGATGGAATTTGCTTATAACAACAATCACCATCCAGTATTAGAATGGCACCCTACAAGGCATTGTATGGTAAAAGATGCATGATGCCTCTATGTTGGGATGAGGTTGGAAAAGGTAAGTTGGTTGGTCCCGATTTGATAAAGAAAACAGAAGAGAAAGTGAAAATAATTCAGGATCGGTTGAAAGCAGCTTCAGATTGACAGAAATCATACTTAGATTTGAAGAGGAGAGACATAGAGTTTAATGTAAGAGATAAAGTATTTTTGAAAGTGTCTCATTGGAAGAAAATTTTGAGATTTGGTCGTAAAGGAAAGTTGAGTCATCTTTTCATTGGACCTTATGAAGTATTGGATAGAGTTGGACTAGTGGCCGTTCGACTTGCTTTACCACCTAAATTGGATAGAATTCACAATGTCTTCCATGTCTCTATGCTACGGAGGTATATGTTAGACCCATCTCATATTTTGTCAGTGGAATCATTGAGGTGAGTCCAGATCTGACTTTTGAAGAACCAGTGGCTATTTTGACACATGAAGTGAGAGAGTTGAGAAATAAAAAAGTATCACTTGTGAAGGTTCTTTGGAAGAATCATGCTAAGGAAGAGGCAACTTGGGAAAGTGAGCAAGTGATACGAGATCAATATCCCCAGCTATTTCAGACTTGAGATCAGATAATTTCAAGGATGAAATTTATTTGTAGAGGGGGAGAATTGTAATATCCCAAACAATACCCTAAAATTTTGGAATGTTTATTGTTGAAATGGAATTTAATGATATAAAGTGTATATATATATATATGATTAAGTGGAAAAAGAGGGAAAAGAGGAGTGTGTATATGTTGTATATATGAGGATATATGAAACATATACAAGTCAACATTTATTGATGGTCAAATAATATTTTTTTTATTTAATATAGAAATTTAAGTGTTGGTGGAAGAGGATATTTATATTATTTTAATATATTAATACTTGGTTGAGATTAAAGAGGAAATTTAGTGGTTAAGAGAAGTGATTTGTTTTGACTTTTCTATCATCTTCTTCCTCTTTCTTTTTGATAGCCGACACCACCATTGTAACACCCCTTCCCGGCCTACATGTGTAAGCCGAGTAGAGGTGCCACACTATCCTATTGTTGCTACCAATTTTACTTAGTCAAATTTTAGTTCCGATTTTACAGAAATTTTGCCTAGAAATTTGGGTCCCAAGACAAAACTGGTTTGTCTGATTTTTGAAAACATTTTTACACAAACCAGTGTGAGTACAATCAATTTCCATACACTTCCAATGAATCCACCTTATAACCTCAACTACAAACCTGCAAGAAGAATTCACACTTCTAATACAAATTAAAGTAGAGGTTTCTTATTATTACATACTACTAACGTATGGTATAACATAGAAATTCTCAATCTTATATTTTCATATACATGCCATAACTAGCCAACTCCTAATATAGGAAATGAAAGGCTACTCTGAGGTGCTGCGCTGTGTTGTGCTGCTCGATGCTAATCACCGAAATCTACTGCTCCGAACCTACGAGTCATGAAAACTCAACTCGTTGAGCAATGACGCTCAGTGGGTACTTTACCGATGAAAATATAAATAAAACATGAAAGCATTTGAACTAGAAGGAAATAATTAAATAAAAAATCAACCAATATTAAACCAATGGAAGTTATTGTCCATTCAGTGTAGATATACTTTCAACAATTGTAAAAACCATAATTCAACTCATTTTGCAGTACGTAGTTTTAGAAAAATAGGACTTTGGCTCAGGCTCTACTGGCATATAGGGAACTATAGCGATAAGGCAGTGGCCCTCACCACTGTAACATAGGTGGCCCTCACCACCATGGTTATAACCAATTCCCGTAGATAACCGCCGGAGCATTCCAATCATAATTTCACAACATCTCCGCTCCACGGCCTATACCCGAAGGTAACCGCCGGGGTGTATCAAACACAATCAGTGGCAGTACTGCATAAGTTAGTATAGTGCACCATACCCTTATCTACCACTCCCAACTACCCAGTAGAGCATAAAGGTTAAAATGATTCAATTTAAGTCTCAAACTTCATTTTAGAATGACTCGAGAAATTATTTTAATTTCCGTTGCACTTTGCTATTTACGCCGCGCACCACATTCTTTAGTCAAACCATAATCCTTTTTCACATATTTAACATCCACAATAAACATATTAAACATTTCAAAGTATTCCTCAAAAATCACAAATTGACCAAATGAATAGTGTTGCGGCGCGTAAAATCGGCAACACAAATGGCATGACCATATGAATAGTAAAATCTGGGTTTTCATCAAAATTTCAGTCCACTTCAGTCATGCTTTTGACCAGGTAAATGATCTTATTTTTGGCTGAAATTTTACAGAAAACTTATTTCATATGTTGACTAATTACACGTAAAATTTTGTTGAAAAATTCATTCATTTGCTACCTCAAACAATTTCCACAAAAAGATCCAGAAAGCTATCATTTTGGGACCATTTCGGCCCAAACATATGAAATACATGGAATAGTATATTTTTCTTTTTCAAATCAATATGAAGTCTTCTTTAATGATAAAGTGAAGATTCAAACACTTCCCTTTGACAACTTTTGCATGTTTAACTTAAATCAACTAATTAAAGTTCATCAACATCAAAAATTCCATAAACCAAAGTTTGTAAGAAGAATAAAATTTCTTTTATGGTAAAGTACCAAACCTTGTTCTTTTAATTCCCTTTTGCCTTTCCTTCTTCTCCTTCCTTAATCTTTGTTTCTCCTTCAAGAAATTCAAGAACACAACCTTAAACATAACCCTTAGCAATTTAGAACAATAAGCTATCCTCCATTTCTTTTCAAACTAAACCCTAATCTAATCTTATTAAACCTTAGAAACCTTGATTCTTCCATTTAATTAATCAATATCATCACTACTTAAAATTTTCCCAAATCCACCATAAGAACCCTAATTTCCAATCTTCCAATAGATATATAAATACTTAAAATTGATACTAGAATTGAATTCTACATACTTGAAAACCTTAAAACTTACCTTGAAAATCAAACTTGACAAAAATTGGAAATCCTTTGGTGTTCTTCCTATGGTGGCCGAAAATTTGGAATGGGTGAGAGAGAGAGAGATTTGTTCTTCATGCCATGATATATATATAAGGAAAATAATGCTCACTTTTGGGTTGGATAAATGCCTTAGGGCCATTTGTCCACATCTTTTTCTTTTCTTCTTTTTATAATGCTAAATGGTCACTTTTAATTGGTCCAAATGTCTCTTTATTTTATTTATTTAAAAACCAATCCCTTGAAATTTCTTTTAATCATATTTTGGCCCCTCAACCTCCTTGTGCTCAAATTTTTATAGCCTAGGGTGTTAAAAGACTAAAATACCCTCCGGCGATTAATCGGTCATAACTTTTAAACCGTACAGTTCCACAAGGTAAACTGCATATGGTTTTGATCCTCTCGACCTCTACTTTCTATTTTTAAGGTCTATTTTAGGTTTTCAAGCCATTTTAAAAAATTATCAATAAGCCCTTGACTTTTTACAAAATTCCCTTTAGGTTTTTTTTCTTTGCTCGGGTTTTGCCCGGGCTCCATTTCTACTGACGATCATTTCATATTCAACCCCTCAACGTCCTCTACTCACTCGTGTTTTTATTTCCTACTTTGGATTCATGTATAATGACCAAAATGGCCCTAGTCTACATGTCTTCGTTTCTCTCAAACGGGGCGTTTTCTGGAAAAACCGTTACGCGTCATTGCGACCCATTTTTTCTCTACTCTCCATCTTTGGAGTCTGTTATTTGCACTATTAAGAACTTTCAGTATAACTTTTGGAAATTACAGTTACCTCCCCAAAACTTTTTGAAATTATAGTCACCTCCCCAAAACTTTATATTTTTGCCATTAGGTCCCTTTGGTCCTACGACCTTCTCTAGGAACCGCCATCAGAGATGACCTCTCCAGATCCTTTCTCTTACTGAGCATATGACTGCTAGACATAAATATAGTGGGCGAATGTGACAGTTCCTCCCTCGTTAATTTAGGCTTCGCCCGAAGCCCATCAGGTGGAAACAAATATGGGTATTGCTTCCTCCACCTTGTGGTTCTTTAGAGTACTTTGACTAATGGAATCATTTTATTCCGAAGTTCTTTCACTTCCCGTGCCAAGATTTCCACTGGTTCTTCTTCATATGTCAAATCAGGTTGAACTTCAATATCTTGGGTCTTTACGATGTGTGATGGGTCCGAACGATACCGTCTTAATATCGACACATGGAATACGTTATGTTTCTTGCCTAGCTCAGATGGTAATGCTAGCCGATAAGCTACTGGACCTATATGTTCAATGACTTTGTAAGGCCCAATAACCTTGAACTTAGCTTACCCTTTTGTTTAAATCTTAGCACTTTCTTCCATGGTGAAACCTTAAAAAAAATACCTTATCACCAACATTGAATTCTATGTCCCTTCTCTTCAGGTCCGCGTATGATTTTTGTCAATCCACCACAACTTTTAACCGATCCTGGATAATTTCTACTTTCTCCTTAACTATCTTCGGGCCCAAGATCTTTGCTTCGCTTAATTTCGTCCAGCAAATTGGAGTCCTGCATTTTCGTCCTTATAGTGCTTCATAAGGAGTCATCTGTATGCTGGACTGGTACCTGTTGTTGTAAGCGAACTCCATTAAACTTAAGTACTTCTCCCAGCTACCTTTGAATTCTAATATGCACGCTCTTAACCTATCTTCCAAGATCTGGATTACCCTCTCTGACTATCCGTCCGTCTGTGCATGAAACGACGTACTCTAGTCCGTTCGAGTTCCCAAAGCCGTTTGGAACTTTTGCCAAAAGTTCGACGTAAAACGTGGATCTTTGTCCGATATGATTGATGTTGGAACTCCATGAAGTCGTACAATCTCTTTAATGTACAAGTCTGCTAACTTATCCAGGGAGTAGTTCATCCTTACTGGTAAGAATTGAGCTGACTTAGTTAGCTGGTCTACTATCACCCATATTGCATCATGTTTGTCTCTTGTCATTGGTAGTCCCGTCACAAAATCTATAGTTATGCGATCCCATTTCCATGTTGGAATCATAATAGGTTGTAGAAGTCCCGAGGGTAGTTGATGTTCTGCCTTTACTTGTTGGCAGGTTAAACATTTCGCCACGTAATCTACCACATCTCTCTTGATCCCTGGCCACCAATAGCATTCTTTCAAATCCAATACTGCTTTTACCTTCTTAGAATCAACTCTTATTCCTTCCGCCGATACAATATGTCCCAAAAAAGCCACTTCTTCTAGCCAAAATTCACACTTGCTGAATTTGGCATATAACTACTTCTCCCTCAATGTTTGTAACACGATTCTCAAGTGCCGGTCATGATCCTCTGCATTCTTTGAGTAAACCAGTATGTCATCGATGAATACCACGACAAACTGGTCCAAATAAGGATGGAAAATCTAGTTCATCCAATCCATGAATACCGCAGGTGCATTCGTGAGCCCAAAAGGCATTACGATAAACTCATAATGTCCATATCGGGTTCTGAATGCAGTCTTTGGTATATCTTCATCTTTAATCCTCAGTTGATGATAGCCGGATCGCAGATCAATCTTTAAGAAAACTCCCACACCTTTCAATTGATCAAATAAATCATCTATCCGGAGTAGAGGGTATTTATTCTTAATCGTCAGCTTATTTAACTGCCGATAATCTACACATAGTCTTAGGGATCCGTCTTTCTTTTTTTTCGCAGTCCACTAAAGCCTTATGTTTGGTCAGCTCATCCATTCCAAGTATTGCATCAAATTCCTGGAATGGCAACTCAAACAGATCACCTAAGAAAGTGTGTCCGTGTACTTCTACTGGACAATCCTTTATTACCTTCCTGGTAACCATCTCACTACCCTAAAGGATTTGTAACTAACACTCCATCTATTTCAAGTTCTACTTCTAAATCCATTTGTTTTTTTTATACATATATATATATATAAGTATGAAGAACCTGGATCTGTTAAAGCATAAATTGGTATTCCAAACATAAATAGCTAACCTGCTATGACGTTGGGGGCTTCCTCTTCTTCACGTGCCCTCATTGCATACATCTTGGTAGGAGCTCTAGTTTCAGGTCTGTCCATCATTTCAGATTGAACTTGTGAAGAGCTTTGTCCTCTACCTCTGCCCCTTTCTCCTTCCAGCTACTGCTCGAGATCCTTCGATATTATCTAGTGTGTTTTGCTGTCTTAAGGGGCATTCACGTTTAAAGTGGTCCTTCGCTCCACAAATAAAACATACCCAGGCCTTGCCCCAACATTTTCCTGAATGCCTACGCCCACATTGAACACAGAGTGGATGGGTGTTTTCACTTCCTCTGATAGTTTCGGGCTGAGCAAAGTTACCTCCACCTTGGCCACGCCCTCTTCCTTGTCCTCTCCCAGACCCACCAGTACTGGCTACAAAGGTAGCTTGACTCGGGACAACTTTAAACAAGAGAAGAAAAGGAAGGTATTTAAATTTAAAATTTGTGTTTTAAGTATATATATATATGTATGACCATTATTAGCAATGTATTTACATGTATGAACAAGCAAGTTTCGGGGCGAAACTTAAATTAAGGGAGGTAGAACTGTCACATCCCAAAGTTTAGGTAGTCGAGTATTAGGGCAGAAGGAGATAAATAAGTGGTCAAATAGAGGCTCGAGATAGTCAAAAACAAAAATCGGTGTGCAAAGGAGGCCCGTGAAGTCGACGGGACCTAAAGGTAATTTTTTAAAATGACTTGGAAACCTAAAATGGACCTTACAAATAGAAAGTAGAGGTCGAGAGGATCAAAACTATATATAGTTTGACTTGTGGAACTATACGGTTTAAAAGATATGATCGATTAATCGCCGGAACGTAAAGTGGGCCCGGTTTCGTGTCGGGACCGGATGAGTAACCCGGGACAACTTTATGAGATCCAATGGGAAGAGGAACAAGTGGAAAGAAGTAAAGGAAAATAAAAATAATAAAAATCTAATGTTGGCCAATCAAAAGAAAGCATTTAGCATGTGTAATAAATGTGTAATAAATGAAGAAAGAGAAAAAGTGGACAAGTGGTCTTAAGAGGTTAACCAACACCTAAGGTGATCATCATTTCCTTTGTATATAAATATATATGAAATGAAGAGCAAATTCTCTCTTTTTCCACTTACAAAATTCGGCCAACAAAGGGAAACACCAAAGGACTTCCAAGTTTCTCCAAATTTGATTTTTAAGGTAAGTTTTTAAGGTTTTCTAGTAAGTAGACTTTAATTTTAGTATTAATTTTAGGTAGTTATTTATTTATTGAAAGGTTGGGAATTAGAGTCTTTATGTGGAATTGGAAAAAAAAATTTAAGTAAGTGATGAGATTAATTGATTAAATGGAAGAATCAAGATGTATAAAGTTTAATAAGGTTGGATTAGGGTTTCGGTTGAAAAGAAATGGAGGATAACTTATTATTTTAAATTTCTAAGGTTTATATTTAAGATTGTGCTTTTGAATATCTTGAAGGAAAAACAAATATTAAGGAAGGAGAAGAAGGAAAAGTAAAAGGGAATTAAAAGAGCAAGGTTTGATACTTTAACCATTGAACTCCTTTTGAAATTTTTCTGTTTTACAATTAATAAAATGTTGTGACTTGTATGATTTTTAATTGAATATAGAAAAATTATCTTAAGTTGAATTTTGGATATGTTGTTGTTTAATAAGTCTAGTATTTGAGAAAAATAATTTGGAACCACATTGATTGAATTTAATTTACAGAATTTATAAAATTCAGAACTGCTGCCAGGATGCAGGGCAACTGGAGCAGTCTGGTTGGGTGAACTACGTGACCAAGATTTTGTGTCCAGTTTGATCTGAAATTTTAAAGGAATGATTTTAAGATGCAAAACTAAATTCTGTAAAAATTTTAGAGTTTTTATCCAAGTGGATTATTTTATACAAATTTTCTAAAACAAGGATCAAGTTGGGTCAAGAACCAGAGTTTATTGTTCATATGGAAATTTTTCATTATTAACTTGGTCAAAAACTTGGTGTGGGTGTTTTATCATTTTATTTTTAGTATTGAGTTTAATTATGATATGAAGAATAAATTAAGATGGAAAATATGTGAATACATATGATACATATGTGAGTATATGTGATATTTGTGTAAATATATATTGTATATACATGGAGAATATGTGGTATATATACAAAGTGAATGGGTATATATGAAATGTTATATATGCTCTACTAGGTAAATGGGTAAAACCGGTCTAGAATGGGGGTTTGGCATGCCATCCTACCGGCAGTACTGTCTTAACGGCTTCGGTCGGGATATTACTTACGCGCGCGCGGTTATATCGTGTGAGGTCAAGATCATGGCAACTAGTCATGTGAGACCAAGACCACGCAGTTATTCTATATCGTGTGAGACCAAGACCATGACAATTATTCGTGTGAGGTCAAGACCACGCGTAACTCTATATGAGGCCTCATTTCGAGATCGGTGTATTCATAATTACCGAGTGGAGCAGATTAACTCGTAATTATAATGAAGTTATATTACATGTGGTTTACATACAGAATGTGAATCTTAACTTAATTAGAAAATATAAATATGATGATTGCATGAAAATAGTTTAATTATGCAGTATTCTACTTTTATATGTGATATCGAGTAGACATTGTATGGCAATGGTTAAAGTACCCACTGGGCAATAAGTTGCTCAGCGAGTTATATGTCTAACTCGCAGGTAGTGTATAGAAGATCAGCATTTCTACAGCGGCTCGCTTCAGCTCGACGGTGATTAGGATAGGACTTTTGACATAAAATAGTAGTATGGCATGTACGTTATATCTATTGTAAAGGTTTGTTAACATATTAAGTATTATGGTGTATGTAACAAGAGAATAAACAGTGGTATGGTAATGAAACTTAGCAAATGATATGTAATCTTGAGAAATGATATAGAAGTGTGAACTTTTCTTGCAGGATTGTAGTTGAGGTTATAAGGGTGGATTATTGGGAGTGTGCTTGAGTTGAATTGTGAAATAAATTATTTTTCAAAAATAAGAAAAACCAGTTTTGTCGACACTTGGGACCCAAATTTCTAGGCGAACCTCTGGCAAAATTTCTGTAAAATCGAAACTAAAATTTGACTAAGTAAAATTGGTAGCAACATTAGGATAGTGTGGCGCCTCTACTCGGCTTACACATGTAGGCCGGGAAGGGGTGTTACAATTTGTGGTATCAGAGCATTGGTTTAGCCGTTCCTGGGCGGTTAGACATAGGAAAGTGTATGATAATTAGATATCGGGAGATAGTAAACGAAGTGAGTTGGAAAGACTTTTGATAGGAAGAGGAAAATATAGAAGGATATACGTTTTATGTTGGGAGTGGCCATTACCAACGTAAAACGGGATACCCTGTAGTAGTTATGGTATTTGTAAAACAGTTATATATGAAAAGAAAGAGTCGAGAATAATTAAGCATGAGTTATTGAGTCTAATGTACATGCCATATATGAAAAAGGCTATATGTCGAGCTGTGCAGACTGCTGATTATTTTTATATTATAGGATGTCTCTAGACACGCAACAAGCTATGGAACAGGAGACAGAATCCCAAGCCTCCGCACCAATAGGTGTTGAGGAAGCCCATGGACTAGGACTAGGGCCAGCGGCAGCCGAAGTACCCGGTCCGGAAACTTACCTTAGGCAGATAGCAGCAGCATTCCAACAAATGGCCGGAAGGGGCCCTGCTGCTGAGGGGGATAGGAAACCCTCGATTGAGAAGCTGAGAAAATATGGTGCAAAAGAATTTAAGGCTGGTCATGAAGAGGGATCTGAGGAAGCGGAATATTGGTTAGATAGTATCATTAGAGTTCTTGACCAGCTTCGATGCATTCCGGAAGAAAGAGTAATTTGTGCTACGTCACTCCTGACGGAGGAGGCATACATATGGTGGGATACCACTCAGCAACGGGTTCCACTGGAACAACGGACTTGGAAATTTTTCAAGAGCGAGTTCAAAAAGAGATATATAACTGATGCATATTTAACTGCAAGGCGCAATGAGTTCATCCATTTGAAGCAAGGTAGAATTACGGTATTAGAGTATGAGAAAGAATTTACGCGCCTCAGTAAGTATGGGAGGAAGTTAATAGAAACTGAAGCTGAACGATGTGAGAAATTTTTGAAAGGACTTAATGATGAAATTAAGATCCAATTAGTAGTGCTGGAGAATACTGAATTTTCAAGATTAGTAGTAAAAGCACTAGATGTTGAGAAGGTACAAGTGAATCTGAAGAGTAGTCAACAGAAAATCCAGCAAAAAAGGGAACAGGTTCAGAGCACCCCAAGTAGTTATCAGCCTGCTAGTAAGAAATCTAGGAGTGGATTTTCTGGACCCCTAAGACAAATACAAAGCCAGGGAACAGTACAGAGGTCAGGTTATTCAACTTCACCAATGGTGAGTTCGGCAGGAACTAATAGAGTGGAATATCCAACCTGTGAAATTTGTGGAAAGAAACATCTTGGAAATTGTTGGTTTGCAATAGATGGAGTATGTTGGGGCTGTGGTGAAAGGGTCCATTTGAGAAAGGATTGCCCAAAGAAAGTTATAACAGTACCTAGTGCACCGGAATAACCATCTGTAATTGGAAATAGAGTTACAGGCAGAGGCAGAGGTAGAGCAAGTAGTAACAACCAAGCAGGAACGTACTCGGAATCAGTAGATCGCCCCAAACCAAGAGCACCAGCTAGAGTATATTGCATGAGGGCAGAGGAGAATAAAACAAGAGAAGAAAAGGAAGGTATTTAAATTTAAAATTTGTGTTTTAAGTATATATATATATATATGTATGACCATTATTAGCAATGTATTTACATGTATGAACAAGCAAGTTTCGGGGCGAAACTTAAATTGAGGTAGAACTGTCACATCCCAAAGTTTAGGTAGTCGAGTATTAGGGCAGAAGGAGATAAATAAGTGGTCAAATAGAGGCTCGAGATAGTCAAAAACAAAAATCGGTGTGCAAAGGAGGCCCGTGAAGTCGACGGGACCTAAAGGTAATTTTTTAAAATGACTTGGAAACCTAAAATGGACCTTACAAATAGAAAGTAGAGGTCGAGAGGATCAAAACTATATATAGTTTGACTCGTGGAACTATACGGTTTAAAAGATATGATCGATTAATCGCCGGAACGTAAAGTGGGCCCGGTTTCGTGTCGGGACCGGATGAGTAACCCGGGACAACTTTATGAGATCCAATGGGAAGAGGAACAAGTGGAAAGAAGTAAAGGAAAATAAAACTAATAAAAATCTAATGTTGGCCAATCAAAAGAAAGCATTTAGCATGTGTAATAAATGTGTAATAAATGAAGAAAGAGAAAAAGTGGACAAGTGGTCTTAAGAGGTTAACCAACACCTAAGGTGATCATCATTTCCTTTGTATATAAATATATATGAAATGAAGAGCAAATTCTCTCTTTTTCCACTTACAAAATTCGGCCAACAAAGGGAAACACCAAAGGACTTCCAAGTTTCTCCAAATTTGATTTTTAAGGTAAGTTTTTAAGGTTTTCTAGTAAGTAGACTTTAATTTTAGGATTAATTTTAGGTAGTTATTTATTTATTGGAAGGTTGGGAATTAGAGTCTTTATGTGGAATTGGAAAAAAAATTTAAGTAAGTGATGAGATTAATTGATTAAATGGAAGAATCAAGATGTATAAAGTTTAATAAGGTTGGATTAGGGTTTCGGTTGAAAAGAAATGGAGGATAACTTATTATTTTAAATTTCTATGGTTATATTTAAGATTGTGCTTTTGAATATCTTGAAGGAAAAACAAAGATTAAGGAAGGAGAAGAAGGAAAAGTAAAAGGGAATTAAAAGAGCAAGGTTTGATACTTTAACCATTGAACTCCTTTTGAAATTTTTCTGTTTTACAATTAGTAAAATGCTGTGACTTGTATGATTTTTAATTGAATATAGAAAAATTATCTTGAGTTGAATTTTGGATATGTTGTTGTTTAATAAGTCTAGTATTTGAGAAAAATAATTTGGAACCACATTGATTGAATTTAATTTACGGAATTTATAAAATTCAGAACTGCTGCCAGGATGCAGGGCAACTGGAGCAGTCTGGTTGGGTGAACTACGTGACCAAGATTTTGTGTCCAGTTTGATATGAAATTTTACAGGAATGATTTTAAGATGCAAAACTAAATTCTGTAAGGTCGAGAGCCCCAAACAACAAACTTGATAGCAATCATGCCGAAGTACTCAAACAATTGGAGCTCATCAAAAATAACTTGGCCATGATTCTCAGCCTCCATCCCTCAATCGCATCATCATCACAACCTCCATCGCATGGCTTCGCCTAGCTTCAACCTATTGAAAGCTCAATTTATTTACTTATTTTATGTTTTCAGATGTTTTAGTTATTATTTCTATTTACTGTTTTTAATTATTAAAAACTTATTTTTTGCTATTTTCTGTTTATTGTTATTTTGTTTTTAGAACAATTAATGTTTGTTGTTGGAAAGGATGAAGTAACACTATATCTCACACAGAGAAATGATGGAAGATAGGTTTTACCTAAACCCCTCTGCTTTAAATTATGCTTGTTTACATTGAGGACAATGTTAATCTTAAAATGCGGGGTTCAAAGTTTACTTATAACTTACTTTTGTTTGCTAAATTGAGCTGCTTTGTTATATATTATTTTTGAATGTTGAACAGTTCAATTGTTATAAGATTGTTGATAGGTGACTTTTATATTTTAATGCATGAAATTGAGAATTGGATAAAAGTGGTGCTTATTGTCGATTTGGATGGATATTCCTTGCATTACCTTTAAAGTTGTGAGAAAAAATTGTCTTTTAAGTTGGATACTAACTTATTATTCTTTGTGTATGAACATCATTGATTAATAAATTGCTAGAACTTGCTTTGACATACATTTTGAGACCATATAAAAATTTCAATTAGGCATCAATATGATTAAGGCAATTAGGTGTACTCATTTTAGCTTAAAAAGGCAACCTTATATACGACCTTAGTTCGCCAATTTTGAGCCTATTCCATTTTTCCTTTTTTTTTTCCTTTTTGCAACAATACTAGTCTTGAACCATTTTGTTCTAACTCTCACATTTTCATTAGGATCAAGAGCATTTTAAGAGCTTTAGTGTTTGAGTTATTGTGTTAAAAAAATTATGGGGTCATATATGTATAAATATATATATATATAATATAAAGAAATGTATATAAAAAGAGAGAATAAAGATAAATATATATATATATATATCATCATTGCTCTTATAGCTAAGGTTGGAAGGAGGATTGATCGTTATTTTTACAAATGCGATAAAGTTTAAATTCTTGTGTGAAGGATATTATAGTGACCAAGAGGCTAAGTAGGTCAAGTTTGTTTTTTTTTTTTGGAGATTGTTGGGCCATATACATATATAGCTATTTCATTCCAAAAATGATCTTGAACTTAATGAATAGCTCACATGTCCAAATATTATTCCTTTACCTTAAGTCCTTTTACAACCAAATACAATGACCTTGTGATTGATGATTGATTTAATAATGATTGTGGATTATAGGATAAGGGAGTCTTGATATATCATTATAACTCTTGAACTTAATTAAAATTTTCTCATTCTATTTGTTTTTAATTTTGCTTAAGGACAAGTAAATGATTAAGTATGGATAATTGTTATACGATCATTTATGTGTATATTTTTAGGGCAATTTTAATGGCTTTTAGTTAATTTTTTCTTAAATGTATATTTAAGTTTGCTTGAAGTGTTATGATTTAGGTTGAAAGCATGAACTTGTGTATAATGGAGCTTTAATTTACTTGTTGAAGTCAATTTGGAGGAAAGAGCATTGAACATGGTCAAGTTGTCTTCAATGACTTGGCCATGTCCCTCATCAAGAAGTTAGAAAAGTGACACACCTAATTGACCTGGTCGTGTCCCTCATAAGAAAAGAAGGAAAATGTGGCAGACAGTGACACACCCTCTCACTTGGTCGTGTTACTGGTTATGTCATATGATATGGCCAGAACAAACATGACTTGGTCGTACCCCTTTAATAAGGAAGAAAATTAAAGGCAGAAACAGAGACACGAAGAAGACAAAGCCAATTCACAGGCCATGTCACACGACACACCCACTGACTTGGTCGTATTCCACCTGAAGAGAAATTTCTCAGGGAAAACATTATGAAAATTATAAAATAGATTGCTGACAGAAAATTGTGTTCTTTGGCTAATATGCAAAACACTTGCCTCCAGTCTAAACTAACCAAAGCTATCGACTAAATTCATATGTGGTAGTTATATTTGGCATAAAGATTTTACCGTCACATCATGTTGAATTATAGGTCCCGAGAGATTACATATTCTTTTGGCAAAAAATAGTAAATTTAATATTCTTGAATATTTTTTTAAACTGTTATGCAGATATTTGAAATCAAGTCATTTTTATTTAAAAATATATATTTTCTAAAATAACATTAACGAATTTCAAAAATAAAAAATATTTAATAAAAATATGGATTTAGAACAGTCATGTCCAAGAAGTGGACATAATAAAAAATAATAAATTTAACAAATATTAAGCTATTTAATAGCATAAAATCTCTACATTTAGATAGTGAATATTGAGATTAAATTATAAAAAAAAAATTCTCACAAGGGTAATAAAATCATTAGAAATAATAAAATTATAATATATATATATTTGTGTCCAGATAGTGGATACAATAATAAAAATTGTGAGAATAATAGGAAAAAATATAATTAGGATTTATATTGAGGAAGTAAACATAATTGCTCTTTACAAATAAAAAGTAGATAATAAAAATATTATAATAATTATAATATCAATCTTTGAACGTTGTAGGATGTTTTTTTTTTCTACACATAATCAACCCCCTTAGACCCTATTTCTAGAAATATAGACCATTACTAGGTGTCCAATCAAACCTTATAATTGATTAATGGCGATTCTTATCACATGAAAAAATAACATATAAACATAAGGTGACAAAAATCAAATTAAATTTATATCCCGCCGGCTCTTGCATCGACCTATGTGCAATAGTTAGCAATTCCACTGGAGAATAAGTAGTTACTAAAAAAAGGGATTAAGGTATATATATATATATATTATGATGTTTATATTTTATTTATTGGTTGTTTTTTAAAATTTACTAACTCTTATTTCTTTGTCTACTTTTAAAAAAACTATGTTTTAACTGGAAAGTCTCTTATCATATACTCACTTAATGATTATGAAATGACTTGTTATCCTAATAGGTTTAATATGAGGATGAAGCAGGGATACTCCAGTGAGAAACCCAACAGGGCCTCTGAAAGATTCTCACTTAGACGGTCTTTTGGCCATGAAGAGAATTGTGTTCTTACAAGAGTCATGGTCCAACTTTCAATATTAGGAAAAGTAGATTTTCAACAAAATGATTTGAAGGCTTTAAAAGAAATTTGGAATAGTGTGAGACCACAACAAAGAATCCAATTTAATGAGCAGTTTAATTGGATTGCTTACTTAATGTACATCTTGGTATTCTTACCCATGCCAAAGGCCATGCTAAATTACAGGGACCCATGCTACAGTTGTTTTACAATTGGACAATTAGACTTAATATCTATAATAGAAGAATGTCACATCATAACTAACATATTAGAAAAGAAGGATATTAGGCCATATGCACATGATAAGAGGAAGGATTTTAGATTTTTAATCTGTTCATTAACATTCAGTTGTGGTGACCTTCCATGGATGTCTTTAATAGGAATATAGGGGGTCACCGCATATGCACCTACAATGGTAAGAAGATAGTTTGGATATTCACAATTTATTCCTCAAACAATAGGGTTGAACCACATATACTTTGACTATGGGCATGAGAAGACATTAGCCAAGCTTGGCAAAGTCTTGGACACATAGCAGATTGTGATAAAGATAAAATTCGAAACTTATAGAGATTCAGTGACTCAAGGTTACTTAGAATGACATCGAATAAAATAAGTATTCCTCTGACTCAAGGTTATCAGAGGAAATGAGTTTGTCCCTCTGATAGTAAAGTTGCACAAAGAATCTTTCACATCAAAATAAGCATGTTTTATTGATGAAGCTGTCATGGGACAAATGTCATCCATAGATGATAAAGATGTAACCTATTAGATTTGGAAGACTGCAAAGGCTAAAAAAAAAACTTTTAAGCTTTGTAAGAAAAATGAAAAGTTTAAATATGCAATAGCAAAAGTCCAAATGCAATTGAAAGAGTCCAACACAATGAAAAGTAAGATAATAATAATGAAAGCTAAAAGAAGAGCTTTCAAAATAGAGCAGGAAAATAATAAGTTAAAGAGAAAAATGTTTATACTCTAAGAGCTGTTATAGGAGTATAAAGAAAGAGAAGAAAGCATGAAGAGCATGATAGAAGCTCTAGTCGAGGAATCGTACTAGAAAAAAAACTAAAATCCAAAATTTGGTATGAAAAATCCAAGCATATGGATCAATTGATCGCTTCTATGGAGTAAATTTTGGTTTGAGAAAAATGATTTAGTTGCACACCTAAGAGCATATAAGGAAGACTATGTTTTATCAGGATAATTTTATAAGGGTATACAGCTAGGCTGATCATCTCACCAAAAATTTAAAAGTATTCGCTTAACAAGCAAGCTACATGGCCCAAAAGATGAATCGATAATTTATATGGTAGTGAGACTACATAGACAACAGCTCTATAATTTGCTAGAAAAGATACATTAAGAGCTTTTCTATTACAGAGGATTTAAATGAGAGCCACAACGAGTTAACAAGATTTGATTTCGTTTGTAATTTAACAAGCAAAATATTTGTATTTTTTTATGTTGAAGGAGGATTAATTATTTATGTTATTTTTTAAAACATGAGTTTGTATGATTGTTGCATTATGGTTTTATTCATATAAAAAATGGCAAATGAAAATATTTTGTAATGTAAAATAAATATACTATCATGAACGTCAACATGATAATCATTCAAACATAATAATTAATTAATATTTGAACTACGGAGACTTTAATTTCGTCAAACGAATACGTAGGCATTCGAAATCAAGTTTTGAATTTAAGTTTATTTTAATTAAAAAATACATTTTTCTAAAAAAATATTAACAAATTATAAAAAATAAAAAATATTAAATAAAAATGTGAATCTAGAACAGTCATAATAATAGTAAATTTAACAAATATTAAGCCATTTAACAACATAAAATTTTTATATTCGGGTAGTGAATATAGAGATTAAATCATAAAAAAAATTGTATCCACATGGGCAATGAAATTGCTAGAAGTAATAAAATTAAAGAATAAAAATTATGAAATATATATTTGTTTCTATATAGTGGATACAATAATTAAAAATGTGAGAATAATAAAAAAAATATAAATATGATTTAGGGTACTTTTTCTCGCCTACACATAATCAACTCTTAAACCCTATCTATGATAATGTAGACCATTATTAAGCATCCAATAAAACTTTTTAATGATTGGTGGCAACTCCTAATGCACGTAAAAAAAATAATAACTACATATAAGCCAAAACAATTATATTTATATTTTATCGGCTCTGAATTATGTCCTGTGCAACAGTTGATAACTTCACTAGGGATTGAATTACTAAATAGAAGCGTTAAGCTATACATATTATTATGATGTTTGTGTTTTATTTAATGACTATATTTCAAAATTTACTAACTGTCATTCTTTTGTATACTTTTTTTTAAATTATATACATTCATGTTCTTAAAATATTATTTACACACTTCAACAGATAAATTTTTTATCACACATGCAATTCAAGGTATGGAAGTGACCAATTACCTTGAATAAGTTTAGAACGAGGATGAAGTATGGGTTCTTCCAAGGGAAATCCGGTAGGGCTCGATAAAAATCTTTACTCAAAACTCACTAGTCTAGGTTATGGATGATAGTGAGATGACCTAGGAACTTCAAAGCCCTGGTGAAATAAAGTGGATTTACACTATTAGAAATACAACTCAACTTAGCCATTCACATGTTTAGATAACTTGCCATAACCTATTCCAAACCCATTTAGGATTGTTAAACAAAATGTTGCGTTATTCATGCTATTCTATATGCTCGTTATTTTATTCATCTCTTGGTGTATATATTTTGGTACTAATCTCTTTTACACATTGATGTATGTACATGATATATCATTCAATCAAAATTACACATTATGATGCAAAAGTCGACATGTAATGGAATTGGAAACCTTCTCTCAATTGAACAAATATCCAAACTTTTGCCACAAGATTTGGCCTTGGAAATGGCCACAATACCACTTGATGATAGAGATATGAAGATGATATGGTTTCAAGCACTATTATTTTAAAAATATGGTTTACACGACATGTCCACATAAGAATGGATTTGATTAGAGAGGGATCAAAGAGATTCTTTGTCAAGCTAACAATATGAGCCTTTATCAGGTGTCTCTATGCCTTTTAACTTCTGAGGCATACCATTTTGATAGGAGGATGAAGTAGACTTTGGATAGTCTGCCACTCAGTGCCATCCTTTTCTATAAGACGGTCACTACAACTGATTATTTGGATAATGAAAATTAGTTGGAAGAAGAAGGGCTACTAGAGGAAGAGTACGATAGAGGAATTATTCGAAGAACCCTACTAACTGTTGAACTAATAGAGGAACAACCACGTTATAAGGGCTAGATAACAAATGAGGAAAAACATTTAGGAGATGAGAAGTTTGAAGTAGAGTCACTCGCAGATGACCAAAGAATATAGTAAAAATCCCTAGATGATGATGTGACAAGAGATGAAGGGTAGGAGGAAGCTTGAGATGTGCATGCATAAAAGAGGAAAAGATGAAACTGTTAAACAAAAAGTGGTGTGTTAAACTAGAAAAAGAGAGTTAAGTGTCAAATTGTTCTCTAAAAGTATTGCACACATAAGTTAGATATTAATATAGCTATAATGCTATAAATTAATGAAAGTCTTCTTGGTAACCTATTATGTACTCATTGTAGAGCATTGCAATTATGATAGTAAAATATAAACTAACATACATAGGAATGGAATCTTGTGAAATAAAAACTAAAAATAAATTATATTTATCCAGGAATTAATTAACCACTGTTAAGTGTTTAAACTTTTGAAAAGTGCATATAGAAAATTGCCTAAAGGAATTATTTAAAAATATTTTAATAAGTTATGAAATTATGAAGTAATAAAATATACCAAATTTTAATTTTTGTAGATGCAATTTTTAAGTAATTAAAGAAGAGGATAAACCACTATAAAATATATTCTAATATTTAAAAGATGTGCAAAATCACTGTAGATGTACAGTGATTTTGCACCTCTTTTGACCATTTTACCCTTAATCTATATATGTCTATTTTACTCTTTATGATATTTAAAAGTCATCATGCCATCACTTTCATTATATCATTTGCAAATTTTTAGCCAATTTTTTTTTTTGCTAGGTGTCAAGCTTGGTGTCAAAGTATTTGTTTAAGATGTTAACATTTGTTAATATCTTTATCATTTTTTTAAATGCACATACAAAAATGAATAGTATAAATATGGTTATTTCTGCATCTATTTTAAAGAAGCACAACGTTTATACTATCATGTAAGTTTTTATATTATATGTTTGGGTGCTTCCTATTTTCTATATTCTATTTTAAAATTCTCTTAATTGTATCTTGTAGTTGTATTTTATACTTTTCTTTTAGTATCTTTTTGCATGTAATGTTCTGAAAGTTCCTCTCATATAAACAGATCATAGTTGGTGTATATGTTGATATGCAAAACCTACAAATGCACAAAATTATTCTCACAGAGAGTGTTTACTAATTACCAACCATAATCAACTTAATCATGATTTAAGCAATCGAATAATGAACTAATTAAGAAGAAAAATAATTCTAAATCTAAATTAACAGCAATCTAATTTAAGAAAAATAATAATCAAACTAACAACCTAGAATATTGAATTTATGCGATAATAGAATGATAATTTCTTGTGTCCATTAATCCAATTTTAATTATTCATGTTATGGAAAAATGATTTTTAATTAATTATTATTCTTTCTCAAGACATAATAACCTATTAATTATAATTCATTAACTTATTTCTCAATAGCCTTAATAACATATAATTAATTCATTAAGAGGCAATCATTCATGTAATTCCACATAAGTCAAATTGAATACTCTCATACTAATTATTTTCTTGTGATTCTATTACCTAATTCCAATTAATGAATATTTCTCTTAGATTTATTCACTAATCTAGAATAATACAATTGGTGGCTAAGCAATTACAAGCATTAGACCCAATAATAGAATCAACATGAAAAAAGAAAAATAGATTACAAACATATATCAAACAATCAATCACATTTCATCAATATTCTAGATAATGAATTTAGCTACTCATATTAATAAGAAAACTCATCTTATTAATTGAATTAAACATAGTAAATACAAAGTAAAACTGAAATACAAATAATTAAAGAAAGTGGAGAAAAACTCCTTTGATTCAGCTGTAGATCAATTCTAATCTCTTGGTCGATATCTCCATAACCTTCTCTCTTGAATTTTTATCTTGAACAATAAAACCATAGAAAACTTGTTTTAGGCCTGTCTAATTTCGTTCTAGCCCTATTCTCCTTCATAAAATAAAATACCAATTGTTTAACAATAAGAAACTACCTAGAAACAAACTCCTAGTTGGACTTCACTTCGTCTAGAATTCATTTTGTACGTTGCAATCTGATTTACAGTGAGATAAAAATCTTATTTCAATCCAACTTCTTCATTAAAGTTGTATCCCTTGAAGTTTATATGACTTTAGACTTTTGAATTACTTCAATTGGATTTTGGGAACCTAAGATATGGCTTAATTACTCGCAATGGTTCGAACATGAATTCTCTTCAGCACCTCAGGCCTCATTTTGACTTATCATTTGGGGGCACAAGAAAACTTGGATTTTAATGTACGAGGCCTCTTTGGAAAGCTTTAGATGTTCTCTACAAATTGTATGGAGACAACATTTTCAATCTTGAAGTCTATCATCTCTGAAATCTTCATTGAAGCCTTAAAGGTGTAATCTGCCAAAAAATTTTGCTTGCAAAAGTTTTACAAAAATTAACTCAAACTAAGCTTTACTAAAAAATAATGAAATCAAAATACATAAGCAAGCTTAGCATATATTAATTCAACTAAATTTCTTGCAAAATTTGATAGAAAAATATATATTCAGCATACACTTATCAAATCAATTAATTACCTTAGTGATACATACTAACTCAAGAATCTACAACATTATCATGAACTCCAAAAACTATGATAAAAACAATTATAACTTTTCTTAAAAATAAGTATTTTTAATTTGTAAAATTTTTCAAAATCATAACCTCATATATTCCATGCAGTAAATTAAGAATAAATATAGATTATTTCAATCTAGCTAAAAGAGTTTAATTATCATGTTGAAATCTAAAATAACAATAATTAACTCACTCAATAACAAGTAAAGAATAAGTAGGGATCAAAATAACTAAACAGATTGCCAAATAGAAGTAAAACAAATCCTAATATTTATTAAAAACTAAAATTTAAATCTAGTACAAATAAAAAAAATAAAACTAAATAAAAATTAAAATAAAGTGCAACCTAACCAAGTCTAATGTAAAACAAACTAATAATAAGAGTTAATTAAAATCTTCTAAGTATCTTCCTCTTCATTCTTAATGTTTACTGCATTAAAATGCTCTTTCTTAGGGATCTTAGGAGGTTTTTTCTTTTCTTTTTCTCCAATTTTGATGGTCTACCTATCTTCCTCTTAATTGATGATAGCTTAGATTCATTATTATCAGTATCATCTAAAACCACTAAGTCAAGTTGAGCTCTAGCTTTTTTACTAGTTTTCTCCAAATTATCCCTCTTCACTATCTCATTAAGATCCATAGTGTATTCATTAGGATTGAGACAAGCATGCTTAAAAACATTAAAAGCTTTAAGTTGTTCATGCGTCTCTACAAGTGGATTCACGTAAGGTAAAGTTGAATCCCAAATACTGTCTTTATATTTGCAACCCTAAGTATATAAACTCTTTTTATTATTCATCTTTCTCTATTATAAGGTTTTGCCAATTATGAATTAAATTTGCTAGGAACTCAACCTTATATAGGAAGAAATAAAAATTAATTCTAATTTTATTCAACTAAGGAAATTCTACTTAAAATTTTATTATTATTACAACAAATTAAATAAAATCTTAATTTACTAGGATTAGGAATTCAATTTAAAATAAAAAACTAATAGTATAACTCCAATCCTAAAAAAGCTAAAACATCTAACTAAAACCTAATTAATACCTAACTACATAAAAATTTTCCTTTTCTATTTTTTAAATTTTTTTCGAAATAATAATAATTTCAAATTTTAATTAATTTTTTCCTTATAAATTTTGAATTTATATATATATATATATATTAAATGAGATGAAAAAAATCACACAACTAAAATAAAATAAAAATTAAACAAAATAGCAAAACAAAATAAACTAACTACTCTCCTCCCATATTTAATCTTTCCATTGTTCCTAATAAAAAATAAGGTACCACAAACAATATCACACATAAATAAGAAAAAAAATATGATAAGAAAAAGATAAAGGATGAGAGCTTCCCTCTTTTAAGGCGATGATGGAGGTGATGGTGCCGGAGAAGGAACAGACAGACTCAAAAGATTTATATATTTCATTAACTTGTAATTATGATAAGTCTGGCTCCTCTCCATGTTGATAATTCTCTCCCATTGTCCTCTATTGCTCCTCCATAACATTCAACTGCGAGCTCAACTATTTGTTCGTTTCGTCTATTGTATCGAGCCGCCTTAGAACTTATCGTCATCCTTGTTCTTCATTGTCATTATCATCACTCTCTACTTCATCACTTTCCTCTTCATCATCTGTTGCTTGGGCATATGGTGGAGCACTACTAGAACCTCCTTAAGCTAGGGATTAAGGAATATTAGACAGAAGAAGAAGGAGAGATAAGAGATGGGAGAGGGAATAAAGAAGGGCTTTTTAATGGGTTGGCTGTTGAATAAATTTTTTTTCGAATTGGGCCCATCACGATTGCTCTGTCTGGAGCGATCGCAACAAGCCTTGAGCCTGTCTGCAGTGCGATCGCGGCGAATCTTTTTTTTTTAAAATAAAACTCTTTTGAAGCTCACCCTTCTTGCCTTTTCTTCTCCCATTTTTACTATTTGCTTAACAACAAAAATAAAACATTCAAGAACATAACAAAATTAAAATGTTAAAAGCTTGTTAAACTATAATCTAACTAAGAATAAAATAAAATTCAAACAAAATCACTTGGGTTGCCTTCCAAGAAGCGCTTGGTTATAGTCATTAGCTTGACTATTTCAGAATGACTCAAACCCATTTTTATTGTCTGGTTTAAGGCGATGCTCATTAACTTTAAATTTATTGTCATGAGTTTGAAGCTCCACTGTACCATGAGAAAAAATCTTGGAAATTGTAAAAGGGCCTGGCCATCTGGACTTTAACTTTCTAGGAAATAATTTAAGTCTTGAATTAAATAATTACACTTTTTGGCCCTCATGAAAATCTTTCTTTTATATATACTTATCATGCCACATTTTAGTTCTTTCTTTATAAATTCTATCATTTTCATAAGCATATAAATATAATTCATCTAACTCATTCAATTGCAATAATATTTTCTTACCAATAGCATCTCATTCAAAATTTAAGAATTTAATTACCAATAATAATTTTATGACAAAGAACAATTCCCTCTTAAACCATAAAATGACACTTTTTCCAATTCAAAACAAGGTTAGCTTCTTCACATCTCTGCAAAACTTGGGAAAAATTAGACAAACAATGATCAAATGAAGAACCAAAGACAGAAAAATCATTCATGGACACTTCAATATATTTTTCAATCATATCAGAAAATATTGCCATCATACACCTTTAAAAAGTTGCAGATACATTACACAAACCAAAAGGCATTCTTTTATATACAAAAGTACCATATGGATAAGTAAATGTGGTTTTCTCTTGATCTTGAGGTACAATAGGTATTTGATTATATCCTGAATATCCATCTAGAAAACAATAATAAGCATATCCAACAAGTCTTTCAAGCATTTGATCCATAAAAGGTAAAAGAAAGTGATCTTTTTGAGTGGCAGAATTTAACTTCCTATAATTTATGCACATGTGCCAACCCATTACCTTCTTAGTTGGGATTAATTTATTGTTTACATTTTCAATTATAGTTATTCCCAATTTCTTAGGCACAACTTGCACATGACTTACTTAGTTGCTATCAGATATTGGATATATAATTCCAGCATCAAGTAATTTAATGATTTCACCTCTCACTACCTCTTTCATATTAGGATTTAATCTACATTGATGCCCTATAGTAGAAGTGTGATTTTCTTTCATGAAAATCTTATGCATGCATAAAGAAGGACTAATGCCTTTAATATCCACTATGGTCTAATCTATACCTCTAATATGCTTCCCTAAGACATACAAAAGTTTATCTTCCTCTTTCTTATTCAAATGTGCAGAAACAATAAATGGTAAGATATAGTTTTCCCTTAAAAATGCATTCCTTAGATGTGTACGTAATTATTTTAATTCAAGATTTGTGGGGATTTCAATGGAAGATAAAGCTGGTTTAGAACTTTTTTCTAAAATTTTAAAAGTTGTTTCCCTAATGCAATTACTTTCTACAAATGTAATGCAACCATCCACTTAATTCAATTCATTTAAAGGTTCAAGCTCATGTTCAACAATTTCATCAATACAGTGGTCAATCATATCAAGTTTATAACAAGATTCATATTTCGTAGCATATTTCATAGAATTTAAAATATCAAAGATACCTCTTCTTGACCTACACATAAAGTCAATTTACCTCCTTCTACATCAATAATTGATTTGCTTGTAGCAAAGAATGGTTTTTCAAATATTAGAGGTACTTATTCATCTCCTTCCATATCAAGCACAATAAAAACTAATGGAAATATGAATTTACTTATTTTTACCAATACATCTTCATTGACTCATTGAGGATAAGTAACAGATTTATCAGCCAATTGTAATGAATTATTGTGGACTTCATTCTTTTCATATCCAGCTTCCTGTAAATAGACAAAGACATTAAGTTAATGTTAGCACCAAGATCACCAAGAACCTGACCAAACTCGAAGTCTCCAATTTTGCATGATATAGTAAATTTTTCAAGATCTTTCATTTTCTGAGATAGCTTGTTTTGGATAATTGTGCTACATTCTTGAGTTAGCATCACTATTCTATAATCCTCAATCTTCCTCTTGTAGAAATAATTTCCTTCAAGTACTTAGCATATTTAGACATTTGAGCTATAACTTTTGTAAAAGAAATGTTAATTTGAAGTTTCTTAAACATATAGAGAAATTTAAGGAATTTTTTCTTATCATTATTTTTAGGCCAAATAATTATAAAGCTCCTGAGATTTTGCATATTACACTAGTCAGTCCCTGTATTTTCAATATTTAATTTTTGCATCCTTCAGTTTTTAAAAATTAAATTGTTTAGTCATTCTGTTAATATTTTCATCCTAAAAATATTAGTCAATTACTTTGATATTATAAAATAATTTATTTATTTATTCTTTTTATATATTTTTCTTTATTATTTGATAAGTGATACTTACTTTTAATTTTATTTATATTTCTTACACATAATTTATTTTAATTTTATAAATATTATTAAAAAATAATTTTAAATAATACGAATAATATTTTTTATTATTTTACAGATAATTTATATATATCATTTATTTTAATTTTATAGGTATTACTAAAAAATAATTTTAAATAATACAAATAATATCTTTTATTATTTTACAGACGATATATATATAAAATAAAATTAAAAATAAAATAAAATAAATAAATAATAAAGATAAATATATATAAATGAAGAGCAAATAAGTTATTTTATAATATATTTATCTTTGTAAGAATATATATAAATTAATAATATATTTATCTTTATAAAAAATATATAAATTAAATAATTTATTAAAATATTTATAAAATTAAAATAAATTATGTATAAAAATATAAATAAAATTAAAAATAAATATTACTTAATAAATAACAAAAAATTATATATATAAAGAAAAAATAAATAAATTATTTTATAATATCAAAATATTTGACTAATATTTTTAGGATAAAAATATTAACAGAATAACTAAACAGTTTAATTTTTAAAAACTGAATGATGCAAAAATTAAATATTGAAAATACAGGAACTGACTAGTGTAATATGCAAAACTTCAGAAATTTTATAATTATTTAGCCTTATTTTTATAAAGACTTTGAGAAAAATAAATCTTGGACTGATATAGTTTCAATTCTTCTATCTCATTATTTTGGGGTTGCTCCTCGTAAAACTCTTCTTTAATGGACTCCTTCGTGATTGGCTTTAGTTAAGTAATAATTATTTCTTTTTTCAGTTAATACAATAAAAAGAACATATGGTAGCAACAAAAAATGCAGCATAAGCAAAGATATTCTCAACGTATCCCATGGATGAAAGATCTTATAAGTCATAGTGAACAAACCCCCTAACAACGACCACAATAAAACATGAAAGATGCCAAGGAAAGAGCATATCAACAGAGCTAAGGATCAGCGAGACCACTGAAAAAGTTTGAAAAGGAAAAGGAAACTTGAACTACTTGATACCCCATTCATCCTCAAATATAGAATTGGTTGAGGGAAAACATAGATTAAACATCTTGGAAAGGGGCATGAGAGGAAGGAGAATCCCATCATAAGACCAAAATCAAGGGAGAGATTGAAAAATTTTTGGCTTGAGCACTGTTAATCTTGAGATAGAAGAAGAAATTTTGAAGCTTCAAACCCACCTAATATGTGAAGAGAACACCAAACTAAGAGCTCGAAAAAACTTGAAATTCATAGAAACTAAGGTGCTCTCTACTGGAATCTCGGTTGTAAGAGATTTTTTAGCAAAAACCAAAAAAAAAAAAGAGAGAAAACTGATAAGCTAATAAAAAGAAGATGGGGAAACAAAAGATCTAAGAATTCTAAAAGCAAAAGTACCGGCGGCCGCTCTATATCTAGGACTAGAACTAAGTTGAAACTGGTTGGATTAATAGATAGAGACTACTTCTCCATTAAGGAGAGAAAAAAAAAAGAAGGGTATTATTCCATTAAATAGTTTGAGTAAATTAATTAATAAAATGACCAAAAAAATTAATTAGTAAAAAATATGACCGAAATGTTTATACAGAAAATCTTGTATAAAAAGTTGCAAAAGTTTATGTAATTGAAAAAAAAAAGAAAAAGAGCAAAGTAATTATTTTTTAAAAAATATTTCTTCTGATCAGTCTAAGTCACTACAATTCTGGGCACTCTGTCCCAACGCTTGGTCAATCGCTTGGAAAAGAGCGCATGCTCCGCTCGAAACATTGAGTTGACAGAAATTCATATCTGTTGGTTTATCCAACCCATGAAATTAATGGGTTTGATAAGTTTACAGTTTTGACTAAATTAAAATTAATGGGTTTGGTAAGTTTATAATTTTGACTAGATTAAAATTAAATGGGTTTGGTGAGTTTACAAGTTTGACTAGGTTAAAAAGAAAAAAAAAATATTTAACACATTTTTCTAGCCACCATTGTAATAGTAAAAATTAGGCATAAGTTAAGCACAAATTAATATGTTCACACATATTTGAAGGCCTATAAATAGCCTTCATCTTATTCACTTCAAAATATATAAGTGAAATACAAGAGAGAAGAAATAAGAGAGGAAAAAGATTTCAAGTAGTTTGTGAGATAAATATTAGAGAATTATTCTCTAGTTTCTTGGTGTGATTATCCAAAGAGTGAAAAAATTGCTAGAGAGGTATTTAGATATTTTCTCTAGTATTTATGATCTTAAGTAGTCAAGTGAGGATTGTTTGAGAATTTGTTGTACTTGATTTCTTTGAATTAGTGAATTTTATTTCGGAGTTTGTCCCGTGATTTTTCCCTCTACATTGGAGGGTTTTCCACGTTAAATCTTGTCTCTTCTTCTTGTGGTTATTCTTTGCTTCTTCCTATTGTGCTTTCATTTACACAATTAATTATTGACTAAGAACCCTAACAATTGGTATCAGAGCTTGGTTCTTTGGGTGCAGATTTAATTGTGTAAATTAGAATGGAGGAATTCATAGGCACCATGATTAAACTGTCGACTTCAAATTATTTAATTTGGAAGTCGAAGACGGAGGACCTTCTCTATTATAAGGACCTGTATGATCCTATAAAATTAAGATCTAATAAGCCAAGCGAAAATCATATGATGATTGGGAGAAGATGCACAGAAAAACTGTCGGTACTATTTGATGGTGGGTAGATAATAATGTCTACCATCATATAAGCAAAGAAGTTGATGCGCAAAAATTATGGAAAGATTTAGAAACCATGTATGAGAGAAAAAGTGCTCAGAATAAACCTTTTTCCATTAGAAAGCTTGTGAATTTGAAGCTAAAAGATGGACGATCCATTGCAGAACACTTGAGTGAGTTTCAAGAACTAGTAAATCAGTTGAGCATCATGAAGATAGCCCTAGATGATGAATTGCAGACATTATTGCTATTGAGTTCCTTGCCAGATAGTTGGGAGACCTTGGTGGTGTCTCTCAGTAACTCTGCTTCAAGCGGTGTTTTATCTTTATCATTTGTAAAGGACAGTCTTTACAATGAGGAAACCAGAAGAAAGGATATGGGCATTGATACTTCACAAGCTCTTGTTACAACTATATAAAGCAGAGGTCCTAAAGGGCATTATAAATCCAGAGGCAAGTCACAATCGAAAGTGAAATTCAGCTGTTATCACTACGGCAAGGAGGGACATATGAAAAGAAACTGCAAAGTTTGGAAGAGGGAACAAATTGATGAGAAAAATCAAAAGAAGGCAGATGATCAAAATACCACTGCAACTATTGCTGATGATAATGAAGAGATGGTTGTACTCTCCATTATTGAGGAGCATGACAAGGTTACTAGTTTTGACATGGAGTGAGTAATTGATTCTGCAGCATCATACCATGCTACACCAAGGAGAGATATCTTTACTATATACAAAGCAGGTAATTTTGGCAGAGTAAAGATGGGTAATACTAGCTATGCAGATATAGAAAGTATTGGTGATGTCTGAGTTCAGACAAATTTTGGTTGCACGTTGACTCTAAAGAATGTACGACATGTACCAGATTTACTTCTGAATTTAATTTCTACTCATATTCTGGATCTAGATGGTTATTATAATAACTTTGGTGATAAAAAGTGGAAACTCACCAAAGGCTCAATTGTGGTTGCCAAGGGTAGATTGTGTTATACACTCTACAAGACTCAAGTGAAGATGATAAAAGGTGTACTGAATACAGTTGAAGATGATGCTTCGTCAGACTTGTGGCACAAGAGGCTGGCCCATATGAGTGAAAAAGGGTTGCAAATTTTGGCAAAGAAGTCTCTCATTCCCTTTGCCAAAGGTATGAGTCTAAACCCTTGTGATGATTGTTTGTATGGCAAACAACATAGAGTCTCTTTTAGTAGTTCATCTGAAAGGAAAAATAATGTACTTGAATTAGTTTACTCTGATGTATGTGGTCCCATTGATATGAAAACTTTAGGAGGTAGTAGATATTTTGTTACTTTTATCGATGATGCTCCACGAAAGGTTTGGGTGTTTGTTCTGAAATCAAAAGATCAGGTTCTTCAGCATTTTAAGCATTTCCATGCAATGGTGGAAAGAGAAAAGGGAACATTCTTAAAATGTCTTCACAGTGACAATGGAGGTGAATACACTTCAAAAGAGTTTGCAAATTGCTGCTTAGAGCATGGAATCAGACATGAGAAGACAGTTCCTGGCACTCCACAGCATAATGGTGTAGCTGAAAGGACAAACAGAACTATCTTGGAGAAAGTCAGATCCATGCTGAAAATGGCTAAACTTCCTAAGCCATTTTGGGCTGAAGCACTCTATACCGCCTGCTACTTAATGAATTGTTCTCCATCAGCTCCTTTGAATTTTGATGTACCTGAGAGAGTATGGTCTAGAAAAGATGTTGCTTACTCTCACTTGAAGGTATTTGGATGCAAGGCTTTTGTCCATGTACCTAAGGAGCAGAGACAGAAACTTGATGATAGAATTGTTCCATGCATGTTTTTGGGTTATGGAGATGCTGAGTTTGGATACAAGTTATGGGATCCAGTGAAGAAGAAAGTAATCAAATCCAGAGATGTAATCTTCCATGAACACAAGACCTTATTGGACTCTGAGAAATCAGAGAAAATTACAAGTAGTGATGATATTCCTCTTCCTGAATTAATTTCTCCTTCAATCAGAAATGCCACAGATGAAGGAGAGTTGCTTGAAGAACATGGGATTAATGACATGGCAGTACCAGTTGATGCTGATGATGATGGTGAGCAGGGAGAGCAACCTCTTTCTCCCCAGACTATAGAAGAATATAAAGTCAGAAGGTCAACCAGAGTATATCATCCATCTACCAAATATCCTAGTTCTAAGTATATAACAGTTACTAAAGAAGGGGAGCCAGAAAGCTTCCAGGAAGTTCAGAATCATAAAGAGAAGATTCAATGGATGAAAGCAATGTAGGAAGAGATGAGTTCTTTGAAAAAGAACAATACTTATGAGCTTGTTGAACTTCCAGAAGGTAGAAAAGTCTTGAAGAATAAATGGGTGTACAAGCTTATGATGGATGGAGAGAAGCTAGTAAAATACAAAGCTCGTTTGGTAGTAAAGGGTTTCAATCAGAAGAAAGGGGTTGATTTTGATGAAATTTTTTCTCCTGTTGTGAAGATGAGCTCTATTCGAGTGATCCTTGGTTTGACTGCTAGCTTAGATCTTGAGCTTGAGCAGTTAAATGTGAAAACTGCATTCCTTCATGGTGATTTGGAGGAAGAAATTTACATGGAGCAACCTGACGGATTTGAAGTAAAAGGGAAAGAACACATGGTTTGCAAATTAAGGAAAAGTTGTATGGGTTAAAATAGGCTTCGAGACAGTGGTATAAGAAATTTGACTCTTTCATGGTGAGTCATGGCTATACTAGAACAGAAGCAGATCATTGTGTGTACTTCAAAATATTTTCAGATGGTAAATTTATCATTCTTTTGCTCTATGTGGATGATATGTTGATAATAGGGCAAGATGCTATTATAATTAGTGATTTGAAAAAGGAGTTGTTTGGCTCCTTTGATATGAAGGATTTGGGACCAGCACAACGAATTTTAGGCATGCCGATTACTCGTGACAGAAAAGCTAAGAAGTTGTGGCTGTTACAAGAGAAGCATGTTGAGCAGGTTCTAAGCAGATTTAATATGAAGAATGCTAAGCCAGTTAGCACACCTCTTGCTAATCACTTTGTACTTAGCAAGAAATCTTGTCCTTCTACAGAAAAAGAAAAGGAAGAAATGGCGGTTATTCCTTACTCTTCTGCAGTTGGGAGTTTAATATACGCAATGGTTAGCACTCGACCAAATATTGTTCATGCTGTTGGTTTAGTCAGCAGGTTTCTTTCGAATCCTGGTAAAGATCACTGGGAGGCGGTCAAATGGATTCTCAGATATTTGAGAGGTACTTCTAAGAAGTACTTATGCTTTAGAGGCTCAAAACCAATTCTAGAAGGATATACAGATGCGGATATGGCAGGTGACCTTGATGGCAGGAAGTCGACTTCAGGATATGTATTTACTTTTGCAGGGGGAGCTGTATCATGGTAGTCCAAATTGCAAAAGTGTGTTGCTCTATCCACAACTGAGGCAAAGTATATAGCTATGACTGAAGCAAGTAAAGAGATGCTTTGGTTGAAAAGGTTTCCAGAAGAGTTGGAGTTGAAGCAGGGTGAGTATGTGATGAATTGTGATAGTCAAAGTGCTCTAGATTTGAGCAAGAATGCCACATACCATGGTTGGACTAAGCATATTGATGTGAGATACCATTGGATTCGTGAAGTTGTGAATAATCAAGAGATGTTATTAAAGAAGATTCACATTGACAAAAATCCAGCTGACATGTTGACCAAAGTGGTGACTCATGACAAGCATCAGTTTTGCATCAAGATGGTGGGACTGAATGATAATTGAGCAATAGATGTGTGAACATCTCCCCATGGGTTGGAGGGGCAGATTGTTGATTTATCCAACCCATGAAATTAATGGGTTTGGTAAGTTTACAATTTTGACTAAATTAAAATTAATGGGTTTGGTAAGTTTACAATTTTGACTAAATTAAAATTAAATGGGTTTGGTGAATTTACAATTTTGACTACGTTAAAAAGAAAAAAAATATTTAATACATTTTTCTAGCCACCATTGTAATAGTCAAAATTAGGCATAAGTTAGGTATAAATTAATATGTTCACACATATTTGAAGGCCTATAAATAACTTTCATCTTATTCACTTCAAAATATATAAGTGAAATACAAGAGAGAAGAAATAAGAGAGGAAAAAGATTTCAAGTAGTTTGTGAGATAAATATTAGAGAATTATTCTCTAGTTTCTTAGTGTGATCATCTAAAAAGTGAAAAAATTACTAGAGAGGTATTTAGATATTTTCTCTATTATTTGTAATCTTAAGTAGTCAAGTGAGGATTGCTTGAGAATTTGTTGTTCTTAATTTCTTTGAATTAGTGAATTTTAATTCGGAGTTTATCCCATGATTTTTTTTCTCTACACTGGAGGGTTTTCCATGTTAAATCTTATCTCTTCTTTTTGTGGTTATTCTTTGCTTCTTCCTATTGTGCATTTATTTACACAATTAATTATTGACTAAGAACCCCAACAATATCCTGGCAGCAATAGAGGCGAAATACATTTAAAGCCAAAAAGTAAAATGGAACCTTGCAGACTGATATTCATCTGTCACTTGAATAATTGGACCCGTGACCATATGCAAAAACTAGAAAGAGCAGAATTCAGTCTCAATCCATTATCTAACAAAATAAATATTTACTAAGCTTTATATATGGAAGTATTCAGTGCAAATCCGAACCATTGAATTTTTTTCATTGCTATCATTTTAAATACTGATGGTCTATGATATGAAACAAAGAATTGACTGCTTTAATTTTAATTCATATATTTGTTTGGTTTTTAAATTTATATATACCTTATTTATCTTTTTATCGTAATCAAAATTAATTTGTGATGTTATATAATTATAAGCTAAAAATAAAAATGAAAATCAAGGGATGGAAACAATTAATATTTGTAAATTTTGCAGTTTACAATGATTGTGAGAGCAAGCCATAAACGAAATCAAGTAGGGAGTAAGTTTCAATGGATAATGACTTTAGACCTTTTATTTTATTTGGATAATCTGAATTAACGCATATATATACACTAAATTAACATAAATATATTTTATTTAATGAAATATACACTAAAACTATTTTTAATCTATTTAAAAAATCAAAATTTTCTCAAAATATTTAACCTTTTTTTAATAAAAGTTTATTAATTTTTATCCATATTTATATATCAGCATGCTAATTAAAAGTCACACGCCACACTTCCAACAAATTGGACAATACCACCAATGACCTAACGCCTATAAATCTAAGAGCTTGAAGTTGGAACTCTTTTAAGAGTCCCCTTTTAAAAACTAAAATTCACTCATAAAACCACAGACTCTCCAGGTTAGATAAATGCCATTCTAACTTTTCATTCTCTGTTTTTTCTTTTGAAACTCAAAATAAAAATTGTCTACTATAATATTTTGTTTTGCAGTGCTTGTATTATTTTGATATGGGTAAAAATCATAAAAAGAATTTTTTTTTTTTTCTAGATATACAATTTCTTGCTAATATTGTTGAGCTCTGGAATAAGGAAAAGAAAAAACAATCTTTTTAATGTGATTTTGTCAAATTTAACCTACATTTTAGCTACATCAATAAGTAATTCCTATAAAGCTATTACCTGACCTAATTGAACTTGTGAACTTCTAAATGGGAAATTTTGAATACTATTAATAAATTCTTCAAATTTTCTCCCTTTTCATAAAAAAGGAAATTCTAACATAAGTAATTTTAAATCAGATAAAATATTTAAAATGGTTCCTTGGAAACCCTCTATTTCTTTCAATTTTATAGATAAAAGTTTACTTCTTCAATTGTTGTTATTGACCTTAGTAACAATGAGTTCAACTCCCATCTCCTCAATTGGGTTGCTAATATTAGTGGCCTTGTATTCTTTTATACCCACTATAGCTTGTTTGATGGAGGTTTTCCACTTGCTTTCGGTGACCTTCCAAATTTGAGATTCTTACATCTTTCTCAAAATAATCTTAAAGCAAGCATCTATCAAGTATTCAAGAGAAGTTTGGGAAAAGATAGAAGTTTTTGATTTTGGTTATTGAGATTTATATGGTCAGCTACCTGACTTCATTGGAAACTTAACATCCCTCACTTATCTTTCTCTGCCCTTCAATAACATTAAGGGTCAAATTCCAAAATCAATATCTAAACTTCGCTATCTGACAATAATTTTTCAGGGAGAATCCCTTTTGAAGGGCACTTGACAACTTTTGAGGCATCTTGCTTTAAGGGTAATCCAAATCTTTGTGAGGCTTCCCTTGTTGTTGAGTGTCCAAGTGATCACAATTTAACTACTGAAAATGAGAATTATTTTGGGAGCAATTATATATGGTCTTGAGAGCTAGTAGTTTTACTTGGCTTTTGGGATGAGATTTTCAGATGGTTTATTTGTTCCTTTTAAAATTTGGCAATCCAAAGAACATGGAGTGATGCCTACTTTGGTTTTGCAGACAAAGTTGCAATTTGATTATTATATTTGGCGTACAAAACCAAGATGAGTTTGAGGAGTTTTTGAAATTAATAAACAATGCTAATTTTCAAATTTAAATTTGAGCATGGAAATGGGTTGATTGACAAGTGGTTTTATTGGGATTTTCAATAGGATTATTGCTTCCATATTTAATTTTTGCAATGTAAAGATCGTGAGGTGTGTATTTTGCACTTGTGGGTAGAATTGTTTATGAACTCTCAAGTGGAATAGAGCAGTTGTAATAAGAACAAGGAGAGGGGGCAATTAGAGAAAAATGCTAAGATTAAATTCTCCTTCTCCCTTTTTTGGGGAATTTTCAGCTTTTGAATAAGCTTCACTCATAAAATAATCTTGCTTTATTGTTGGGCTAAGACAGCAATGTATTGTTAATAGACAGTGAAATTGTGATATTATAATGCTTTATATCATTGAATGCTTTACATCATTGAATGCAATCTCTCTTTGGGTAGTGGCAGGGTGACTCCACACGTAACTCTACTTTAGTGGAGAAGATTATGGATCATTGGATGAGTTGAAAAGATTTGGGCCATTAATATTGAAAATATTTATGGTGAGATTAGATGCACTAAATCATTATACTATAGAATAAAAAAAGCTTCTCCACCTTAAAGGTAAATTAGTTTTTTGGGTATTCAATTGGACATTCGTAGATTCCATAGCAAATCTGACTTTTTGGAAAATCTTTGTTTTGGTGTTTTTAGTCTAATTTCAAGTACCTTCAAATAATGAATTTGCTTTTTTTTTTCTTTTTGGTTTCAGACTCTGAAAATGAAAAATTATAAACATAGATATTATAAATTGTTGTTAAATAAATTGAAATGTTCGGAATTTTGTGCTATATAGTACTTTTAACCAAAAACAAAATTGAGTTCTATAATCCTTTCAGTGTGGTTATATCTATTTTGGGCAATGTCTTTGTTCTCCCATGTACCTCAACCTGAGGGGGTCTAAGTAGACAATTAACATTGAATGGAATTTTGTTATAGCAAAAACAATATGCAAAATCTGTCCAAAAACATTATGTAATTTGTTAGCCTATTTTTGTTATAGCAACTTGAGGGATCTCAATAGACAAAAAAAGTTTCTGGTTTTAGAGAGTTTGAGCCAATCCCATGACCTAATTGCTTTCATCTCGTATTTTATAATCAATAGAATAGGATTAGAACATGTTGTTTGTGTTGTTGCACTGATCTTATTGTGTTATGCTATAATTAAGTATTTCATTAGTTGGGAATGTGCTTCATTTTCTAAGCTAATCTCTTCTTCTTCTCTCCCCCTATTTAAAATTTTCTTTTATTTCTTTTGCAAATTTGAAATAACAATACAGCATGGTGCTTAGATTTTACTATTTTCTCTTCTTTTTATTTTTGTTGTTTTTTTAAATTATTACAATAATTACATTATATATTTATATCTGAAGAATATCACTTGAGAAATAAAAAAGCATTATATATAAATATATGTATATGTATAATTATATGAAAATGCATTTCTAAACACTGAACATGTGTTATTCCATGAAAATTTTAAATGCTTGCAATTGGGTAAAGTATCATCTGCAAATGTAAGTTTTTTAATTAAAACAAGGTATTCAAATAGATTAATAGAAAATTGAGGTAAATTTATTATATTTAACATAAAATTGAGGTAACTACTATATCAATGCTCTGGACATTCTTTGAATTATATATCAGTTCCTTTGATTGAATATTTTAATATCTTCAACTTCTTTAGGATTTATGAAAAAAACGTTGCATTTGATGATGACAAGATGAGGATATAGTATTGAATGTGATTTACAATATATGATGATGATGAGATAAGGATATAGTATTGAATGTAATTTATAGTGTATAAATGATGATGATGATGATGATGATGATGGTGATAATGATAATGATAAGATGAGGATATAGTATTTATCCATTTGAATTTCTCATGTAAGTTAGCTACAGATGAATCATTGAAATGAAAAAAAAAAAAAACTTATCTTTTTGATATTAGCACAAAATTGTGGAATATGATGTCTTTTATTGTATCTTAGGAGTAGTGATCAATTTAATGAGGCTAAGGTTTAAAAATTATAAACAAAATTAATTTTCACTTCGTTAATCATAGTGTGTTTCCTAATGATGGGGTGGGCCAACAATTGAAGTTAGAACTTAGAACCTCAAAACCATTATTAACTCTATTTTACAAAATAAATTGAAAGAATATTGTCAAATGAGGATATATTTTTGAATTTTATTGTTTGAATTCAAAAATATATTTTATCCTTTAAAACTATTCCTTCCCTAAACTCATGGTTATATTACTTCATTTTCTCAATTAACTTAACAATCAATATTAACATAAATTATTGAATACACTTATATGTATTACACAAATTTTCTTGAAAAGCTAAGAAGGGTTGCTGTCAGGTACACAAACTGTATACTTGGGCTCTTTCTATTAGATTATCTTCTTAAGTTCACTAAGGTTTCTCATTTTAAGTATATATGTCTTTAAAGCAAATTCAATTAATTATTTCACTAACTTGCTAATTATTAATTGAATGATTAAATGTATTGTACTTACAGATTTCAAGAAGAATTAAATAATTTATCATATTGTATATAGTTCAAACTCATTGAACCAAGAAATAAAAAAAAATCTAAAAAAATTTAAAGGAAAATGGATATTGATTTTGGTTTTATCTTCATTTAATTTGACAAATACCCATGTACATTTTTTACATTGAATTTTGAAACTTTTTTTTTCAATTATGTATGCATCATTTTCTTTTCTTTTCTTTATATTTATGATTTTGTCTATCATAAATGTTTAGTAAAATATCAATATATCAAAAAATTACATTTCGCATATCAGTCATAGAAAGTAGATCAGTTTCTTTAAACAAAGAACTCGAGACTAAAAGTATTATTAATGTAAATGAAAAGGTTGTTATAGGTGAGAATAGTCGTGTGAAGTCCAAAAAGCAAAATATTAAAATTTTACTTTATGAAAATTATAGTTTACTAAATGTACTTGTGATTGATATGTTATAATATATTTTTTTATTTTTTGTAGAGTTATCCGGGATCACATCTTGGATTGACACATTTTAAGAAATTAGTTGAGAGTTTTAAAAATAGAGAGAATGAACTCATAAAAGGAATGAGGCTTGGAGGGTTATTAGATATAAACATTAAAAGTTGTAGAATTTCGATGGTTGTCGAATTAATGCATCGGTATGATGTTAGTTCAAGTATGTTGAATGTGCATGGACAAAAGATCTTATTATCAGAGGAGCATATGTCACGCCTTTTAGGTTTAGTATTAGGCAGTATGGATATTAAAAAGATTGAGTTTAACTAAAATGAGATGTGTGAAAAATGTGGATTGCGAAAAAATAAGTCAACTAGAAAGGAGATTTTGAAAGAGATGTTGAAACTTGATTACGATGATAATTAGAAGGCTTGTTTCTTGTTGATGGTATTGGATTATCTTTTAAGACCAACATCATCTAATTATATGAGCCATTACGTTTTAAGAGCTATGAAGTATGCAAATGACATCTCCAAACTCAATTGGTCAAAGTATGTTTTGGATGGGCAATTGGGGGGGGGGGGGGGTGTTGAAAAGATTGTAAAGAATTTCTCTTTGAAAAGTGAAGATCTATTGTCATCTTTGCAGCTTAATGGTTGCACTCTATTGCTTGAGGTAAAATTATTATATTATGTGTTAGTTAAATTTAGCTTCTAATTAATAAATTGTAACTATAATGCAACTTTTAACTATGTATCTTTTGCTTTCAGGTTTTTTTATGTCGAACATGTAAACTTTGGGCGCTTCCTTCGCCTATCATATATGTAGGCTTTCATGAATCAGCTCTTAGAATGATATGAAAGTTAAAGATAAAGATGATTGGGTGAAAGTCAGGGGAGGTTTTGATAGCCAAGAGGTATTCTAGTATTAAATTCGAAACCATAACTATCTTTCCTATACTTCTTTATATGTGAAGTTATATAATACGTCAATTTCATAAACATTATTATTTTTATAAGTAGTAATTATAAGAGAAGAAGGAGATAAGTTTGACAAATTTGTTAGGTGTGGGTCAATGAATGAGCAAGTTAGTGATTTTCATTTTTCAATTTGCAATTGTTTATAAAAGAATTTATATTAGATTGTAAATATGTAATATCATTTCAAATAGTGTCTATAACGTAATGGATATTGGATGATTGATTGCAGAGCATAAATGCATATGATGGCATAAAAACTTTGATTTTCACTGAAATGGGGCATCTTTGCGATTTTATTGAACAAAAAATTCATACGTTGGATATGAAATATGAGATTGTAAATACGAAGGTCGTCAAAATACAAGATCTTTTATCAACTTCATCCCATTCCCTAAGATATAAGCATCTAGAAGAAAAGGAACACTCTGATGCAACAACCCATGCAACCCTAGGGGTAGAACTTGATGTTGATGCTATGGAAACACTTGTGTTGAAAACCTCGCCCCCTAATAAAATACGAGTAGGTGCTTTTGATGATGCTGTTTTGGGGGATTCTGCTTCTACACAACCTTTGAGAAGAAATACAATATACACATTCTATCATGTTAGCAAGTAAGGATAAAATAAGTATAAAATTAGCAAGTTAAGAGTGAAAATGGTTTAAATGAAAGTAGAGGGGGTAAAGTGACGAATCATACTAAGTACAAAGGGCTGTAAATGTATTAAGCTTAAATAAAATATCTATATAATATTAAGCCAAATCATGAGTTGGTGTATGAGTGCTATCAAGAAAGGTGAAGTTAATTGGTGGATGCATTTAAATAAGATTTTAATTCAAAAGTTAGAAGAACAAATCACATTGAAAAAAAAAAGGCAGAAGACTATCAGGTGAGATAAAAGCTTTTCTAACTAATTTTCCATTCTCTATATACTTTCATCATAATTAAATTAATATTGTAGCTAAAATATTTATTTTTAACTTATAATTAAATAACATAATTAATTATCATGAAAAAGAAAAATATGCAAGAAAAAATAAATATTATTAAATATAAAGATATTTAATTAGAAGTTAATTAATTAAAGATTGAAAGAATTTAAATAAATTTTGGATGAAGGACAGAAAATAATTCGCTCTTGTAGCTAACGCATGGTTCTTTGAAGATATAATAGTTGTTTATATAGACAGATTTTCCTCAATAATATTTCGTTTTTAAGCGATGTGGGAATGTAGGATGAGATCTTATCAACCTATTTTCTTTGACCATAAGCCATACTTAAAAAGAAGAGCCTCCGTAATTGTTCATAATCATACATAAGTTAGCTTTAGTAGATGACAAGTTAATTGATTATATTGCTTATTTTATATGCTAAAATAATGATTTAAGTATTTTTATTTCTCATAATAAAATTTATATTTTTTCTCATTTTTAATTTTGTTTAATTTTCTTTTTTAGTGTATTTCATGAATATTTTATTTTTTTAATTTATTTGAAGCTTTTCGAAGAAGAGAGAAATATTTAATATTTAATTTATTTTTAATCATTTAACCTATTAAATATGCTAAATAAATCATATTTATATAAAAATTATTATATTCCCATATTTAATTGAATAAAAGATAAATTCAAATACCAAAAGAGAATTGATATATTTTTATGGTGTGCATTCAATCATCTTTCATGCGTTTAATGTCTGATTATGATATTCATACTAAACCTCAAATTATTAGTTCCAGTCATTCCCTTATAATTTGGAACAATTTAAATTTATAAAGTTTGTTGATAATCCAAGTCAATAAGATACAGTAAGCTGTGGCTTCTTCCTTTGCAAAATACTTTGAGTTTTATGCAAGGGAAGAAAGACTTCCTTTTGATAAGGTTGGTAGTAATAAGCTTATTTATTGGCTCTATTAGACTTGTTGAGATTTTTTACATTTAAAATATGTTGATAGGAGTTGGTAAGATATCTATCTAAAAGAATGGCTATCCTTAATTTAATGGACTAACATGTTGACTTTGATGGAAGCAGGGTATTAACAGCGGAAACAACACTGGATCGAAACAACGATAAAGGCAAACTAAAACCATAAAAATAACAATCAAGACTGACCTCTTAAAGCGCAGAATCGCTCACCGATCTTCTTTCCTGAGATCTTGGAGTCACCTACGATCTTCTGTTGTAACCTTAACTATTCTAATTGGAATAGAATTCTTTCTTTTCTTTCTCTAGGGTTTCACCTATTTATATCTTTAAAAACATATTTTCGATGGGAAGATATCATTTAATATAAATAATTAAATAAAAAATTATCTAATTAAAATAATTATAAATAATATTTTAATTAAAATAATCTATCCATTATTTAAATAATAAACCCATGTTATTCCAAATAATTAAGGTACAACAGGGACCGCAGGAATAAAATCAACAAGGCTACCAATTATAATAAGAATCTATACAGGACCAGTATAATCTTATTATAATTAATCACAAATTATTTCACTAAAAATTTATGATTGAACCCCTTATTAATTTTATAATTCCACAACATAATAATTTTATGTTCCCTATGTTAAGATTACAGATGCTATTATCTTAAATAAATTACTGACTATTTATTTAAATAACAATATAACTTTAAGATTGTCGCTCAACTTATTTCATGTGTCGGATTAAAATCCACCTGCAGGGTTTACACAATGAAACCTTATAGGCTTACTTAAAGTGCATCATCACTCTCTATACCGAGACATGGATTCCATCATTAATTGATATTTCACAAATACAAATTATCTTTGTTCAATCCACCGAGAATATTATTACAATAATGAAACTCACCCTTTAATGAATCAAAGCACAAGATAATAAATATTTGCTCATATTAAATTAAATCAAGATTAAGAACATTAAATCTTATTTCTAATGTCAAAAAGAATATGTTTTAATAGTCAGTATAAAACACCCATTCTCTACTTGGCCCAATTAGATACATACAAAATGTACTAATCACAATCATTAATGATATACAAAAAAAAATATTTATTTAATGCAAATTTTTCTAATTAAATATAAATAAAGAATTGTTAATAGAAAAACATCAAAACTATACTATTACATTTTCATGGTTAATAGTATATCCCTATCAATCTCCCACTTAGACTTATAACCATGCATCAATTATTCTAACTCCCATTCCTTCTACATGACTGTCAAAAGTCTTTGCTGGTAAGCTATTTGTAAAAGGATCTGCCAGGTTATTTTCCGATGCAATCTTTGTCACTATCACATCACCTCTTTGAACTATGTCTCGTATCAAATGATACTTCATCTCAATGTGTTTTTCCCTTTTATGGCTCCGTGGCTCTTTCGAGTTTGCAACTGCCCCGCTATTATCACAATAAAGTGTAATAGGTGATTGCACTGAATGAACCACACTTAGATCCAAAAGGAAGTTTCTAAGCCATACAGCTTCCTTAGCAGCCTCAGAGGCTGCCACATATTCAACTTCCATGGTGGAGTCCGCAACACAAGTTTGCTTAATACTCCTCCAAGTTATGGCTCCACCTCCCAAGACAAAAACATTTCCTGAGGTAGACTTCCGAGAGTCTCTATCAAACTGAAAATCTGAATCTGTATACCCTATGGGTATAAGATCTACAGACTGGTAGACTAACATATAATCTCTAGTTCTTTTTAAGTACTTGATTATATGTTTCACCGCAGTCCAATGTTCCCGCCCAGGATTAGACTGAAATCTGCTAACCATGCCAACAGCAAAACAAATATCAGGTCTAGTACATAACATGGCATACATGAGGCTTCCAACTGCAGAAGCATAAGGAACTGCCTTCATGCTCTCTATCTCTTCAGGTGTCTTAGGACATTGATCCTTAGATAAAGTGATTCCATGTCTGAAGGGAAGAAATCCCTTATTGGAATCCTGCATGTTGAAACGAGCAAGAATAGTATCAATATAAAGTGCATGTGATAAGCCAATCATCCTCTTCTTACGATCTCGTATAAGCTTGATCCCAAGAATATGAGCAGCTTCTCCCAAGTCCTTCATATCAAAATGCTGAGATAGCCAGTCTTTGACAGAAGTCAACATACCTACACAATTCCCTATAAGTAGAATATCATCCACATATAGTACTAGAAACACAACCTTACTACCATTCCACTTCTTATACACACAAGACTCATTATGACACTGATCAAAACCAAAAGTTTTGATCGTCTAGTCAAAACAAGTATTCCATGACCTAGATGCTTGTTTAAGGCCATAAATGGACCTATTTAACTTGCATAGCAAATTTTCTTGTCCACTAGTTATGAAACCATCTGGTTGCTTCATATAGATGCATTCATCAAGACTTCCATTCAGGAAAGCCGTCTTGACATCCATTTGCCAAATCTCATAATCAAAATGAGCAACAATGGATAGAAGAGTTCTAATAGACTTCAGCATGGCTACCGGCGAAAAAGTTTCCTCATAATCGATCCCTTCTTTCTGAGTAAATCCTTTCGCAACAAGCCTTGCCTTAAAAGTTTGCACTTTACCGTCTATACCTCTCTTTTTCTTATAGATCCACTTACATCCAATGGGTTTAACCCCTTCAGGTGGTTCTGCAAGTTCCCAGACTTGATTAGAGTACATAGACTCCATCTCAGATTTCATAGCTATAAGCCACTTATCAGCGTCTTTATCTTGTAGTGCTTCATCGTAACAAGCTGGTTCGGTATTCACTTCTTCAGGGATTCTATCAAAAGCTTCTCCCAAAAGTGTATATCGAACCGGGGTTCGTCTAATTCTCCCACTACGACGAAGTACTACAGGCTCTGCAATCACACCTTCATCTTGCTGTGGCTGTAACGCCGGCAAGTCTCACTACAAAAAAAGCGCAATCAGCGACGTATTCTGCGACAACTCTTATTTCGTCGCTGATTAGCGACTTTATCAACGACAACTTTACGATAAAAAATCAAGATAAGCATTTTTCTAACATTTCGTCGCTAAATGTGTCGCTGATTAACGACAAAAAAATGGTCGTAGAATATGTCGCTGAATAGCGATAAAAGGTCGTTTCTCGCTGAATGTGTAGCTAAATTTTGCGCCAAATTTTGGCGCCGACAATCAACGATGACGTTACGACTAATTTACGAAAAATTAGCAAAGAATGTGTTTATTTTGTATTGGAAAGTTTTTTGTCGCTAATTAGTCGCTAAATTGCTCGCTGATTTGCGAGAAAAATAGTTAGTCGCAGAATTATCGTTAATTTGCGAGAATATTACGACGGATTAGTGAGAAATTAATTTTATTTTCCATTTTAAAGTAATTGGTCGCTAATTAGTCGCTAAATAGCTCGCTGATTTGCGAGAAAAATAGTTAGTCGCAGAATTATCGTTAATTTGCTACTAATATAGCAACGGATTAGCGAGAAATTAATTTTATTTTCTATTTTAAAGTAATTGGTCGCTAATTAGTAGCTAAATGACTCGCTGATTTGCGAGAAAAATAGTTAGTCGCAGAATTATCGTTAATTTAAGAGAATATTGCAACGAATTAGCGAGAAATTAATTTTATTTTCTATTTTAAAGTAATTGGTCGCTAATTAGTCGCTAAATGGCTCGCTGATTTGCAAGAAAAAAAGTTAGTCGCAGAATTATCGTTAATTTGCGAGAATATTGCGACGGATTAGCGATAAATTAATTTTATTTTCTATTTTAAAGTAATTGGTAGCTAATTAGTCGCTAAATAGCTCGCTGATTTGCTAGAAAAATAGTTAGTCGCTGAATTATCGTTAATTTGCGAGAATATTGCGACGGATTAGCGAGAAATTAATTTTATTTTCTATTTTAAAGTAATTGGTTGCTAATTAGTCGCTAAATGGCTCGCTGATTTGCGAGAAAAATAGTTAGTCGCAGAATTATCGTTAATTTGCGAGAATATAGCGACAGATTAGCGAGAAATTAATTTTATTTTCTATTTTAAAGTAATTGGTCGCTAATTAGTCGCTAAATGGCTCGCTGATTTGCGAAAAAAATAGTTAGTCGCAGAATTATCATTAATTTGAGAGAATGTTGCGACGGATTAGCGAGAAATTAATTTTATTTTCTATTTTAAAGTAATTGGTCGCTAATTAGTCGCTAAATGGCTCGCTGATTTGCGAGAAAAATAGTTAGTCGCAGAATTATCGTTAATTTGCGAGAATATAGCGACGGATTAGCGAGAAATTAATTTTATTTTCTATTTTAAAGTAATTGGTCGCTAATTAGTCGCTAAATGGCTCGCTGATTTGCGAGAAAAATAGTTAGTCGCAGAATTATTGTTAATTTGCGAGGAAAATAGTTAGTCGCAGAATTATCGTTAATTTGCGAGAATATTGCCTCTTCTAATAAAGAACACAATATCAATACAAATTTACTTCATTCATCAACATCACCCATCAACACCGTTCAACTACATCTACTACATTCATCAAGAAATTGATTTTCAACACATTTCAAAATATTAAAACTCAACAAAATACAAAACCCACAATATATAAGTCACAATTAGTTCATTTAAGTATCGATTTTTCATCAACACTTATCTTCCATTTAAAGGCAAAATCAATGACGTCCATCAAAATTTTCTTTTATGTGAATCACTTCCCTTACTTCACAATACACTAGAAATCCAACATAGCTCATTTTAAAATCAAAAATAAAAATAAAGAAAAAAAAGCAAAAGATACCTTACTTGTTGATTCGAAGAAGTGAAAGTCGATTTTTGGGTTTTTCCTCCATTAAAATGATGCACTATGGTTGCTTTAGACAAATTCTTTAAATAATTGATTTTTTTCTCCTTCAGATAATGCCATATAACTTATGTAATCAATTAGGGTTTTTTCTATAAGATGTTGCAAGAAGAATCACTAATCAAATAGGAAAGAATAGAAAATGGGGAGTGGGTTTTCTTCTAATAAAAATTAGTAAAATTGAATTTTTTGATTTGAAGGGTATTTTAGTTAAAAAGGGTTCATTCAAGGTTAAAGGGAAAATGAAAAAAAAAAAAAAAAAAAGAAGAAGATAGCAGAAGGCGTAAATTTGCTCTAATTGAAGTTTAGATAAAAACTATCGAATGATCTGATTCTAGTCTTCACCATCTTCATGCCCAATTCCTACATTAATCGGTTTCCAAGCTATGACCGACAGACCACCGCTGCTCAAGCCACCGCTTTCTCCTCAAGAGTGGGACTCCCTAATCGACGACTTCCAGCACGGCGATGATCGTCTCCACAAATGGACGGCTGCCCCTCACTCGCTTCCCTCTCTCCTCGATCACGCCCTCTCTTCTCTCCTTAAAAAGGATTTCCCTCTCAAAATCCCTCTCCTTGTCTTCCTCGAAGAGTTATCTGAAACGCTCTCAACAAGTTCCACTCCCGGTACACTGAGGGTTTGGTTGAGCTTCTACTCACTGTTATTCATCGTCCCAATCATGGGCTAGACCGCCAGACTCGAGCCATTGCCTGTGAGTGCTTGCGTGAATTGGAGAAATATTACCCTTGTCTGCTCTCCGGTGTTGCTGGCTATCTCTAGAGTTTATGTCAAAGCGAGAGAACTCATGCCTGTCAGTCTTACCTCTTGTTGTTTACTATGGTTGGTCATAACATTGTTAATCGTAAAATGAATGTCTCCATTTTGAATACTTCGGTGCCTTTGGTTCCATTTAATGTGCCTCACTCGATTTCCAGTAGTAAGTAGATTACGGGTTCGAATCATAAGGAGTTGAGGAGAGCTCTTGTGTTTCTGTTGGAGACGCCGCAGGTTTTGACTTCTTGTGGGATGGTGGAGTTCTTGCAAATGATAATGCCACTAGCTGTGGCTTTGGAGTTGCAAGTCTCCATGTTGAAGGTGCAGTTCTTTCAGTTAATTTATATATTTGATCCATTGTTATGTCATCTTGTTTTGGTCATGTATTCTCAGTTTTTGGATGCATTTGATGGGCTCAGACGATTAATGCTAATTTCCCGGGAAACAGAGCATTGTTTGGTTTTCAGATTGCTTGCCCTTCATTGGTTGTTGGGTTTATTAAGTAAATTGATGTTGGGTACAGAGGGTAAGAAATATAAATCGGTTGCTGAGATGGGTTTGAGATTCTATCCTGCTGTATTTGATCCACTTGCTTTAAAATCAATAAAGCTTGATTTACTTGCATTCTGCTTGATATTTCTTGATGGTTTGAAAGTAGAGGCTGGTTCTGGTGAGGAAGGAGGTGTTGCCAAGTTTGTTGTGAAGCTGTTTGAGGATGGTCTGGTTTCAGTTTCGGCTTTCAAATGGTTACCTCCATGGAGCACTAAAACTGCTGTTGCATTCCGTGCCTTCCACAAATTTTCGATTGGTGCATCATCTCATTCTGACACTGATTTTTCCTGTACCAGAACCCTTATGAACTCTGTCTTCTTGCGCACTCTACAGGTACTTTTTGACCCTGACAATTAATTGTTTTATTCTTTTTTTCTCTGTTTTATTTTCTTATTTATTTCTAAACGTGATGACAGATATTAAGAGGAATTAAGATAATCGAGATTTCATTTATGATTTTGGCCTGTATATTATTGATATCAGCCAAAGAGTCTGTCCACTCTTTCGGATTGGAATTTTTCTTAAAGAAGTAATGGATTAATATTTAAAAACAATTGTTGGATAAAATTATTGCAGGTTAATGCAATAATTTATGATTAGGATATTATTTTCTCCTGGAGAAGGGGAACTGGCAAACGTTGATGTAATGAATTCTGCAACTGTCAATATGTCAGGTGATAGGGGTTGTTTTTCAAAAGTTGAAAAGAGATTTCTAGTGTTCTGATGGCTATAAACAACTAAAAAGTCCATATGGATGAATTGGAAACTGGTTTTGTGGTTCTAAGGGTTTAGATCAAACAAATTCTTTAATACTTCCGCGCATTAAAACTCAAGGTCGAGTCTTCTCTTAACTAGGGGAGAATGATGTAGATAAGGAGATCAAGTACATTTGAATTCAAAATTTTGAGAATTTTAGCATTACAGTCCATATTTTATTTAGGATTTATTTCAGATATTCTAATATTTATAGTCCTTTTAGAGTTATATTTATATTTATGTGTGTATTTAAATAAATAGGTTTCTGGCAAAGTAATTTGAGCATAAGGGCAATTTAGTAATTTTGTCTTTGCCAGAAAATTTGTGCAGATCCTATTTGGAGTCTGTAGTTTTATTTTAGGATCTTAGTTGAGTCCTTATTGTTTTGTGATAACAATATTCCTCTTAGTTTTCCTTAGGACTCCAACTAGTTATTTAATACTTGGCAATACATGTTTGGGATTAATCCTTTCTTGTTCTTGTTTCCCATATTGTTTTTTATTGTGATAAAACTACTGATTCAGCAGTACAATGTTAAATTTGTAAGTTTAATCTCATAAAAGTGCTCTTATTTTTTTTTTTTTGACATATTGGCAAATGGCAAGGGTTCATGGCTCCTTAAGTTACTCGGATGAGCACCTTTCATTGCATCTCTTGCCTCAGTCAATAGGAGGTCCTAGCGCCTTGAGTGCGCCTAACACATTTAAAGACACAGGGTGGGAAGAAAGAAAATAATTGAAAGTTTGTTTCTGTGCGTGCATCCCTCTATAAAATAACTTTCAGGCCATCAAATATTATTTTTCAGCTCATGGATTCATATAAGATCTTGATGCTTCACATGTAACAAACATAGACTGAAATGGGAGAATCAACTGGATTTTTTCTCTCTGTGATCCTGCACTTGGCATTTTCTTGTTTAATGGATCATACTTACAGGACATGTAATTGCTGAACTGTTAGTGTTTGACATCCAACTAAAATTAGAGATGCAATCAAACTGATTTCTGGAGTTCTAGTCTTATAAATGGCAATATAGAATTTCTTTGATTCCCCTTTATAGTAACGGGTGAAGCCAAATGCTATAACTGTTATGCAGGTAGAATCCTCATGAATTGTGCAAATGCAGTTTTGGTTATGTTATGAGAAAAGTTCTAAAATGATTTATCCAAATTTCCATGTAAATGCATTTTGATGCTCATCATCTAGGAGGCATTGACTGGCAATCAGGTCATCAGTTGTGATACTATACGCCCAAATTATAGTCTGCTTTTATATTTGAAAGGCTTACACAACTGAAAGAATATATTTCTTACTTTAGGAATCACTTGACAGAGTAAAGAATTGGGACGTGAAGTTTTGCTTGGAGAGGTTTTCTTATTTGGTCACACAAGCAAAACCGATAGAAATAAAGTCTTCATTGATAAGCGCTCCGAGTTAGTTTATGTATGACTTTGTTTCTTCTCAAGTTAATTTAGTTTTTTTATCTTATTTTAGATTAAATAGTTAAAAATATAATTTGATTTGCATATATCTTTGGCAGGAGAAATACCAAGATTTTAAGAATGTCGAGCCTGAGTTGCAGACACTTGAGGCTGAGGAGGATGATATGCCTTCATTAACACCAGCCCAAATATCTCTGATTTCTTTGTTTGTGTTTGGAGTGTCGGATTATTGAAGTTTGTGTTCTCTTTGTTTGTGTTTGGAGTGTCGGATTATTATAGTTGGTGTTCTCTTTGTTTGTGTTTGCAGTGTCGGATTATTAAGACCTTATGTGTTCAATATACTTTCTTAAGGGGGTAAACTTTACATTCGAATGGTTTATGTATACTTATTGCCACTAATAACTTAATTATGAATGTTGTGTTATTTGATTATTATTGTAATGAATGACTATTTTATAAACAGGTTTGATTATTATATTTGAAATTCAACGGGTTCTTGAAAATGTGTAGACAAAAAAAAAATTGGAATATTGGAAAAATATAGCCAAACAATTACAAAATTGAGACAAAATTGCGACAAAATCAGCGACCAAAGGTGACAAAAAATATTGAATTCTGCGACAAATCAACGACTGAAACAACGAGAAAAATATTGCGACATATTCTGCGACACATCAGCGACAAAATTTAGCGAGCAAATTAGCGACAAATTCAGCGACTAAATTAACGACCCAAATAGCAATGAATTCAACGACCAAAGCTAAATCAGCGATGACTTTTAGCAGGAATAAATAATTTCCGCCAAAAATGAAAATGTCGTTGAATTTGTCTCTGTTTTGTCGCTGATTTGTCACTAATCAACGACACGCACAATTGGTCGCTGATTTGTCGTTGATTTTTTAGCGACCAGGACATTACTGTCCGCTCGATTTTTCTCACTGTTCGTCGCTGATATTGTCGCTATCGTATTTTGGTCGTTGATTTCGTCGTTAATGGTGTCGCAGATTGCTGTTTTTTTTGTAGTGTCTATGACTGGTGGTATTACATCCTGGTCATGTTCTGAAGCCTGAACATGTCCTTCATTACCAACAGGCAATGAAATGTCAGAAGCTCCAACATCTTGCTCATGTACATTAGGATCATCAGCCGCCACTGTAGCTCCAACATTACTCTCACTACTTTCGGGCTGTAGTGGAATGTTAGGCGCTAAATGCTCAGGCGGATGTTGATCTTCTAGTGCACTGACATTTCTCCCACTATGACGAGGTAATGGAATGTCAGCTCCGACCATGGATGGTTCAGGTTGATATTCTAATGGAAAGGTTCTAGTTGGTATGTTTTCTCCTCTAAATTCATACAAGGCTAATTGGCTTTTGGGAATATGGTTTCTAATATAGTCTTCCTCAAGATAATGTGCATTGGTGCTAACAATGACCTTTTTATCTTTTGAACTATAAAATAAACCTCCTTTCGTTCCTCTAGGATATCCAATAAAGAAGCACAAGTCTGTTTTTTATTCCAACTTATCTGCTTTCCCTTTCAGCACATGGGCTGGACAACCCCACATCCGAACATGTCTTAGACTTGGCTTTCGTCCAGTCCATAGTTCTGTAGGAGTTTTAGGTACTGACTTAGATGGAACCAAATTCAAAATATATGCTGCTGTTTCTATGGCATAGCCCCAAAACGAAATAGGCAAATCTGAATAAATCATCATTGATCTAACCATTTCCATAAGCGTCTTATTTCTTCTTTCTGCTACACCATTATGTTGTGGCATACCAGGTGCAGACAATTGTGAAGTAATTCCTTGTTCTGATAAATAGTCAATGAATTCCCTAGAGAGATATTCACCACCACGACTTTCGACACAAGGCACACCGAAGACTGATCACCTGCGGGCTCCATTACCGGGCTCTGATACCAATTGATGGAAGCAGGGTATTAACAGCAGAAACAACCCTGGATCGAAACAACGATAAAGGCAAACTAAAACCATAAAAATAACAATCAAGACTGACCTCTTGAAGCGCAGAATCGCTCACCGATCTTCTTTCCTGAGATCTTGGAGTCACCTACGATCTTCTGTTGTAACCTTAACTATTCTAATTGGAATAGAATTCTGGGTGGGCAGAAAAAAACTTCTTTTCTTTCTCTAGGGTTTCACCTATTTATATCTTTAAAAACATATCTTCGATGGGAAGATGTCATTTAATATAAATAATTAAATAAAAGATTATCTAATTAAAATAATTATAAATAATATTTTAATTAAAATAATCTATCCATTATTTAAATAATAAACCTATGTTATTCCAAATAATTAAGGTACAACAGGGACCGCAGGAATAAAATCAACAAGGCTACCAATTATAATAAGAATCTATACAGGACCAGTATAATCTTATTATAATTAATCACAAATTATTCCACTAAAAATTTATGATTGAACCCCTTATTAATTTTACAATTCCACAACATAATAATTTTATGTTCCCCATGTTAAGATTACAGATGCTATTATCTTAAATAAATTACTGACTATTTATTTAAATAACAATATAACTTTAAGATTGTCGCTCAACTTATTTAATGTGTCGGATTAAAATCCACCTGCAGGGTTTACACAATGAAACCTTATAAGCTTACTTAAAGTGCATCATCACTCTCTATACCGAGACATGGATTCCATCATTAATTGATATTTCACAAATACAAATTATCTTTGCTCAATCCACCGAGAATATTATTCCAATAATGAAACTCACCCTTTAATGAATCAAAGCACAAGATAATAAATATTTGCTCATATTAAATTAAATCAAGATTAAGAACATTAAATCTTATTTCTAATGTTAAAAAGAATATGTTTTAATAGTCAGTATAAAACACTCATTCTCTACTTGGCCCAATTAAATACATACAAAATGTACTAATCACAATCATTAATGATATACAAAAAAAAATATTTATTTAATGCAAATTTTTCTAATGAAATATAAATAAAGAATTGTTAATAGAAAAACATCAAAATTATACTATTACATTTGCATGGTTAATAGTATATTCCTATCAGACTTAAGAAGCCATATCTTTGCTGTAAAATGCGGCTGCTGTATATTTGTATATGAGCTTTTGAGAGAGGTAATTGCATGAATATTTTGTAGAAAATGGAATAAAGAAAAGGGAAAAAATTTTCCGTTTTGTGAATTGTAGTGTGCTATACTTGTTTGATTCTTATGTTGCAGAAATTGTTCAAATTTCTTTTACTCTCTTTTCTTTGTTGTCTTCCTCTCTCCAACAGACTCTTAAGTAATCTTTCTTTCTTGTTTTATCATTCTTCGACTAATAACTTACATTATCAATATAGCGCGATCCATCCTCTCATTCATTTGTGATTGAAACTGCAAATCTGATTGGGGATGGTTTTACTTTGAGGATGCGTTTGCTTTAAGGCGCTTGTAACCAAGTGGTCTTTCGAAGAAAAAGCTTTTTATTTTTGATGTAAATGGTATCCTGGCTAATGTAAAGCTCATAAATAGAGGATGCTCTTTCAATTCAAATGCCATAGTGATTAATGAAAGTAAGTATTTGTTTTGCTCTATTTCAACTTGTAACCATATAACATGAACTTAGTATTTAACTGATCTATTTTTTTGAATTAGTTTTTTCGAGATCTTTTTGTCAAGATTTATTGAAGTTTTGCTTGGAAAGGTTCGAAGTTGGCATTTGGTTTTCCAAAATGTGGTACTCTTTAACTTTTATTTGTAGACTTTATTGCCTCCATATGGCTAAAATTTTTTAGTTCATAATTTTTAATTGCATGTTGTTATTGTGATTTTTGTAGGAAGAATCTTTAAGGTGTTATTGATGATGTATTGAAGGAGTTCGCGCCCAAGTTTAAGTTTATTTAGGTTAGTACTTGTCTTAATGCATATCTATTGGTCTATTTTTGAAGATATTGATATTAATACAACTGCTGTGTAGGATTAACAAAGATGCATTGGATGTCAACTGGTAAGAAGTACTCCATTAGACATAACTGTCAATTCAAAACCAAGGAGTCAAGAAGTAGTTCTCTTGCATTGATATGCAAACATAGGACACTATACTTAACCTATCAAGGTTGCAACTCTTGATTAATAACTACTAATAATTGCTATATATATGTATGTAGGTGTATATATAGATATATCTATCTCTCTATCTATTTATCTCTCTTTCTATTCATCTATCTATTATATATATAACTAAAGAATTATAATATTTCTTATGTTGCCATGTCATCAATTTTTTAACAACAAAGGCTATTCCACTTTTTTTTTTTGCAAAACCCAAATTCTAAATTCAAATTAATACACAAATTCTTTAAAGTCCTTTTAATGTGGCCCTTACTACGTCATAATTTGAAATTATACAATCGAAAATAATATTTAATTTGATATTATTTAATAATAAATTTTCAGTCATAAAAAATACTAAAAAACAATCAAATCACCTTACAGATATGCCGTAATATCAATATTTAATTTGATATTATTTAATAATAAATTTTCAATTACAAAACAAAAATACTAAAGAACATCTTCAATCATATATAAATATCATCAAGCATGAAAACACCCTAACATAAAATAAGATGCATTTTGAAAGCGAATATATCTAAGGAAAATAAGAATTTACCTCATATTCATGTCAAAAAAGAAAGGTAAGGTATGTGTTATATTTTCTTCTTGATCAGCATGCGAGATATATTTCTTGCAAGATCGTGAGTGATTGGAGTTTGATACACTTATACATGCTATTTCTTTATATCAAATACCGAAAAGAGAGAGTGTCTTTTTTTTTTTTTTTTTAATATTATAATTGGAGGAGGGGAAAATCGATCCCGAGTTTTCAGAAGATATGTACTTTCCGCTAGACTGTGCCTTGGTGTGCACATATTTTTAATGTATGTTATATCTTATTTTCTTTTTTTAATGGGTTAATAGATTATAAAAAGGCAAATAATTAGGAATTTTTAAATTTATTGTGAAATTAATGAAAATATAACTTTTCTATTGCAAAACAACTTCCAATTTTCACGTTCATGGACTTCCACTAGAACTACGACTTGCCAATTGCATTTTGGCTGGATTCCTGGTTAAAACCAATGGAGCAATTAAGTGACTAATAATTCAAAAACTGGAAACTCATTTTGTTCCTATATACTACTATTAAGAAAGGTTTCTTTCTTTTCCACAACCAAGTAGCAAGTTTCAAATGCCTAGGACCAACTAATTACATCCAGATCAAGAATTAAACCGAGTTGTATGTTTTGTATCAGTGTGTGTTTCTTTTGTAAAGACAAATGGGCTGGGTTTTACTGCAAAAAGTAATCTGATTGAAAATCAAGGGATGACAAAATCTCAGCTAACACGAAGATCAAAGATCAAGTCCAGCTTTAAATTATTAGTCTATGCAAAATTTTATATATACATATTAGTAACAAGACTAATAATTTTATGCACACACACACATAGAATTATTAGTCTATATAATACAATGATATATATACATATATAATTTATTTTGGCTACAGTTATCACTAAAAAAATTTCCCATGAGCATATATATTTTTATTCATGAATTTATCTTCTCACTGCTTTTATGAGTTTTTATTGTTTATTGTTATAATATATATAATTTTTCATTGATAATTGGAAAAACAAAATGAAAAGGCAAAAAAAAAAAATTATAGGAGCAATTGACCCAATATATATATATAGTATGAACTTGATAATGAGCATATATTCTTCATATTTTGTGGGTAAAATTAGGTTCATTGTCTAGTTTTTCTACTAATTTCTTAAGATTTTTGTAGAAAAGTAGCAAGAAGAAGACTTGAAGTCAGATAAAAAAAAGTTGAGAAAAAGTTAAAAATTTACAAAAAAAATGTGCAGACACGATCCTCGGATAGGAGCCTTGGCAAGGACTAATTGTATATCTAACCTGATAGATTTTAGATAGCTTTGACAGTTGGCACTTACCATGTTTAGATCTTTGAAAATCTTATTTTGATAGGCTTTAGGAGGATATATCTGATATTGTAATCTACTATTAGTTAGGAATTTAATTTAGAATATTATTATTATTTTATTTTATTTTTATTTGTAATATTCCTAATTAAATTGAGTTTAAGAAGTCTTTTTGAAGGAGGGGTATATAAGCTGGCTTTTTCAACAACTCTAGGATAATTTTTTGGACAGATTGTGGTTGCTGCAATTTTACAATTTATTAACGTTTACTTTTCTTTAAGCATGAACAACTAAATTATTACTTAGTTGAAGGGTGATCAAAGATCAATTTCAAAAATGTGAGATCTAAACTCGAACTCTTCTCTTGTTTAATATTCAGTATTTATATAATTATATGTATATTAATTTAATTGTTGTTTGGGTAATTAATCAATATGATCTATTATTTGATTAGTTAAATAAACATATAACTATTCAAAATTCTTGAATCCGTAATTACTCTTGATATTTTGATTTAAGTAGCAATTAGGTTCATCCTAAGAGATTATACGATCTGATTAAATAAATCTTGAAGTTGAGTTAATTGGTTAGAATCAAATCCTTCTAGTATGTAAGACTGTTAATAATTAGATTCTAAAGATATTTTTGTAGGGTAGATTATTGGTAAGAATTAATTAGACAACATTTTCTAATTAATTTAAATCTAAAAAATGATTGATATTGAGAATTTGTTCAATATTATAACTGGTTTATTGAATAAATAAAAAAAACGATCTTTAAATCTATGATCAATTCAAGAAATTGAACTAAGATTATTCTTTAAACTAAAACTTCTTTCACTGAATTTTCTTAATTATTATATTTGTCTTTAATTTAATTAGTTTAGATTACTTTCTGAATTTAATTTTAAATTTTCACTTCTTTCAAGATTCCCCCCCCCCCCCCAACTTTTAATTTCTTATTTTAATTAATTTTCTTTAGTTATAAAAGAATAAAAGTAAGTAGCAATTTCTTAAAGTTCGACACCATATTCACTACTTTTACAATTTAATTTGTTTACGAGTAAAAAAAATTTTTTTGTGGCTTCGACACTAATCAAATTTTGGCTCCATTGTTGGAAAATTATTCAAACTTGTTTTATTTTTTTTCATGACCAGGTGTAATATCCCATAAATGTATAATATATATACCCCATATACGTAGAGTACCGATACACAGTATGAGAGTGCCACCAGAATTACCTATGAAAATCTCATACTTTCATTTAACTACATAATTACACTTTTAGAAATTTAATTTATGTTATAATAACAAATATATTCAGTATTATCAGAAAACATTATAGAACAAATTCTCTTAAAAAATTCATTAGAGTTTTGCCTGTAATTTCAATAAATTCCAAACAATAAGCAATCGAATCTGCAAATGAAATGTATTACACTCCCAAAGTTTATACCATTCAAAAATCCTTCACTTCAGCAATTTACATCCACATATTTTCAATTGAAATTTCATTATCACAATTATATTTATACATACATAATATTTCCAAAACTCTTTATGTTATAAACTTATACTCTAACTTCATTTAAACTAACTCATATTTAATTTCTAACCATAAAATCATCACATGAATATTGAAATAATACTAAATTCATCCATTACCATAATTATAATCAACCATATTAAAAACCCTAATTACCCATATTCATCATCAAACTCTACTTCCATCATTTATGCTTATTTCAAACAACCAATCAGCAAATCATAACGTATTAATCCTTTTAGCTTTAATTCTATCAATTTAAGTAATTAAATATAATTCTCTCTCTAACTAATTCAAGCATAATTATAAATTCAATAAAAAAAAGCTTGAAATAGAAAATACTTACTTGAATTCTTATTAAATCTTCAAATTCACTTTAATTCCTTTGGATTTCTTGTAAAATTTGGATATGCTAAGAATTATATCTCTCTCCCTTCTCTCTTTATGGTTCGGCCATGGAGTAAATTTGTAGAAGAAGATGGCCATTTGGTTTTATTCTACTTACATCCACAAATATGTATATAATAATTATTTACTTAATTAATTATTTAATTCCCTTTTAATTTCAACCATCCATTTCTTTCTTCCATTCAATAATAATTTAATTTTGAATTATTTTAAAACTTTAATTTTTTTACCTTCCATTTAATTCTCACCAATCATATTTCTTCCTTCTTTGACTTTTCTTCTTCTCTTATTATTATTATTATTATTATTATTATTATTATTATTATTATTATTATTATTATTATTATTATTATCAACACTAACTTTTTCAACACCAATTTATACTTGATATATATGCGATATATTTTATATATATGTATATGTCATATATATTTTATTTATATATTACATATACCTTTATGTACAAATTTATGTAATATATATACTATGTATATGTAATGTATACTTAATGTATATTTTACTCATATGTATATATAATATGTATCCTATATATACATCAAGTATACTTTATATGTACATTATATATATATATATATATATATTAAATATAATATGTATATCCAACATATAATAATTATATGATATGTATATGTTATGTATACATTAGGTATATATTAGATATATATAACACATATACCTCCAAATACTTATTTAATTTCTCTAAGATTACGAATATTACACCATGTCTGAAAAACATCCATTGTAAAACGACCAGATTGCCGATAAAAAAACAGAAAGGAATGTATAGATACCCAAAAAAGGTGAAAAAAAATTAGAACTTAAGTTGTTGACTCCAAGAAACCTTGAGAGTTTGGTATTAATAATTTCTACCAACATCTGTCATAAAAAATAATTTCTATCAACACAAATTATCTTCTATGCCAGATGAACTAATGGACTATACTTAACAGTTTTCGATGAATAATCTATCTTTGCCATCAAAATGACCCAAAATAGTATATTCTTGCTCAATTAATATAAAAAGTGATACTAAATTATATTTCCACTGTCATATGACTTCTTCCGTAAGATTTCATCTACATTGTTATCGGTAATATGGAAAATCAACTGCTACACCGTCAGATGAATGATTGTTGAATTCTTCAATCTTTTAATTCTCTGTGATGTGCTAGAGCAGATAGTACCAAGATTTTGGAAATAACAACAACTCATAAAAGAAGTTTCAATAGCTTTTCCAAAGCATAGTGCTATTTGAAGAATCAATTTTTTATCTGGAACTTGGTGAATAACCACATGCCATATTAGTTTTTTTTTTCATTGGTTCCAGGATTTCCACATCTCAGGAAAACTATTTGCAAAAATGGAACTTGCAATATATCAAAAAATCATCAACTATAAAATGCAATGATAGTGTGCAAATATCATTCATATTTTGGGGAAAATTGGGCTTGATATTAAGTATTTCTACTGATTTTTAAATATTTTTGTAGAAAAAATGGCTTAAGGAAGAGTTGGAGTTGAATGATAAAAATTGAGCTATAAGCTAAAAATTTGCAAGAATATGCAGACATGAGCCTAGGGCAAGACCCTTAGGCAAGGCTGGTGGCGGATCTGACCTGCAGTTTTAAAGATTTACTTGACAAGTTGGAACCTTCCTTATTTTAATCTTAGTTGATATGATTTTGGAATAATTTTAAAAGATATATTTGATCTTGTAATCACCGATTAGTTAGGAATTTAATTTGGGATGTTATTATATATTTTCTTTTTATATTTAGTTTTAGTTTTCCTAATTAGATTTAGTTTAAGAATCTTTTAGGATTAGGAGATATATATATATATATATATGCTAAGGGCTTGAGTAACCCTAGCCATTAGTTGTTCTAGGTTTTGGCTGCAAGATATTTTTAATTTATAGAGGTTTTCTTTATTCGAATAAGGAGCAACTAAATCTTTATTTGGTTGAAGGATAATTGAAGTTCATTTTCGCGAATTGTGAGATCTAAATAATTTTATCTTTTCTCTTCCTTAATATTCACTATTTATATAATTTTCTATAGCTTAATTTAATTATTATTTTGCTAATTAATTGATAGGGCGCATTGCTTGATTAGTTAAATAATATATAGCTATTCAAAATTCTTAAAATATTTTGATTCAAGTAGCAATTATGTTTATCCTAAGAGATTATATAATATAATTAAATAAATCTTGAAGTTGGGTTTATTGGTTAGAATAAAGTCCTTCTTGTTCTTAAGGATGTTAATAATTAGATTCTAAGAACGTTCCTATAGGGTAGGTTATTGACAATAGTTAATTAGAGAACGTTTCCTAATTAATTTAAAATTTAAGGAATGATTGATATTGAGAGCTTTACAATACTATAAATAATTTATTGAAGAAGAATAAAAAAAAAGAGTGATCTTTGAATCTATGATCAATTCAAGAATTGAACTAAAATTAATCCTTCAACTAAGTCTTTTCCTATTGAATTTGTCAATTTAGTTTTATTATTCTTTAATTTATTAGTTTAATTTTCAATTTTAATTTATTTTAATTTTAGTTTTTAGTTTATAAACCCCCCCTTTTAATTTTTATTATTTTTATTTTGGCTTTCAAAAGAAATTTAAATAAATAATCAATTCTCTATGTATTTAACCATATTCACCACTACTACAATTTAATTTATTTAGAAATAGGAATTTGATTTTAGTAGTTTCAACATCCATTAAAATTTGGCATCATTGCTAGGAAATCCTTTGTAACGTATTTTATTTCTTTTGATTACTATGTCTTTTACGACTACAAATTTGCATCAATTTGGATACAAGAGTAAAATTTCAAATGAGGTAAATATGTATTCTCTTGAATTCAAGATTTCTAAACTAACCACTTGGGTGCAAAAAATGGTTGAAGGTAATATGCAACAAGCTAGAGTTCATAGAAGTAGAGCATGTATGGGATATCATACACTTCAATATGATCAACCACAATGAAATTATGATCTATACTTTAATGCTTACAATTCGAAGTGAAAAGATCATTCAAATTTTAATTATGGAGTGAAGCTATCAAATTTTTAATAATTTCAGTCATGTCTACCTCAGTAATAACAACTACCACCACCCAAATCAGGAATGTCTCTTGACAAAATATTTGAATTATTCATTACTAACACTTAATAATTTCAACATGAGACAAGAGAATGTATTCACAATTTGGAGAATCAAATTAGCCAACTAGCATCATCTATATGCAAGCTTGAGTCTCAAGAAGAATTTTATTCTCAAAAGGTGATCAATTTAGAGAAAAATATAAGTGCAGTTACCTTGAGAAGTAAAAAGGAGCTGCTGGAAAAATTGCACCAGAAACAGACCCTTGGGCAAGGCTTAAAGAAAACTGCAGAATTTAAAATTTTGGTTCAACAAAAGGAGCAACCAGCTACTTTCAACAATGACCAGCCCAAATCAGTGGTGATACCTCCTTCTTTCCCATTAAGGTTAGCTAAATCAAAGAAGAAAAAGAAGAGGAGGAAATTTTAAAAATTTTTAGCAAGGTTGAGGTAAAATTTTCTTTTCCTGATGGTATTATAAAAGTACCTCGATGTGTTAAGTTTCTAAAAGAATTATGCGCCAACAAAGAGAAACTCAATTACAATGAAAAGATAAGTATGAGAAAAGAGTTTCTATTATAATTCAAAGAAAATTATCTCTCAAGTGCAAGGACCAATATATATTTGTTATTCTTTGTAAAATAGGTAATTTAGGCATAAAAAGAGTTATGTATGATTTAGGAATGTCAATAAATATTGCCATTATCTATTTATTCATCTTTATGTGCCGATCCTTTAAAGGAAATTTTTGTGATGATTCAATTAGCTGATGGGTCTATTATTTATCCTCAAGGAGTTTTAGAGTAGATCTTAGTTCAAGTAAATGGATTAATTTTTCTTGCTGATTTTTATGTATTTGATATGGAGGATGATAAATCGTCTAATTTTTCTAAGATTTTATTAGGACAACCTTTTCTTAGTATAGCTAAGACCAAAGTAGATATATATGATGGTATACTCACTATGAAATTTGATGAAAAAATTATTAAATTTAATATTTATAAGGATATGAAATGTCATAGTGATTTGTCTTATAATATAGATGTTATGAATAAAAAAAATTTTGAATTGACTAATAATGATGAGTTGAATGATAATATGGACAATCTAGAGGTGAATTTTGTTGCTAATGAAGAATGCAGGATTTAATATGTGAAAGGGACGCTCTCAAACCTCTAAAAAATAAATTCTCAATTCTTGAGTTACCTACTTCTCACATAAAATATTTACCTTCTGTTGTGCAAGTATCAAAATGGAAAATAACATATTATAGTGTAGCAATCAAGAAGGATCTTTGGCCCAATACGATAGAGATTAATTTGGAATGTTCACTAAAGAACAAAAGCGATATCTAGCCAAAGACTGTAAATAGAGGCACTTGTTAGGAGGCAATCCAATTTTTTAAATTTTTTCTTTTTAGTAATTTTTATTTTTTTCTTTCTTTCACTTCTTTCATTTTCTTTTTATTTTATCTTCTTCTTCGTTTAAAAATCCCTGCAAATCTCTCTTTTTCAGGTTAATGGGGCACTACAATGGAGAAAAAAAAATTACCACCACTTTCACTCTCCCATTTTCACCCACACCACAACTGAAAATTATGAGGAAAAGAAGCGAACAACCATCTCCATCAATTTGATCAAGAAAGAAAATCAGGGGAGTCCTTTTTTTTTTAACTTTTATTTTATATCTATATTTACATATTAAGGATAATATGTGGAATAAGTGTACGAGAGAGATATTTAATATTTGATTTAAGAATTTTTGAGGTTTCTTGAATATTTTGTTAGATTTTTTTTAAATTATTTTACTTTGGAATTTTTATTGATGATGATGAGGTTTTGTTGAATTTTGGATGATAACTTGAAGATTTTAGTAATTAATTTGTTGCTGGAAATTTTTGATAAACTTCTGAAATTCTTAAACTTTGTGGCAACCTTATTTGTATTTTGCTATTTTTGACCCAAGACCCATGTTATCTTTGAAACAATTTAAATGCAACATTTTGAGCAGCAAACTATAATGATAATCTTTAGCCAATTAATCTAGGTTGATTTTTGTTATTTCACTCATTTTAGCAATCACAACTGACATGTTTATTATTTTTATAAAATGCTTAAAGATTTTGCCTCGTGATATTTTAAACTTAATAAATTTAATTTACTGGAAGCACATGGATAGATTTGCTTATGTTATCTTGGTTTAATTCTTGAAATTAATTGTTAAATATAATGTGAGCCAAATAAATAAAATAAAAAAGAACCCAAACAAGGTTCGAAAATGAGCGTCATATTTCATTGGTCAAAAACCTATGAGTAGAGCTAGTAGCCACTTGAAGTTGGAACCAATTAAGTGACCGGGTATCGGTATCACAAATATTTGTCCTCAATTCAAAAGGTTGGTGACTTTTCAAGTAAGCAATTAAAAGGTGCTCAAAAGTTAAAAAAAAAAATGATTCCTAAACTTGAATCTTTTTTGTAATTAAACTTTGATAGATTAAGTATAGTCTCCTATGTATAACTAGCTTTTCACTTGGTAATTAACTTAACATCGAAATTGGGTAAGGATCTTAGCATTTTATATTTATAATATATGTCAATTTGATTGCTAGTTTTGTGAAATATTGAAAAGCTTATCCTATGAGTGTTTGGTTGTTGGTTGTTATCCTCTTTGAGTTATTTAAATATTGCAAGTTGAGTTGTTGATTGATGAATGTGGGGACAAAAGGTTTTAAATTGTAAAATGCTTGAGGGCAAGCATGGCTTAAGCATAAGGGAAATTGATAGTGTGCAAATATCATTCATATTTTGGGGAAAATTTGGGCCTACTATTAAGTCCTTCTAATGACTTTTGAATGCTTTTGAAAAAAAAAACGGTTTAAGGAAGAGCTAGAGTTGAATGAGAAAAATTGAGCTAAAAGCTGAAAATTTGCTAAAATATGCAAACATGAACCTCAGGCAAGACCCTTAAGCAAGGCTGGTGGCGGGTCTGACCTGCAATTTTGAAGATTTACTTGACAAGCTTGCACCTTCATTATCTTAATCTTAAGAGATACGATTTTGGAAGGATTTTGAATGATATAAATGATCTTGTAATCCCCGATTATTTAGGAATTTAATTTGGGATGCTATTATTTATTTTCTTTTTATATTTAGTTTTAGCTTTCCTAATTAGATTTAGTTTAGGAATCTTTTAGGATTATGATATATATATATATATATGCTAAGGGCTTGAGTAACCCTACCCATCAATTGTTCTAGGTTTTAGTTGCTGGATATTTTTAATTTATAGAGGTTTTATTCATTCAAACAATGAGCAACTAAATCTTTACTTGGTTGAAGGATAATTAAAGTTCATATTTGCGAATTGTGAGATCTAAACAATTTTATTTTTTCTCTTCTTTAATATTCAGTATTTATATAATGATCTGTGGTTTAATTTAATTATTATTTTGGTAATTAATTGATAGAGCCCATTGCTTGATTAGTTAAATAACATATAGATATTCAAAATTCTTAAATCCATAATTATTCTTGATATTTTGATTCAAGTTATAATTAAGTTTATTCTAAAAGATTATATAATCTAATTAAATAAATCTTGAAGTTGGGTTTATCAGTTAGAGTCAAGTCCTTTTAGTTCTTAAGGCTATTAATAATTAAATTCTAAGAAAATTCATTTACGGTATGTTTTTGACAAGAATTAATTAGGGAACGTTTCCTAATTAATTTAAAACCTAAAGAAATATTGATATTGAGAATTTGTCCAATACTATAACTGATTTATTGAATAATTAAAAAAGAACGATCTTTGAATCTATGATCAATTCAAGAATTGAACTAAAATTATTTCTTCAACTAAGTCTTCTCCTATTGAATTTCTCAATTTAGTTTTATTATTCTTTAATTTATCAGTTTAATTTTTAGTTTTAATTTAATTTAATTTTAGTTCTTAGTTTATAAGCCCCTTTTTAATTTTTATTGTTTTTATTTTGGTTTTTAAAAGAAATTTAAATAAGTAATTAATTCTCTGTGGATTTGATCATATTTACAACTACTACAATTTAATTTGTTTAGGAATAGAAATTTAATTTTGGTGGCTTCGACAGCCATTATGCTATCAGAAATTGGACAACTAGATTTGTTGAGCCATTGAAGCATCAAAATGAGTTAGGTGTCAAAAAAAACTGTCATCTTATCAAGCTATGATAATTGGAACTTAACTGATAGCAGTTTTACTCTTATGTTAATTCTCCTTTGTATCAGACACTAGTAAAATACTGTATTGATAAGAAGTAGAAATAATGCAGAAGTATGCAGAATTTATTTTTATAATAATTTTTTTTTTAAAAAAAAAGGAACTTAACTGAATTTATTTTAAATACTTTTAGCAATAAAGAGTTTAAAATAACAAATTTAAAAATTGGAGGGTTTAATTATAGAAAAAAAAATGAAGAACGACTGGCTATATCTAGATATGGTTGAGTTGCTGGGTTTAGCTGAAATTCACTTGTGGTCTTATTGTCTGGAATCTCTTGGTCTCCTTTCCGACCCCTTGATAGGACGCTGCTCCTTCTTTTCCTTCATCTGCTTCAATATTTCAATATTTAAGGATGTTTGGGGGTAACAATCTTATGTTCTATTTTATTTGTATATTTCTTGATTTCGTTTGTTGTTTTAGCATATATTTGTCTTTGCTCTTTTTGTTTTTATGGTTAGATATTGTATTTCTTTGGCCTTGGGCACTGGCATGGCTCTACCGGAGAATGACGACTTCGTTTTCCAGAGGAAAATCTTCTGTGTTTTTAGTTTGATGTTCTAAACTTCATCTGGCTTCCCATAACCAAATGAAACAAGCTTGTATCGTGGGTTAATAAATGCATATTGACATTATATTTTCTATTAGATTTAGCATATAATTGATTTAAATTAATCTATTATAAGCTTATTTATGTATTTTTATTTCGTTATTCTTGAATTAAGCTTAGTTTAAATTAATTTCTTGTAATTGTGTATAAATTGAAATTTTTGGCACAATTAGACATTCAAAGCTTCAAGAGCAATTTCGGTGGTCGTTAAGTGCAAATTTGGAAATATGTTCTTCATAAAGTTGATAGGAGACATCTCAAACTTTCTAAAGAGGTCTGGTTTGTCAAATTCTGAGTTTGTTTGTATTTTCAACTTTAAAGTCAAAGTTGGAGTTAAATTTCAGAAGCAGAATTCTAGACTACTGGGAGTAATTGGTTCATAAATAGTGTGTCTGAAGTCCAAATTAGGTAATTCAAAAGTCTAACATTATCTACTCTTCTGGAGATACAACTTTATGAAAGAAGTTAATTGAAGATAAGGAAGCTATCTAATAGAAAATTGAGTTCAAATCTTGAATTCAAATTTTGAGCAAAAGTTGAAGAAGAGTAGGAGTCTTGTTTTAAGGAGCTAATTTCGGATATACCAAGATGATGTGAACAGTAATGGAACAGCAGCCATTCTAGAGTTTTGACTACATTTTTTCATAGTTTTCTAGAGTAGATTAGTTTTTCCACCATTGGAGATCAAAGGAAGAAGATGACTGAGCTTGAGGAAGATTTCGTTGTTTCTACAAGAGTCTTCATCCGTCTAGTTTGAACTTTCTTTTTTATTTATATTTTTAAGTTTATGATTTATTTAATATTTTATTTTTTTTCTTATTTTAAATATTAGAATTATGAATTACATGTTTAGTTTCTTAATTTCTATGTTTATTATATTTAATTTAGTTATGAGCAACTAGTCTATTTGTAGGATTAGGTGGATTTGGATGTTTGAACTATGAGTTTGATTATTGTAACACCCCGATACTCCATATAGGTACTATACATACCCCTGGTATACCTACAGTAAGTATATAAAATATAAGGATGTCACTTTACGATACATTTTTAAAACCTTTAGCAAAGTTCAAACCACAATACATTAATTTAAAGAACATTTACAAATCATTATATTTTTAATGATCTTACATATATATATATAGTCTTTATCAAAAACTTTATTTATACATATACATACATTCTTGTCAGAAATACATCATAATTAAAATTTATACATGTATGCATCACCCTCTAGTTGGTCTCGACAAACTCTTACTCTTCTCGTGGCATAACGAAAGACTTCATATCCTCCATCTAGTCACCTGTGCGATTACACATCCGCGCTCAGCCCGAGAGCTTAGTAGTACAAATATAATATATAAACATACATCATAGAAATTCTAACATCTAATGATATATCAAGTCAATGTACCATTAGTTCTTATCATGTTTTTCCTTTTTCATTGCACCTTTCATATATCTCGACTAATTTCATATTATATATATTTATACAAACCATTATCATCAACCACAATCCATTACTAATACTCACAATCAATATATCAATACACATACATTATATATCATTCCAATCGTGAATCACATTTCCAATGAAAACAATCCATATCACCAACCACAATCCATCATTAATACCCACAATCAATATATCAATACACACATAACATTTCATTCTTCATAACATTATTTTATTCCCAAATCACCAATCATAAATCACATTTCCAACAAAGGCAACCATAGATCTCATTACTCATTTATTTCCATATTTATATATATCACATTGACAACAAAGACAGACTCGGGCCCAAAAGACACTAATATGCCATTCAATTTTCAGAGTTAATGCTTTGGTTTTGTTATCATATTTATCATTATCATAGACCCAACTAGGCTTCAAGGATTTAGATTCAACCAAGCTTTAAGGGGAACAAAGCATGCTAAGTCTCAACCCAACTTGGCTTCAAGAATCAATCCAACCTAGCTTCAAGGGTTGTAACATCTCAATTAGGCTTCAAGGACTAGACCCAACCAAGCTTCAAGGGGAGTAAAACATGTTAAACTTCTACCCAACTTGGCTTCAATGATCAAGCCCAACCTAACTTCAAGAGATTGTTACTATCATTAGGCATGCCACCAACAACAAACTCTAAAAATGGAATAACACATTAGTCACACAATCCATTTATTATTTCATTATCCATTTCATTCTCAATTGAATCATTATCTAGGCAAACATGCCTTATTTATCACAATTGACTCATCATAGCCAATCACAATGGCTTCACATCACATTTGAGTTATCATAGCCAATCACAATGGCTTCACCTCACATTATATCTCAGAACATTAGTTCCACATCTCTTGATGTCTCAATTCACATTACGCACTTCATCATTCAAGCATACATAATCAATTTCATTGCACATGTATCTCAAATTCATCGTCATATAAACAACATAGCCATTTATTTCATTTCAATCATTATTAAAACATTTATCATAACAAATTGCATTGCACATACCTTTTAGGATGATCCTTATAGCTTTCACACTATACAAATAACAACATTAGTCACATTGTATTAACAATTTAGTAATTTACTTAACATTGTTTTAAGTTCAAAATCATATAAAAGAATGCATCATTGATGTAACATTACAAAATACATTATTCATACAACACATTACCATTCACAAGATTCACAATGCATAACACATAACATTGTTCATATAATGTCATATGCATCATCATAAGTATGTTCAATCTCAACAAAGCAAGAAGAGCAAAGGACACTCACAGTAGCCAACACACTCAAGGGACACGGCCAAGCTTGTGGCCGTGTCTCTCATCCAAAAGCAACAGAATCAAACATGGGCAAGGGACACAGCCAAGCTTGTGGCCGTGTCTCTCCAAAATCCATCCAACACGGCCAAAATTCCTTAGACTTGGCCGTGTCTCCCCAAAATCTTAAGTCTTGGCCGTGTCTCACAAGAATGAAAACCCTAAACATGGCCAAGTCTCTTTTGATTGCATTACAACACCTTATGCACATCATAATCTCATTCAAATGGATATAAACAATGTCATTAAGACTTATTTTACATATTCATCACAATATTCTCATTAACAAAACATTAATAACACATTTAAACACATACCACTTTAAAACCCTAAAACAAACATCCTTCTTATTCTTTCAATACCAACATCCACTTAATTTACCATCCTCGAACCAAAACCAATACCAATTTAACTTACAATCCATTTCAACACTTATAAACACATCTAAACAACACCAAATCATAATCTCAACACAACAAGACTCACTTCAAACACAACTTCAAAAATAACCAAGAAAAACAAGAAAGTACTTACCTCAATTGAAGAAATTACACAAATCTCTAACTTAATCCTTTGATTCTTCCTTCAATTTGATGTTAGAAATGAAAACACTTCTCTTGCTTTCCCTTTCCTTATGGTAGCCGGCCAAACAATGTAAAGAAGAGAGAAATGAATTCAAGTCAACCTTTTCTTCTTCTTTAAATTTCCACCAAGCAAATCTACATGAGCAATTACTAACATACCCTCATCCATATAACTTAACTTCTTTTTCTTATATGCCCTTTATAGTAATTTCCCATATCACAAATAAAATATCTTCTTCCCTTGACTCCTCATTTTGACCAACATATATGCTATATATATTACCATATACCCAACATATACACTTTCTCTAAAAATGCTTTTCTCTTTCAAATTAACATATACATTCAATTTAATTAAAACAACAATAATATTCAAAACTTCTAGGGCATACATTGGGATATTACAATTATAATCTATTAATATATATAGATTTATTTTCATTTATCCTTGATTTTATGATTTTGGTTTAATTGATTAGCAATTGTTTGGCCGCCAATTGTTAAATATAAAGAATCAAATAAAATACAAGAATTGAATGTGATTTTTAATGTTGAATCATAAACCTTGAAAGATTGATTTAGAGATAAATTAATTATTTAGAGATTTAGGATTGATATCTTGATTTAATTGAATAGGACATTGATTAATTGACATGAGAATAGTAATTAAATTGTTGCTCAATTTTATTCCTCTTGCTTGAGAGAGAAGTGGATGAGTTGAGTGATATTGGATATCTAGGATTTAAGAATTAGAATTTAATGCTTCACTAATCAGACCCATAGTAAAAACTCCATTAAAACCTAATCTACTATTTATCATTGATTGCTTGAACATCTATTTTAGAGTAATTAATTAAGCTAGACATAAAATCAATAAAATAAATTTAGTTGTTGCAAATTTTGAATTTTTAAATAATAGTTATATTGAATTTAAGTTAATCAAATACACCTTCCCTGTGGATATGACACTCACTCTACCACTTTACTATGAGAAATGATACCATGAACTTGCGGTATAGCCATAGTAGTACTCATTCAACTCTCATCAATAAGTTTTTGATGCCACTGCCGGGGAAGAAAAAATTAATTTGATAACAGTAAATTCAAGGAGACTATTAATTTGAATTCTATTTTAATTATTTTCATTTGCTTTTCTACAAGAATTATATGGGTAGTAATCGACAAACAGTATTAGAAGAATATAATTCTGAGATTGAAAAGCAGTGCAGAGAGAATAACAGAGTAAGAAAAGAGAGACTTTGGTTAGAAAGAGAAGAAAGGGAATAGATTCGAGCACAGGAGTCTCTAGAAACAAAAAAGTAGAGTTGAGCTAGAAGAAGTAAGTGACGAAGAAGTTGACATGGCGAATCCACAAGATCAGCTTCAACCAAGAAATCTCACTCTGAGAGAACACGCCATGCATAATGCTCAGATTGGGTCAAGCATCACTCGACCTGCAGTGAATGCTAATAATTTTGAATTTAAATCAGATTTCATCAATATAGCTTAACAACAACTTTTCTATGGCTTGAACCAGGAAGATGCTATTGCATACTTGGCAAATTTCCTGGAGATTTATGACATGTTCAAGATGAATGGAGCCAGTGATGATGCAATTAGGCTATGCCTCATTCCTTTCTCGTTGAAGGATAAGGAGAAGGCTTGGTTGCAAAGACAAGCTGCTAGAAATTTCACCATATGGGATAAACTTTCTAAGAAATTTTTGGCAAAGTATTTCCCTCCTGAAAAAACTACAAAATTCAGAAATGATATAACCAGTTTTGTGCAGTTTGATGGTGAATCACTTTATGAAGCATGGGAAAGATTTAAAGATCTTTAAAGGAAGTTCCCTCACCATGGTATTTCAAAATGACTGATTGTGCAAATATTTTATAATGGAATAACAGGACTATTGAGAAGTACAATTAATGCAGTTGTTGGCGATGCTCTTATAAATAAAAATACAGCTGAAGCATTGGAATTTCTTGAATCCATGGCAACAAATAATTATCATTGGTCTAGTGAGAGGCCTTTACTTAAGAAGGTAGTAGGTGTGCATGAAATTAATTGTATTTCACTACTTACAGCTCAGGTTGATGCTTTAGCTAAGAAGTTAGAATATGTTAATCTTACTACTACAAGTTATGAAGGGTGTGGTGGACACCACCAAAATTTTGAATGTCAAGCTCAAGAACAAGTAAATTTTGTAGGCAATCAAAATAAAGCTCAATAAATGCCTTATGGAAACACATACAATCCTAGTTAGAGAAACCATCCTAATTTGTCTTGGGATGGAAATCAAAACAATCAAGAAAACCAAGATAACTAGGGGAATCAATTTAATCAAAGAGGAATGTATCAACTACCATTTCAAAACCGGAACCAAGGACAAACACATTATCAAGACAACAAACTGGGTTATGAGAGTACTTTGGAGAAATTCATTTATGTATTGGAGAAATTCATTTATGTATCTAGCGAGAGATTTGACAAGCTAGACAAGCAATATGACCTATTAAAAGCAAGGATGAACCAAATTACCAATCAAAATAGGAGTCTTGAGATGCAAATAGGGCAAATTGCTAGTTCTTCGGGGTAAAAAAAATAAGGTACTCTTCCTAGTAACACTGAAGTTAATTCACAAGAGCATTGCAAGGCGGTTATACTAAGAAGTGGTAAAGGAGGTTGAGACAAGTAAAGATGATGAAGGAATTCAAGAAGAGTTGAAAGAAGAAGAAGTTGAGAAGACAAAAGAAGAAAGCGAACCAATTCACTCTAAAAAGAAGTGAAACCCTATGTATCACCAATTTTATTTCCTCAAAAGCTTAAAAAGTAGAAGATAGAGAAGAAGCAATATGAAAAATTTCTTGAAGTATTCAAGCAACTAAGGATCAACATTCCTTTTACGGATGCTCTTGCACAAATATCATCATATGTCAAGTTTTTAAAGGAGTTGCTTTTCAACAAGAGGTCATTTGAAGATAATGCAAGAGTTGCACTTACTGAAGAGTGTAGTGCAATGATCCAGAACAAGCTTTCATCCAAATTAAAAGATCCAGAAAGTTTTTCTATACCTTATACTATTGGTGATTTTAATTTTAATAAAGCTTTGTGTTATTTGAGTGTAAGTGTGAGTTTGATGCCACATTATATTTGCAGGAAACTAGGGCTATTGATTTGAAATCCACTAGGATGACTCTATAATTGGAAGATAGATATGTTAAATTTCCTTTAGGAGCTGTAGAGAATATTTTAGTAAAAGTTGACAAATTTTATATTCTTGCAGATTTTGGATTCTAGAGATGGAGGAAGATATTGAGATATCATTGATCTTGGGGAGACCAATTTTTGTCTACTGATAGATGTTAGGAGAGGAAAGTTGACTTTGCAAGTTGGGGATGAGATGGTAGAATTCAATCTTAATGAGTCAATAAAACAATCAAATTTTATGGATAATTATTTTAGCGTTGATGTAATTGATGAATTGGTACAAGAGATTTTTGAGAAAGAATTTAGGGCATATTCTTTAGAAGCTTGTTTAATTAATAGTGCAACTCTTAAGGAATATAACCAAGAAATTACAACATGCACATGTGCTTTGCAATCAACGCCTCCTATAGCTTTCAAAGGATATGAGGAGATCACTAGAATTACACCACTACCACCTCCCATCCATTGAAATTTCCCCATCTTTAGACTTAAAGCCATTACTTTCTCATTTGAAGTATGCTTTCTTAGAGCCTAATGAAAGTCTTCCTATAATTATTAGTGCTAGATTGTGTGATGATCAGTTAGAGAAAACTTTAAAAGTGATCAAGCAATTTAAAAAGGGTATTAGTTGGACTATATATGATATTAGAGGAATTAGCCCATCTTTGTGGATGCATAAGATATTAATGGAGGATGATTGTAAACTGGTTGTAGATGCACAAAGGAGGTTGAACCCTAATATGAAAGAGGTAGTGAAAGCAGAGATAACAAAATTATTACATGCAAAAATTATTTACCCAGTCTCTAATAGTCTATGGGTGAGTCCGGTACATGTGGTACCAAAGAAGGGAGGGATGATAGTTATAAAAAATGAGAACAATGAGTTAATTCCCTCAAGAACTGTCACCGAATGGAGAGTGTGCATTGATTATAGGAAACTTAATAAAGCAACTAGAAAAGACTACTTTTTATTACCTTTCATTGACCAAATGCTTGAGCGTTTAGTAGGGAATTCATATTTTTTATTTGCTTGATGGTTATTTCGGGTATTTTCAAATATCTATTGCTCCTGAAGATCAAGATAAAACTACTTTTACTTGTTCTTTTGGTACTTTTGCTTATAGGAGAATGTTTTTTGGTTTGTGTAATGCACCTACTACATTTCAGAGATGCATGTTAGCCATTTTTAGTGATTTTGTAGAGAAAATTATGAAAATTTTTATGGATGACTTCACTATTTATGGAAATTCTTTTGAAATTTATTTCCAGAATCTATCTAAGATACTTCAAAGGTGCGAAGAGACAAATCTTGTGCTTAATCGGGAGAAATGCCATTTTATGGTAGAAAAGGGGATAATTCTCAGGCACAAAATTTCTCAAGCCGACATAGAAGTAGATAGAGAAAAAGTTAAAGTGATTGAGAAGCTACCTCCATTAACAAATATTAAAGGCATCCAAAGTTTTCTAGGCCACGCCGGGTTTTATAGGAGATTCATCAAGTATTTCTCCAAAATTTTTAAACCTTTGTGTGAATTATTAAAAAAGGATATTGAATTTCATTTTACTAATGATTGTCTTATTACCTTTGATAGGTTAAAGAAGGCATTGATTACTGCTCCAATTATCATCCCACCAGACTGGTCATTGCCATTTAAAATTATGTGCAATGCAGTGAATTTGCTATTGGAGTGGTTTTGTGTCAACCGAAGGATAAGAAATGTCATGCCATATACTATGCTATCCATTTATTAGATAAAGCACAAATTAATTATGCTACTACTGAAAAAGAGATGCTTGCAGTGGTATATGCATTGGACAAATTCACATCACACCTCATCGAGTCAAAAGTATTTGTGTTCATTGATTATGTGGCTATTCAGTACCTATTGAACAAGAAGGAAGCAAAGCAATGCTTAATCTAATGGATTTTACTACTTCAAGAATTTGATATTGAGATAAAAGACAAGAAAGGAGTTAAAAATGTTATTGCAGACCATCTCTTAAGGTTGGAGTTAGGGACAACAAATAAAGAGAATGTGCCAATAAATGAGATTTTTTTATATGAGCATTTATATTCAATGTAAGGAAAATGGCCATGGTTTGCGGATATCATTAATTATTTGGTTGCAAGGTTGTTCCTTCTGAATATAATTCAAATCAGAAGAAGAAGTTTTTCTCAAAAATCAAGCATTATATTTGGGATGATCCTTTGCTTTTCAAGCATTATAGCGATGGGATAATCCGTCGATGTATTCCGAAAGAAGAATTCCAAGCCATACTAGAGTTTTGCCATTCTAAGGAGTGTGGTCAACATTCTAGTTCTTCAAAGATGAAAGCTAAAATTGGCAATCAGGATTCTTCTGGCTGCACATGAGTTTATTAAAAGATGTGATCGTTGCCAAAGGATAGAAAATATTTTTAGACGACATGATATGCATTTGCACCCAATTTTAGAGGTTGAGTTGTTTGATGTGTGAGGCATTGATTTTATGGGACCCTTCCCATCTTTCTTTGAAAACCAATACATACTTATTGCGGTGGATTATGTTTCCAAATGGGTTGAGGCCATTGCTAGTCCAACCAATTACTCAAAGGTTATGATATGATTTATGAAGAAGAATATTTTCACAAGATTTGGTGTACCTAGAGCTCTCATTAGTGATGGTGGATCTCATTTCTATAATAAGATTTTTGAAACACTTCTAAAGAAATATGGAGTCCATCATAAGGTAGCTACTCCATATCATCCTCAAAGAAGTGGTCAAGTAGAGATTTCCAATATAGAGATTAAGTGGATCTCAGAGAAAACAGTGGGAAATTCTATAAAGGATTGGGCAATGAAGCTTGATGATGTATTATGGGCATACCGGACTGCTTTTAAGACACCTATTGAGATGTCTCCTTATAGGTTAGTCTATGAAAAAATTTGTCACCTTCCGGTTGAATTGGAACACCATGCTTATTCAGTAATTTGAAATTTGAACATGGACATGAAAGCGGCAGGGGAGAAAAGGCTACTTCAACTTAGCCAACTTGAAGAACTCAGACTCAATTCCTATGAAAATGCCAAATTATACAAGGAGATGACCAAAGCATGACATGACAGACATATCCGGGTACGTACCTTTCATAAAGGGTAGCTTATTTTTTGTTTAATTCTAGATTAAAGTTTTTTCCAGGAAAACTCAAGTCTAGATGGTCAGGACCATTCAAGGTAGTTAAAGTTCATCATTCAGGAGCGGTGGACATTCAAAATAGCTCAAATCAAGTTTTTACGGTTAATGGGCAAAGACTAAAGCTATTTATAATTGGTGAACCCATTGGTAAGGTATTAGTTTGCTATTTGAATGTTTAAGCTTCAAAGAAAAAGTCAAGCTAAAGACTTTAAACATGCACTTTTGGGAGGCAACCCAATTTTCTATCCTGTCATTTTCATTTAATCTTTTTGTTCTTATTAGTTTTATTTTATTTGATTTAGTTAAGTTGAAGTTTTAATAGTTGTTATTAACTTGGTTTATTGGTGATTGCAGGTTGGTGTTTTAATACCATGTTCTTTAATTTTGCTTGTTTTACTTTTATTTGTTAAGCAAATAGTTTAAGAAGAGAAGAAAGAACAAGAAGAGATGAGTGTAAGAAGAGGTGAGTTTCATTTTATCTTTTTAAAAAAAATATTAGAGTGAGCCTCTGTCGCAATTGCACTGTTCAGTGCGAGAGCGACAAAGGGAGCGACCTCTAGTCGCGAGAGCAACGCTGTGTTCTATGGCCACTGTCGCAATCATGACATATGTCGCAATCGCAATAAGCCCAAAGAAATTTAATTATGTGATACGAACCATTGTTGACATCGCAGGCTTGCGACAGCGTGATCGGTTTCCATCGAGTTGCTGTTGATCTCGCGTCTGTCGCGATCGTGACGGGGATGCTCACGAGGAAAAAAAAGGAAATTTTTTTTTTTAAAAAAAAAAGCCCATTTGCAGCCCTTCTCTTTCCTTACTTTTCTTTTCATCTCCTTCTTCTCTCTCTCACACCCACAAAAAATCTCTCAAATCCCTAACCATTTCTTCTTCAAAACCACACAAATCTTACCCAAAATCCATTTAAATTTCTTCCTTAATCCAATAAATTTTTACCAAATCCACTTTACCCATTTCTCAAATCACTAAAAAAATGGCTTCAATAATCAAAAGTGTTGCAAGGAAAGCTTCTTCAAGGAAAGAAAATGAGAAAGTTTCAAGCTCTTCAATGGTGGAGGTAGATATATCTTCTCATTTTGATGCTCCTTTTTCCTATTTATACTCAAGAAGAAGGTAAGAAATATCTCTTTTTATGTTTAAGAAATATTATTCCTTGTAGATATTTTAGCCATAGTGTTTTTGAACATTTGGGTCTTGATGCTAAAATGAAATAATTATTTGGTAGATTAGGTTGGGAAAAATTGATGCAAAAGAGGTTTGGCACATATAAAGAACTCACTCTTGAATTCTTTAAAACTCTTAAAATGTCTAAATCTAAGGATAAGAATTTAGAGTGTAGAATGCTAGGTGTTAAAATTGAAATTGATCATGATGTTATGTTCAAGACTTTAGGTTTGCCTAAAGGAGGTGCTACTACTCATTCTAAGGAATTTAATGTTGATAAATTTTAGAATAAATTAACCAAATTTGATTCATTTAACATTAGAAGGGCATCTAATGGATTGATTCGTGATCATAGTTTATTGTTATTTTATAAGTTTATGTGTCATTTTGTATTTGGCAAAACCGAAAGTAATAAAGTATCAGTTCAAAAATTATTTATATTGTATTGTGCTACTAAAAATAAAAAAAAATATCTGCAACATATCACATTTTTTTAAAGTTTAATATTTATTGCTCAACATCTCAAGAGCACAATTGCATTAGGTTATATTATTATAGGATTAGCAGTTTATTTTAATATTTTTTATCCTAACAATGCCTCAATGAAATGAATTAGTGGGGAGCAATATTCATTTGACACTGCATGTCGCTTTGAGATTTTGGATGCTAATAATAATTTAAGAGATCTCACAATAAGAAGGTGCTTCAAGAATCTAATTCAAGCAGGTTCTAGTAGTACTGCACCAAGTGATCAACCAGAACATGAAGAGGAGGATAATGAGAAAGAGGGAAGTGATGATGACGACGATGCTACTGCAGCAGATGCACAAGGATGGCGACAAGTTTTAAAGCGGCTCGATAAGATGGACGAAACTAATAGGCTAATGAGCTCGCAGTTGGACATTATGAAGGCACAATAAAGACAGCATGAAGATCAATTAGGGTCCATGAATCAATGACTTGTCAAAATGGAGAGGAATCAAACATATCACAACTACAAGCTAATGAAGTACATTGAAATATTGGGATTATCTGTTCCTTCTCCGACTCTGTCAACTCCATCATCGCCATGGCTTAGGGAAGCTTCCATCATTTACCTTTTTCTTATTATATTTTCTTTTTCGTGCTATTTGTTGTGTTGTGATGTGTTCCTAGTTGTGGCTAGTTGTGGTTGCATGGTTTTCATTGGGGACAATGAAAGTTTTAAGTATGGAATAGGAGTATTTTGCTTGTTTTATTTTGTTTTATTTTGTTTAATTGTGTATTTTGTTAGTTTGTTCAATTTGTGTATGATTGTTTTATTTTTTTTTGTTTTGTTCGTGACAATTTTTAAAATAAAAAAATTAAAATCTAAAATTATTATTAATAAAAAAAAATTTGCCATCGCCCCTTTTGCGATCGCGATGAGGATGATTTTGAAAAGAAAAAAATTAAAAAAAAGTTTTTTGAAATTTAAAAAAATTAATAATAATAATAAATTATTTAAAAAAAATATTAAAAAAAAGAAGAAAAGAAATTACATAATTATTAGGTTTTATTTTAAGTTAGATATCTTAGTGTATCTAGGATTGAGATAATATATGTTATTTTAAATAGTAATCACTTATCCTAGTTATCTAAAAATTTATTTTTTTTTAAACTTTAATAATAAGAGTTTAACTAGAATTCCTTTAGTTTAATAGTTTTAGGATTAGACTTTAGTTCTTCTCTATATAAGGTTAAGTTTTATCACTTTCATACATTATTAGCATAGCCATAAAGAAAAGAGAGAGATGATCAATAAAGGAAAATTATTTACTTGGGGTTGGAATGGAGTAGGCATTTGAGATCTCAAAAAACCATTTGTGAATCCACCTGTAGAGATGCCTGAGCAACTCAATGCTTACTATGCTTTTAGGCGTGCTTATCTTAATCCTTATGAATCCACTTTTGATCTCAATGAGATAGCAGAGATGGAAAAATTAAAGAAGGCATGGGAGAAAGCAGGATCTCAACTTGACTTAGTAGTTTTAGATAATACCACAAATGACGATGATGAACCTAAGTCATCGCCAACAAAAAGGAAGAGAGGTAGGCCTTCTAAGTCGGAGAAAAAGAAAAGAGAAAGACCTTCCAAGATCCCTAAGAGAGTTCAATTCAATGAAGAAACTATTAACAAAGAAGAGGGAGAAGCTTATAAGTTTTTTAAAAAACTAATTCTTATTGTTAGTTTGATTTAATTAATATTTATTTTTAGGTTGTCTTTTGTTTAATTTCTTATTTAACTTTATGTCACTTTAATTGTAGTAGATTTCAATTTCAGTTTCTAATAAATGATGAAACTTGTTCTACTCTTACTATGCAGTCTATTTGGTTTTTGATCTCTACTTATTCTTTACTTGTTACGAAGTTAATTAATTATTGTTATTTTGGATTTCAACTTGATAATTGAATTCTTTCAGCTATATTGAAATAATTCTCGATTATTCTTAATTTAACGCATGGAAGGGATGAGATTGTGATCTTGAGAAATTTTATAAATTAAGAGCACTTACTTTTAAAGAATAAGTAAAGTCATTTTGATCATAGTTTTTTTTTATTCATCGTAATGTAATTCGAATTAATATGTATCACTGAAGAAGTAAATTGCTTAATTATGTGGGATGTGATATAAGAATTATGTTTAATTGATATAGTTATTATATTAAAATTTTTGCAAGATGGAGCGTTAAACGCACTTGTTTTAGATATTTAAGGTAGAATGGAGCATAAAATGCATCCACCATATATGTAAATATAGATTAAAAAAAGAGAAAATAATAACAATAATTATGGGATTGAGCAAAAAATGCACCCATTGAATATAATAATAATAATAATAATAATAATAATAATAATAATAATAATAATAATAATAAACACGTAGTTCTTATTGATCCAAATTTATTGTGAAAAAATTGGCTACTTAGTGATGCTTACTATATTCTTGGATTAATGAGTTACGATGAATTTCTTATAACTATGGTTAGTTATAAAAAGTTTTTGCTAATCACATTAATATATAAGTGCACTTAATTTATGAAGTTAATTGAGGTTATGATTCTTTGAAGTTTAGTATTTTAAGTTAAGAATAAGTGATTATTATTTTTCTTTGGTTGATTGAGTTTGATTGATTGTTGGAGTTTGATTTCATGATGTTAATTTGCTTGAAGACAAGTAAACGTTCAAGTATGGAAGAATTTGATAAATGCATATTGACCTCATATTTTTTTATCAGATTTAGCATATAATTGATTTGAATTAATCTATTCTAAGCTTATTTATATTTTTTTTATTTCATTATTTTTCAATTAAGCTTAGTTTAAATTAATTTCTTGTAATTGTGTATAAACTGAAATTTTTAGTAGAATTAGACATTTAGAGTTTCAAGAGCAATTTCGGTGATTGTTAAGCATAAATTTGGAAAAGTATTCTTCATGAAGTTGATAGGAAACATTTTAAACTTTCTAAAGAGATCTGGTATGTTAAATTCTAAGTTCATTTAGGCCTCCAACTTTAAAGTTGAAATTAGAGTTAAATTTCAAAAGCAGAATTTCAGTCCAGGCCACTAGGAGTAATTGGGTCATAACTAAGGTGTCTAAAGTCAAAATGAGGTGATTCAAAAGTCTAACATTATCTAGCCTTCTGGAACTACAACTTCATTGAAGGAGTCAATTAGAGATAAGGAAGCTATCTGATATAAAATGGAGTTTGAATTTTAAATTCAAATTTTGAGAAAAAGTTAGATGAATAGGAGTCATGTTTTAAAGAGCTAATTTTGAATACAACAAGAGGATGTGAACAGTAATGGGACAGCAGACATTCTAGAGTTTTGACTATATTTTTTCATAATTTCTAGAGTAGATTAGTTTTTTCACCATCAGAGATCAAAGGAAGAAGAAGACTAGGCTTGAGGAGGATTTCGTCGCTCTACAATAGTCTTTATCCATCTAGTTTGACTTTTTTTTTATTTATATTTTTAAGTTTATGATTTATTTAATATTTTATGTTTTTATTTTGACTATTAGAATTATGAATTACATGTCTAGTTTCTTAATTTCTATGTTTAATATATTTAATTTAGTCATAAGCAACTAATCCATTTGTGGAATTAGGTGGATTTGAATATTTGAAATATGAGTTTAATTATAATCTATTAATATACATAGATTTATTTTCTTTTATCATTGATTTGATAATTTTAGTTTAATTGATTAGCAATTATTTGGTCACCAATTGTTAAATATAAAGAATCGTATAAAATACAGGGGTTGAATGTGAATTTTTAATGTTGAATCATCAACCTTGAATGGTTGGTTTAAAGATAAATTAAATATTTAGGGATCTAGAATTGATATCTTAATTTAATTGAATTAGACATTAATTATTTGACATGAGAATAGTAATTTAATCATTGTCTAATTATATTCTCCTTACTTGAGAGAGAAGTTGATGAATTTAGTGATATTGGATATCTAAGATTTAAAAATTAAAATTTAATATTTTATTAATCAGACTCATAGTAAAAACTCCATTAAAACCTAATCTTACTCTTTATCATTGATTGCTTGAATATCTAGTATGGAGTAATTAATTAAGCTAGACTTAAAATTAATAGGATAAATTTAATTGTTGTAAATTTTAAATTTTCAGATAATAGTTAAATTAAATTTAGGTCAATCAAATACATATTCTCTGTAGATATGATACTCACTCTACCACTTTACTATAAGAAATAATATCGTGCACTTGTGGTATAGTCATAATAGTACTTATTCAGCTCTCATCAGCATCGGGGTTGTTTAATGCTACTGTTAGTTTCTAATAAAAAAAAATGCAATGCACACACATTTTTGGAATTTTGATAGCTATGAGTTATAAAGAAATTTTTTTGATAAACTAGAGTGATGTAGTATTTCATTTAATTCATATCCCTTTTAATTTTTTCATCTAATTCATAGCTCCGCTTTTTAATTTTTAAACAGTATCTAATTCATATCCCTTTTTAATTTTTCATCTAATTCATAGCTCTTTTTAATTTCGCTTTTTAATTCTTAAACCGTGTTACTACATCACTCTAGTTAGTGGCGAAACTAACGACTTATCAAGGGGACAAAATTTTTACTGTCGGAGATAGAGTTGGTGAGGCTGTGCAAGAGGAAAGAAAAAAAATCAGACCAGCAACAAAAAAAGGGGGGCTTTGTTACAGTGGTTGTACAACCAGCAGCCAAGGAAGCTCTCCGTTCCTCCCCACATATGATTTCGGCCGGCTAGCCAGGAGGGTCGTGCGACCCCACATGACCCCTCCTAGTTTCACCACTGACTCTAGTTCAACAAAGAATTTCTTTGTAACTCATAGCAATCTAAATTCTCAAATTTTGAAGTATAACAAAATGAATCCAAACAAAAAAAATTTATCTCAAACACAAAGTGGAAAATCAAAGTATAAAAAATTAAAATATATATATATATATTAAATTAAAGTGCGAAACAAATACTAAACCAACAAACTCTATTTTTCATTTTTTTAGAAAATCTTCCAAAAAAATAGAACTTATTTTTCACAACAAAATAACCGCTAAGATTTTTCATATGACATTTCCATATTCTTAAAATTATATGACACTTTCATATTCTTTAAGTTATGTGTTAGATTTAAATTTATTAGGATAAAGGTCAAATTTAAATCATATATATAGCAAGTAGTCTGAATTAGCTCCTAAATATTTTTTCTTAATCAAACTGAAACTTTATTTTATTCTAAATCGTGGCTAATTTATAAATTTTTTTAATAGATCCGTTAAACTCGCTTAAAGGATACAGCACTGGTGAGACCCATTAACAATTGAAAAAAGACCCTAGTGGATTCTCTTAATAATGAAAGAAATAGAAAGCTAAAAGTCAAGATTTTTTTATCCGTAGCTAAAAGTCAAGATTGACTTAATAATTTTCTAATATTTAAAAATATTTATAACGTTAAAAATATTATAATTTATGTTAAAAAAAATTATTTATAATTTATTAATTTATATAATTTATTATAGTTTATATTAGATAATCCATATTTATATAATTTATATTATATAAATTTATTAATTTATAAAATTTATACTATGATTTATAATTTTTTAATATAAATTATAATATTTTTAATGTTATCAATAATTTTTAATATTAAAAATCTATAAAATAAAGGTCCAATTTTTTTATATTAATAATTTATAATATTAATAAATAATTTATATTCATGAAATTCTTTTGAAATTCATTACCAACTCAAATAAATTTTTTTCACAATTTGCTACTGCTAGAATTACATAGCCTGCATTATATGCTTGAAATTCATTGAGCATCTTGGCAAAATTTGTACAGAAGATAATAATTTCTACCCTTTTCTTTACTGTAAAAATCAAAATTTTCTTCTTCTCCTTCTTCATCCTTTCAATTGGTTCTCAATTTAAGTAAAAAAAAAATCAAATTTTGTTTTATTTTGAGCTGCAATTATCTCTACTCCAAATGGGTAAAAACGATTTTTTTCGCACCAATCAAAACAACAATTATCTTCAATCGAAGCAAAACCAATCTCCAATCTCAATATAAACTAGCAGACCCATCAAATGATTTCTCATTCAAAATAACCAAAATTGTAGTCTCGCAGTTTCAAATCATCATAAATCTCAGCCCTTGAAACCTTGTCTCAAATGACCATTCTTTAACTAAAAAGCCTAACGAAAACCACTGCATCATATTCCGATGCAGCCTACTGCACTCAATTGAACATTCTTTACATCATCAACATAGGGAAAGAAGATTTTAAAAAATTACCAAGATAATCAACATGGATTCTGCTATTAGAGAATCATGCAATGGGTTGATGGGTATCACAATCTCTACCATAAGGGAAGGCGATCTGCACGAGCAAAGATACTGAGATAATTTTTGGTGTCACAATCAACAGAGGAATCGCCCGTGATAAAGAAAGTAGACACTAAAAGTATGCTTTGATAGAGGCAATGGGAGGGTTTATACATTTTGATAAGGTTGACATTGTGTTTGGAATAAGTAGTTGGAGGTTTAATAATGTATGAAAAGGTAAATAAAGGTTTTGAAGGGTTAAAAATGTTGGTTATTATTACTATTATTATTATTATTATTATTATTATTATTATTATTATAGAGTACCTCCAAAATGGAGGTTTTTGAAGATACACTAAAATTTATTTTAATATTACTTATGTCATATTAATATGATTACATAGTTATTTTTTAGTGTTTTTTTTTTTCAAACAACAAGCAATTAATACGTGTGATTAAAGAAAATGTATTGGAAATGTAGCGTGAGTTCAGTTTTTGCTCATTTGCACAATTTTGACTATTTTATATTAGTGTATGATAAAATTTAATAGTTGTTGAGAATAGTACTAAATAATTAGTAAGACTAATATTAAGATATCAATTTGAAAATATATGCCAATCTTATTTAAAAAATAATACATTAATATTAAAAATTTATTAAGGTTTACATTATTTAAAAAATAAAAAATAATAATATTCATATTATTTACGAGAAATAAAAGTTATACTGTATAATAATATATTTATATTTTTTTATATATAACTTTATCTTCTGATAACTTTCAACCAAACCTATTTAATTTTTATATACCTTTTTTTAAAAAAAGAGCACTATAAAAATTAATACTCTACCCTAATTTACTGTCTTGTATCTTACTCTGCAAACTTCTGAGTATCTCCATCCAAACAAAATTGATCATAGTTGACAATATTTGAAATATCAAATTTAAACTTAAATATCTACCCACTAGGAAAACAGAAAAAAGCAGAACGAATATAAGCTTATGTTGCATTTTTTGCTACCTAGATTGCCAAAACTGCAAAGGAATTGCGAAGGAAGAAACTTTTCCATACTTGTTCCATTGCTTCAAGCCCATTCCCTATTCTTTTCGACAGCCACATATTATTCAGAAATTGCATCATATTCCCTTGAAAGCGGGAAGAAAGATGTTGATTTGGATCTTCTTTTCCAGTCCTGCACAAAAATTCTCCATGCTAAGTGTCTTCACACCCTTCTTGTAGTCTCAGGGAGAGCTGAAAATATTTTCATCTCTGCAAAACTTGTCAATCTTTACGCATATCTTGGAGAAGTCGCATTCTCTCGTCTTACTTTTCTTCAGATTCCAAAGAAAAATGTCTATACTTGGAATTCTATGGTATCTGCCTATGTTCGCCATGGGCATTTCCATGAAGCTCTATGTTGTTTCAATCAGTTCTTATTGACGTCTGGTCTTAAACCTGATTATTACACTTTTCCTCCTGTTATTAAAGCTTGCCGAAATCTACTCGATGGGAAGAAGGTACATTGCTTAATCTTAAAGATGGGTTTTGAGTGGGATGTTTTTGTAGCATCCTCCTTGATACATATGTATTCACGTTTTGGGTTTCTAGGTGCTGCTCGCAAATTGTTCGATGATATGCCAGTTCGAGACAATGGTTCATGGAATGCAATGATTTCTGGGTATTGTCAAACTGGGAATGCTGCAGATGCATTGGATGCTGTGGTTGAGATGAGATTGAATGGGGTAGCTATGGATGCTGTTACGGTTGCTAGTATTCTTCCTATTTGTGCACAATTGAATGACATTTTAAGTGGGAAGCTGATTCATATGATGATTATAAAATGTGGTTTAGAATTTGAGCTGTTTGTATCCAACGCGTTGATTAACATGTATGCCAAATTTGGTAGCTTGGGGCAAGCACAGAAACTTTTTGATCAAATGCTCAGAAGAGATATTGTGTCATGGAACTCGATAATTGCTGCATATGAACAAAATCATGATGTGGTTACTGCACGCATACTCTTTGACAAGATGCAACAAGTTGGGGTCCAACCTGATTTACTGACCCTTGTTAGTATGGGTTCTATTTTTGCTCAATTGAATGATCATCGAAGCAGCAGGTCTGTTCATGGATTTGTCGCGAGGAAAGGCTGGCTTTTCTATGATAATATCATTGGGAATGCAATTATTGACATGTATGCTAAAATGGGTGCTACAGATTCCGCAAGAGCTGTCTTTGAAAGACTTCCTGTTAAAGATGTGATTTCATGGAACAGTTTGATCACTGGTTACATTCAAAATGGTCTTGCAAGTGAGGCGATTGAAGCATATCATATGATGGAAGAATGCGAAGAGATAATCCCAACTCAAGGGACTTGGGTTAGCATTCTACCAGCCTATTCTCACTTGGGAGCCTTGCAACAAGGCATGAAAATTCATGGGCGGCTTATTAAAAATTCTTTATACTTGGATGTTTTTGTGGGCACCTGCCTCATTGACATGTATGGAAAATGTGGAAAATTAGATGATGCAATGTCGTTATTCTATCAAGTGCCTAGAAAAGATTCAGTCCCTTGGAATGCTATAATATCTTGTCATGGAGTTCATGGGCATGGTGAGAAAGCTCTTGAGCACTTCAGGGAAATGGTAGCTGACGGGGTAAAGCCAGATCATGTAACATTTGTATCTTTATTATCAGCTTGTAGCCATTCAGGCCTGGTCAATGATGGTCAACAGTGCTTTCATATGATGCAGGAAAAATACGGAATTAAGCCTACTCTGAAGCACTATGGCTGCATGGTAGATTTATTTGGTAGGGCTGGTGAACTGGAAATGGCATACAAGCTTATAAACAATATGCCAATACGGCCTGATGCTTCAATGTGGGGTGCTCTTATTGGTGCTTGCAGGATTCATGGAAATATGGAGTTGGGTAAATATGCTTCAGATCGCTTGTTTGAAGTTGATTCAGAGAATGTTGGCTACTATGTTTTGTTATCAAACATATATGCTACTGTTGGGAAATGGGAGGGGGCTGATAAGGTGAGATCACTGGCTAGGGACAGGGGATTGAGAAAGACTCCTGGATGGAGCTCTGTTGAAGTTAACAATAAGGTTGATGTCTTCTATACTGGGAACAAAACTCACCCAAAATATAAGGATATATATAGAGAGTTAAGAGATTTGACTGCAAAAATGAAGACCCTTGGTTACATTCCAGACTTCAACTTTGTTTTACAAGACGTTGAGGATGATGAGAAAGAGCAAATCCTCATGGGCCATAGTGAAAGGTTGGCCATTGCATATGGAATCATCAGCATTCCTCCTAAAACTACAATTAGAATCTTCAAAAATTTGCGAGTATGTGGTGATTGCCACACTGTAACTAAATTTATATCTAGAATTATAGACAGGGAGATTATTGTGAGGGATTCAAACCGTTTCCATCACTTCAAGAATGGAGTTTGCTCTTGTGGAGACTATTGGTGACAGTTTATTATATAATTTATTTGATGAACTGACCTTGGTAAATGAATTTAATTCCAAGTTCTTCATTCTGGAGGGCCAGAGTCCAGACTGAGCTGGTCTCAGATGAGAGAATCACAGGAAAGGTATCCAACTGCTCATTTTTGACATTACAAAGGAAAATTTTGTTTGGCAGAGCATGGTACTAATCCATAGAATCTTGGCGTTACTGTATGTGAAGCTTTTATGTATTCATCAGATAAACCCTTCAATAAAATGATAAACTAAACTGTTTAAATTGCTCTTGTTCCATTCTAAACGAATATTAGAACTTCTAAACCTTGCTTAATTCGTTCAATTGAAATTTTAAACAGCGAATGTTACTTACTTTAGCTAAAAACAACTGGCTGCCAGTTTTGCAGGAATATTTATGGGGTCCATTTGCTTATATGGGTCAAACGTAGACCTGTCAATCCAACTTGAGCTTGAGTCTCCGTCGAGTCTCAGCAAAGGCCAACCTGGCTCTCCAGCCAATTTAGTTAGCTGGACATCATACCTGAAATCGAATATTCTACGAGTCTGCTTGGGATATAATGACCTCATTTTACCAAAATGTCCCATTTAAATATCAGGAAAAACTTTTTTTTTTCTTTTTTGTAAATCAACTTCAGATTTTTCTTAGATATTTGAAAAACCATTTTTAACTGTACGGGCCAGTTAAGTCCCGCATCATAGATATTTTACGTTATACTGGCCAATTAGGTCTTTTTAAGCGACATATTCAACTCAACTCAATTCAATAAAGTCTTAATTTCAAGTCAATTGGCGTTGGCTATATGGATTCTTCTTTTTCACTAAATACGATTTAGGGTTATCTCTTCTGATAGATATAACATCATAAGATCATTTTGGATCACTTTTGACCAAGTCAGTTTAGGTCTATCTCTACCTCTCTTAGTTATATATACTCTAACTTGTTCAGTTTTTCTAACCGGCGTATCACTAGGTCTTCGTTTTACATGGTCAAATCATCTCAATTTATGTTTTCTTATCTTATCCTCAATAGATGTTACCCCCACTTTTTCTCTAAGTACTCATTGCGGATTTTATCCATTCTAGTATGACCACACATCCATCTTATCATTCTCATTTTTGCAATATGTATTTTACTCATATATTGTCATTTTACTACCCAACACTCACTATCATACATCATCGCAGATCGTATTGCAGTGCGGTAAAACTTTTCTTTTAATTTAATTGGCATCTTTCGATCACATAGAACTCTTGTAGCACCCCTCCACTTCATCTAACCAGCTTTAATCCTATGATTTACATCTTCACAGCCCTCATCTTCTTGAAAAAAAGAGCCAATGTATTTAAAATAAGTACTATGAGGTACTGATATTCCGTCTAAAATAATTTCGCCTCTTTCTCTATTCTCGCTATTTAATCTACAATGCATATACTCAGTCTTAGTCTCACTTAGCTTAAAACCCTTAGATTCCAAAGTGTTTCTCCATAACTCCAACTTTTGACTTACCCCTACGTGAGTCTCATCTATTAATACAATATCATCTGCAAACATCATATACCAATTGATGTCATACACCAATTGATGTCATTATGTATATGTCTTGTTGGCTCATCCATGACTAAGGCGAAAAGATAAGGGCTCAAAGCTAAACCTTGGTGTAATCCAATAGAAATGAAAAAATTCTTAGTATCCCCTCTCACAGTGCGGATACTGGTAATGATTTCCTCATACATATCTTTCAAGACTTAGATATATCATATAGATATTCCCCTCCGCTCTAAGACTCACCATAAAATTTCTCTAGTAACTCTATCATACGTCTTTTTCAAGTCAATAAAAATCATATGTAAGTCTTTCTTCATCTCTCTATACTTTTTCATCAAATCTCCTATAAGAAAAATAGCTTCCTTAGTTGATCGACCAGGCATAAAGCCAAATTGATTTGAGGAGATACATGTATCTAACCGCAAATGGTATTTCACAACTCTCTCCCATAATTTCATAGTGTGGCTCATAAACTTTATACCTCTATAATTTGAGCAATTTTGAATATCTCTTTTATTCTTAAAAATAGATATCAAATTATTTTGTCTCCATTTATTAGGCATTTTCTTTGTACTTAATATCTTATTGAACAAAGATATCAACCATGCAACTTATGTATCTCCCAAATATTTTTAAACCTCAATAGGTATCTCATTTGGTCTATAGGTTTTACTAACTTTCATCCTCTTTAAAGCTTTCTTAATTTTTGAAAACTTAATCCGTCTAATGTATTTCACATTTTTCTTCGGCCTAACGTCTAAATCCTCAATATTACCAGTATGGTTACCATTAAAAAAGTCCTCAAAATAGTTTCTCCATCGTTCCTTAATATCCTCTTCTTGAACCAGAACCTTATTCTCTTTATCTTTAATGCACTTAACTTGGTTTAAATCACGTCATTTCTTTTCTCTTATCTTAGCCAATTTATAGATAGATTTTTTTCTTCTTTTATTCCAAGTTTCTCATACAAACTCTCTAAAAATTATGCCCTTGCTTAATTAACTACCTTTTTAGTATCTTTTTTCGCTTGTTTGTACTGTTCAAAAGCATCATTGTTATTACACTTGGGCAAACTCTTATATCATTCCCTTTTACTCCTTACCGCTTTTTTCACTTTCTTATTCCACCACCAAGACTCCTTTAAGGGATGTTCATACCTTTTAGATTCTCCAAGAATCTTTATAGCTACTCCTTTAATTATTGTAGACATGTCTATCCACATATCATTTGATGACATACTCACATCTTCCTCTCATCCTCTAGCTTTGACCAATTCATTCTTGAATAATAATTATTTTTCACCTTGTAAAGTTAATCACCTAATCTTAGGAATATTTTTCCTCCTTGGCCTACTAGTCAACCTCTTAAACTTGATATCAAAAATCACTAACCTATGTTGAGTGGTTAAAGCCTCACTTGGAATAACCTTACAATCTTTGTATTGAGTTCGATTTGCTTTTCTTGTGAGTATGAAGTCAATATGACTTCTATTTTGTCCACTTTTAAATGTCACTAGATGGGATTTCCTTTTTATAAAATATGTGTTTACTATAATCAAACTATAGGCTAAAGCAAAATCAAAGATACGCTTACCTTCTTCATTTCTAATTCCAAAATCATACTCTCCATATAACTCCTCAAAACTTACTTTGTCTTTTTCCATATGTCCATTTAAGTCTTCTCCTATAAAAATATTTTCATTATTTGGAATCTCTCGCATAAGTTTATCCATATCATTCTAAAATTTTTACTTGTTCTCCTCATCCAATCCAACTATTTGAAAATGAGTCATTGTTTTTTTCTATTGAAATCTTGACTAGTGTTTCTCATCTTCCTCCATTTTTTATGATTAGAGGGGTTTTTATTTTTAAACCATTGCTAATTGTTTAAGGTTAAAGGAGTTAAATTTTATAAACCATTGCTATTTGAAAATGAGTACTTGTTTTGTTAACTACTCTGTCTTTTTCTATATGGTTTCGTACAATCGCAGTATTAATAGCTATTACTTTAATTGATTCGTGGATAAGTAAATCCAAGATAACACTCCTTTAGAATATGCCATGGCTTTTGGGAACTAGCTAGAACATGAACTTCACTAAATAATTAACCTTCTCTTGGTAAAAATAAAAAATAAATAAATAAAACTTTTTTTTTTGAAACTGGTGTGAGCTTGAATTATATATGCTTACCAATTAATGTAAATTTCATAATATCATCTTCTGTATTTTATATATTAATATTAGAAAGCACATATATATAAAATTTAGAATTTTTTCAAATTCTACAAAATTCTAAATATAAAATTTAATTATAAATAAATCAAATTTTGTGAATAACTTTTTAAAATTAAAAAATACATCACCTCTTAATTTTTTTTATTTTGCAAAATATATTAAAATTTGACAGTCGTTATTTTGTCCATTATAATAAAAAAATTCAAAATCAAATTTGTCTGCTTCAGATATGAAACGGTAAATTCTAAATAAATAAAAAAAGTTATTAACCATTTTTTAGCTGCTGTAAAACCCGAAAATAGAAATAAAAAACATAACACCAGAAATTTATTATTATTTTTTTCGAATAACATATATGATATAAATGGTAATACAACAGGCAAATAACAAATTCTAATAATTGAAAATAAAGGACCCACTACATAGCCAATATCCACCAACCCCACCACATCCCGATATCATTGTGGTCCCTATCTAAGCACTATATTATCTTACGACTCACAATTTGCCAGCTGGATAAAACTCTCCCAAACCGCTTCAAATACGAAATCTAATAACCCTCGCTCGCTCCTGCCTTTCTTATTATGCTATTTATATCCATACACGACCACCGCGCCACGCTGTCAATTTCCAATAATTAACCTCCGCGACTGAAGCTGTTTCAATGTCGAATTCTCAGCAACCGCCACGCCTCCGGCAACTCTATAAACAAAGTTCCTGGTCGCCAATGAACACCATCAAGGATATACACAACCAGGCCGGTGATGGGGTTCGACAACTGCCGCGGCTGAGGCAGCTCCATAAGCAGCTGTCCTGGTCGCCGGACACGGACAAAGAGGAGGTCTGGCTTCGTCGGAAGTCGAATTATAGCTCCAATAGAAGTAGTGTCACAGATGAAGATATCGATGAGCTCAAAGCATGTATTGAATTAGGATTCGGGTTTGAACCTGACTCGCCCGACTTGGATCCAAAGTTTTCAGAAACTTTACCCGCTTTGAAATTTTATTACGCCGTGAATAAGGAGTATGGTAATAGTTTATCGAGATCTTCGTCGTCGTCGATATTGTCTGATAGTGATAGTGCAAGCTCCTCTATTTTTGATCCAGGTAATTCTCAGCAGTTGGATTGGATTGGATTGAATTGATCTGATTGATATTTTTCTAAAATTAATTAGATTTGAATTTATAATTATATTTGATCAAACGGTTGTTATTTGTAGGTGATGATCCGGAGACTGTGAAGATGAGATTGAAGCAGTGGGCCCGACTTGTTGCTTATTCAGTCCGGCAATTTTCAGGATAACCCAATTGTTAATTCTTCAGTTGATTATACCAAAAACCGCTAATTCTTTTTTATTTTAAGAAAAAAAGGAGAAATCCTTAATTTTTGTAATGTATACAGTCTTTCTCAATTCTGGAAATTTTTTTTAGTGTTAATATTTTTTTTTTCAGATATGAGAAATGCCAATTGAATTATTCTAAAATAAATAGTTTTTTTTTATAAGAAGATTTGAATTTAAAATTTAGATGAAAATAACACATTTTTAATCATTAGATTGCGTCTCGATGAAAAATCAAATAGTTAATCACTTAATCTTTCTCAAAATGTGTGAGAAATTTATAGATATTTAAGGGTAAATTATTTTTTTAAATGACAATTAGTAATGTTGAAAATTTTAATGGTATTAGAAGCAAATAAAGTTTAGCACTATTCTAGTTTAAAATCACTAAATAAAGATATATATTTTATTTGTCAGTTTATACATGTATATAATCTTTTTCTTATATATTTTTTTAATTTAATTATAAACGTCCAAGTAATACTTTTTATAGCATTTGTAGTTTTAGCATTAGGATTCATTATATATATATATATATATATTAGCAATTCATTCATTATATTTGAGTAATTTTATCAGTATTAGTTTTTTTTTTTGGGCAACGTATCAGTAATAGTTTTGATGATGCAACACATTGTGTTTATTTTAGAGCTATGCCCCACTTCTAGAGAAACACTTTTAATATATTTGCAAAAAACTAAAAAAAAAGTATATATATAATATAATTTTTTATTGTTTTTATTTATTTATTGATATTGATGGTGCATACAGGATAGACTTTCTATGATAATAAAATAGTAATATAAAAACACTTTCTGATACGGATATTAATGGATTTTATGTTTTTTTATTAATTATTTTTATTCATATTTCCTTAACTTTTTTATTCAATTTTTTTGTTTGTTTATCTTTATGAGCTTCCCTCACCATTTTTTGTACCCAAAAAAAAAAACGCTATGCCTCAATGTTTGCTTGGAACAACTTGTGTCACCAAAATTCAGAGCATCTTATCTCTAAAAAAACAATTATATGCTATTTTTAATTAAAATATATTAAACATGCATGTTTGAGTTTGAAAAATGAATATTGAAGAAAAAAATAATAACTTGAAAATTATTTATACTTTTTAGAATGTTTAAAATTATTGATAATAATAACTTTTCCGGACTCCGCTCATTGTGGAAGCATTCATATACCGAACTGTCCTTTTTTTTAAAATACTTTTATTTAAATCCCAAAAATAATACTCTGAATAATATATATATATATAATACGAGTGGACTCAAAAATTAATACAGCGGTTAAAATACAAATGATTAC